>CM077653.1:32309052-32976552 GCA_039707465.1 Rhabdophis nuchalis
CGCAAGCACCCCCAAAATCTGAGCTGAGGGTGCCAATTCAGGTTTAGGAGCTCATCTGAATTATGATGTCCAAATTTGGTTAGCAAAAAATGGTTAGCATGGAAAGGATTAAGATTCTGTGCCCAGTCTGCTCATATTCGTGACTATTTTGCGCTGTCCTATTATCCTAAATTATTTGATGCATACCTTATTGATAACTGCCTTAGTAATAATTAATAATAATTTAATAATTTATTACATTTATAAACCGCCCCCTCTCCCCGAAGGGACTCGGGGCGGTGTACAGGAAAATTAAAAAACCATCTAAAAAACATACAATACATAACAAGATTAAAAACGAATTAAATTACCCTGCACTAAAATTTTAAGAACATTAAAATTGCAACCCATTAAAACCAAATAACAATTTGAAAATGCAGACTGGGGCGAGAAGCATAAAATTAAGCCAAGCCGGCCTGATGGAACAAATAAGTTTTTACTTTTTGGCGGAAAGCACGGAGGTCCGTGGTCGTTCTAATATCCGGGGGTAGGTCGTTCCAGAGGGTCGGGCCCATCACAGAGAAGGCCCTTCCCCTGGGCATCGCCCGCTGGCATTGCCTGGTGGACGGCACCCGGAGAAGTCCCTCTCTGTGTGAGCGAATCGGCCGAAGGGATGTAAGACATTTATCAAGCGTACCTCGGGGCGGTAGGTTGTGGACTTTGGTTTCTTCCAATGGATTGCAGTAATATTGACTCAGAGATCTCACTGTTGCTTGTCCCACCACTGGCTTATATCCAAAATCGCGGTGATCAATCACCTTCAGCTCAATGGGTGGAGAATAATCTTCATCAACAGGCAGGTACTGCAGAAATTCAAGATGGAAAAAAGGAAACTATCAGAGTTCCAAATAGCATCCAAAATTAAATCAGAGTCCGAGGCCAAGTATTGCTCAAAGTTCCAATTTATTAAGGGAGCCATGTTGGCATCTGGGGAAAACCCGAATCTGAAAGCTTCCCGGTTTTCCCCACCCAGTTGAAAGTTCAAGATCTTGCTCCCCATACCCACAAGTCCATCCCATGGTCCAATCTCCCTGGCAGCTTTCACCCATCCAGTTCCGGTCAGGTGCAGAGACAAAGGATGACCTTGGCTTTCTAGAAAGGAATTTTGTTTTGGCTACATAGCATTTAACTCCATACAGTCCTCCCTTCTATTTCCCCACAGTAGAAAAAGCATGATAGAATAATAGAAAGTGTGGCCTGTGCTCATGTCCATGTTTATATTTATACAGCACCTGTTATCTCGTAAATGTTTTAACAAAATAACAAACAAACGAATAAATACTTGCATTCTGCTCCTCCCTCAGTTTCTTAAACTTGGCTCAATCAACTCACCACTTTCATGAGATAGATGTTGATTGAAAAATTCGGGTATTCCTGGAGGTTCCGGATGGTCGTGGTCTGAATGGACTCTCCTCCACACTCTACGATGAGGCTGGGATTGTTCACAACCATCATTTTGTAATTCTTCATGTCTCGAAGACCCCAGGCAAGAATCTAGGGGGAGGGTTGGCAAAAGAGTCAGCTGGATCTCCCATCCATGATCTATAAGATCTCCCTCCGTCTCTCTCAGTTGATCTCGACTTCATGCACACACACCTGTCTCTCTCTAGCTTTCTTGGCAGCAACATGGAAGTGGCTTTGCCAAGGTTATCTCCTGAGATATAAGGACATATAATTAATGTGGTTGGAAGGGACCTTGGAGGTCTTCTAGTCCAACTCCTTGTTTCCTTGTCTTGGGATTTCGGATGATTTCTGCTAGTGCATGTAGCTCAAACCAAGTCTAGCATACAGTCTGTCAGGCCTGCAGCCATCTTTTCTCTTGGATCTCTGGCCTGCCACACTTTCTATTATTCTAGGATGCATTTTCTATTGTGGGAAAATGGGAGGGGTGATTGTACGGCATTAGATGATATGTAGCCATAACAAAATTCTTCCTAGAAAGCCAAGGTCATCCTTTGTCTCTGCACCTGACTGGAACTGGATGGGTGGAAGCTGCCAGCATGGCAGTTGAAGATTGGACCATGGGATGGACCTGTGGGTGTGGGGGGCAAGATCTTGAACTTTCAACTAGGTGGGGAAAACCAGGAAGCTTTCAGATTCGGGTTTTCCCAGATGTGCCAACATGGCTCTCTGAATCAATAAATTGGTTTAGCACTGCTGATTTATTTATTTATTTATTTATTATTCACATTTGATTGCCACCTGAACTGTTTCACAAGCTCACCTCCACAGCCATCAGCCGCAAAATGGGGCGGATTCCTTTGGGGATTGTATATACGCCATCTTTCCAAGTAGGAGGTGGAACTTTCCCCATGGATCCATCCTGGAAGAAGGAAAGGGAGAACGTTCTGAAGTTGGCTTTCAGAGGAGTGTGCTAGCTCGACAGATGAACCATCCTCCTGAGATATTCACACACGTCAGGTGTGAAGAATCAGGGTGACTTGTAATTCCAGTCCAGATAACTTATTGTTCAAGCCTATACACAAGAATCTAGTTAGTCAGCACTAAATTGGTACTTGATAAGAGTTAATGGAATTCAAGAGGGACTGGGCTTGGAAACTACTCAAGGAGAGAAGCAATCAGGAGTTAAGGAGAAACGTCCTAACAGTGAGGACAATTAACCAGTGGAACTGCAGTTTCCTTCAGAAGTTGTGGGTGAAGAACTGGAACAGAAGTTGTGGGTGAAGAACAAGAGACTGGACAGTCACTTGTCTGAAATAGTATAGGGTCTCCTGCTTGAGAAGGGGGCAGTCCAGTCTTTTCTTGAAAGCCTCCAGTAATGAAGCTCCCACAACTTCTGAAGGCAACTTCTGTTCCACCGGTTGGTTGTTCTCACTGTCAGAAAATTCCTCCTTATTTCCAGGTTGAATCTCTCCTTGGTCAGTTTCCATCCATTGTTCCTTGTCTGGCCTTCAGGGGCTTTGGAAAATAGCTTGACCCCTTTCTCCTCTCTGGGGCAGCCCCTCAACTACTGGAAGACTGCTATCCTGTCTCCCCTGGTCCTTCTCTTCCCTAGACTAGCCAGGCCCAGTTCCTGCAACCGTTCTTCCTATGTTTTAGCCTCCAGTCGCCTCATCATCTTGTTTGCTTTTCTCTGCACTCTTTCTAGAGTCTCCACATCTTTTTGATAGTACTTGTGACGACAGAGTCCTCAAAAAACATGTCATGTGTCTTTGTTTGTTTGTTTGTTTGTTTTACCTTCCTGTCCAAGAGAAGCTCAAAAGCAGCCATCAGATAACCATTCTCCTCTTCGTTTTTGGTGATAGGGTGCTTCTGGAGGCGGGGGATCTTTCGGGAGTCGATATCCAGGCACACAATTGGAATGCAGATGCATCTTCCCATAAAGTCATTGGATCGGGCCTACCAGAAGAGAGGGACGCAAAGCAGATAAGCATATCAACAAGGTGGCCAACAGCAAAGAAGAAGGTGTCTGGAGGTTGGGTAAAATAATACAACAACCAGCTAGATGTTGAAGGCATTTAGGGAATGTTCTACCATATGTAGAGTTAGATGTTCTATGTGAGTTAGAATTCTCTATCATTTATGACAGGGTCTTCAACCCTGGCAACTTTAAGACTTGTGGACTTCAACTCCCAGAGTCCAATAGCTTGGCCCCCTCCTCTCTGTGGCAGCCCCTCAAATATTGGAAGGCTGCTATCCTGTCTCCCTTGCTCCTTCTCTTCACTAGACTATCCATGCCCAGTTCCTGCAACCGTCCATCGTATGTTTGAGCCTCCAGTCCCCTCATCATCCTGGTTGCTCTTCTCTGCACTCTTTCTAGAGTCTCCACATCTTTTTTATAGTGTGATGACCAAAACTGGATGCAGGATTCTAGGTGTGGTTGTACTAAGGCTTTATAGAGTGGTATTAGCACTTCCCTTGAGTACCTCACGTCGTGAACCACTGAAATTCAGTCCCCCATACGTACGCTTGAATCATAGTCAAAGATCTCCACGGCCACTATGGGAGGATCCTGCGCCGTCCCATGAGGCTCTCCATAAATCAAAATGTCTTCAAAGAGAAGGGTCTCATCCCAGCAGGGGTGCAGCGTGCCATTGATAATGTGGGTGCAGTGGCTCATGTGAAGGAAAGAGACGTGGGCCACAGGATCTGTCAGGGATACAACACCTCACTTCACTTGGCTTATTATTTAATTTGTACCCTGCCTTTACTATTATTTTTTGTTTTACAAATAACTCAAGGTGGTAACGCCTGTAGAGATTCTCAGTCATCCTGGTCATGGTTCAGGGGGGAAATCCTCCCGTTCGGCCTGAATTGGCAGTAAAAAAATGCTTTATAAAGTGGGGGAAAAGTTGGCCACGCCCACCCAGTCACATGACCCTTCCCCACCAAGCCACGCCCACAGAACCGGTGGCGAAAAAATTTAGATTTCACCACTGTCATGGCTGTCCCAAAGGCACCTTTTTTTCAGGAGGCAATGGGACTTCTGTGAAGAGGTTTCGCTCCTCATCCAAGGAGCTTCTTCAGCTCTGACTTTCCCCACCATCCAGTCAGAGCTGAAGAAGCTGCTTGGATGAGAAGCAAAATGTCTTCAAAGAAAAAAACAGGTTGCTGGGTGGCCGTGGCCATGGAGGGTGTGGGCTACTCGACCTCCTGCACCATTGGGGGGGGTGGATTTTGACCCTCCCCAGGCTCCAGAGGTTTCCCTTGAGCCTCCAGGATGGCAAAAATGACCTGCCCCAGGTTCTGGAGGCCATCCAGAGGCCGTTGGGGGGCAGAAACATGCTTTTGGAACTGCCGGGAGGCCTGTTTTTTGCCCCCCCCCCCGAGCTTCCATGCAGCTCCTGAACTTATCTGGCATGATGAATGGGCCCCCTGGATACTCCTGGGAGGGTGGGTGTGGCCATCCAGTCCTTCCAGCTACTGGTTCAGTAAACCAGATGCAAAAGTAGCACCTGATTCACCTGAACTGATCCGAACCAGCTGAATCCTACCCCTGGTTTCAGACCTGCCCAACGAGTCACATTGCACTGAATTTAATTCCCTTCTGTCCCTTCTGGTCTAGATAATTCCCCCCGGAAAAGGCTGTTATTTCCATAGGGAAGATGGAGATACAGAGAAAAGCTGCATTAAGCCACATTAACTTAATCCCAGCGCATGGGGAGGAATCTAGAGGCCACCAGCTCCTCCCAACTTCCAACGAAGAGCAATATTTTTGTACGCCTCTGAGTAAATGAGTAGAGAAGTTCACAATAGACAAAGAGGAGAGCAAGGGTGAACTAATTTTATCTTGGCTGGGCGTGTAGGAGGGATCTCTTTTGTGCTACTCACCCGCGGTCCCTTTCACAATGCTTTGCAGGAGGTCCCTGGCTTGGTACATGTAGCAGCGCAACTGGAAGTACACTGGACCTGTCAGGGTGTATCATTTACAAAAGAGAAGAAAAACAAAATGTTAATGCAAACATGGCAATAAAAGTCGTAAAATGGGCCAAAACTCAACACATTGAGCACTCTTTATGGCTGTCCTTGCAGAAACCAATCTTCCCTAACGCTACTGGTTGGGTCTTCTAATGCAAGGGTCTCCAACCTTTGCAACTTTAAGTCTGAAGGACTTCAGCTCCCAGAATTCTCCAGCCAGCAAAGCTGGCTGGAGAAGTCTGGGAGCTGAAGTCCTTCAGACTTAAAGTTGCAAAGGTTGGAGACCCCTGTTCTAATGCGTGAAGGCCAACCCCATCTGAAGGACCTCAACTGGAGAAAGAGGGTTGTGGGAACTCACTCTTGAAGACGCAGAAGAGGAGAGGCGTGTTCATCTTCAGGAGACCTTGGGAAGCTGGGGGTTGTACTTCGACCGCCTCCTTTTCATCTTTCGTTCCTGATTCGGTTTTCTTCTTTTTCAGTTGGCCACCAACCTCCACGCCCTGAAATAAAGGAGATATTCATGAAGCAACTTTGACAAAGCAAAAGATTGGATTCGGCTTCTCCTTTCGGCAGGGACATCTCCAGGACGTGAAGATGGAGGTTGCCACCATGTGATTGAGCTCCATCCCCTTTTAATCACTGCCGTCTTTTTAACTTCCCACCCTCTGGAGCAGTGGTCACCAGTTGGGGGTCCGTGAGAAAATGTTGGTGGGCCACAGAAAAATTATTTGCATTGTTTATATTGCACTAAATCAGGGGTCCTCAAACTACAACCCCCTGGGATGGATACGCGCAATGAACGCTTGTGTTGCTGCAAAGAGTCTCCCCCTTCGGGGTTTTTTTGTGCAGGTTGGAGGGGGGCAGAAATTCTGACTTGGGGTCTGCTTAGGGCGAAGGCTGGAGGGAAGCACCACTGGTGGAGAAGAGCCAGAGGGCCTCGTTCCAGTGGGAACTGCATCATGGCCTGGAACTGGCTGACCATCTCAGCCCGCTGAGCCTCCAGGCGCCGGTCCCTGGCCTTGCCCTCCCGCAGGTCTTCCCTCTGCTTGGAGAACCTAGGCTCGTAGTCCTCAGCGAGGTGCTTCTTCTGAGCCTCTTTCTTGGCCAGATCCAAGTTGAACTGAGCTCTTTTTCCAACTCTTTCTCCTGGTGGCTACAGCAACGGCTTCCTATTGGGGCCCTAAGGAGCCCAGGTGGGCAGGCGAGGAGTGGTGGGGAGGGGAGGGGCGAGTAGAGTGACATCGAGCTGGCCGCACCCACCCAGTCACATGACCAGTTAGCCACGCCCACCCACCCAGTCATTAGGCAGATCATATTAGTGGTCCACGGGATTTAAAATTATGGATGCAGTAATACAATAATACAATAGCAGAGTTGGAAGGGACCTTGTAGGTCTTCTATTCAATTCAATTCAATTCAAATTTAATTTGTAGAACCGCTCCCTCTCCCCACAGGGACTCGGGGCGGTGCACAGGGAAAGTAAAAACAATAAATATACAAATATAAATACATAATATAAAAACAGATTAAATCTATTCCTGTGCTAAAACCCGTTAAACTAAAATACCCAGCAGCTATAAATAAGTTTAAAACCCCATAGAAAGAGAGACTAGCCTAGGCCGGCCAAGCGGAAAAAGTGTGTTTTTAATTTCTGACGGAACCAGACCCCCTGCGTGGGCAGAAAGCCTTATATCATTTCAGACAAATGGCTATCTAACATCTTCTTAAAGACTTCCAGGGTTGGGGCATTCACAACTTCTGGAGGCAAGCTGTTCCAGAGGTTAATTGTAGTCCCTGAGGTCCGAAAGGTTGGCGACCCCCTGCTCTGGAGACCCCTGGTTATGCCTTTTCTTACCAAAGAGCCTTCCAAGTAGAAAATGGGTGCCACCACGCTGGGTGCCACCGGAGCAAGCCTTCTGCGCCAACAACGTCGCCGGAAAACGTCTTCTGGTTGTCTCTGGAGGTGGAACCTCCAGCCGTAGAGAGGTGCATATTCCCAGACCTCCTGTTTTGGTTTAACGTCCGAGTGCTGCAGGAACCACAGGGAGAAAGTTGCCGATTAATTTTAGCCAGAATTTCTCGAGCGTTTCTCGAGCTGGTAACCCAGAGAGGTTATGACAGTCGAGAGACAAAGGATCAGAAGGGCAATTTATTTATTTATTGATGGGCATCCCACTTTTATTATTATTTATTTTAGAAATTAGCTGGGGATCATAACCTCGTAGTCTTTCCTCCTCCTCTTTTCCCCACTGCAACAATCCTGTGAGTTGAGTTGAGTTGAGAGAGAGAGGGACTGGCCCACACTCTTCCAGCAGATTTTTAGGTCTAAAGTGGGATTAGAACTCACCATCTCTTGCTTTCTAAGCCGGCACCTTCACCACTACACCAGACTGGAACGAACAGGTTCGAGTGTCCCAGAGTCATCAAACGTCGGGCAGATACTTTGGTCTAGTGGTTTAAGGCACCAGGATAGATAGCAGAAGACCATGAGTTCAAGTTATGAAAGCCAGCTGGGTGACTTTGGGCCAATCACCAAGAGCCTCTGAGTTCTAGTCCTGCCTTAGTCTTGAAAGCCAGGTGACTTTGGGCCAATCACCAGGAGATTGTGAGATCTAATCCCGCCTTAGTCTTGAAAGCCAGGTGACTTTGGGCCAATCACCAGGAGATTGTGAGATCTAGTCCCGCCTTAGTCTTGAAAGCCAGGTGACTTTGGGCCAATCACCAGGAGATTGTGAGATCTAGTCCCGCCTTAGTCTTGAAAGCCAGGTGACTTTGGACCAATCACCAGGAGATTGTGAGATCTAATCCCGCCTTAGTCTTGAAAGCCAGGTGACTTTGGGCCAATCACCAGGAGATTGTGAGATCTAATCCCGCCTTAGTCTTGAAAGCCAGGTGACTTTGGGCCAATCACCAGGAGATTGTGAGTTCAACTCCTGCCTTAGTCTTGAAAGCCAGCTGGGCTAGTCCCTCTCTCTCAGTTTATTGTCATTGTACAAAATAAGTACAACGAAATTGTGAGAAGGTTTGTTGGATATGTTCTCTGCCTTGAGTTATTCATAAATATAATAAAGGCAGGATATAAATAAAATGAATAAGATTTAATAAATGTTGATGATGAAATCAATAAGACTGTGCTAAAGTTGAATAAATAGTTAAAAACATCAATAACGAATTAAAAGTCCCTAATCTATGTCATCACTGACTATGTCAGTGTAAAACTTTAAATTGTTAAAACTTTAATTTAATTTAATTTAATTTAAAATCAGTCGATAAAATAGTCTCGGGGAATTAGGCCAGGCCAGCTAAACGAAAGAAGTGTGTCTTTAGATGTTGGCGGAAGAGGCGGAGGTCCGTGATGTTCCTGAGAGCGGGGGGCAGCTCGTTCCAGAGGGCAGGGCCCGCCACAGAGAAGGCCCTTTCCCTGGGCGTTGCCAGCCGGCATTGCTCGGCTGACGGTACCCGTAGAAGACCCTCTCTGTTGGCTCTAGCCACCCTCCACAGCCCTGGTAAAATGTTCCCCCTTCCAAAGTTCCCCCTTCGCCCGTCGCTGACTTTCTCTCTGACGCCCACTCCCCGAGTAAGACTCAGTACCAGCTGGAGGAAAGCGGCCATTTGGTTTTGTTGAGTCTCCCTGCCGAGGTTCCGGAAGCGCTTCCTGAGCCAACGTCGCCGCCGGTGCGTATGGTAGGTCTTCTCAGCGGCATTCCAGAAGTGAGGAAACTCGGCAGGCGGGATGACAATGCCATACTCCCACCCTGTAGAGGAGAGAGGTCCTATGAGGCCCTTGGGCAGACGAGGGAAGCACAACACGGCAATGCTTCCCTTCAAACTCTGCCCCTTACGGACCCACTTATGACTGTCAATCACTGCAAGGCCAAGGCCAAGGCCAAACCCCAGCCCCAGCCCCAGCCCCAGCCCCAGCCCCAGCCCCAGCCCAACCCCAAGCCCAACCCCAAGCCCAGTCCCAACCCCAACTGTGAAGCTTCTTCTCCTGTAACATTGTAACATTGCAAACCAGGGCCTACAAAACCTTTGCCAGACCAATCCTCAAACACAGCTTGTCTGCTTGGAATCCACACTGTATATCGGACATTAATACAATCGAGCGAGTCCAGAGGTATTTCACGAGAAGAGTCCTCCGCTCCTCTGCTCACAATAGGATCCCTTATGCCACCAGGCCCAAAGTTTTGTGCTTGGACAACCTAGAACTAGGCCACCAATGGTCTGATCTAATTGTAGCACACAAAATTGTCTGCTGCAATGTCCTACCTGTCAATGACTACTTCAGCTTCAACCGCAACAATACTCGGGCAAACAATCGATACAAAGTCAAGGTCAACCGCTCCAAACTCGATTGCAGCAAATACGACTTCAGCCACAGAGTGGTCAATGCCTGGAATGCTCTACCTGACTCCGTTGTTAGGCCCTCAAACCCCCAAGACTTCAACCCCAAACTGTCTAGCATGGACCTTGTCCCATTCCTAAGAGGTCCGTAAAGGGGGCGTGCATAAGTGCACCAGCTCTTTGGATTTCCATCCATGGAATCTCTCTTAGTTTGTTGAAATCAGCTGTCTTGAAATAGTATTAGTTCATTTACTTAGGGACGTGCATAAACACACCAGCGTGCCTTCCGTCCCTGTCTTACTGTTCCCATTTATTTGTACCCATTTCCTGTGTTCATCTTCATGTTTATTCTTATTCCTGTTTTATCTTGCACACGAGTGACAAACTAAATAAAATAAAATAAAATAGACGCAGCCAAATACTTGCCAGCATCGTCCACGGCCCGGTTCAACTCCACTTTCCATTCTTCTACAAAGGTCCACCCAGGAGGACACAAGATGTCTTCCTTCCGGGGAGCAGGAGCTCCACTCTAAGAATGGCAAGGGACAACACGGAGTAGGAAAGGGGAGGAAGGAAGATCTAAACATATATTTGAAATGCAACCTCCCAGAAGTTTATGAAACCAGGCCAAGGTATGCAAGCTGGCCACTAGATTTTGGGGAAACTTCTAAAGAAGCTACCAACAAATCCTGGCTTATCTCTTCTTCATTTCTCTTCTACAAGTCCCAACCTGTTCTGACTTAGGCTTCATCAAATCACCAAGAATACTCCCCGTCCCAACAAAAACCCTTTTTTATTAAGCTAATGAGAATTCCTCTCATTCACATCCAAACAGTCTTTCAAGGGTGAATTTACAACCACTGTAAATTCAATTTATGCCAGGCCGATATCTTCCAAACACCACTGCTGTACAAAGAAATAATTGGCCAAGAGTCTCTGAGAATCAGAAACAAATCTTCCCACTAATTAAGCGAACTAATTGTCTTCTACAAACTCCACTCCCCCTTCGCTCCTCTTTTATTCCCTCTGGGAGGGGCCATTCATCATCCACCTGCGGCCTCACTCACAAATTGACCCGTTCTTTAGCTCTTCCCTTTGTCTGGCAACTCTACGCATGCGAACACTGGGAACAGGCTCCAGCTGTTCGTCTGCCTCACTGATGTCTGGCTCTGAAGGCAGCTGATAACTGTCAAGATGGCTGTGGCCCCCTCTCTGCCTCCGACACAGAGCCCTCCCCAGAGCCTTCCCCAGACTCCAGGAGTGGCCCAGGTTCCTCCCCAACCTCCTCACTGTTGGAGTCTGCCACCGAGCTCCGCTGGCGGGCCAGACCACCACCTGAGACACTCACCGCGTTGCTGTAAGGGATCCTGGCGGGTTTCCATCGACGGCTAGGCTGTCGAGTTTGGTTCTCGTAAACTTCCTGCATCATTTCGGAATGGTTGGTCTCTTTGTCCAGCAAGAGCCTAGTCGGAAGAACGGGGCAATAGGAAGTTTGGGTTCCCATCAGTGCAAGAGACTTCCTCCTCCAACTGTGGGTGACCCATTTGTTTCGTGTGGCCGGCCTGGCGTAGTTTTTAAATTGTTTTAGTAAGGGTTTTTAACAGGATTTTAGTCGGGCTAGCTACTTAATAGATTTTTAACTGTATTTTATGTTTTATATCATTGACTTTTATTAGTGCCTGTACACCGCCTTGAGTCCCGGAAGGGAGAAGGGCGGTATAAAAATTTAATGAATAAATAATAAGTCAATCAATGAAGGTCTTCAAAAAAAGACTGGAGAGCCATTTTTCTGGGATGGAATAAGATCTCCGTGTTGTCCAGCTCTCTGTCTGTCTGTCTGTCTGTCTGTCTGTGTCTGTCTCTGTCTGTCTGTCTGTCTGTCTGTCAGTCTCTCTCTCTTTCACACACACACACACATGTGCGTTAAGGTTAAGGTAAACATTCCCCTCACACATATGTTCTAGTCATTCCCTACTCTAGGGGGCCGTGCTCATCTCCCTTTCAAAGCCGAAGAGCCAGCACTGTCCGAAGACGTCTCCGTGGTCATGTGGCCGGCATGACTCAATGCCGAAGGCGCACGGAATGCTGTTCCCTTCCCACCAAAGGTGGTTCCCTATTTTTCTACGTGCATTTTTTAAGTGCTTTCGAACTGCTAGGTTGGCAGAAACTGGGATAAGTCACGGGAGCTCACTCCATCATGTGGCGCTAGGGATTCGAACCGCCGAGTTGCCCACCTTTCTGATCGACAAGCTCAGCGTCTTAACCATTGAGCCGCCACGTCCCTTTTTGTGTGTGCTGGGAAAAATTGGGGGGGAGGGAAGAAGAAAGGGGCAACAGAGAAGGAGGGGGCTGGATGGAGTCACCAAAGCAGTCGGGATGAGCTTCAATGGACTCCAGAGGATGGGAGAGGAACGTTCTCCATGGGGTCGCGATGAGTCGGATGTGACTTTGTGACTAACAACAACAAGAGAAAATAGCTTGGCTTCTGGATTGGTGTAAAAAACTGTTGAATTCAGCAATTTGGCCATATGATCTGGACAGAATTCCAGGGCAACCCCATGACCAAAAACGATGGAAGGAGTTAAAATCTAAAGAAGGGATTTCTTAAGGCACATTCATTTCCAGCCGGTTTACACCCAGCAATCAAACAACCGAAGGCTACACCGAGAGAGAGAGAGAGAAAGAGAGAGAAAAGGAGAGAGAGCGACACACAGAGACAGAGAAAGGGAGACAGAGAGACACTGAGAGGGAGAGAGAGAGAGAGAAAGAGAGAATGTCAAAGAAAAATCATGAAGTCCATCAGCTCACCTCCTTTGCGGTTCCACAGCCCACTCGCCGTCCCATTGCCAACCGCTGGGTAGCTGGACCTTGTCTTTGGGGAGGCTGACCTGTCCAGTCACATCTGAAAAGTTGGGGTGCGGCATAAGGTCCATGACTCCCCATATTCCGTGGGTCTTCTTTTGGTTTTCATACTGAAAACACCAGAACACAAACCCTCATCCAGGGCCCAACATTGGGATGCCTTTCCAGCTTCTTCTTTCCCACCTTTGGGGTCCCTTCTCTTAAGGGTTGCCCTAGGGCAGGGGTCTCGGAAGCATCCCTTCCCCAGGAGTGCCCTGTCGTTTTGGAACTGCCCCTCCCCAAGATCCGGAGGGCCCTGATCCTCCTACCTAGGATGAAAATGAGCCCAATGATTCCAAAGTTGGTGAGATATTGTGGTGCTGTGATGCCTCAGTTGAGGTTTTCCCATAAAGATTTTTCTTTTAATTTTTCAATTACAAAAAGAAACATTTCATCTTTCCTGATGCAGTGCCTCATCTGGGTGCAAACATCTCTGTGCCACATCGTTCCTCGCCTGCCACGTCTTTCCCATTCATATTGAAGGAGTATATCAATTAATATGGATCTATATTGGCTTCTGCTTATATCAGGGATGTCGAAACTTGGGAACTTTAAGAGTTGTGGACTTCAACTCCCAGAATTCTGGGAATTCTGGGAGTTGAAGTCCACAACTCTTAAAGTTCCCAAGTTTGGACATCCCTGGCTTATATGATTGTAGACTGTCAATAACTACCGTATTTTGGAGAGTATAAGACGCTCCACAGTATAAGACGCACATATCCACCACATATGATAATAAGATCCAGGTATTTGGTGGCATTTCCAACATTTAGCTGAGTTGTCTTTAAGCATCTTTGCCAATCTCGCCGGTGGTAGATGCCATCTGTAGCTCTCACTTGTGGGCATGTACAGGTAGTCCTTGATTTATGCATATAATTGGACAGGAACGTCTGTCACGGCGATGCTAAGAGCCACCTGGATTCCACACACACATGCCTCCCCCAGAACAGCTCATCTCACCGTTTCCGCAAAGACCGCGATCCTCCCTTCGCAGCATCTCATGAAGTGCGCGCAGTCGGCCATCCGCCCCATCCACATTCGTACCCGGAGCACGGCGGGGATGGGATTGTAATTCATTTTGCTTTGCATATCCTGGGAGGTGGGGGGGGGGGGATGAGAACGAAAATGTCAGGCCCTCCGACCTTCCTTTCGTTAATTATTGGGATTGCAAATAGCAATGGGCCTTAGGCTTACGTTCCGCTTCCTAATGCTTCCCAGCCCTCCCTAACTGGTTTACAGAGCCAGCCTGTTGTCCCTCAACAATTGGGGTCCTCATTTGACCAACCTTGGAAGGATGGAAAGCTGAGTCAACCTTGAGCCAGTCAGGATCGAACTCCTGGCTGTGGGCAGTGTTAGCTTGCAATACTGCATTTGAACCACTGAGAGATAGGGAAGGGAGGGAGCAGTGGTGGGTTTCAAATTTTTTAGAACCTACTCTGTAGGTGTGGCCTATTTTGTGGGCGTGGCTTGGCAGTCATGTGACAGGGTGGGAGTGACCACCTTTTAAAATGTGGTGAAACTCATTTAACAACACTCTTGCTTAGCAACCAAAATTTTGGACTCAATTGTGATGATAAATTCTTTCTTTCTTTCTTTCTTTCTTTCTTTCTTTCTTTCTTTCTTTCTTTCTTTCTTTCTTTCTTTCTTTCTTTCTTTCTTTCTTTCTTTCTTTCTTTCATCCTTCCTTCCTTCCTTCCTTCCTTCTTTCCTTTCCTTTCCTTCCCGTTGGGTCACTGGCAGCGGCAGGCCAGATTTACTTCCAGGTGGAACCCCCTCTCACCGGTTCTCTAAATTTCACCAACCGGCTCTCGCGAGTAGGTGCAAGCCTGCAGAAACCCACCACTGGGACGGAGGGAAGGAAGGAAGGAAGGAAAGAAGGAAAATAGCAATAGCACTTAGACTTTGCCCCCAACAATCTGGGTCCTCATTTGACCAACCTTGGAAGGATGGAAGGCTGAGTCAACCTTGAGCTCGTCAGAATCGAACTATTTGCTGCTGGTAGAAGTAGCCTGCAATTCTGCATTTTAACCACTGTGGCACCAGGAAGAAGGAGAAGGAGGCAGGGAATAAGAGAAAGGAAGGCAGGCTGGCAGGCAGGCAGGCAGGCAGGAAGAAAAGAAGGAAGGAAGGAAGGAAGAAAAGAAGGAAGGAAGGAAAATAGCATTAGCAAATGTCGCTCTTGTTACCTTTAGGAAGAGGGTGTGGGTTTTGCCACACAGCCTGCCTTTGGCATAGGGGCCGTCTTTGGAGAACATGATGGACTGGGACTTCACCCGCGCATAAGCCACACGTCGGTCCTCCCACAGCATCCAGATCACCACATCTGGGACGCTGATTTGAGTCTGGAAAGAGCAGAAGGGAAGAGAGTCAGCCGTCCCCTCCTGGTCTCGCTGATGCTTTTCTTGATCATCCTGCTGCTTTCGGGAGCGTTAAGAAGAATGATAAAAATAACAGAGTTAGAAGTGACCTTGAAGCAGAGGTGGGTTCCTACCAGTTTGCACCGGTTCGGCCCAACCGGCAGTGTTTTGGCGGCCTGAGTCGCTGCAACCGACAGTGACCCAGGCCTGCAACGCCCCCGAACTGGTTCTCCTACGGGGCCGCCATCTTGATTTTCAGTTCTGTGCCTGCGCAGAACATTTTTCATTGCACAAATTTAATATTTTAAAAATGTGTCAACTTACTTTACTTTATTTCCATTTCTATACCACTCCTATCTCCACAGGAAAATTAATAATAATAATAATTTTAATTTATGGACCGCTCTCTCTCCCCGAAGGGACTCGAGGCAATGCACAGGGGATTTAAAAATACATATATAAAAACACAAGCATAAATACAATTTAAAATGAATTAAACTTAACCCTGCGCTAAAAACCCAGACCAACTAAAATTAGACCCCTAAGAACCCTAATAGAGCAATTCAGTTACCCCAAGCCAGCCAGGCAGAAAAAATGCGTTTTTAGTTTTTGACGGAAGGAGCGGAGGTCCGTAGTTGTTCTAATTTCGGGGGGTAGGTCGTTCCAGAGAGTCGGGCCCGCCACAGAGAAGGCCCTTCCCCTGGGCGTCGCCTGCTGGCATAGCCTAGTGGACGGCACCCGGAGAAGTCCCTCTCTGTGGGAAAAGAATACAACAAACAGACAATAATAAATACAATCATATCGTTAAAATGTAATTAAATTAAATGTGGCCTGTGCTAAAATGTAGTTAAAACTGTTAAAAAATGTTAAAATTCAATAACTAAATCTGTAGTAATTACATCAGGATCTAGGCTAGGCCAGCTAGGTGAAAAAAGTGCATCTTGAGCAATCGGCGGAAGAGGCAAAGGTCCGTGGTGATACGAAGTTCGGGGGTAGGTCGTTCCAGAAGGCTGGACCTGCCACAGAGAAGGCCCTTCCCCTGGGGGCCGCCAGCCGGCATTGACTGGCAGACGGCACCCTGAGAAGGCCCTCCCTGTGGGAGCGGATCGGCCGAAGGGAGGTGTGTGGTAGGAGGCACATGCGCAGGCCTATTTTTGTGCTAATGCGGACACACCACAAACTTTTTGTGCGTGCTGACCTGGCACTAATGCTAGGAGCAACTTCCCCTGTCTTGTAGGGCATTTTCACGAGGGCTTCAGCCTTGCACCGTGACTTTGTATTAGGATGGGTCGATGCTACTTTTTTCTGTAAGATTTCTCCATCCTACAGGTCCTGGATGTCCCAAAAGGGCTTTCTCAGGAGGCAAATGAACTCTTCCTTGTTTTTTTCTTTTGAAGACGTTTCACTTCTCCTCCAAGAAGCTTCTTCAACTCTGACAGAATAGTGGGGGATGGAAGGATTGATTGATTGATTGATTGCATCCTTTTGATGGGTCCTCGAAGCACTTGGAGGTTTATCAGTGTCCTGAGGGTCACCTGAGTGGTGCAAATGGTTCCTGTTGTATGCAATTTGAGAATCTCTAAAGCTATGCAATTTGGGATGGACACCCTTGGAATAGTGTGGGAGTATGGGTGTCCAGAGGGAAAAAATTACATACTACAGGAACCATTTGCACGGCTCAGGTGACCCTGAGGACATAGATAAACCTCCCAGTGGCGTCAACCACCCTGTAACAGCCAATAGAATATATGTTCTTGCAGAGGAACAGGAAGCTCAACTGCAAGGCCCAAGAGAAGGTATAAAAGCCCCTCACTCTCCACGCCATGTGGTCAGCTACCCAGAACTCATGTGCTTCGGCTTCATCAATAAATGGGCCCACTTTCCAATCAGCCTCCAGGCTCCATTTGGTCTCCAGTGCCTTTCTCCCGGCTTGGAACTGGACCTGGATATTTCTTCCAACAATCCACTTGTCAGGGTTCCAAAGAGCGCCCAAAATTAAATCAGAGTCCGAGGCAAAATATTCCTCAAAGTTCCAATTTATTCAGAGAGCCATGTTGGCACATCTGGGAAAACCTGAATCTGAAAGCTTCCCGGTTTCCCCCACCCAGTTGAAAGTTCAAGATCTTGCCCCTCCCCCACACCCCCAAGCCCATCCCATGGTCCAATCTCCCACTGCCATGCTGGCAATTTCACCCATCCAGTTCCGGTCAGGTGCAGAGGTGCAGAGACAAAGGATGATGACCTTCGTTTTCTAGAAAGAATTTTGTTATGGCTACATGTCATCTAACTCCGTACAATCCCCCCGTCCCATTTTCCCACCCTAGAAAATGCACAGCAGAATAATAGAAAGCGTGGCAGGCCAGAGATCCAGAAGAAAAGATGGCGGCAGGCCTGACACCGCTTGTGGAGAGGGCACATTGGAGAGAGGCATTTTGGAACGAAAGAACATTTATTTATTTTTATTTTATTTTATTAAATTTATACCCCGCCCTTCTCCAAACGGACCCAGGGCGGCGCACAGGGATGTTAAAACACATATAAAACATATAAAAATTTAAAAAACTTATTCTAATAGACCCTGCGCTAAAAACCGAATTTAAAAAACCCAAATTTAAAACTATCTAAGAGTCAGTAATGGGGGTTATGCTAGGCCGGCTAGATGGAATAGGTGTGTCTTCAGACACTTGCAGAAGAGGCGGAGGTCAGAGATGGTGCGGAGTTCAGGGGGTAGGTCATTCCAAAGGGCAGGGCCCGCCACAGAGAAGGCTCTTCCCCTGGGTGTCGCCAGTCGGCATTGTCCAGCCGACGGCACCCTGAGGAGGCCCTCTCTGTGGGAGCGTATCGGTCTGAGGGATGTATGGGGCAGGAGGCGGTCTCGCATATAACTAGGCCCCGAGCCATGGAGCGCTTTAAAGATGGTCGTTAAAACCTTGAAGCGCACCCGAAAGACCACAGGGAGCCAGTGCAGCTCGTGCAGGATAGGTGTTATGTGGGAGTGTCTAGGCGCTCCCGTAATCACCCGCGCGGCTGCGTTCTGGACTAGCTGCAGCTTTCGGGTGCACCTCAAGGGGAGCCCCATGTAGAGAGCATTACAGTAGTGGTGTCGAGAGGTGACGAGTGCTTGAGTGACTGTGCGTAAGGCACCCCGGTCCAGTAAGGGGCGCAATTGGCGCATCAGGCGTACCTGATGGAATGCCCCCCTGGCCATGGCTGCATGAAGGTAGGAGACATCTTCATGGGGCAGAGCCCCACATCCTTGACAGTCAGCCCCCCTCCATCTTCTACCCAGTAGAAGCTGCAACAAGGCTTACCTCAATCGCGATGGAAGTAATCCGATTCAGCCAACCCTCAACTTTTGGGATGAGTTTGTGCAAGGGGGTTTTCCAGTTGGTTTTCTCTGCAGCTTTGCCGATTTGCTGAAGCACCCGAACCCGTAGCTTCCACAGCTGTTTATCGAGGATGGTCACAGCTTTCTGGATGTCCAAGGCTGGCAAAGGTTTCCTGGAGATGGAGCAAGGGGAAGACGACTCAGCAGGATGGGGGCTCAGGGGATCGATGTCCTATGGATTCCAACCACAGAACTAGGTAGATACAGAAAGAGAATGCTTTTCCAATTTTGAGACTGTTTAAGAAGATGGTTTAGGTTTAGGTTTTAGGTTTTATTAGTTTTTTTATACCGCCCTACTCCCGAAGGACTCAGGTCGGTGTACAGCCAAAGTAAAACAGATATACAAAAGTTTAAAAAGTTTAAAAAACATATTAAACAATTTGGCCTCTCTTAAAATAAAAAAAAAACACCAAACAAACCCCGATTAAAATGGATAAAGATTCATATTTAAAATTCATTTTTATGCCAGCCCAGCTTGTTGGAAAAAAAAGGTTTTGAGAGCACGGCGGAAGTCAGGGATAGTTCTTAATTCCAGGGGTGATGAGTGGCACGGTGGCCTAGAGGTTGGTGCTCTTGCCTCATAATCAGGAGGCTGGGAGTTCGATCCTAGGTAGAGGCAGATATTTCTCTCTCTGGGCACAATGAGAATATATCTTTCTGTGCCAACTCAGGAAGCTCAAACTGCCCAAGAAGCTGCGGATTCAGTTCTACAGAGGAAGGGTTGAGTCTGTCATCTGCACCTCCAACAAGACAGACAGAGACTTCAGAGGAAATCTGAGTTTGCTTCTAAACAAGGCTCACGACTGGAAGAAAAACTAGGTTATTGTGAAAATTAACTTGAAACCTTCACACTACCAAGAAGAAACGGATTCTGCAAAATGGATGAAGATAGTTTCTCTTATTTTCATCCCTCTAGTGCAGTGGTAGTCCAGCTTTCATGGTAGGAGGTAGGGGTTGTTTTTTTTGTCCAATACTGAAGCATTTTCCATTTTTTAAATTTAATTGACTTCCCTACTTTATAAATCACCCTTCCTGTGGAACCGGTGGGCGGTGAGAAAATGTTACTACTAACAGAGATACAAAAGTGGGTGGTAGGTATAAAAAGGTTCTAGTGCAAGGGTGTCAAACTCATGCACGGTGTGGACAAAGTAGAAAAGGAAAAAAAAATTTCCCTATCACACAACACTAGAACTAGGGGGCACTCCATGGAACTTTTGGAAGCTAGACCTCAAACAAATAAGAGGAAGTACTTTTTCACCCAGAGGATCCCTGGTCTATGGAACTCCCTGCCAGAAGAAGTGGGGACAGCCGTCAGCCTCGACACCTTTAAGAAAGGATGAGAGGAGTTCATGGAGAACAAGGGTATCCATGGCTATCATTAGGGATGCCTAAGGACACCCTCCGGGATGGAGAGATAGGCAGGATATCTCTCAATGCCATTTGCAGGGAATCACAAGCAGGTGAAGACATCTGCTTGGGAAGACCCTGAAGCAAATGGGGAGCCACTGTGGGAGACAGAAGGCTGGACTGGATGGGCTGTGGCCTGTTCCAGCAAGGTTGTTCTTAGGTTCTTATGTTCTGAAAGAAAGAAAGAAAGAAAGAAGGAAGGAAGGAAGAAAGAAAGAAAGAAAGAAAGAAAGAAAGAAAGAAAGAAAGAAAGAGAGGAGTTCATGGAGAACAAGGGTATCCATGGCTATCATGATGGATGCCTAAGGACACCCTCCGGGTTGGAGAGATAGGCAGGATATCTCTCAATGCCATTTGCAGGGAATCACAAGCAGGTGAAGACATCTGCTTGGGAAGACCCTGAAGCAAATGGGGAGCCACTGTGGGAGACAGAAGGCTGGACTGGATGGGCTGTGGCCTCTTCCAGCAAGGCTGTTCTTAGGTTCTTATGTTCAAGGCCCACGGGCCAGATATGACCTTAGATCTGGCCCATCGGGCAGCCCTGGAAACAGCGAAGGACTGACCTGTGGTACCTCTGCTAGCAAAAATGGTGCTTGGGGTGGGGGTGGGGGTGGGGAATGCACCCTGGGCTCTGTTTTCACTGGCCGAGGGCTAGCAAAACAAACTATAAGCAAAACAAAATGAAAAGAGAAAGGACCTCCAAGAAAGGACAGGAAAGGAGACAAGGAAAGACAAAAAAAAAGAAGGGAAGATGGGAGGAGAGCAAGGAAGGAAGGAAGAAGGAAAGAGGGGAAGGAAGGAGAAAGGAGAATGAAGAGGGAAGGAAAAAGAAGAAAAGAAATGAATGAATAAATGTGTGAGTAAAGGAAGGAAGGAAGGAAGTAGGGAAGGAAGGAAGGAAAGAGGGGAAGGAAGGAGAAAGGAGAATGAAGAGGAAAGGTAAAAGAAGAAAAGAAATGAATGAATGAATGTGTGAGTAAAGGAAGGAAGGAAGGAAGGTAGGAAGTAGGGAAGGAAGGAAGGAAGAAGGAAAGAGGGGAAGGAAGGAGAAAGGAGAATGAAGAGGGAAGGAAAAAGAAGAAAAGAAATGAATGAATAAATGTGTGAGTAAAGGAAGGAAGGAAGGAAGTAGGGAAGGAAGGAAGGAAAGAGGGGAAGGAAGGAGAAAGGAGAATGAAGAGGGAAGGAAAAAGAAGAAAAGAAATGAATGAATAAATGTGTGAGTAAAGGAAGGAAGGAAGGAAGTAGGGAGGGAAGGAAGAAAGGAAGGAAGGAAGGGAGGAAGGAAGGAAGGAAGGAAAGAGATTATAATGAGAGGGAGGGAGTGTCTGAAGGAAGTCCTGCCTTAGTACTTGGCCACCACAGGCACCCCCAACAAGAGTGATGTCAAACAGGCCTAGCCCCCTGGCCATGTCCCGAAGTCAGACACATCCCTGATGTGGCTCTCAACATTCCTACTAGCTCTAGCGTCAGGCCTGCAGCCATCTTTTCTCTTGGGTCTTTGGCCTGCCACACTTTCTATTATTCTACTATGCACTTTCTATGGTGGTAAAATGGGAGGGGGGATTGTATGGAGTTAGATGCGATGTAGCCATAACAACATTCCTTTCTAGAAAGCCAAGGTCGTCATCCTTCGTCTCTGCACCTCTGCACCTGACTGGATCTGGATGGGTGGAAGCTGCCAGCATGGCAGTGGGAGATTGGATCATGGGATGGGCTGGTGAGTGATGGGGGCAAGATCTTGGGGTGGGGAAAACCGGGAAGCTTTCAGATTCGGGTTTCCCCAGATGTGCCAACGTGGCTCTCTTCATCAATGGGAACTTTGAGGAATCCTTTGCTTCGGACTCTGATTTACGTTTGGAGGCTATTTGGAACATGGACATCTAGTGTAAGAACCAAACTCCGTTTCTTCATGGTTCTGTCCTCCTCAAGAAGCCAGATTCCTGTCAGAGAATCCTGTTGAAAACCTACTTGCAGTCGTCCACCAAATCTTTCTGCAGCTTCTTCCAAACTGCAGCCACCGCTGGGTCATGGGGCTGGAGGATGGCTTTAAGAGTATCCAGATTCTTTTTCTGTTGGGGGAGAAGAGGCATGCGTCAATCCTTGTCATCCATATCTCTTCAAGTGAAGAGAACTCTGGGGGCAAAAATGCAGACAATCCCCCAAATATCCGACTGCTTCCAGATTGTATAGTTAGAAGCAACCCCCTGAGTTTCAGGCAGTTGCCACATGGTAGAAGCACAGCACAAGCTTTGAAAAGGGACCCTATTGACTTTTTGGGGTCACCACCCTCATCCCGTGAACATGCCTGGAATCAAAGTAGGGTGGTATAAGGTCTGCTGTCTGGGCAGGAGGTTGGACTAGAAGACCTCCAAGGTCCCTTACAACTCTGTTATTCTGTATATTTATCTAAGCGCCCAAGTTTGAAGACACCAATGTGGAAAAGGCATTCCTCTCCCATCAACAACTTTTCATTGCATATTGCTTGGGTGAGTTTGGCATAGTCAGAGGTGGGTTGCTGTTGATTCAGCCCAGATCAGGCGAACTAGATAGATAGATAGATAGATTTTATTTTTCTATACCGCGTCCTCTCCCCAGGGGGACTCGGAGCGGTGCACAGGGAAAATTAAAACAAACATAAAATATATACATAAATAAATACAATAAAAACAGATTAAATCAACTGTCCCTGCACTAAAATCCCCATTTTTAAAATTAATATTCCCTAACCCCTGAGGTAGAGACTAACCTAGGCCGGCCAAGCAGAAAAAGTGAGTTTTTAATTTCTGACGGAAGGAGCGGAGGTCTGTAGTTGTTCTAATGTCGGGGGGAAGGTCGTTCCAGAGGGCCGGGCCCGCCACAGAGAAGGCCCTTCCCCTGGTAGGAGCAGCAGTGGGAAGCTCTACCCACCTGCCCAGATGCTTCTGCACATGCACAGAAGCATCATGCACTCAAATGTGCATGGGAGCACGCCCGAAACAGTAGTAAAAAAATTGCCAACCCACCACTGGGTATAATGACTCCTTCCCTTCCTCTTGAAGCTTACCAGCCTTTCATGAATGAACTGGAGGGTGTTTGTGCAGGCAACGCGGTAGCTAACGTCCTCCCAGAACGAGGTGATGGTCACCATGGGCTTAGTGTCATACCACGGTAGGTAATAGTAGAAATTACCTGCAACAGAAACGATCTAGTATTGCATGGGGTTCACGATGAAGCCACCGAGGATCAAATGAGATCACTGGTCCTTATTTATTACTGGAGTGTCAGGCTAGTCCCAATACGATTCCTTAGGAAAAGAAGACCCTTGACTCCACTTGTAGCAAAAGGTAGATGTCAGGTTTCCAAAAAATGCCCTAATTGATTCATGAATCTCGGCCCAAACTTCAAAAGGAAATTAGTCATTTATTAGGAGCATTTATTTCGGCAAGGTTTTTGCAGTCAGATCTGAGCCTCATTTGAATTATAGCTGAACTTTACCCCTGTTCCTCCCCTCTCTTCAGTCTGCATCATAAATCACATTCCCCAATGAGGTGCACCCCTCCCAAGTCTGCTGCGGTAATCTGAGATCCGATTCTAGCTGAAAGTATGAGTGGAATGCGCTGCCCCCCATTCCTCACTGTGGCAACTTTAGGAGTTGACAGAGTTACTAAACTAAAGTGGTTACAGCAGGGATGTCCAAACTTGGGAACTTTAAGACTTGTGGACTTCAACTCCCAGAATTCCCCAGCCAGCATAGCTGGCTGGGGAATTCTGGGAGTTGAAGTCCACAAGTCTTAAAGTTCCCAGGTTTGGACATCCCTGGGTTACAGCATAAGCAAAGCCAGTATAAGGCCTGGCCTCCCCTCCTTAATCAAGGAAGTAAAGACTCTTGAAACTTAACATTTCAAAAGGAACCTTTTATTGAAAAAGGAGTGATAGCTGGGCGAAGGCAAAGCAGGATCTGGGGTCCATAAGGCAATACAATAAGAATAAAGGAAACCAGAGCCCCCTCCCAACAGTCTGATGTGGATTCAGCCAATCCACTGGTATGAAGATGTTTTTGTAACAGACGCTCTGGGAAAGTGATAAGAAGATTTTCTCAGGGTCCTTTCCTGAGTGATGCAGCCCACATGTTCTGCCACAGAGCTGGCAGCAGATTCGGACAGTGAGGAGGGTTGGGGAGGAAGATGGGCCAGTCCTGGATTCTGGGGAAGGCTCTGAGGAGGGCTCTGTGTCGGAGGGCCATATGCAAGTTATCAGAGTCAGAGATCAGGGAGGCAGATGAACAGCTGGAGCCTGTTCCCAGTGTGTGCATGCACAGAGCTGCCAGAACACTTAAGAAAACAGGGTCGACTTGGGAGTAAGGCTTGGAGATAATTGGCCCCTCCCATAAGACATAAAAGAGGAGTAAACGGGATGTGAGCTTTTGCAGGAAGCAATTAGTTCATCGGGTTGGTTCAAACTTTGAAAAGTTCTTTTTGGCTCTGTGTTACGTTTGGCCTTGCTCTGCATTTGGCAATTAGGTCTCTGGCAGCATTCCCAGGGAGATAAGGTGGGTGTTTATTAACATTCCCCTGAAAGACTATGGCAACTCGAGCAGACATCTGTCGGAATCTTCACAGACTGTCTGTGAAGCCTTGCAGACTGTTAATGACCCTAATTCACAGCCATATAACTAAAAGAGGGTTTTGGGGACTAAGATAGTGATTTATGCTTTCTCAGGAGGCCTAGGTGAGAACACTTTGATTTCCCCTCCACACAATCTTCCTTCTGCCCCTTTCTTGCTTACCATCATAGACAGCATGGCAATACTGAGTAGTGGAGGCAAATGGCTTGCAGGTCTCATCAAATTTGTTCCCGTAGTTTCCTAGGCTGACCTCAAACTGGATCGGCTCCGTGATATCAGCCAACATGGTAGCAGAGTAAAACACAACACATAGACCATATCGGAACTGAGGCAAGAAATACTGAGAAGACAAAGAATTGCCATGGGTTGTGTGAGAAAGATATATGTTGGCTCAGATCTTCCTGCAAAATGTTCCATGTCTTGACTTCTTACTCGCTTGCTTACTTTCTTGATTTACTAGGTTTATAAGTTTGACTGGATTCCTACTTTCATTCATTCAGCTTAAAGATTCCCATCGCACATCTGTGCTAGTCATTCCCGACTCTAGGGGCGGTGCTCATCTCTGTTTCAAAGCAGAAGAGCCAGTGCTGTCTGAAGACATCTCCATGGTCATGTGGCTGGCATTACTAAATGCCGAAGGTGCAAGGAACGCTGTTCCCTTCCCACCAAAGGTGGGCTCTATTTTTCTACTTGCATTTTTTATGTGCTTTCGAACTGCTAGGTTGGAAGGAGCTGGGACAAGTCATGGGAGCTCCCTCCGTTATGCGGCGCTAGGGATTCGAACCGCCAAACTGCCAACCTTTCTGATCGACAAGCTCAGCGTCTTAGCCACTGAGCCACCACGTTCCTTCATTAAGCTTAGAGCAGATTAATTGATTAAAACTCAATTACTAGAAGTTTCCACAATGAAATTCTAGAAATCCATAGGGGTGGGGGGAGATATTTTTTAAAGTAATGTTATGTTTTGCTAGTTTTCACCTTCATAGGTTGGTTCATTTCAATGATTTAAAGATCAATATTGCCCACCTAAAACTGGGAAATTCAAAAGAGTTACTATTCAAACTCTTAAATGTGTTCCATAACTATTAAGCCAATAGCTTGAATGGAATAGAGCATATACTTCCATTTTTAATAATGAGTAGAATATTTTCACTAAAGAATCAACTGAAAGGGGCATTTTTATCATTGTGTAAGTCTCTGGATTTCAACACTGTTTTTATTTCCTTTAGTCCATGTTGCGGCTTTTCCTGGCTGGGAATTATGGGTAACCATGAAGGCTACAGAGGGATGGAAATAGAGGTAACCAACAGGAACGCTTTCCACTCATCCAAGATCAAAAAGATCATGGAGAGCAATTTGAAGGAAGTTCTTAAGCCCTTTCAAACAGTACACAAAATTGTCTGCTACAACGTCCTACCTGCCAACGACTTCTTCAGCTTCAACCACAATAATACACAGGCAAACAATCGACACAAACTCAAGGTCCACCGCTCCAAACTCGATTGCAGAAAATACGACTTCAGCCACAGAGGGGTCAACGCCTGGAATGCTCTACCTGACTCCGTGGTTACCTCCTCAAACCTTCACAGCTTCAACCTCCAACTGTCCACCGTGGACCTCACCCGATTCCTCAGAGGTCCATAAAGGGGGTTTGCATAAGCACACCAGCGTGCCTACCATCCCTGTCCTACTGTCCCCATTGATTTGTATTAATTTTTTCCTTCGTATCCCTGTTTACATTTATACCTGCTATCTTGTACGTGTTTGACAAACTAATACAATACGAATTATATTGTAATACAGTAATCCCTCGTTTTCCGCGGCTTCAAGTTTCGCGGTTTCAGTGCTTCGCGGATTTTTAAAAAATACAGAGAAAAAAAATGCATCGGTAGGAGGCAAGCGCCCCCTAGTGCTTGCTTTAAACAATGTCCTCAACTCAAGTTTCCTAGTGAATCCTACTTCGTGGTTTTCCGGTTTTCGCGGACAGTTCCGGTCCCCATTAACCGCGGAAAACGAGGGATTACTGTATAATACAAATAAGGTTGAAAGACAACTTTAGGGAAAGTCTGTGGCATATTACAGTTCTAGGAAGTATTTTCTTGCAAAATAATTGTGGATCCACTTCATTGCCAGATTACCTGCATCTTTTTAACAGTTTCTCCGGGGATGTCATCAATTTTCTGAACCGGGATTGGTTCCCTGATAGTCCGCACCTCCAGAAGGACTCTTCCACGATACGTGGTCCCTTCTTCCTGGAGAAGGTTGTGGAGAAAGATGGAGGATAGACTTATAAATAGAATAACAGAGTTGGAAGGCACCTTGGAGGTCCCTTCTAATCCAATGTCCTGCTCTGGCAGGAAATCCAATGCTATTTCAGACAAAGGGTTGCGCAATCGCTCTCTGAAAATCTTCAATGTTGGAGACCCCACAACTTCTGGAGGCAAATTGATCCACTGATATATTGTTATAACTCTCAGGAAATCTACTCCACTCCACTCCACCCTGCTCCACCCCACGCCACCCCATGCCACTCCATTCCATTCCTTATACTACTACTACTACTACTACTAATAATAATAATAAATTTTATTTATAACCCGCTCTCTCTCCCCAAAGGGACTACTCGACTCCACTCCATTCTATTCCTTATACCTTATACCTTATTCCATTGACATTCTATTCTACTCCACTCCACTCCACTCCAGTCTCTATTCTATTCTATTCTATTCTATTCTATTCTATTCTATTCTATTCTATTCTTCACTCCACTCCACTCTATTCTATACTCCACTCCATTCCTATTCCTATTCCTATTCCATTCCTTATTTTATTCTACTCTATACTCCACTCCACTCCACTCCATTCTATTCCTTGTTCCTTATTCCTTATTCCTTATTCCTTATTCCTTATTCCTTATTCCTTATTCCTTATTCCTTATTCCATGCCGTTCCGTTCCATTCCATTCCATTCCATTCCATTCTTGATCCTATTCTTAGTCCCCATTCCATTCCATTCTAGATAACCCTAAACTTACAGACAGACAGGCAAGATTAACCTCTTTCAGAAAGGGCCATAATCCCATCAGTCTGTTTAGCTTTCCAGCTCCCGTGTCTCACAGGATAAATGAACAATCCACTTTCGATCTCCCCTCAGAACACATTGCTTGGTTAATGGGACAAATTTTACCGCCTGAATGCCGCGTCTCTCAGGAGTTTCCTCTGGATTCAGAAGCTCCTGTGGGCTTCCGTAGAACGTGAGAAAGTTTGGTCCAAAGGAAGGTAAGAAGCCTGAGGCCTCTTCTGAAAACACAAAGAGAAAAATGAATTTGTACATTGGCTGAGGAGTTCTTATGACTTATTTCCTGAACGACGCCTCGGCCCAGTTCCCAAATCTGACTGAATCAATCACTTTAGGCTTCTTTTAATGCCAGGAAGCAAAGGTGCCAGAAAGGAATGAGTGAGAGGAACAGAGGGCTAATACTAGTGTTGGAAGAAATGTTCATCTGGGTTCAGTTCCAAGTGGGGAGAAAGACACTGGAAACAATGGCGGCTGTTTGGAAAGATGGTTTTCATGGTGGACAGGATCACATGCCTTGAAGATGTTGGGTGAAGGAAAAAAAGGCAGGAGATGGTCAGGCCTCCAGCCATCTTTTCTTTTGGATCTTTGGCCCACCACACTTTCTATTATTCGACTATGCATTTTCTATTGTGGGAAAATGTATGGAGTTAGATGATAGGTAGCCATAACAACATTCTTTCTAGAAAACCAAGGTCATCCTTTGTCTTTGCACCTCTGCACCTGACCGGAACTGAATGGGCGGAACTGCCAGCATGGCCATGAGAGATTGGACCATGGGATGGACTGGTGGGTGTGGGGGCAAGATCTTGGGGTGGGGAAAACTGGGAAGCTTTCAGATTCGGGTTTCCCCAGATGTTCCAACATGTCTCTCTTAATAAATTGGAACTTTGAGGAATACTTTGCCTTGGACTCTGATTTGCTTTTGGATGCTATTTGGAATGCTGACATTAACCCGAATCTCCATTAAAATACATCACCAGCTACCCCAAATTTCAGGGTGCTGTCCAGGGTCCTGAGCCCCAGCACCGACCTGAACCCAGGCGGAAGGTTAGAGGGAGTAGGAAGAAGCAGGTTCTTACTTTTGGTTTCAGCTCCTGCACAAGAGATCTGGGCGAGGCTGAGGAAGGCGGTGCCCAAAGCAACACCATCTCCTTCTTCTGCCCTGGGGAAGACGAGGGGTACAATGGAGTCCCCACGTCCAGAAATAGTGGGAGTCTTGACAACATTTCATTTTGAAAATCCCTTGTAGAAATATCCTTTTTGATAGGACGGGAGTTAGAATAAAATCCTTCTATTCTTGCTCTTTCAAAATAATTTTGTCTCTGTCTCTGTCTCTGTCTCTGTCTCTCTCTCTCTCTCTCTCTCTCTCTCTTTCCTTCCCTCCCTCTCTCTGTCTGTCTCGATATCTCTCTATCTACCTCTCTCTCTCCCTGCTCTCTGCCTCTCTCTCTCTCTCTCCCTCCCTCCCTTCCTACCTCTCTCTTTCTCTTTCTCTTTCTCTCTCTCTCTCTCTCTCTCTCTCTCTCTCTCTCTCTCTCTATCTATCTATCTATCTATCTATCTATCTATCTATCTATCCCTAATTCAATTCTATCTATCTATCTATCTATCTATCTATCTATCTATCTATCTATCTATCTATCTATCTCTATCTATCTATCTATCTATCTATCTATCTATCTATCTATCTATCTATCTATCTATCTATCTATCTATCTATCTATCTATCTATCTATCCCTAATTCAATTCTATCTATCTATCTATCTATCTATCTATCTATCTATCTATCTATCTATCTATCTATCTATCTATCTATCTATCTATCTATCTATCTATCTATCTATCTATCCCTAATTCAATTCTATCTATCTATCTATCTATCTATCTATCTATCTATCTATCTATCTATCTATCTATCTATCTATCTATCTATCTATCTATCTATCTATCTATCTATCTCTATCTATCTATCTATCTATCTATCTATCTATCTATCTATCTATCTATCTATCTATCTATCTATCTATCTATCTATCTATCCCTAATTCAATTCTATCTATCTATCTATCTATCTATCTATCTATCTATCTATCTATCTATCTATCTATCTATCTATCTATCTATCTATCTCTATCTATCTATCTATCTATCTATCTATCTATCTATCTATCTATCTATCTATCTATCTATCCATCCATCCATCCATCCATCCATCCATCCATCCATCCATCCATCCATCCATCCATCCATCCATCCATCCATCCATCCATCCATCCATCCATCCATCTATCTATCTATCTATCTATCTATCTATCTATCTATCTATCTATCTATCTATCCCTAATTCAATTCTATCTATCTATCTATCTATCTATCTATCTATCTATCTATCTATCTATCTATCTATCTATCTATCTATCTATCTATCTATCTATCTATCTATCTATCTATCTATCTATCTATCTGACAGATTTCTGTTGGCCATTTTTGACTACAACTACACAACTCTCCCATTTCTGTGATCCTGATATTATAATTTGTTTCCTAAGGGCTATTTAAATTTTTGCTTAAAATGTGCAGCCGAACTCCAATATTCTTTTTTCAGTAAAGAGGACTGTACATACATACATACATATTCTTTTTAGTCCTCTCTTTATACACACACACACACACACACGTATGTGTAGATGTGTGTGTGTGTGTATTTTCTTTTTAGTCCTCTTGCCTGCTCTTCCCCATGACAAATTTATATATATCTTATATATAGACAGAATCCAGCCTGAAGATGGCGAGTGAGACCTCGCCGAAACGTTGCCAAGACAATCTCAATCTTACACGGGAAAAGACCTGAACACAAGACCAGCATATAGTCTCCCTGATTTATTTATTGATCAGCTCAAAAACCCACCAGAGACCATCTAGACAGAAAGCTATGAGTTCCGTTGTGTACTTTTTAAATATGCATGTTAGATTTTTGAGCTGATCAATAAATGTATTTATATATCAATAAATATATCAATAAATATAAATAAGTATATGGCTGTCACACAACCATATCCTCCTGTCTCAGCTGATCAGGAAGAGAACCTGGTGGCTTAGTGGCTAAGGCTTCTGCCTAACATGTAATACTTCCCTGGTTCGAATCCCAGTAAGGGTATGGCTAGCTGATGAGAGCTAAAAAGTTCGAAATAGATCTATACTAGTCTCCCTGATTTATTTATTGATCAGCTCAAAAACCTAACACACACACACACACACATTATATAATATATATATATTACATGCCTAGCATTTAATACAGCCCCGGTTCGAATCCCAGTAAGGGTATGGCTAACTGATGAGAACTAAAAAAAGCTCGAAATAGATCTATACTAGTCTCCCTGATTTATTTATTGATCAGCTCAAAAACCTAACACACACACACACATATATATATATACATCATGTTTGAGAAATAGCAGGATGTACATTATCTAAATGCTTCATTTTCTAACTTTGGGGCAAACAGTCAAGATTTGATGTTTACTTTACTTTATTGTCATTGCACACGGCATAATTAAATTGCACCATGCACGAGGTAGCATCGCAGTGGGGGAAATGACAGAAATTGCTGGTACTCACCCATCCATAAGAGTGAGTTTAATGAGATCACAGATAGATGGCAACTGCAGGGAAAATACAAAAGAAAAAGACAGACAAGACTCTCTTGAAGCTTATTTGGTTCCTGCTGACTGCACCACGGGGGTTCTCTTGACAGAACATGTTATAAACCATTTTAGAAGGTGGCTATGTCTACCTTCTCCATGAAGTTAGCTCCATGAAGTTAGCTCCATGAAGTTAGCTCCATGAAGTTAGCTTTACCTTAAGGTAAAGGTAAAAGTTCCCCTCCCATATATTTGCTAGCCATTCCCGACTCTAGGGGGCAGTGCTCATCTCCGTTTCAAAGCCAAAGAGCCAGCGCTGTCCGAAGACGTCTCTGTGGTCATGTGGCCGGCATGACTCAACACCGAAGGCGCACGAAGCGCTATTCCCTTCCCACCAAAGGTGGTTCCTGTTTTTCTACTTGCATTTTTTGTGTGCTTTCGAACTGCTAAGTTAGCAGAAGCTGGGAGCTCACTCTGTTACGCGGATTTGAACCGCCGAACTGCCGACCTTTCTGATCGACAAGCTCAGTCGTCTTAACCACTGAGCCACCGTGTCCCATAGCACCTTATACAATGGTTAATAATATTTTTGGCATTCCTCACCAGGGAAATATTCATGTATGAGAGAGAATTCCCATATTTTCCCAGGTCCAAAACCCCAGAATGAAAAAAATGAAAATGTGGCAAAATTCAGGATGAGCTGGTTTAAGATGTGAATTGATCTGATCTGTAATGGTCATTCGTGTTACTGTTGTGGCCCCCTAGAGACCAGCAGAGCTGGCAGAAAATTCGGACAGTGAGGAGGTTGGGGGGAACCTGGGCCAGTCCTGGAGTCTGGGGGAGGCTCTGATGAAGGCTCTGTGTTGGAGGCAGAGATATGGGCCAGGGCCATCTGACAGTTATCAGCTGAGTCAGACATCAGTGAGGCAGAGGAACAGCTGGAGCCTGTTCCCAGTGTGCGCATGCGCAGAGTTGCCAGGCGAAGGGAACAGCTAAAGAACAGGGGTCAACTTAGGAGGAAGGCCACAGGTGGACGATGAATGGTCCCTCCCAGAGGACATAAAAGAGGAGCGACAGGGGAGTGGAGTTTGCAGGAGACCATGAGTTCGCTCAATTGGTTCGTGACTCTCCGAGACTCCTTGCCAAGTTCTGCAGATCTCAGCCTGGCAGCTCTCCAAGCCAGATCAGGCCTGTGACCGTAAATCCTCCCTCGAAAGACTTTGCTGGATGCGAAGGAGCAGAATTCACGGTCAATGAATAAAAGGGGAGGTTTCTGGGACCAGGAGTTTGCTTCAGGCTCTCGGGAAGCCTCCTCCTGCTTCTTGATAGATTTACCCTGCAGTCAATGACACCCAGCCCTTTCTCAGCTTACCTGCATGGGGAAACAGAGCACCTGGTTCCACACTGGGTTGGTTTCTCCCAAAATGACTTTGGTCCTTAGCTGAACATAATTGAGAAAGAAAGTTAATCAATCAACAGTTGGCAGGAAAAGTAAGATTCCAGCAGAATGACTTCTAAATCTGAGATCAGGCGCATGTATTTTGAATCCCCTGTGATGGTCAAGGATCATCTCCAGGTGACCAAGCATGAAATCTTTGGGAAGGGGAGATGTTTCTTTGGTCAAGCTGTCGGTGGGGCACAGATGATGATAAACATAGATGGGCTAATGTGTAAATATATGCAGGCCAGGAGTGAATCACAATAGCACTTAGTCTTATATACCGCTTCACGGTGCTGCACACCCCTTGCTAAGTGGTTTAAAGAGTCAGCATGTTGTCCTCCAGCAATCTGGGTCCTCGTTTTACCTAACTCTGCCCATTGCCAGGAGTTCGATCCTGACCAGCTCAAGGGTGACTCAGCCTTCCATCCTTCCAAGGCAGGTAAAATGAGGACCCAGATTGTTGGGATCAAGAGGCTGACTCTGTAAACCGCTTAGAGAGGGCTGTAAAAGCACTGTGCCCTTCCTTCCTTCCTTCCTTCCTTCCTTCCTTCCTTCCTTCCTTCCCTCCCTCCCTCCTTCCTTCCTTCCTTCCTTCCCTCCCTCCCTCCCTCCCTCCCTCCCTCTCTGTGGCTACAATGCAGTATTGCAGGATAATTTAATGTTCACTGCCAGGAGTTCAAATCTCAAGGAGATTTGAGTTCAAGGCTCAAGGTTGACTCAGCCTTCCATCCTTCCATCTGAGTTGGGTCAAATGAGGACCCAGATTGTTGGGGGCAAGAGCAGTTTATAAACTGCTTAGAGAAGGCTGTAAAAACACTGTGAAGCGGTAGATAAGTCTGCTATTGCTATTCCTTCCTTCCTTCCTTCCTTCCTTCCTTCCTTCCTTCCTTCCTTCCTTCCTTCTCTCCCTCCCTCCCTTCCTCTCAGTGATTAGAATGCAACATTGCAGGCTAACTCTGCCCACTGCCACAAGTTTGATCCTGACCGGCTGAAGGTTGACTCAGCCTTCCATCCTTCCCAGGTGGGTCAAAGGAGGACCCAGATTGTTGGGGGCAAGAGGCCGACTCCTAAACCTCTTAGAGGGGGCTGCAAAGCACTGTGAAGCGGTATATAAGCCTACATCCAATTGCCGTTTGTAACCCTGTGATCTGCAATGGACATTTACCATTGTTGGTGTGCGTGCATTTCAAAGCGTGCCGTAGACTTACTACACCAGGGATGTCCAAACTTGGGAACTTTAAGACTTGTGGACTTCAACTCCCAGAATTCCCCAGCCAGCATAGAATTGAAGTCCACAAGTCTTAAAGTTCCCAAGTTTGGACAGCCCTGTACTACACCACTTGCTCATAGCCCACAGTTTGTCTCTTAAAGATATCACTTCTGCTAAGAAAAGCAAACCCTCGGCTTGCATTGCACCCACCACTCGTCCTCCAAAATTAACTTCCAGAGACGGGTCGACAGAGATGTTGAGAGGATCCACAGGTGGGGCGGTGAAAGGTGTCACTGTGCCATCTTGTACTGCAAAGAAGAACAAGCTGATTAAAAAGTAAGGAAGAGGCTTATTTTAGCCATCCCACTTTATTAAGGTGCGTGATGGGGAATTATGAGGCCTGCTAACTCCCTGCTTGCGTGTGGTCTGTGGCAGAGAGCGGCTTGTCTGAGGCAGGAATTGAACTGGGCTGTGATAGAAAATGGAGAGAAGGAAGATGGAAGATGAGGGGCCCATGCAGACCCTAGGTGCATTTGAGATAGAGTATGAGACGCTTCATGGTTATAATTGCAATTGCACTGAGGTAGCAACGGACGATACAGAGGCCCGAAACATTGGTCAAGTACACTTTGGTCAAGAAGTAAAGATTGCAAGCTATGCTCAATATACTGCTGAAGTTGCAAAAAGGTCCTGCCCCAGACAGCATCCTGTTTGCTGGGTTGCTCCCACGATCGTTTCCCAGCAACTTCCCCATTTATCTCCTTGCTAGCCACAAATAGCCTCTGAATGCATATATCTTGTTGACCTAAGCAAACTGTGTCAACCGGTAGGTTTTCAAGTGCCCCACCTCCATATTTGGGCAGATGTAGGAGAACGGGAAGGTCTACGTCACTGAGGGTATAAGAGACAATCCTTGTCAACATGTGGGGGTTCAGACATTTTGTATGGGCTACATGCCCATCTCTGAAACTGTGCACAATAAAATCTTTGCTGCGTTGAAGAGCTTGTCTGTGTTTTGGCCTTTTTCCTACAACAGCACATCCCATAGTTGGTTGAGACCTTGTTGGCTTGTCCCTGGGATGCTCAAGGCAGCCCCAAGACCAAATAAGAGCTTCTGGGTGAATCTATTGACTATAAATTCCCTACCCCCATTTAATGAATGGATGCCAGACTAGAGAAGAATATAGTCATACAATCATCTCATATAATTAAATTAGCAGAGTTGACCTCCCGCTGCCTTCGAATGCTTTGGAACCGTGTTTCAAGATAACAGAATAGAAGAACAGAGTTGGAAGGGACCTTGGAGGTCTTCTAGTCCAACCCCCTGCCAAGGCAGGAAACCCTATGCTATTTCAGACAAATGGCTATCCAACATCTTCTTGAAGACTTCCAGTGGTGGGGCATTCACAACTTCTGGAGGCAACTGGAGGTTAATTGTTCTCACGGTCAGGAAATTTTCTCCTTAGTTCTAAGTTGCTTCTCTCCTGGATTAGTTTCCACCCGTTGCTTCTTGTCCTGCCCAGGGGTGGATTGATACCGGCTTTACTACCGGTTTGCAACCCATGTGCAATGCAGAACTGTGCAACTGCGCAAAAATTTACAGTGAACTGTGCATGTGCAGTCACTAAAAAACAAAACGGCAGAAGCCCAGTGATGGCAAGGGAACCGGTTCATGGGTGTGGCAGACCTGGGTTTCTGCCGGTTCTGCGACCTAGGCTTGAATTCCACGACCGAACTGGGCCGAACTGGGAGCAACTCACTCTGGTCCTGCTCTCAGGTGCTTTGGAAAATAGCTTGACTCCGTCTTCTTTGGGGCAGTCCCTCGAATGCTCGAACGCTGCTATCATGCCTTCCCTGGTCCTTCTTTTCATTCAACTAGACCTACCCAGTTCCTGCAACCGTCCTTCATATGTTTTAACTTCCAGTCCCCTAATCCTCTTTGTTGCTCTTCTCTGCACTCTTTCCAGAGTCTCCACGTCTTTTCTACATCGTGGCGACCAAAACTGGATGCAGGATTCCAAGTGTGGCCTTACCAAGGCCTAATAAAGTAGTATTAACACTTCACGTGATCTTGATTCTCTCCCTCTGTTGATGCAGCCTAGAACTAATTAGAGCCAACTAACTAGAGCTAACTAATTTCATTGTATTTATTTTGTACAATGACAATAAAGGCTATATAAATATTAACTGTGTTGGCTTTTTTGGAACCTCAGCACATGGCTGGCTCCTATTTCAATGGTTGTCCACTGGGACCCTAAGATCCTTCTCACAGTGACTACTATTAAGCCGGGTACCACCTGTACTGTACCGGTGCGTTTTGTTTTCCTTGCCTAAAGGTAGAACCTGAATTTTTTTCACCCTTGAATTTCGTAGTTCAAGAATTTCTAGAATTTCATTTCTTGACTGCAATGGACCTACGTACCCAAGAATCCCACAATACCTCATTCAAGACCTGTCAAAGAAGATAACAGTAAATGGTCCAACCAACAGCCATTGGGACAGTAGAACCTCCAATGCTGCTTCATTAACCCTGACAACGGAAGCACTAGCACGGATGTTGTTACCTAGTTTGGGTAAAGAAACGTCTGCATAAAAACAACCATGCTTAGAGACAACCCAAGGACCCCTGATGTTAGGATTTCTTCTTCTTCCCCACAGGAAGCAAATTCTCTCCAGTCACTGTTGACTCTCCGGCTTAATGAATCTTGTTAGGAATGTAATCCGAACGTTGAATTGGCAATATATAACCCACGATTGCAATACTGTATCTGTAACTTTAACTACTGCAGTAAAATGTGATTGGCTGCTGTTTCCTCAATCGGCCATAAGAGGGAGCCAGAATCACTGTTAGATGCTGATCCCTAGATGATGGCTGTTGTGTATATCGGGTACTGATCAGCGTGGATAATTGTGAGTTGTGCAACTGTTAGCCAACTTTGAGTACTAGACTGTTTATATGATTCAGGACTACTTCTTGCTTGTTTATGAAGAAGTGTCTATCACTTTATTTTTCTATGAAAGTAAATGATATTTGTTTTACAATTCAGTGTCTGTGACTGCTCGTGTGGGTTTCAGCAACATCTCTCTCGCTACATTTCGCTAGGTACTTTTCAGTCTCCTAACGGGGATTTCCCTAACAAATCTTCCACAAGAACCATACATGGTCAGAAACACTAGAGTTGCCACCTCTTCATTCTTGCACCCACCCCCAGATTTGTTGACCTCAGCACCTACTTTGAGGAACATCTTCTGCTCGGTAGATGTACAGCTCGAGGGAGGCAGTGCGTGCAGCTGGCACACTTGCCAGCTGCAGGAGATTGGATTCTAAATCACCAGTCTCTGTTGGCTGGTCGAAATCCTACAGGAGAGAGTAGAGAAGGATATGATCCATCTGTCAGCTAATCAATGGCAACGTTCATTGATCTCCTCCCACAAAATGCCCTTGGACATTCTAGATTCTGATGTGACGTTCTGTTGGACAGCAGGATCCAGGTTCCAATCTATCTCCAACCAAGGAAATTTCCTTCATGACTTTGGACCACGAGGCACTGTCTCCAGCCCATCTTCTCTTGTAGGGAGGTTATGGAGAGAATTAGAAGGTAGAAACGCTACGAACATCACTTTGAGCTCAGGAGGAAAAGGGTAGAGTGATGGTGCAGAAGTTGGACTAGGTACATAGGGAGACCTTGCTTAAGAACCGCAATAAGGACTGGCAGTTCCATTGCTAAGTGACAGGATGATTAAGTGAAACATCAAACATGTTTAACTAGCCCACAACTAGTGGTCATCTAATGAGCTTCATGGCCAAATGAGAACCTGTCAGCCCCACTAGGTAGACCAGACCAGGAAAATCAACTCCACAGGATGACTAGATCTATCTTTTTGGAGATTCCTTCCTTCCTTCCTTCCTTCCCCCCCCTCCCTCCCCTCCTTCCCCTCCTTCCTTCCTTTCTTCCTTCCTTTCTCTCCTTTCTCCCTCCTCCCTCCCTCCCCTCCTTCCTTCCTTCCTTCCTTCCTTCCTCTCTCTCCTTTCTCCCTCCCTCTTTCCCTTCCTCTCTCTCCTTCCTCTCTTCCCTTTTTCCTTCCTTCCTTCCTTCCTCCCTCCCTTCCTCCCTCCCTCCCTCCCTCCCTCCTTCCCTTCCTCTCTCTCCTTCCTCCCTTCCCTTTTTCCTTCCTTCTTTCCTTCCTTCCTCCCTCCCTCTCTAATCTTCCTCCCTCCCTTTCCTCCTCCCTCCCTCCCTCCCATTATTGCATGTTATTTTTTGGTTCAATGAAGATACAACCCTTACACAAACATGTTTATTGATGCCCAACATAGGGGCATTCCCATTTTCATCTAACAGTTTCATAACTAGCCTCATCTTCAATTACCATGGATAATGATATGGCTCAACGTTAAAACAATAAGAACGTTACCGGTACACGATCCCCAGCTCCCAGGACACAAAGGGTGACCTTCACATAGCCCTTAAATCCAGCGTCGAGATTCCCTGGATCATAGAGGCTCAACCATTTGGAAATCAAAGCATGACCTAAAGAAAGGAAATAACAAATATACTGACTCACACTTGCCTTCACTCTAAATTGTCCTCAGTGGTCCCTGCTGAGATCCATACAGCCAAATCTAATTGATTATTCAACCATGGGACCCAACGGGATTTATGAGCTCCCTGGTTGGCAGGCACTATTCTTGTGTTTGATCTAGTGGAGGGTCTCTGTTGTGTCCTCAAGCCTACGTCCCAGACAACTCGTCTGGTAACCTGTGAGTCACCGCATTCCGGAGCTGAGCCAGCAGCTGCAGTGATTAACAGAGACAAGCTGTCTGGAATCTGCCCGGGAAAATACTTACAATGTTGCAAGTGCTTGTCAGAAGTTCCTGCTTAAGGAACTCTATATAAGAGGCTCCTGACAAGAAACCTTGCCAGTTGAATCTTGTGTGTGTTGTAAATAGTGTGAATAAACGTTCCTGTTGTTTGACCATGCCTGAGTCGGAATCCTTTGTCTGATCTAACAGTCTCCAACCTTGGCAACTTTATGACTCGTGGACTTCAAATCCCAGAATTCTCCAGCCAGCATAATTTACTCTCTTGTAATCCCTTCCTCTGCAATCTCTCCACTTAGATCAGAGGTCTTCAAACTGGGCCACTTGAAGGCTTGTGGACTCCAACTCCCAGAATTCCTCAGCCAGCATAATTTACTCTCTTGTGATCCCTTCCTCTGCAATCTCTCCACTTAGATCAGAGGTCTTCAAACTTGGCCACTTGAAGGCTTGTGGACTCTAACTCCCAGAATTCCTCAGTCAGCATAATTTACTCTCTTGTGATCCTTTCCTCTACAATCTCTCCACTTAGATCAGAGGTCTTCAAACTGGGCCACCTGAAGGCTTGCGGACTCCAACTTCCAGAATTCCTCAGCCAGAATAATTTACTCTCTTGTAATCCCTTCCTCTGCAATCTCTCCACTTAGATCAGAGGTCTTCAAACTGGGCCACTTTAAGACTTGTGGACTTTAACTCCCAGAATTCCCCAGCCAGCATCACTTACTCTCTTGTGATCCCTTCCTCTGCAATCTCTCCACTTAGATCAGAGGTCTTCAAACTGGGCCACTTGAAGGCTTGTGGACTCCAACTCCCAGAATTCCTCAGCCAGCATAATTTACTCTCTTGTGATCCTCTACAATCTCTCCACTTAGATCAGAGGTCTTCAAACTGGGCCACTTGAAGGCTTGCGGACTCCAACTCCCAGAATTCCTCAGCCAGCATAATTTACTCTCTTGTGATCCCTTCCTCTGCAATCTCTCCACTTAGATCAGAGGTCTTCAAACTTGGCAACTTTAAGACTTGTGGACTTTAACTCCCAGAATTCCCCAGCCAGCCCTTTTGGGAATTGAAGTCCACAAGTCTTAAAGTTGCCATGTTTGGAAACCCCCAGCTCTAGAAGATTACCCATAGGTGTCACGTGACAGGAAAGACCTCCTACCCCCCCCCCCCACCAACATGCCATAAAGTAAGAAGGGAAAACATACCCGGAGAGTCATAGACGAGCCCCATCTCAATCTGCAAATACGAATGAATGAATCAGTGAATGGCACAAGGAATCGCCCAGGAAGGAGAAAAAGAAGAGCAACTCAGAAGATTAAAGGCCTGGAGGCTAAAACGTATGAAGAACGGTTGCAGGACGTGGGTTTGGCTAGTCTAGAGAAAAGAAGAATTAGGGGTGACATGACAGCAGTTTGGGGAGGCTGCCACAAAGAAGAGGAGGTCAATTTATTCTCCAAAGCAACAGAGGGGAGGACAAGGAAAAAATAGTTGGAAACTAATCAAGGAGAGAAGCAACCTGGAATTAAGGAGAAATTTCCTGACAATGAGAACAATTAACCAGTGGCACAGCTTGCCATCAGAAGCTGTGGGAGCTGCATCACTGGAAGTTTTAAAGAAGGTGTTGGATTACCATTTGTCTGAAGTGGTGTAAGGATTTCCTGCCTGAACAGGGGGTTGGATTAGAAGACCTCCAAAGTCCCTTCCAACTGTTCTATTCTATTCTATTCTATTCTATTCTATTCTATTCTATTCTATTCTATTCTATTCTATTCTATTCTATTCTATTCCATTCCATTCCATTCCATTCCACTCCACTCCACTCCACTCCACTCCACTCCACTCCACTCCACTCCACTCCACTCCATTCACATTATACAAATGTTGCTTCTCTCCTTGAATGTTCCATATTTGGTTGACAGGCTAAACAGAAAAAAATAATTGACCTGGTGGTAGGATAATAGGTAACATAGATAAAGGTTCCCCTCACACATATGTGCTAGTCGTTCCTGACTCTAAGGGGTGGTGCTCATCTCCGTTTCAAAGACGAAGAGCCAGTGCTGTCCGAAGACATTCCCATGGTCATGTGGACAGCATAGACTAAACGCCAAAGGCGCACAGAACGCTGTTCCCTTCCCACTAAAGGTGGTCCCTGTTTTTTCTACTTGCATTTTTTACGAGCTTTCGAACTGTTAGGTTGGCAGAAGCTGGGACAAGTCCCTCCATTACACAGCACCAGGGATTCGAACTGCCGAACTGCCGACCTTTCTGATCGACAAGCTCACGTCCTAGCCACTGAGCCACTGCGTCCCTCATAGGTAAGATAGTAGAGCAGAAAGCAAAGATTAAGCATTGTTAAGAAGTCTACCAAGTATGTACATCTGGTCAGCTGTAAAGTAGCAGTTGCTCACCTTAAAGACACCAATGAATGCATCAGCTCTGACAGAACGAGAGTTCAGCACCTGTTTAAGATCAGGTAGAAATTCCCATGATAAAACATTATTATGGAATCTCATGAAAGGCTGTTGGACGGGACTTTGCTGGAGAGGAATTCCCTTTAAAACTAAATAAAAGGGGTTTTATCGGGACGAGGAGTCAGCTTCATGATCCTGGGAAGCCTCGGTCAGAACAGGCAGGGCCTGAATGCGCATGCACCCATTGACTCCTGCACACACATGTGCCCGTCAACTCCTCCCCCACCAACCATCAGCCCACAGAGAATAACTAGAATGCTGATCCGGTCCGCAAAGAAACCGAGTTTGACTATCGGGTCCATAATGGAATTCAGAATTCCCCGAAGGTCATTGCTTGATTACCTGTATAGTAATAAACTCATCAAAAAGTTGAAGAGGGGTCTCGTTGAAATTTTGGACGAAGGTCTACAAGAAAAGCAAACCCACATTTCATGTTACTTTCTTGCCATGGTACAGAAGAATGGACTTTAGATTGGCCTTTGACGACTATTTTAAAGCAGGGACATGCTGCGAGCCATTAAAAAGCAAGTCCCGTTTTTCAAAGGCCAACTGCCCCCCAAACAAAAGTTGCACAACAGATGTCGGGGTTCCAAATAGCATCCAAAATTAAATCAGAGTCCAAGGCAAAGGATTCCTCAAAGTTCCCATGGATGAAGAGAGCCAGGTTGGCACATCTGGGGAAAACCCGAATCCGAAAGCTTCCCGGTTTTCCCCACCCTGTTGAAAGTTCAGGATCTTGCCCCCCCCCACACCCACAAGTCCATCCCATGGTCCGGTCTCCCACTGCCATGCTGGCAGCTTCCACCCATCCAGCTCTGGTCAGGGGCAGAGGTTCAAAGACAAAGGATGACCTTGGTTTTCGAGAAAGAACGTTGTTATGGCTACATCGCATCTCACGCCATACAATCCCCCCTCCTGTTTGCCCACCATAGAAAATGCATCGTAGAATAATAGAAAGTATGGCAGGCCAAAGACCCCAAAGAAAAGATGGCTGAAATAGCAGAAATAGAACAATACTGAAAAGTAAAGGTGTGTGAACATTGATTCCAAGTATCTGATCATTATCTTAAAATATTATTTTTTCTTTCCGTTTGTGACGATTAAGACCATGATTTATCACTTGTGGCTTGTATTGTATACTGAGAGCTACAGCTACAGTTCAATCCGTTGCATATTAATTAGCTCAGTCTTTTCCTAACTGAGTCACATGCTTGTGAAAAGTCTTGCAATCCCCGAAAATAACATCTAGAATACCAACCTCATTATAATATGGATTGTTTCCACGTCTGATTCTAGTGCGGAATGTGTGATCTCCAATGTTGACTTTCACCACTGGTTTGACATTGTTTTCTTGCAGTTGTCGACATTCGATGATGATAACTCGCACCTACAAGGGAGAAATGGGTGGTCCCATTTCCATCCTGCAAGCATTCTCTTTTGTGTGTGTGTGCGTATTTATTTATTTGTTTGCTTATTTGTTTGTTTGCTTGTCAAACATATACAAGGTAGCAGGTATAAGTATGAACATGGATATGAACAAAGGAAATAAATACAAATAAATGGGGACAGTAGGACAGGGATGCTGCGCTTATGCACGCCCCCTTTATGGACCTCTTAGGAATGGGGTGAGGTCCACAGTAGATAGTTGGAGGTTGAAGCTATGAGGGTTTGAGGAGGTCACAACGGAGTCAGGTAGAGCATTCCAGGCGTTGACCATTCTGATGGCGTTGAAAATGATAGCAGTATTCCAATATCTAAGGTGCTTCTACAAATAAATGGAGGTCAACCTATTCTCCAAAGTATTTGTAGGCAGCAGAAGAAGCAATGGGTGGAAACTCATCAAGGAGAGAAGCAACTTAGAACTGAGGAGGAATTTCCTGACAGTGAGAACAAAATTAATCGGTGGAACAGAAGTTGCCTCTAGAAGTTGTGAATGCTCCAACACTGGAAGTTTTTAAGAAAAGATTGGACATCCATTTGTCTGAAATGGTATAAGGTTCCTACTTGAGCAGAGGTTGGACCAGTAGACCTCCAAGGTCCCTTCCAACTCTGTTATTCTGTTAGGTCCTAGTACAGCTTTACACTGCACGGGTGAGACCATATTTGAAATAAATGATTTATGGTGTTTGGACTTTATTAAAGATCCATTTCCATTTACAAGAATTGCTCTTACAACAGAAATAGATGATTCACACCCTGGTTGGTATCTCTTTGCATTTTTACCATCAGGCAGAAGATATCAAAGTATAGCCAGCCGAACAAGCAGGTTTAAAGATAGCTTCTATCCTTGGGCTGTGAGACTTTTAAATTCAACCACAATCACTCCATGCACATGCTAGTTTTTTGTTTCTTTCTCTCTCTCTCTCTCTTTGTTTCTGTTATAATTTTGCACCAGTGAAGTTAAAACCAATTTCGTTGTAATTTTAGTACAATGACAATAAAGCTTATTATTAAATGACATCTGCTGAAAAACCAGCAGTCTTCTCGATGTATTTCTTTCTTTCAAGTATCAAGAGTTGAGCTGTTGCATTACCTGGAACAGTTGCTTCTTGTTGGAAAGCTCTTTCATGGGGGTTGATGTTGGAGCTGGCATTTGAGGCGCCTCAGTATCCTTCAGAGTAAATTCTTCTATGCCAGAAGTCTTGGCAAAGACAGGACAACAGACTGGGGAAGAGGACAAGGAGCAGCATTATCAACCAGAGGTGATATTCAGCAGGTTCTGACCAGTTCTGGAGAACCAGTAATGGAAATTTTGAGTAGTTCGGAGAACCGGTAAATATGATCTCTGAATGGCTTTGCCCCCATCTATTCTCTGCCTCCTGAGTCCCAGCTGATTGGGAGGGAAGGGGGATTTTACAGGATCCTTCCCCTGGAGTAGGGAGGGAATGGGGATTTTGCAGTATCGTTCCCCTGGAGTGGGGAGGGAAGGGGGATTTTGCAGTATCCTTCCCCCTGGAGTGGGGAGGGAATGGGGATTTTGCAGTATCCTTCCCCCTGGAGTGGGGAGGCAATGGAAAACAGTCCAGACAAAAATCAGAAATGAAAATCCACGCAAATTCCATGCAAAACACACGTTAATCCCTCAAAATAAATACCCAACACTTACTCAATTTCTTTAAGCCGTGCTTTCTCCGATGCACAGCCATTTTAGGTTCGGGTGGTGAGAAGCAGATTTTAAGAGTTATGGTGCACTGCAAACATAAAATCACAAGATAAAGAAAACCCACCAACATATTTGAGGGGCAACCCCTCTTTTCATGCAAATGGGAGGACAACCTTCTGCTTAAATATTATGGAAACCAAAACAGAGGCAGTGAATAAAATGGTTCCACCGTCAATTAAAAGTTTCCTTCTTGTATTAATATTGATAGGGATAATAATGTTTATCAGCACTGAAGAGAGGCTGAATGCTATCCCCCTGTTGGAGTCTGAATCTGCAGGGGAAGAGCTGGAACAAGGGCCGACAGAGACCGGGAGGGCGGCTCCCTTGGCCTTGGAGGAAGCTGGGGAGGGGAGAGTCAATCCGGGCCAGGCTTTTCAGGATCAGAAAGGCTTTTGGACAAGGAGGAGCAGGAGAGACAGAGCTCAGGCGAAGAGCAAGGTCCACCCTCTCCTGATCCTAGAGCACGGAGAGAAGAGAGAAGGCGAGAACAACACAGACTGAGCCATCTACAAGGGCACACCTGGAGATTATTGTGCTGTCTTGTGGGGCTTGCCTGCTTCACTACACTTCTTCTGCTCTGGTTACTGTTTGGCTATAATGGCTTTCTGGACTGCTGGACCTAACTATCAGTAGCTGCCAGATAACTAGTTTCCAAACGCAGGGCAAGGCAACACTTATAGTCTTATAGTCACACACAGAACTTTTGAACCCTCTTGAAACGAACCGAAGGAACAACTTGTTTCCTGCAAAATCCCCCTCCCCGTTCGCTCCTCTTTTGTTTCCTCTGGGAGGGGCCAATCACTTCCAAGGTGTGGCTTTACTCCCAAGTTGACCCTGCTTTCTTAGTTGTTCTTGTCTTCTGGCAGCTCTGCGCATGCGCACACTGGGACAGCGCACGCTGTCCTTCTACCTCACTGCTGTCTAGCTCCCTCTCTGTCTCCGACGCAGAGTCTTCGTCTGAGCTTCCCTCAGCCCCCAGGACTGGCCCATCTTCCTCCCCGACCTCCTCACTGTCCGACTCGGCTGCCAATTCTGCTGGCCACCGGCGGCCCACAACAAGATTACCGTAATGTTGGTGGGCATCCAGTCCTCGTCGTAGTTCACAGTGAAGCCCTTCAAGTTTAAAACATCCTTTTTATTTCTGACTTACCCCCGTTGGCTGCAGGCCTTTGGTTTGTAGACTTTGGTTCTTCTTCATAATCATAACCTTTGGTTTTTCAGCTGCTGCTCCTAAGGCTACATCCACACTTCCCAAATCCCTAAAGTCAGTAGAGAAGTGGGGAAGTCAAGAAAGATAGGCTACTAGTAGCAACCACAGGGTTTAATTGGGTTACGACAGAGGTCGGCAACTTTAAACCTCCCACCGACCGATACGCTCCCACAGAGAGGGCCTTCTCAGGGTGCCGACTGCCGGTCAATGCCGGCTGGCGACGCCCAGGAACAGGACCTTCTCTGTGGCAGGGCCCGCCCTCTGGAACGACCTCCCCCCCGAGCTTCGCACCATCACGGACCTTCCCCTCTTCCGCTGCTCACTTAAGACACTTCTTTTTCAGCAAGCTGGACTGGCGTAGAACTTGAATTTTAGAACAATAGAGCTTCAGCGAACAATACGCTCCCACAGAGAGGGCCTTCTCAGGGTGCCGGCGGCCGGACAATGCCGACTGGCGACACCCAGGGGAAGAGCCTTCTCTGTGGCGGGCCCTGCCCTTTGGAACGACTTACCCCCTGAAGATCGCACCATCTCTGACCTCCGCCTCTTCCGCAAGTGCCTAAAAACACATTTGTTCCATCTAGCCGGCCTAACGTAACCTCCATTATGACTTTTAGATAGTTTTAAATTTTGGGGATTTTAATTTGGTTTTAGCGCAGGATTTTAATCAAATAAGTTTTTTACATTTTTTAGGTTTTTGTATGTATTTTAATATTCCTGTGCGCCGCCCTGGGTCCATTTTGGAGAAGGGCGGGGGAATAATTTTATTTTAAAAAAAAAGCCAAGTTAGATAGGTTTTTTAATGGGAATTTTAGCACAGGTTTTCTATTTAATTTCTTTTTAATTCTTGTATATTGTTATTTATTGTAAATTTTAATGTCCTGTGCACCGCCCAGAGTCCGTCTCGACGGAGATTGGTGCGGTTAACAAATCGAATAAAATTCGAAAATTCAAATTCAAACACTCAAAGAGCCATTTGGGTGAGGGGGGGGCACATGCATGCTGGCGGTACACATACGCAGCCGTGCTCACATTACATTTTGGGGGTGCGTGCGTGCATTCAGCGCTCGGCACCAACAAGGTTAGTCATCCCAGATACAGGTATTTCCCCCTCTGATCCAGTTGGTAGCTATGCTTTAGGGGGCGGGGGGGGAAAAGACCCCCCATCTCATGTCATGCTTTTCACAGCCGTTTCATCCTGATCTGCGATGCCTCTTACTTATTTATTTATTTTTTATTTTATTGAATTTATACCCCGCCCTTCTCCAAACGGACCCAGGGCGGCGCACAGGAATGTTAAAATACATACAAAACATATAAAATTTAAAAAACTTATTCTAATAAAACCCTGCGCTAAAAACCGAATTAAAAATCCCAAATTTAAAACTGTCTAATAGTCAGTAATGGAGGTTATGCTAGGCCGGCTAGATGGAACAGATGTGTCTTCAGACACTTGCGGAAGAGGCGGAGGTCGGAGATGGTGCGGAGTTCAGGGGGTAAGTCGTTCCAGAGGGCTGGCCCCGCCACAGAGAAGGCTCTTCCCCTGGGTGTTGCCAGTCAGCATTGTCCAGCCGACGGCACCCTGAGGAGGCTCTCTCTGTGGGAGCGTATCGGTCTGAGGGATGTATGGGGCAGGAGGCGGTCTCGCATATATCGACTGGTTGACTAGTGAAAAACTTCGTGATTGCCTTTTACAAGTTCGCCGTGAGCTTTTTACTTCCTCTTTTTAAAAAAAAACAACTTATTTATCTGGTGAAATTGACCGGAATTAAAGCGAGGCTTTGGAAATCATGCTCCGGATGTACCATCAGGTCATCAGCACAGTGGAAAGAGAGAAGAAGTCGTGATGGGGAAAGAGATTTCGGAAGGAAACTTCATTTCCGAGCTAGTTTATATGCGCAACTCAAGTAAGCCGAAGACGGCCGCGCCACCAGAGGCCAAAAATCTAAATTCAGAATTTAAGCTGAAAATCTCCATGCAGCACCTGCCTTGTTTATCCCTTGAAACGACTTTTACATTTTTGACATTGTGGCTTTTGAGAGGTGTCACTTATGGGAGGTATTTTTTTATTTTTATTTATTTTATTAAATTTATACCCCGCCCTTCTCCAAACGGACCCAGGGCGGCGGGGGGCATCTGGATCAAAAAGCAGAATATAAACTTTAAAAACAAAAAAATTCAAATTTTCACCTGAATAGGGAAGTGACACCAGACTGATGTCTGGCAGCCTTGCGTTTGAACCTATCAGAACCTGCTGGATTTCACCCCTGAATCTTACTCATTATTTAATCCCATTTTAGCTTAATTTCCAATACCTTAAGTATCTAATATTATAACAATCCCATTGTCATTTATTTAACTCTATTAGTTATATTAACCCTGAATACATTTTCTGTACTTTAGATCAGGGGTCTCCAACTTTGCAACTTTAAGTCTGAAGGACTTAAACTCCCAGACTTCTCCAGCCAGCAAAGCTGTCAGTGTCAGGGCCTGGGCCAGGGGTCTCCAACCTTTGCAACTTTAAGTCTGAAGGACTTCAGCTCCCAGACTTCTCCAGCCAGCAAAGCTGTCAGTGTCAGAGCCTGGGCCAGGGGTCTCCAACCGTTGCAACTTTAAGTCTGAAGGACTTCAGCTCCCAGACTTCTCCAGCCAGCAAAGCTGTCAGTGTCAGAGCCTGGGCCAGGGGTCTCCAACCGTTGCAACTTTAAGTCTGAAGGACTTCAGCTCCCAGACTTCTCCAGCCAGCAAAGCTGTCAGTGTCAGAGCCTGGGCCAGGGGTCTCCAACCGTTGCAACTTTAAGTCTGAAGGACTTCAGCTCCCAGACTTCTCCAGCCAGCAAAGCTGTCAGTGTCAGAGCCTGGGCCAGGGGTCTCCAACCGTTGCAACTTTAAGTCTGAAGGACTTCAGCTCCCAGACTTCTCCAGCCAGCAAAGCTGTCAGTGTCAGAGCCTGGGCCAGGGGTCTCCAACCGTTGCAACTTTAAGTCTGAAGGACTTCAGCTCCCAGACTTCTCCAGCCAGCAAAGCTGTCAGTGTCAGGGCCGGAGCTGGCTGGAGAATTCTGGGAGCTGAAGTCCTTCAGACTTAAAGTTGCAAAGGTTGGAGACCCCTGCTTTAGATAACTTCCTTTACTTATTAATTCTTATGTCTGTTCTCTAGCCTCTGGTTGAAAGATCCTTTTTCCCCACAATTCACCTGTTTTGGATTTTTGTGCCCCATTCAAGGAGTTTAACAACAGCAACCGAACTGCTGTCCAGAAGCTCCTCATCCAGATACCACATCAAAGTCTGGAGGACAAACACAAAGAATAATCAACAATGCAACATTTGGAGGTCAGTTACTCGCTCTTGGTTTGGACACATTCACAACAAGCAAGACTACGGCAAGCTGTCAGCCCTGATGCCATTTGGGGAGCATTTTTGGGGCTGCCACCGCGATGCCTGGTGGAACTATGGGAAAATGAGGCGGGAGGTAGCTGAGGGAAGGGCAGCCAAAATAGCATTCTTTCCCGTGGGAACCAAGGGTGTTCTACCAAGTGTTGGAAGGATGTGGTGGACCACAGCCACCTGGAGTTGGGACTGCGACCTGATTGGACCACGTGATGGGACCCGTGACCCGAGGGCAAGTACTTTGGGTTTTGATTTTGGAAAACCCTGGACCCTTCAGAGTCAGGTTTTCACCAGCTGCGCCAATAGGACATCCCTAATAAAATTATGCTTTGAGGAACCTCAAGAGTTTGGATTGCTTTGGGGTTATTACTTGGAACTCTGACACCAGCATTCTTTCCGCTGTCTACCCACATCTGCAAGTCGCATTTATCTGCTATGTGAAGCTGAAGTTGATAAACGTGCCGATTGGGCCGTTGTGAGCCCTGAGATAATTTGAAATGTCTCATCACCAAAGAAGGTCCTGGAGTGTTGCACTATATTTTGTCATCTATCTCCTTCCCCTTTCTAAGTTCTTATTAAGGGATTCCCTCCCCCCCCCAATATGAAGAAATTAGGAGGGAACTAACTCAAAAACCAAGACTGTCACCAGGGTTAAGGAGTTTAGGAAAAATATAGACTTCATTGATGCTAGCTCCAGTTCTGGTGACTTTATGGTATAACCAGACAACCTTCTGAACAACAGTAAAAAAATAAAATAAAATAATTTGCTGGAATCTTTCTTCCAGGACATTTCTCCACAACTTCCTTGTCTAGTTTACCTCATTCCAAATTGGATATTGGTCCTTCTGCACAACCCTTGTGCTTCTTTCAATGCCTAGGGGGGGAAAATGACTCTGAGTTAATTCCAGCTGTTTCCAGATGCTTCACCTCTCACAAGCATGGCTCCGGCAGACAGCGTGAATAGCATGGCTGGTCGGTCGATCTCTATCTTCTTTCAAAAACAAGTTAAATAAATATAAATGCCAGCTTTTTTGAAATGAAGGGTGGTCCTTTGTAGGAAGGGACGTTCGATCCCTGCCGTGAGACAGTTAGTGCAAATGTTTTGCAAAATGCAAGTAGGGCCCGTTTGAACACTTCCTCTGCTCTCTGTAGAAGCAGGGAATGGCTATTTTTCTGAAATTTTTATCCTCCTTGGCATTTCCCCAATTTGCATTCGTAATCAGATATATATATATATTTAAAAAACTGAAATAATACAAATAGATTGGCTTTTTTTTAAAGTGCTCCCAAATTAGGGTGTGCTAGGATCATGTCCCTGGTGGCTTTCTGAGAGATGGGAGAGGAGCTATGCCTGGCCTCTGGCTGCAAAAAACATTGCTTACAATACCATAGCAGAGTTGGAAGGGACCTTGGAGGTCTTCTAATCCAACCCCCTGCCTAGGTTCAGACAAATGGCTATCCAACATCTTCTTGTTGGAGTGTTGGGGCATTCACAACTTCTGGAGGCAATTTCTGTTCCACTGATTAATTGTTCTCATTGTCAGGAAATTTCTCCTTAGTTCCTAAGTGGCTTCTCTCCTTGATGAGTTTCCACCCATTGCTTCTTGTTCTACCCTCAGGGGCTTTGGAGAATAGCTTGACTCCCTCTTCTTTGGGGCAGCCCCTGAGATATTAGAACATAAAGGTATGGACATAAGCGATTTTAATATGTAAGAGCAAATGGGATTCGGATACGGTTTTACCTCTGAAGGTACCAACCACGAATGTGTTGGGTTGAATGGCGAGTTCAGGAGGCACGTGAGCTGACAGGATAACAACATGCAGCATCTTTGGTTCTACTCGGTTGGTTTTATCTCTCCAAAATATATTACGGAGCAATCTTCACGACGCTCAATCTTTCTGGAGCCTGGGACTATTGAAGACCTCGCAGCAGCTCTACGACTTCTTCATTCCAGGATCCACTTGAAGTCCTTTTCAGAAGGTCCAGTGCAAACGATTCTGGAAGTGGAACTAAGGATGTCACAAAGCATGGAGCAAAGGGCTACTATGACAGCGATGGCTAATCTTTTTTGCCATTGCGTGCCAAAAGCAGGGGGAGCATGGGTGTGTGTGTGTGTCACACGCAGGAATGTCCATACCAGGAGTGGGTTCCTGCCAGTTCTAAGCTCTTCTCTAGAAGAGGTCCCACAAATCTCCAGGGCCGTTGAGAACCGATTCCAGCTCCATCCCCCTGCCCGTCCGCCCATCATCCAGAGGAAGAGCGAGAGGAGGAATTCTGGGAGTTGAAGTCCACAAGTCTTAAAGCTGTCAAATTTGAACACCCCTGGGGGTTCCCCCCCCCCTAAAGGGTGAGGGGTGCAAGGGTCTTGTGACATGACAGCTTTAAGACTTGCGTGCTTCAAATGCACAATTGGAAAGTGGAAACGTTTACCTTTTTATCTTTACGAAGGAAGAATTAAAAGCAAAGCTGGCTGGAGAAGTCTGGGAGATGAAGTCCTTCAGGCTTAAAGTTGCAAAGGTTGGAGACCCCTGCATTAGAGGTTAACAGGCTGTAGTGGAGACATAGAATTAGAACAGAATAATGGAGTTGAAAGGGACCTTGGAGGTCTTCTAGATCTATGGCAGGAGATCCTTTATTACTCCAGATAAATGGTTGTCCAACATCTTCTTAAAAGCCCACAACTTCTGGAGGCAAGCTGTTCCACTGGTTAATTGTTCTCACTGTCAGGACATTTCGCCTTGGCTGGATCTCTCTTTGTTAAGCTTCCATGCCTTCCTTCTTCTCCTGCCCTCAGGTGTTTTGGAGAACAGGTTGATCCATTCTTCTGTGTGGGAGTCCCTTAAACATGATTGATTGATTGTTACTGAAGATCAATTTGCATTTCCCCATGGTTTTAGTAATGTAATAATGATTCATGCTACACAGTTTTGTGGCTATGCATGACCTACTGAGACAGTAGACAGCCAATTAAATATGAGCTAGCAATGTGCGGCGGCAGCCAAAAAAGTCAATGCAGTCCTAAATTGCATTTACAGCGGGATGCAATCAAGATCAAGGGAGGTACTGATACCACTCTATAAAGCCTTAGTAAGCCCACACCTAGAAAACTGCATTCAGCCGCCCTGGGTCCTCTGTGGAGAAGGGCGGGATATAAATTTAAATTAAAAAAAAAATTATCAGTAAAAGTAGCTTTGAACTTTCTAAATGAAGTCAAGTGTGTTCTTTCTTGATGATTGATGGAAACAGTCATGACAGGGGGCCAAGGCCATCTGGTAGTGATGTGCTGACTCCAGACCCTCCAGAGTCTGACTCAGCAAGGCAGAAGAACAGTGTGAGCCTGTTCCCAGTGGGCACATGTGCAGAGCTTCCAGAAGGCAAGAACAGTTAAGACAAAAGGGGCGACTTGTGAGTAAGGCTTGGAGATAATTGGCCTCCCATAACATATAAAGGAGGAGCAAACGGATGCGAGACTTTGCAGGAAGCACGTTTGTTCGTTTTGGTCGGTTCAAACTCTGAGAAGCTCCGTTTGACTCTGTGCTCCCTTTGGCCTTGCAAAACTAATTGGCCATGAGGTCCCAAGAGAGAGAAAGCTGGGTGCTTTATCAGCATTGCCCTGAAAGGCTGTGGCAGACGTCTGTCGGACTCTTCATAGAGTAATGTTTGTGAATCATTACAGGCTGTGGATGACCATAATTCCCAGCCGTTTAAATAAGCCAGGGCTTTGCGGACTAAGTGTGTGATTTATGCTTTATCAAGAAGCCTAGGTCAGAACAGTGTGTGAGTGAGCTGGGCACCACAATAACATGCCAGTGTCAATATTTTTCCATAAGAATGACGAAAAAAAATCTGGATTGAGAATGTGTAGACAACAGAATAGAAGAGAAAGACTTTAAAATCTGGTCGGTTCCCATGATACTTTATGGCCATCATGACTTCCAACCATGTTGGCAGATTCCATGACAGTCATAAGTCAAGGACTCCTTTGGCCTCTTCCGGTTCCAGTCTTGGCCATTTGTAATAGTGGGGAAGTTCAATCTCTATATGGCTCACTATATGATACACTAACACACCAATGCATAAGCATTGACACACTGACACAATAATCCCCAAACATTGATACACTGACACATCAATGCACAAGCATAGATACACTAACATACCAATGTCCAAGCATTGGCCCACCGATCCATCAATGTGCAAGAATTGATACACGGACTCACCAATGCGCAAGCATTGATATACTGATTCACCAATGCACAAGCATTGATGCACTGACACACCAAACTATAGGCTGTACTCTCCAGTACTGCATGGCTGACATTATGAAACAAGCTTCATGTTTTACATAACTGTTATTTAATCAAAAGAAAAGGCAAGACAAAAAATGTTTAGATGCTGATATGAGAGATTTATTCGGGTTCATTTACACTCGAGAGATTTATTCCGGTTTGTGCACGCGAAGAGATCAGCCATCACAGCGCTGCGATGGGTCGTCCAGTCTATAGAACTCATTTTCACATGTCACGAAATTTACCACCCTTTTGCACCCTTCCATTTCTGCAGGGAGATATCTTTGAAAGAGGAAAAAAAGAGAGGGAGAGAAAGAAAAAGAGGTTATGGTCAGTCAAAGTTTCTATTTTTATTGTATCTACAGAACAAACCACACTAGACAGATGATGTAGTGACCAATAGTTGGCTTGTGTTATTCTTTTTGTCAGTAAAATGAAGATTAGTCAAAAGTGAGCAACCCCCCCCCCCCAAAACCATGGATGCCACCAGCTTCTTCAACAGGAATTATGAGTTTAAGAAGACCCTCCTCCAAATTGTGTACCAGCTCAATGTTGGGAAATGCCACCCAGTACTGAGTCAAAGGTGATATACTGTATGACCTGGTCCTTTGGGCAGGGGGGCAAAAGCCCCCACCCATTCTATCTTGCCATGGTTGAGTCAAAGCTGCTTCCTTCCCATCCTTGAAGGATCAACAGGGACATGGCCAGAACCACCACAGCATCATCTATCTGAGTAGGGGTAGGTCTATAACTGGGCATCATCAGGATCTTGGTCCTGCACCCAATAGTGATCGAGGACGTCCCCCAAAACTCCACATAGAGCTTGAAAAGGAGAGGTGGGAGTCTTGGCCCTTGTGGTGTCCACATGGCAGAGGACTTGATCTCTCCTTCTTCACCAACACCAACTGGGACTGGCCATGGTGGAAAGAAGAGAACTACTGAAAAACAAGGTCTCCCAGAAAGTTGGTCCAGGAAGGAACCATGGTTGATGGCATTGAATGTCACCGAGACGCCCAGAAAAACCAAAATGGTTGCCCCACTCCATGTCAAGCTCTCCAAAGAACATCAGCAAGTGTCACCTATGACATTTCAATGCTGTGTCCCAACCCCAACTCTGAAACCAGAGTCTGGGTAATTTGCTTCAACTTGGTCTCTTTGCGCACTCTCTCAACAATCTTCCTCAAGAAGGAAAAACTGGGGACTGGATGAAAGTTGTCTGTTGGGTCTAAGCTTCTTAAGACAGAAAATGATTTCACCCTCTTCCCCAGTGAGGCATTAAATATCTTCTGATCAACCACTTGCTCTCTCCCAGCAGGGAGAAGGGTCTAGGTCACCAATCTCACATCTACTAAGACCATATCTGGTTCCTCAAGAGCAACTGGCCAAACTTTTCCTACAGAACAAGGACCAGCCTTAATTACACTTTCCTGTCCATTTCTCTTTCACCAGAAGGTAAGTCCTAAAGTAGGTTCCTACATGCCTTCTTACGTCTGCCTCCATCAGTGCAATAGGTATCTCTAATGCAGAAGATTTATGTAGAAGGTATGTTTGTGTGTCTGAATGCATTCTATTTCAAAAAAATGTATGTGATTTAACCTAAAAGCTGCATTTTAGGCATCTATAATGCAGAAGATTTACAAGTATATAGAATCTTTCTTTCTTTCTTTCTTTCTTTCTTTCTTTCTTTCTTTCTTTCTTTCTTTCTTTCTTTCTTTCTTTCTTTCTTTCTTTCTTTCTTTCTTTCTTTCTTTCTTTCTTTCTTCCTTCCTTCCTTTCCTTCCTTCCTTCCTTCCCTCCTTCCCTCCTTCCTTCCTTAATATGCCCTATCTCAATAAATTCATGTGGCTTAACCTAAAAGAAAATGTGCATATTCGTATATCTGATGCCTGCCTGGAGCCACTTCCTACCTGTCGCTCCCCTCCCCGCTCCCTGTCTTTATACGTGCTAACTCAATAAGTGCTTGTGGCTTAACTTAAGAGAAAATTCCTCTTCCTACCTGTCGCAGCAGCTCCATCCATCTGTGTCGCACTCACATCTTAAACAATGGGCTGTGTTCCAAGTGGACCCAATGAGATGCTTTTTCCCATCATATGTATCAAGACATGTGCTTGGCACCACCTCTTTACCTAAGAAAAACAGAATGGAAGAGTTGAAAGTTGAACCTTCAAACCAAACCCTGGCCATGTCCCTGTTGCCATGCTGTACTGAGAAACAGGCTAGAGGTTTAAGAAAGCTACTCTTGGACAAATGTGACACATTTCCGAATATCATTATATTTTAATGATTGATTAGATTTGTAAGGATCCCTGATGATCAAACATCTTCTGCATTAACACCGTCGGTGTTTCCTGGCCCACCTTAATGAAACCCTGGATTGTAAAAATTAAGCCCACAACGTTTTTACTAAACCTTGGCAAAAGTACAATGATGATTTGCTCAAACGTATAAAGAATTTGGTTACCATCTATAATCTCAGCTTTAAAGAGACTATGAAAGCATGCTCCTTGACATGAAGCCAGCGCAAGGGAGAAGAGGATCAGGCTGAAGAAGACTTTCTGAGAAAGGGAAAGAAAAAAGAAAGCCATGAGAGATTTTACTCATTGTTTTAGAATCTGGCTCTTCAAAGTCTTTCTAATTCCCCTCCGATAATACGATGAAGTTCATGAACTTTGGAACAAGCCCTCTAGGTTAAGTTTACAATCTTGTGCAAGTGTGGAGTTCGATCTCTGTTGCACAAGAGGGTCAACCTGGAACATCTCCCTCTCTTCTTTGAACCAGCTGCACGCAAAAAAGGATACCCGAATATCTCAGCGATTTGTTCATCCACCTAGTAGTCCTCAGGATGGAATATTATACAGTCCTTCCACCCTCTGGAGGCAAAACTCTCCATTGGCATAACTGGGTTTGACGCCACCATAGATGACCCTTAGCCCCACATCAGTTCCTTCCCCTTCTCATACCTTCTTCCTCCTGGGATGCTTTGCAGGAGAAAAGTGACAATTCTGACTTGATTTGCCCTTCCTACCAAATAGTTCTCCATTTCTCCATTTGTGTATCTATCCGTAATAATAATAATAATAATAATAATAATAATAATAATAATAATAATAATAATAATAATAATAATAATAATAATAATAATAATAATAATAATAATAATAATAATTTAATTTGTAGACCGCTCCCTCTCCCGATAGGGACTCGGAGCGGTGGACAGGAAGAATAAAAACAACAAGTATACAAACATATTTAAAAACAGATTAAACCTTATTCCTGTGCTAAAAATTCCCCATTAAAACTAAAACTAAACTAAACTAAAATTCCCAATAAATTAAGTAATGCTGTTGAATAACTAGAAAATAAACTCTACCTATGAGTCCTTGCTCAAAAATTAGACCAGCAACGTCTGGATTTTAAACATATTGCACACACCCCAAAATGTCATTTATTGGTTTTGCAAATATTTCTCTTTGTCCTGTCTCTATTTAGGAGCTGTGAAGAAAAGCTGATGACCTCTGATCTTCATTTCGTTCTGTCTTTACTGTACCTAAATAACATACAGAGCATTTCTTCCATTAGTATAACCACAGCTACGACTCTCGGTTCTGCTGCGAGAGGGTGACTGTCACTCCTCCAGCCCTTCTCTTCTCACGTCCAAGTCCGCTAAGGATCTTCTTGCAAATGAAGAACAAACTATTTCACTTACCATCTTGGCTTTGGGGAAGACCCAGGAAATCTCTTGGTAGGGAGGAAGGAGAAGGAGCAGCGCTTCTCTCTGAGGTCGTAACAGAATCTGCTCCTCCAATTTATACGCAAACCAAAACCGCCCCTTTTCACTTAAAAAAAAAAAACCCGCTGAGCAAAGGTTTTGTCAGAATAGCCCCTGCCAGAAGAAAAAACATTTGCTTTTGACTACCGGGAATTCGTGTTTGTTTTGGAGCTGTATTTATTTATGTATTTATTAGTTTTCTATACTGCCGTCTCTCCCGAACATGGGACTCGGGGCGGTGCACAGGAATGATAAAATAATAATAATAATAATAAACTTTAATTTGTAGACCGCTCCCTCTCCCCCAGGGGACTCGGAGCGGTGCACAGGGAAGATAAAAGACAATAAATATACATATACAAATATACATACATAATTAAAAGGCAAATTAAACATTATTCCTGTGCTAAAATTCTCAATTGACGTTCACTAAAATTCCCAATTAAATTTACTAAAAAACCCCATAGATAGAGAGACTACCCTAGGCCGGCCAAGCAGAAAAGGTGTGTTTTTAATTTTAGACGGAAGGAGCGGAGGTCCGTAGTTGTTCTAATGTCGGGGGGAAGGTCGTTCCAGAGGGCTGGGCCCGCCACAGAGAGAGCTCTTCCCCTTTGTCGTCGCCCGCTGACAAAGTCTAGTGGACGGCACCCGGAGAAGTCCCTCTCTGTGTGAGCGAATAGGCCGTGTGGATGTATGAGGCAGGTTAACCCGTGCTAAAAGCATCATTTAAAAACCCAGTTAAAATAGTAACATAGCTACATCAGCTATGCCAGGCCGGCCGCACGAAAGAAATATGTTTTTAATGCCCGGCGGAAGAGGCGAAATTCTGTGATTGTGCGGAGGTTGGGAGGCAGGTCGTTCCAGAGGGCGGGGCCTGCCACAGAGAAGGCTCTTCCTCTGGGGCTCGCCAGGCTTCGTTGCCCGGCAGACGGCACCCTAAGGAGGCCCTCCCTGTGGGAGTGGACTGGTTGGGTGGAGGTATGTGGTAGGAGGCGGTCCTGTAAGTAACCAGGCCCTGTGATAAAGGGAAAGTATTTTGTCAGGTTTAGAAAAACAGGGTTGGAAAAAGACTAAATTATGGTGAGATTGAAAGGTTCTGGAAGAATTTGAAAAGTTGAAACAACCAGATGTGCTGCTTCCTCCCCACCAGAGGTGGTATTTTACCAGTTCGTACTGGTTTGGGTGAACTGGTAGTGGCAGCGGTGGGGGACTCCTCCCACTCACTCAGACGTCAGCATGGATGCTCTGTGCATGCACTCCCAGTTGCAAACTGGTAGCGAAGGTGAGAGGATTTCATGCCTGCTCCCCACCTTCTCCCAAGATGAGCCCTTCCCATTTTGAGGATTGTGGCCCATCCAGCAATTGGTTGTCCTACTCTTGGAAGTGGGACTTATTCTTATAACTTTCCAGGGATTCCCAAATCAGAATTAGGCATTTTAGAGCTTTGGTTTCATCCTCCGAGTCCTGCCTTTGTATGGTTTTCCCTGCATCCTTTTTAAAAAAATCTCTCCATTCAAATCTTTCATAAGGCATTTGACAGAGTAGACTTCCTTTCAATGCAGGTGTGAAGCTCTCAGAAGACAACCTAATTAATTTACGAGCCTCGAGACAAAGTTCAAAACAAATCCCATCATTTATTAGCAGGCTCTTTCTCTCTTGGTTACAATCTCACAGGTTCTTGACCACTTGCTCTCTGGCTCTGCTCAAGGGGAACTCCGTAGTCTCCCATGGACCTTTTGCAGATTTTCTCCTCTTTGTATTAAAGGTTCACAGAGTGCTTTGTCCCTCCCTCCCTCCCTCCCTCCCTCCCTCCCTCCCTCCCTCCCTCCCTCCTCTCCCTCCTTCCTTCTTCCCTCTTTCCTTCTCCTCACTCCTATCTCTCCCCTTCCTTCCTTCCTTCCTTCCTTCCTTCCTTCCTTCCTTCCTTCCTTCCTTCCTTCCTTCCTTCCTTCCTCAGTCTGTTTCTTGGGCATTTTCAGATTATTTTGGGAGCCATTTTCTGGGCTGTTACCAGGCTATTTGGGGGCATTTTCCAGCCCATTTTCCAGGGCATTTTTCAGGCTGGTTTTCACTTAAAACCATGTGGGCAGATTCCATGACAGTCATAAGTCAAGGACTCCTTTTCCCCATATCCCAGTTCCAGTCTGGGCCATTTTTAATAGCTGGGAAGCTCAATCTCTATATGGCCCCAAAAAGCTTTGCCCAAACATTCAAAAACTGTTCTTTTCATGGCTGAATTAAAATCAGTCCCTCAATCCATGAGTTGGCGCAAAAGCACACTGATGCCCCAGTTCCTATGCTCACTTGGGCACCTTGGCACAATGATAAGGCCAGCAAAAGAGGAACCTCCTGAAGAAAGCCAAAGTGAAAAATTCAACAGTGAATTCTTACTTCTGTTGCTTTTAATTCTCTCTTGCTCTTTATGAGCTTTTCAATGACCAAGAGAAATGCCCAAGCATTGACACACTGACACATCAATGCGCAAGCATTGATAAACCGATACACCGAAATGTGTGTATCAGCATGGCTGGCATTATGACATGAGCTTCATGTTTTACATAGCTGTTACTTAATAAAAAGAAAAGGCAAGAAAATAGATTTAAGATGCTGTTGTGAGAGATTTATTCAGCTTCATTTACACACAAGAGATTTATTTCTGTTCTGCCATGGGAAGAGGTCGGGCATTGCAGCGCTGCGATGGGTCATCAGCTCTAAAGAATTCTTGTTTACATGTCACGGGGTTTAACACCACTATGCACCCTGGGATAGCTCCAAGACCACCATATCTTTGAAGGAGAAGAAAAGGGAGGTAGAGGAAGAAGGAGAGGTTATGGCCAGTCAAAGTTTCTGTCTTTATTGTATCTACAGAATATTTATCCCATTATTACAACCACAGCTATGACTCTCCGTTCGTGATTGTCCCCAAGGGGCCCCTTCATTCCTCCAGCCATTCTCTTCTCAGCTCCAAGTCAGTTAAAATTCTTCTTGCAAATGAAGAACAAACCACATTAGACAGATGATGTGGTGACCCACGGTTGGTTTGTGTTATTCTTTTTGTCAGTAAAATGAAGGTTATGTGATGTCTAGTCAAAATTGAGCAAAAACCCCCATAGCCATGGCTGCCAGAAGCTTCTTCACCAGTTGCTGTGAGTTTAAGAAGACCTTTCCCCCCAATTGTGTACCAGTTCAATCTGGAGGAATGCCATTCAGTATAGAGTCAAAGGTGATATCTCAACTGGTTCTTTGTGCAGGGGGGCAAAAAACCACACCCATTCTATCTTGCCATGGTTGAATCAAAATTGCTTCCTCCCCATCCTTGAAGGGCCAACAGGGACATGGCGAGAACCACCACAGCATCATCTATCTGACTAGGGATAGGTCTATAACTGGGCATCATCAGGATCTTGGTCCTGCCCCCGATAGTGATGGAGGACTTCCCCCAAAACTCCACATAGAGCTTGAAAAGGAGAGGTGGGAGTCTTGACCCTTGAGGTGTCCACGTGGCAGAGGACTTGATCTCTCCTTCTCCACCAACACCAACTGGGGCTGGCCATGGTGGAAAGAAGAGAACTACTGAAAAACAACGTCTCCCAGAAAGTTGGTCTAGGAGGGAACAATGGTTGATGGCATTGAAAGTTACTGAGATGTCCAGAAAAGCCAGACTGGTTGCCCCACTCCATCTCAAGCTCTCCAAAGAACTTCCACAAGTGTCACTGATGACATTTCAATGCTGTGTCCCACTCTGAAACCAGAGTCTGGAAAAATTGCTTCAACTTGGTCTCTCTGTGCACTCTCTCAACAATCGTCCTCAAAAAGGGAAGTTGTCTGTTGGCTCTAAGCCTCTTAAGATGCAAGGTGGTTTCACCCTCTTCTACAGAGAAGCATTAAATATCTTCTGATCAAGCACCTGCTCTCTCCCAGGAGGGAGTAGGGTCTAGGTCACCAAACTCACACTGCAAAGACCATGTCTAGTTCCTCAAGAGCCACCAGCCAAACATTTCCTGGGGAACAAGGCCAGCCAGGATCTGCAAAGCTAGGAGCCAACTCTGAGGAAAGCTGAGCTCTGTCTGAGAGATGGAATATTCCTTCCACAGCCACCCAGGAAAGCACCCCCTGCCTCCCGTGTACCAAGGAGGGACCTGGTCACCCAAAATAGAGCTGTTGGTCAGTTATCTGTAACTGCAGAAATGGTGGAGAAGTAATTACACTTTCCTGTCCTAAAGTAGGTTCTTTCTTGACCTCTTTGGCTTCGCTCTTAATCTGCATCCAGCTATGCTCAGGGCATCTCTAATACAGAAAACTTATGTAGAAGATTTGACCTTCCCTCCCCGCTCCCTGTCTTTATATGTGCTAACTAAGTGTGTGATTTATGCTTTATCAAGAAGCCTAGGTCAGAACAGTGTGTGAGTGAGCTGGGCACCACAATAACATGCCAGTGTCAATATTTTTCCATAAGAATGACGAAAAAAAGTCTGAATTGAGAATGTGGAGACAACAGAATAGAAGAGAAAGACTTTAAAATCTGGTCAGTTCCTATGATACTTTATGGCCATCATGACTTCAAACCATGTTGGCAGATTCCATGACAGTCATAAGTCAAGGACTCCTTTGGCCCCTCTTCCGGTTCCAGTCTTGGCCATTTGTAATAGTGGGGAAGTTCAATCTCTATATGACTCACTATATGATACACTAACACACCAATGCACAAGCATTGACACACTGACACAATAATCCCCAAACATTGATACACTGACATATCAATGCACAAGCATAGATACACTAACATACCAATGTCCAAGCATTGGCCCACCGATCCATCAATGTGCAAGAATTGATACACGGACTCACCAATGCACAAGCATTGATGCACGGACACACCAAACTATAGGCTGTACTCTCCAGTACTGCATGGCTGACATTATGACACAAGCTTCATGTTTTACATAACTGTTACTTAATCAAAAGAAAAGGCAAGACAAAAAATGTTTAGATGCTGATATGAGAGATTTATTCGGGTTCATTTACACTCGAGAGATTTATTCCGGTTTGTGCACGTGAAGAGATCAGCCATCACAGCGCTGCGATGGGTCGTCCAGTCTATAGAACTCATTTTCACATGTCACGAAATTTACCACCCTTTTGCACCCTTCCATTTCTACAGGGAGATATCTTTGAAAGAGGAAAAAAAGAGAGGGAGAGAAAGAAAAAGAGGTTATGGTCAGTCAAAGTTTCTATTTTTATTGTATCTACAGAACAAACCACACTAGACAGATGATGTAGTGACCAATAGTTGGCTTGTGTTATTCTTTTTGTCAGTAAAATGAAGATTAGTCAAAAGTGAGCAACCCCCCCCCCCCAAAACCATGGATGCCACCAGCTTCTTCAACAGGAATTATGAGTTTAAGAAGACCCTCCTCCAAATTGTGTACCAGCTCAATGTTGGGAAATGCCACCCAGTACTGAGTCAAAGGTGATATACTGTATGACCTGGTCCTTTGGGCAGGGGGGCAAAAGCCCCCACCCATTCTATCTTGCCATGGTTGAGTCAAAGCTGCTTCCTTCCCATCCTTGAAGGATCAACAGGGACATGGCCAGAACCACCACAGCATCATCTATCTGAGTAGGGGTAGGTCTATAACTGGGCATCATCAGGATCTTGGTCCTGCACCCAATAGTGATGGAGGACGTCCCCCAAAACTCCACATAGAGCTTGAAAAGGAGAGGTGGGAGTCTTGGCCCCTGAGGTGTCCACATTGCAGAGGACTTGATCTCTCCTTCTCCACCACCAACTGGAGATGGCCATGGTGGAAAGAAGAGAACTACTGAAAAACAAGGTCTCCCAGAAAGTTGGTCCAGGAAGGAACCATGGTTGATGGCATTGAATGTCACCGAGACGCCCAGAAAAACCAAAATGGTTGCCCCACTCCATGTCAAGCTCTCCAAAGAACATCAGCAAGTGTCACCTATGACATTTCAATGCTGTGTCCCAACCCCAACTCTGAAACCAGAGTCTGGGTAATTTGCTTCAACTTGGTCTCTTTGCGCACTCTCTCAACAATCTTCCTCAAGAAGGAAAAACTGGGGACTGGATGAAAGTTGTCTGTTGGGTCTAAGCTTCTTAAGACAGAAAATGATTTCACCCTCTTCCCCAGTGAGGCATTAAATATCTTCTGATCAACCACTTGCTCTCTCCCAGCAGGGAGAAGGGTCTAGGTCACCAATCTCACATCTACTAAGACCATATCTGGTTCCTCAAGAGCAACTGGCCAAACTTTTCCTACAGAACAAGGACCAGCCTTAATTACACTTTCCTGTCCATTTCTCTTTCACCAGAAGGTAAGTCCTAAAGTAGGTTCCTACATGCCTTCTTACGTCTGCCTCCATCAGTGCAATAGGTATCTCTAATGCAGAAGATTTATGTAGAAGGTATGTTTGTGTGTCTGAATGCATTCTATTTCAAAAAAATGTATGTGATTTAACCTAAAAGCTGCATTTTAGGCATCTATAATGCAGAAGATTTACAAGTATATAGAATCTTTCTTTCTTTCTTTCTTTCTTTCTTTCTTTCTTTCTTTCTTTCTTTCTTTCTTTCTTTCTTTCTTTCTTCCTTCCTTCCTTCCTTTCCTTCCTTCCTTCCTTCCCTCCTTCCCTCCTTCCTTCCTTAATATGCCCTATCTCAATAAATTCATGTGGCTTAACCTAAAAGAAAATGTGCATATTCGTATATCTGATGCCTGCCTGGAGCCACTTCCTACCTGTCGGTCCCCTCCCCGCTCCCTGTCTTTATACGTGCTAACTCAATAAGTGCTTGTGGCTTAACTTAAGAGAAAATTCCTCTTCCTACCTGTCGCAGCAGCTCCATCCATCTGTGTCGCACTCACATCTTAAACAATGGGCTGTGTTCCAAGTGGACCCAATGAGATGCTTTTTCCCATCATATATATCAAGACATGTGCTTGGCACCACTGCTTTACCTAAGAAAAACAGAATGGAAGAGTTGAAAGTTGAACCTTCAAACCAAACCCTGGCCATGTCCCTGTTGCCATGCTGTACTGAGAAACAGGCTAGAGGTTTAAGAAAGCTACTCTTGGACAAATGTGACACATTTCCGAATATCATTATATTTTAATGATTGATTAGATTTGTAAGGATCCCTGATGATCAAACATCTTCTGCATTAACACCGTCGGTGTTTCCTGGCCCACCTTAATGAAACCCTGGATTGTAAAAATTAAGCCCACAACGTTTTTACTAAACCTTGGCAAAAGTACAATGATGATTTGCTCAAACGTATAAGGAGTTTGGTTACCATCTATAATCTCAGCTTCAAAGCAATATTGAATGCATGCTCCTTGACATGAAGCCAGCGCAAGGGAGAAGAGGATCAGGCTGAAGAAGACTTTCTGAGAAAGGGAAAGAAAAAAGAAAGAATAAGCCATGAGAGATTTTACTCATTGTTTTAGAAACTGGCTCTTCAAAGTCTTTCTAATTCCCCTCCGATAATACGATGAAGTTCATGAACTTTGGAACAAGCCCTCTAGGTTAAGTTTACAATCTTGTGCAAGTGTGGAGTTCGATCTCTGTTGCACAAGAGGGTCAACCTGGAACATCTCCCTCTCTTCTTTGAACCAGCTGCACGCAAAAAAGGATACCCGAATATCTCAGCGATTTGTTCATCCACCTAGTAGTCCTCAGGATGGAATATTATACAGTCCTTCCACCCTCTGGAGGCAAAACTCTCCATTGGCATAACTGGGTTTGACGCCACCATAGATGACCCTTAGCCCCACATCAGTTCCTTCCCCTTCTCATACCTTCTTCCTCCTGGGATGCTTTGCAGGAGAAAAGTGACAATTCTGACTTGATCTGCCCTTCCTACCAAATCGTCCATTTCTGCATTTGTGTATCTATCCGTAATGCTGCTGAATAACTAGAAAATAAACTCTACCTATGAGTCCTTGCTCAAAAATTAGACCAGCAACGCCTGGATTTTAAACATATTGCACACACCCCCAAAATGTCATTTATTGGTTTTGCAAATATTTCTCTTTGTCCTGTCTCTATTTAGGAGCTGTGAAGAAAATCTGATGACCTCTGATCTTCATTTCGTTCTGTCTTTACTGTACCTAAATGATGTACAGACCATTTCTTCCATTAGTATAACCACAGCTACGACTCTCGGTTCTGCTGCGAGAGGGTGACTGTCACTCCTCCAGCCCTTCTCTTCTCACGTCCAAGCACGCTAAAGATCTTCTTGCAAATGAAGAACAAACTATTTCACTTACCATCTTGGCTTTGGGGAAGACCCAGGAAATCTCTTGGTAGGGAGGAAGGAGAAGGAGCAGCGCTTCTCTCTGAGGTCGTAACAGAATCTGCTCCTCCAATTTATACGCAAACCAAAACCGCCCCTTTTCACTTAAAAAAAAAAAACCCGCTGAGCAAAGGTTTTGTCAGAATAGCCCCTGCCAGAAGAAAAAACATTTGCTTTTGACTATCGGGAATTTGTGTTTGTTTTGGAGCTGTATTTATTTATTTATTTATTAGTTTTCTATACTGGCCTCTCTCCTGAACATGGGACTCGGGGCGGTGCACAGGAATTATAAAATAATAATAATAATAATAAACTTTAATTTGTAGACCGCTCCCTCTCCCCCAGGGGACTCGGAGCGGTGCACAGGGAAGATAAAAGACAATAAATATACATATACAAATATACATACATAATTAAAAGGCAAATTAAACATTATTCCTGTGCTAAAATTCTCAATTGACGTTCACTAAAATTCCCAATTAAATTTACTAAAAAAACCCATAGATAGAGAGACTACCCTAGGCCGGCCAAGCAGAAAAGGTGTGTTTTTAATTTTAGACGGAAGGAGCGGAGGTCCGTAGTTGTTCTAATGTCGGGGGGAAGGTCGTTCCAGAGGGCCGGGCCCGCCACAGAGAGAGCCCTTCCCCTGGGCGTCTCCCGCTGACAAAGTCTAGTGGACGGCACCCGGAGAAGTCCCTCTCTGTGGGAGCGAATCGGCCGGGAGGATGTATGAGGCAGAATCCGATAAAAAATACAACAATCCAAGAATTAAAACTAGTATTAAATAAGGTTAACCCGTGCTAAAAGCATCATTTAAAAACCCAGTTAAAATAGTAACATAGCTACATCAGCTATGCCATGCCGGCCGCACGAAAGAAATATGTTTTTAATGCCCGGCGGAAGAGGCGAAGGCCTGTGATTGTGCGGAGGTTGGGAGGCAGGTCGTTCCAGAGGGCGGGGCCTGCCACAGAGAAGGCTCTTCCTCTGGGGGTTGCCAGCCGGCGTTGCCCGGCAGACGGCACCCTAAGGAGGCCCTCCCTGTGGGAGCGGACTGGTGGGTGGAGGTATGTGGTAGGAGGCGGTCCTGTAAGTAACCAGATCCTGTGATAAAGGGAAAGTATTTTGTCAGGTTTAGAAAAACAGGGTTGGAAAAAGACTAAATTATGGTGAGATTGAAAGCCTCTGGAAGAATTTGAAAAGTTGAAACAACCAGATGTGCAGCTTCCTCCCCACCAGAGGTGGTATTTTACCAGTTCGTACTGGTTTGGGTGAACTGGGAGTGGCAGCGGTGGGGGACTCCTCCCACTCACTCAGACGTCAGCATGGATGCTCTGTGCATGCACTCCCAGTTGCAAACCGGTAGCGAAGGTGAGAGGATTTCATGCCTGCTCCCCACCTTCTCCCAAGATGAGCCCTTCCCATTTTGAGGATTGTGGCCCATCCAGCAATTGTTTGTCCTACTCTTGGAAGTGGGACTTATTCTTATAACTTTCCAGGGATTCCCAAACCAGAATTAGGCATTTTAGAGCTTTGGTTTCATCCTCTCAGTCCTGCCTTTGCATGGTTTTCCCTGCATCCTTTTTTTTAAATCTCTCCATTCAAATCTTTCATAAGGCATTTGACAGAGTAGACTTCCTTTCAATGCAGACGTGAAGCTCTCAGAAGACAACCTAATTAATTCACGAGCCTCGAGACAAAGTTCAAAACAAATCCCATCATTCAAAGTTTATTTTATTTTATTTTATTTTATTAAATTTATACCCCGCCCTTCTCCTTGTTAGGACCCAGGGCGACTAATGCCCTTTCGATAATACGATGTTGTCCGTGAACGTTAGGAAGTTTCCAATCTTGTGCAAGGGTGCAGTTTGATCTCTGTTGCACAAGAGGGTCAACCTGGAGCATCTCCCTTCCCTCTTTGTGTCAGCTGCACACCATCCAGGATACCCGAATATCTCAGCCCTTCGTCCTGAAAACTCATCTGTTTCGTGCGGCCGGCCTGGTGTAGCTTTTAAATCTATTTTATCTATTGAGTTTTTATTCGGTTTTTTAGAACAGGTTTCTAGTTTAATTTGCTTTTAGTATATTTATTGTACTTGATGTTTTGATGTTTTGATGATTGCCTGTTCACCGCCCTGAGTCCCTTAAGGGAGATAGGGCGGCATATAAATTTAAATAAAGTTAAAGTTAAAGTCCGCCTCCCAAGTAATCCTCAGCCTGGGATGTCTTTCCGTCCTCTCCATTGGTATCATTGGGATTGACCCCACCAGCCCCACAGATGTCCCTCAGCCCCACATACCTTCTTCCACCTGGGGTGCTTTGTGAGAGGAGTCTATTCCTGACTTGATTTGCCCTTCATACCAAATAGTCCATTTCTGCATTTGTGTATATTGAATTGAATGGAATGGAATGTTTATTTGTATACCGCTCCCTCTCTCCGAAGGGACTCGGGGCGGTGCACAGGGAATATAAAACATAAAAACATACAACAATATAAATATCTAAAATTAAATTAAATTACAATAACCCTGCACTAAAACCTAAAAAACCTAAAACACTAAACCCCCTAAAAACCCAATTAAAAATTTAAATATACAGACTGGAGGTGTGAAAGATAGATTAGGCCAGGCCGGCCTGTTGGAAGAAATATGTTTTGAGCTTTCGGCGGAAGGAGCGGAGGTCCGGAGTTGTTCTGAATGATATTGTTTAATAGCTAGAAAAGAAACTCTGCTTATGGCTTCTTGCCCAAAAATTAGACCAGCAACGTCTGGATTTTAATCTCACACACCCCTAAATGTCATTTATTGGTTTTGCAAACTGTTCTGTTTGTCCTATCTCTATTTAGGACTTCTGAAGAAAATCTAATGACCTCTGATCTTCATTTCATTCTGTCTTTATTGCACCTAAATAATGTACATTGTATTTCTTCCATTATTATAACCACAGCTACGACTCTCGGTTCTGCTTCTGCGAGAGGGTGACTGTCACAAAAGAGCCACGTCACTCCTCCAGCCCTTCTCTTCTCACGTCCAAGTCAGCTAAAGCTTCTCTTGCAAACGAAGAACAAACTATTTCACTTACCATCCTGGCTTTGGGGAAGACCCAGGGAATCTCTTGGTAGGGAGGAAGGGGAAGGAGCAGCCCTTCTCTCTGAGGTCGTAACGGAATCTGCTCCTCCAATTTATACAAAAACCAAGACTGTTCTTTGTGCATTTTATAAAACAAAACGCTGAGGGAAAGTTTTGTCAGAATAGCCCCTGCCAGAAGAAAAACATTTGCTCTTGACTACCGGTAACTTGTGTTTGTTTTGGAGATGTGATAACAGGAAAGCATTTCATCAGTTTCAGATCCACCTTGCTAGAAAAAGATCAAATGATGGAAAGGTTGAAAGCCTCCAGCAGAATGTGAGAAGTTGAAATAACCAGAGGGCAGTTTCATCCCCACCTTCGGCCAAGATGAACTCTACCCATTTTGAGGATTGAAGTCCAAAGTAATTGGTTGTCCTACTCTTGGGAATGTGACTTACTGTTATTACTTTCCAGGGACTCCCAAACTAGAATTAGGCATTTTAGAGCTTTGGTCATATCCTCTGAATCCTGCCTTTATATGGTTTTCCCTGCATCCTTTTTTTAATTTAATTTAATTTAATTTATTTCTAATTTATAACCCGCACCTTCTCCTAAAAAAGGACCCAGGGCAGCACACAGGAAAATTTAAAAAACAATACATAGATACAAAATACCATTATTAAAACCTATTAAACTTATAACCCTGTGCTAAAATCCCCCTAATTAAAATTTACAGCTAATAACAATCAGAAACGGGAGGGGAGGTTATGCTAGGCCGGCTTGTTGAAATAGATGCTTGTTGAAATAGATGCTTGTTGAAATAGATTTTTATCTCTCCATTCAAATCTTCAGTAAGGCATTTGACAGAGTAGACTTCCTTTCAATGCAGGCTCTTTCTCCCTTGGTTACAATCTCACAGGTTCTTGCTGACTCTTCTCAAGGGGAACTCTGTAGTCTTTCATTGATTTCCTGCAGATTTCCTCCTCTTTCTGTTAAAGATGCACAGAGTGCTCTCCTCCAATTCTTGGTCTTTGCTGAGACAAGATTTCCACTTTCCAGGAATTTCAACATTCCAAGGCAGTTGATGGCCCAGAGCAATAAGAGGCTTCCATAATTCTCTGCTTCCTTCTTGTGCAGTTATTTGCACTGGCCACAAATGTTGCTGCAAACCACATCCAAAGCATAAGGCATCTGAAAAACGGTCTGAAAAATGGCCATTTTGGGGCAGTTTTCACCCATTTCGGGGCCATTTCCGGGATGTTTTTCACCCACAAATGGAAAAATCAGCCTGGAAAATGGCCTAGAAATTAACCTGTAATTGGCTGGGAAAAAATGGCCAAAACACAAGCCAAAATGGCCACAAGATTTCCCCCCAAAATGGCCATTTTCTGGGCCATTTTTAGCTCTTCTTTCAGCCATTTTTGAGCCTTTTTTTCAATATAGTTTTCACTTAAAACCATGTGGGCAGATTCCATGACAGTCATAGGTCAAGGACTCCTTTTACCCCTCTCCCAGTTCCAGTCTGGGCCATTTGTAATAGCAGGGAAGCTTAATCTGACTACGGCTCTAAAAAAGCTTTGCCCAAAAAATAAAATAAAATAAATAAAATATATAATATTCGTTTTGTGGTTGAATGAAAATCGGTCCACCAATTGATGAGTTGGCACAAAAGCACACTGATGCTCCATTTCCTATGCTCACTTGGGCACCTTGGCAGAATGATAATGATAATGATAATGCCATCAAAAGAGGAACCTCCTGATGAATGCCAAAATGAAAAATTTGACAACGAATTCTCACTTCTAGTGCTTTTGATTATTTCTTGCTTTTAAATGAGTAAGAGAAATGTGCAAGCATTGACACACCGACACACCAATGCGCAAGCATTTATACACTGATAAACCAATGCACAAACATTGATACACTGACACGCCAAACTGATGCAGGCTGTACTCTCCCACACTGCATGGCTGGCATTGTGACATGAGCTTCATGTTTTACACGAATGTTATTTAATACAAAGAAATAGCAAGAAAAAAGATTTAAGATGCTCATGTGAGAGATTTATTCAGCTTCATTTACACACAAGAGATCTATTCCGGTTCGTCCATGTGAAGAGATCAAACACCACAGCGCTGCGATGGGTCATCCAGTCTATAGTGTTCGTATTTACATGTCACGCGATTTAGCACTGTTTTGCACCCTGGAATATTGCTAATACCACCATATCTTTGAAGGAAAAAAAGGGAGGAAGAAGAGGAGGAAGGGAAGAAGGAGAGGTTATGGTCAGTTAAAGCTTTTGTCTTTATTGTATCTAAATGATTTTTTTGTCCAATTATTACAACCACAGGTAGATATTTCTAATGCAGAAGAGTTATGTAGAAACCTCTCTCTCTCTCTCTCTCTCTTTCTTTCTTTTCTCTTTCTTTCTTAATATGTCCTACCTCAATAAATTCCTGTGGCTTAACCTAAAAAAAAAAGTGCATATTAATCAGTGGTGGGTTTCAAATTTTTTAGAACCTACTCTGTAGGTGTGGCCTATTTTGTGGGCGTGGCTTGGCAGTCATGTGACAGGGTGGGAGTGGCCACCTTTTAAAATGTGGTGAAACTCATTTAACAACGCTCTTGCTTAGCAACCAAAATTTTGGACTCAATTGTGATGATAAATTCTTTCTTTCTTTCTTTCTTTCTTTCTTTCTTTCTTTCTTTCTTTCTTTCTTTCTTTCTTTCTTTCTTTCTTTCTTTCTTTCTTTCTTTCTTCCTTTCCTTTCCTTTCCTTTCCTTCCCGTTGGGTCACTGGCAGTGGCGGGCCAGATTTACTTCCAGGTACGCCGGTGGAACCCCCTCTCACCGGTTCTCTAAATTTCACCAACTGGCTCTCGCGAGTAGGTGCGAGCCTGCAGAAACCCACCACTGATATTAATATATCTGATGCCTGCCTAGAGCCACTTCCTACCTGAGGCAGCAACCCAATCCAAATTTGGTGCACCAGCACTTTAAGCAATGAGCCGTGTTCCAAGTAGACCCAATGAGATGCTTTCTCCCATCATGTCTATCTAGACATGTGCTTGGACGCACTTCTTTACCTAAGAAAAAAAGAATTAAAGAGTTGAAATTTGAACCTTCAACCGAAGCCAAATTGCCGTGCTGTACTGAGAAACATTGCTAGAATTGGAGGCTACTTTGAGAAATCTACTATTGGACAAATGTGACAAATTCTCCCCAGTTGTCGAATATTATTATATTATAATGATTTTTAGATTTGTAAGGATGCCTGAAGATCAAACATCTTCTGTGTTAAGACAGTCAGTGTTTGCTGCCTTGCTTTAATGAAAACCTGGATTGTAAAAATCAAGCCCACAATGTTTCTTCTGGCATTACTAATCCTTCATAAGCCGTACAGCCACGATTGGTTCAAATATAAAAAGAGTTTGTTTACCATCTTTAAACTCCACTTTAAAGGGATCCAAAAGGCATGCTCCTTGACATGTAGGCAGCATGAGAGAGAAGATACTCAGGCTGAAGAAGATGTTCTGAGAAAGGGAAACAAGAAAGGGGAAGTCATCAAAGAACTTGCTATTTGTTGGAGCAACTGACGGTTCAAAGTTTGCTAATGTCCTTTTGATAATACGATGTTGTCCATGAACTTTAGAAAAAGCTCTCTGGGTTAGGTTTACAATCGTGTGCAAGTGTGCAGTTCGATCACTGTTGCTCAAGAGGGTCAACCAGGAACATCTCCCTCCCCTCTTTGTGCCAGCTGCACACATTCCAGGATACCCAAATATCTCAGCGATTTGTCTGTCTCCCAAGTAGTCCTCACTCTGGAATGTCTTTCCATCCTTCTGCCCTCCAGAGGCAAAACTCTCCATTGATATCACTGGGGTTGACCCACCACCACAAATGACCCTTAGCCCCACCACGTCAGATTCTTCCCCTTCTCATATTTCCTTCCACCTGGGATGCTTTGTGGGAGGAAAGCGGTAATCCTGACTCTCTATTCCTGACTTGATTTGCCCTTCATACCAAATAGTCCATTTCTGCATTTGTGTATCTATCTGTAATACTGTTGAATAACTAGAAGATAAACTCTGCTGATGACTCCTTGCCCAAAAATTAGGCCAGCAACGTCTGGATTTTAAACTTATCTCACACACCCCAAAATGTCATTTATTGGTTTTGCAAATATTTCTCTTTGTCCTGTCTCTATTTTGGAGTTCTGAAGACGCATCTGATGACCTTCATTTCCTTTTGCCTTTATTGTATCTAAATAATGTACAGAGTATTTCTTCCATTATTATAACCACAGCTACGACTCTCGGTTCTGTTGTGAGAGGGTGACTGTCACAAAGGGGCTACTGCATTCCTCCAGCCATTCTCTTCTCATGTCCAAGTCAGCTAAAGCTTCATTTGCAAATGAAGAGCAAACCATTTCACTTACCATCTTGGCTTTGGGGGGGACCCAGGAAAGTCTTGGTAGAGAGGAAGGGGAAGGAGCAGTCCTTCTCTCTGAGGTTGTAACAGAATCTGTTTCTCCAATTTATACACAAACCAAGACCGCCCCTTGATTACTATTTTTTTAAAATGCTGAGCGAAAGTTTTGTCAGAATAGCCCCTGCCAGAAGAAAAAACATTTGCTTTTGACTACCGGGAATTTGTGTTTGTTTTGGAGATGTGATAACGGGAAAGCATTTCATCAGTTTCAGATCCACCTTGCTAGAAAAAGATCAAATGATGGAGAAACTGAAAGCCTCCAGCAGAATGTGAGAAGTTGAAACAGACAGATATGCAGCTTCCCCCCCACCTTCTCACAAGCTGAGCCCTTCCCATTTTGAGGATTGTAGCCCATCCAGCAATTGGTTGTCCTACTCTTGGGAGAGGGACTTACTGTTATTTCTTTCCAGGGATTCCCAAACCAGAATGAGGCATTTTAGAGCTTTGGTTATATGCTCTGAGTCCCGCCTTTATATGGTTTTCCCTCCATCCTTTTTACCTGTCCATTCAAATCTTCCATAAGGCATTTGACAGAGTAGACTTCCTTTCAATGCAGGCTCTTTCTCCCTTGGTTACAATCTCACATATTCTTGTCCACTTGCTCTCTGGCTCTTCTCAAGAGGAACTGCCTACTCTCCCATGAATTTCATTCAGATTTTCTCCTCTTTCTGTTAAAGATGCACAGAGGGCTTTCCTCCAGTTCTTGGTCTTTGCTGAGACATGATTTCCACTTTCCAGGAATTTCAATATTCCAAGGCAGTTGATGGCCCAGGGCAGGGAGTAGCATCCATAATCCTCTGCTTCCTTCTTTTGACATTGACACACTGATACACTAGTGTGGAAGCATTGATACACAGACACACTAATGTGTAAGCATTGACACGCTGATACACCAAACTGATGCAGGCTGAATTCTCCCGTACTGCATGGTTGAACATGAGCTTCATGTTTTACATAACTGTTATTTCATAAAAAGAAAAGGCAAGAACAACGATTTAAGATGCTCATGTGAGAGATTTATTTAGGTTCATTTATACATGAGAGATTTATTCTGGTTCATCCATGCGAAGAGATTAGATATTACAGCGCTGTGATGGGTCATCAAGTCTATAGAATTCATGTTTACATGTCACGGGATTTATCACTGATTTGCACCCCTGAACATCTACAGGACCACCATATCTTTAAAGGAGAAAAAAAGGGAGGTGGAGGAAGAGGAAGAACGAGGGGTTATGGTCAGTCAAAGGTTCTGTCTTTATAGTATCTAAATAATGTACTAAATAATGTACCAAGGAAGGACCTGATCATCTAAAATAGGGCTGATGGTCAGTTATCTGTAAATGCAAAAAGTGTGGAGAAGTAATTACAGTTTCCTGTCTGTTTCTCTTTCACCAGAAAGTATATCCTAAGGTAGGTTCTTACTACCTTACTACCTCTTTGACTTTGCTCTTTGTCTGCCTCCAGCTGTGCAATAGGTAGCTCTGTGTCCTTCTCTTCCTTCCTTCCTTCCTTCCTTCCTTCCTTCCTTCCTTCCTTCCTCCCTCCCTCCCTCCCTCCCTCCCTCTCTCTCTCTCTCTCTCTCTCCATTTTATCTCTATAAATGCTGGTACTTAATCTAAGAGAAAATGTGCAAATTAATATATCTGATGCTTGCTCAGAACCTCTTCCTACCTGTGGCAGCACCTCCATCCATGTGTGCCGCACTCACATCTTAAACAATGGGCTGAGTTCCAAGTGGACCAAATGATATGCTTTCTCCCATCATATACATCAACACACGTGTCTGGATGCCCTTTACCAGAGAAAAAAAAAGAATGGAAGAGTTGAAAGTTGAACCTGCAACCCAAGCCACAATAGCCACGCTGTACTGAGAAATCTACAACTTTCAGAAATCTACCATTAGATAACGGTGACTATTCTCTGCATTCAATGCAAAGCATGTTATTTTATTGATTCACCACTTTTGGACGGAACCCTGATGATCATAGGACTTCTACATTAATGCAAAAGTTATTTTGTGGCCCAGTTAAGAGACCTTTCATGAAATCCTGGAGTGTAAAAATGAAGCCAGCAACATTTCTCCTGCAGTACAGTGATGATTTGTTCAAATATATAAAGCAGTGGTAGGTTCCTACCGGTTCAGACCGGTTCAACTGAACCGCTAGTGGTTTCAAACCGGCAGTGACCCAGGCTTACCACGCCCCTGAACCAGTTCCCCGGTTGGCGCTGTTCATGCCGCCAACCAGGGTGCCGCCACTCGTTTTTCAGTTCTCGCATGTGCATAATCATTTTAATTGCACCAAGTGTGTGTGCAGCACGCCTCAAGCGCACACACAAGTGAATTGGCAATAGTGCCGGTTGGAACCCACCCCTGGTATAAAGAGTTTGGTTACCATCATGAGATTTCGGTGCCAAGGGACCGCGAAAGCATGCTCCTTGACATGCAACCAGCATGAGAGAGAAGAGGATCAGGCTGAACAAAAGTTTCTGAGAAGGGAAAATAAGAAGAAGTAAGCCATGAGAGATCTTACTAACTGTTTGATCAACTAACGGTTCAAAGTTTCCTGAGGTCCCTTTGGTAATACAATGTTGTCCCGAGTCCCTGCGGGGAGAGGGAGCGGTCTATAAATCAAATAAATAATAATAATAATAATAATAATAATAATAATTTTACCTCTGGGTAAAGTTTACAATCTTGTGCAAGTGTGGAGAGAAAAAAATAAGCCATGAGAGATCTTACTCGTTGTTTCACAAAGTGCCTCTTCAAAGTCTTTCTAATTCCCCCTCCGATAATACGATGTTCATGAACTTTGGAACAAGCCCTCTAGGTTAAGTTTACAATCTTGTGCAAGTGTGTAGTTTGGTCTCTGTTGCACCAAAGGGTCAACCTGGAACATCTCCCTCCCCTCTTTGTGCCAGCTGCACACATTCCAGGATACCTGAATATCTCAATGATTTGCCCGTCTCCCAAGTAGTCTTCACCATGGAATATCTTTATGTCCCTCCCCACTCCAGTGGGAAAACTCTCCATTGGTATCATTGGGATTGACCCCACCACCACTACAGATGTCCCTTAGCCCCACATCATACCTTCTTCCTGAATTTGTTTTTAATTATGTGTGTGTATTTATTGTTTTATTTGCCCTGTGCACCGCTCCGAGTCCCTTCGGGGAGAGGGAGCGGTCAACAAATTAAATTTATTATTATTATTATTATTATTATTATTATTATTATTATTATTATTATTATTATTATTATTATTATTATTATTATTATTATTATTATTATTATTATTCCACCTGGGATACTTTGTGGGAGGAAAGTGGCAATCCTGATTCTCTATTCCTGACTTGATCTGCCCTTCATACCAAATAGTCCATTTCTGCATTTGTGCATCTATCCGTAATGCTGTTAAATAACTAGAAAATAAACTCTGCTTATGAGTCCTTGCCAAAAGCAACGTCTGGATTACAAATTTATCTCACACACCCCAAAATGTCATTTATTGGTTTTGCAAACAGTTCTGTTTGTCTATCTCTATTTAGAAGTTCTGAAGAAAATCTGATGACCTCTGATCTTCATTTCTTTCTGCCTTTATTGTATCTAAATAATGCACAGGGTATTTCTTCCATTATTACAACCACAGCTACGACTCTCGGTTCTGTCGTGAGAGGGTGACTGTCCCCAAGGGGCCCCCTCATTCCCCCAGCCCTTCTCTTCTCACGTCCAAGTCAGCTAAAGAGCCTCTTGCAAAAGAAGAACAAACTATTTCACTTACCATCTTGGCTTTGGGGAAGACCCAGGAAATCTCTTGGTAGGGAGGACGGAGAAGGAGCAGCGCTTCTCTCTGAGGTCGTAACAGAATCTGCTCCTCCAATTTATACACAAACCAAGACCGCCCCTTTTGCACTTAAAAAAAGAAAAAGAAATGCTGAGCGAAAGTTTTGTCAGAATAGCCCCTGCCAGAAGAAAAAACATTTGCTTTTGACTACCGGGAATTTGTGTTTGTTTTGGAGATGTGATAACGGGAAAGCATTTCATCAGTTTCAGATCCACCTTGCTAGAAAAAGACCAAATGAGGGAAAGATTGAAAGCCTCTGGCAGACTGTGAGAAGTAGAAACAGACAGATGTGCAGCTTTCTCTCCGCCTTCTCCCAAGCTGCGGCCTTCCCATTTTGAGGATTTTAGTCCATCCAGCAATTGGTTGTTCTACTCTTGGGAGTGGGACTTACTGTTATTTCTTTCCAGGGATTCCCAAACCAGAATTAGGCATTTTAGAGCTTTGGTATTATCCTCTAAGTCCTGCCTTTATATGGTTTTCCCTGCATCCTTTTTATTCAAATCTTCAGTAAGGCATTTGACAGAGTAGACTTCCTTTCAATGCAGGCTCTTTCTCCCTTGATTACTGTGAAATCCTCGCAAGTCGAGGCCGAGTCTTCAGTAGTTACAATCTCACATATTCTTGCCCACTTGCTCTCTGGCTCTTTTCATGGGGAACTCCGTACTATCCCATGGATTTCTTGCAGATTTCTTCCTCTTTCTGTTAAAGATGCACAGTGTGTTTCCCTCCAATTCTTGGTCTTTGCTGAGACAAGATTTCCACTTTCCAGGAATTCCAATACTCCAAGGCAGTTGATGGCCCAGAGCAGTGAGAGGCTTCCATAATTCTCTGCTTCCTTCTTGTGCAGGTCTTTGCACTGGCCATAAAGGTTGCTGCAAACCACTTCCAAACCATAAGGCATTTGATGCGTCTCAAGAAATGTGCATCCAATCTTTTCGTTTTAAGCAACAGGAATACTTGATTGAAACCATGTGTGAGCTAATTCCTGAAGCTTTTGGTTAAAGTCTCCAGTCCTATTCAAATGATCTTTTGTTTCAAAAGTTTAAATATTCTGTTTGTTTGTTGGTTTGTTGGTTTGTCTGGCTTTTTTTCCTGCTTCACTACACAATGTGATTTACACTGTCCATATTTGGTGGACATTGCCCTTCATATATGATTCTGCCTTTTGAGTTACATATGTCATGCCTGCAAGCCTTCTTTTCTTTTTGGACTTCAGGTCTGGCAGACTTTCTACTGTGGGAAAATGGGAGCGGAGATTATATGGAGTTGGGTGATAGGTAGCCATAATAACATTCTTCTTAGAAAGTCAAGGTCATCTTTGTCTCTGCACCTGGCCGGATCTGGATGGGTGGAATCTGTCTTCGTGGCAGTAAAAGATTGGACCATGGAATGGACTTGTGGGTGTTGGGGCCTGGATCTTGAACTTTCAACTGGGTGGGAAAACCTGGAAGCTTTGAGATTCGGGGTTTCCCAGATGTGCCGACATCGCTAATAAAGTGGAACTTTGAGAGAACTCAAGCCTCAGAGTTTCTATTTCATTGTGGGTGTTTTTTGGACACCTGACAACATATCAATGATGGTTTTCAAATTTTACTTCACACCCTTTGTGTATTCAATTGTTTACTTAAAGCAACCTGGATTGCAATTTGGAAATGTTTAATGAATAATTGAGTGAGAAGAGCCTTACTTCCACATTGACGTCTTGCCCCCTTTCCATGCCTTCTGAGGGCAATCCTGCCTCAGTATTATTGAGTTGATATGTACTCCATTAAAAATAGCGTGTTTGTGCATTTATGTAGTGCAGGGGTCCCCAACCTTTGCAACTTTAAGTCTGAAGGACTTCAGCTCCCAGACCTCTCCAGCCAGCAAAGCTCCAGCCAGCAAAGCAAAGCTGGCTAGAGAATTCTGGGAGCTGAAGTCCTTCAGACTTAAAGTTGCAAAGGTTGGCGACCCTTGGTGTAGTGACCATTAAATAAATTCTATTTGAGTCCTTGCCCAAAAGTTACAGCAGCAAAAGATTGGATTTTGCATTCGTCCAGCACATTCCCACAATGTAATTCATTGGTTTTCCAAATAGTTCTTTTTGTCCTGGAAAATGTAATCAAGGCCATTTCAGCCCTCCAAAATTTTCATTGCGAAGGGTAACCAATGCTGCTTCATTTCTGTGTCCTGATCTGAACCTAAACTGAAAACGTTCTGGATAATTTGCTTCATCTTGGACCTCTGTGTACCAACCACCCTTAAAAAACAAGGATTGAAGACTTTTTGCAGATTCGAGCGATTTGCTGGTATTATTGTATAGCCCTCCTTCCATTTTTTTAAATATTGGATCTGTTTGCCACTTAATTGGTCAGGGAGTTCTTTGTGCAACTATCCTGGTTTTGTGTGGTATCTTTTCTTCTTCTCTCTCTCTCTGTAGTATCATAGTATTGTTTTAGCCCTAAATGTTTCCTCTTTCTACTTTCAACATTGTCAACCCGGAAACTGACCTGACCAAAGTCATTTTGGCAACTTCAGTGTTGCCACACGGGAACTGAAGGTCAGGGAGGGTGGATTTGAGATTGAGGGGATTCTGTAGCCAAAACAAAGTATTTTCTCTTGGGAACCAAGGTCATTCTCACACCTGATCGGTGGAAGGTAGAGTGATGCTAACCAGTTGCCAGACCACACCATGGTTGGAACATGTGACTGATTGTTTTGAGAAAGTGGGGAAATCTTTTACGTTTAATTAGATGAAAGCCATGGGAGTTTTCAGAGTTGGCTTTCACCAGATAGGTGCCCATATGATACTTCCAATAAAGCCATTACTTGGAACCCTGACACACATTTTATTTCTATAAGAAAAAGGAATGCCAGTTGCACTAAAGCAGGGGTCTCCAACCTTTGCAACTTTAAGTCTGAAGGACTTCAGCTCCCAGACTTCTCCAGCCAGCTTTGCTGGCTGGAGAATTCTGAGAGCTGAAGTCCTTCAGACTTAAAGTTGCAAAGGTTGGAGACCCCTGGCCCAGGCCCTGACACTGACAGCTTTGCTGGCTGGAGAATTCTGAGAGCTGAAGTCCTTCAGACTTAAAGTTGCAAAGGTTGGGGACCCCTGGCCCAGGCCCTGACACTGACAGCTTTGCTGGCTGGAGAATTCTGAGAGCTGAAGTCCTTCAGACTTAAAGTTGCAAAGGTTGGAGACCCCTGGCCCAGGCCCTGACACTGACAGCTTTGCTGGCTGGAGAATTCTGAGAGCTGAAGTCCTTCAGACTTAAAGTTGCAAAGATTGGAGACCCCTGCACTAAAGGGCCCATGGTAACTGTGACATTATGGATGTCCATAAAAGTCCTTTGGCTTTTTAAAGATTGTCATTCTCTGGGGTGTGAGGTGGTGGTAGGTCCATCGGGACCAACCTGCAGCTTCATCTTCTACATAAGTCTTATTTGATAAAAAAAGTCAAGACAAGAAAAAAGATTTAAGATGCTGATGTGAGAAATTTATTCAGGTTCATTTGCACATGAGAGATTTATTCCAGTTCGTCCATGTGAAGAGATCAAACACCACACCGTTGCGATGGGTCATCAATTCTATAGTGTTCATGTTTACATGTTACTGGATTTATCACCGTTGTGCACCCTTTCATAACGCCAATACCACCATATCTTTGAAGGAGGAGAAAAGGAGGCGGAAGAAGAGGAAGAAGGAGGGGTTATGGTCAGTCAAAGTTGATTGCTCTGAAAAATATGGTAATTACATTTTCCTATCCTTGTCACCAGAAGGTAAGTCCTAGGAGAGGTTCTGATATGCCAACTTTGGCTTTGCTCTTTGTCTGCCCCCATCCTCATTCTAAGTTTCTCTAATGCAGAAGAGTAATGTAGAAGATTTATCCATGTATACCTGAATATGTCCTATCTCAATAGATGCTTCTGGCTTATCCTAAGTAAGTGGTCGGCAAACCGCGGCTCGTGAGCCACAAGCGGTTCTTTGGCCCCTCGAGTGTGGCTCTTCCTCCATTCAGCCACGGGCAGACTCCGGGCACTGCACGCCCACCTCCCTCCCAGCCCCGTGTGGCGGGCAGCCCTGGAAGGTGCTGTGGGAGGAGGCAGCCGTGGCCTCCCCAGCCGACATGCCGGGCTTTCCGCTGTTTCTGGGGCAGGGGGGAGGGAGGGAGAGAAGGAGGGAGAGACTGACATACACACAGAGAGACAGACAGAGAGAGACAGAATGGGAGGGAGGGAGAGACAAACAGAGAGAGACACAGAGAGGGAGGGAGGGAGAGAGGGAATCAGAGAGAGACAGACACACACACACACACATATACAGAGTGACAGATGGGTGGAGGGAGGAGAGATAGACAGATACAGAGAGAGACAGAGAGACAGAGAGAAAAAGAAAAAGAGAGAAAGAAACAAAAATAGAAAGAAAAAGAAAGTGGGAGAGAGAGATAAAGAAAGAAAGAAAGAAAGAAAGAAAGAAAGAAAGAAAGAAAGAAAGAAAGAACTTATGACCACAATTGAGCCCAAAATTTTGGTTGCTAAGCAGGACCGTCATTAAGTGAGTTTCACCACATTTTCCAAGTTGGCCATGCCCACCCGGTCACATGACCACTGAGCCACTCCCACAAAACACCTTTTGGCTCTCAAAAGAAATTTCCATCGTGGTACTGTTGATATGTGGCTCTATTGACTAATGAGTTTGCCGACCACTGGCCTAAGTGAAAACATCATCATCTTTTATTGACCCCATAATCCCTTTGCAGGGTGGAGTCTGAGCAACTGAATGGAGTGGAGTGTTTAGTGGCCAGATACCCTTCCTGTCGCCAATGCAGAGTTATATTCAGGAGATAGATTCTCATCATGGCCAGAGAGAGAAATATCTGCCTCTACCTAGGATCGAACTCACAAGCCTCCTGATTGAACTCCACATGAACTCCACTAACCTAAGGTAAATCATAAGCAAATTAATTTAGGTGATGCTTGATTGGAACCTCTTCCTACCTGTGGCAGCATGACATTCCATCTGTGTCGCACTCACATCTGAAACAATGAGCTGTGTTCCAAGTGGACCCAATGAGATGCTTTTTCCTATCATATGCATCAACACATGTGTTGGGACTCACCACTTTCCCTGAGAAGAGAGAATTGGAGAGTTGAAATTTGAATCTGCAGTAGAATCCAAACTGCCAAGCTGTTGCAAGAAACCTGCTACCTGGAGTTGGAGTCCAGAAATCTACTATTGGATAAACGGGACCAAGTCTGTAGAGATTCTCCATCATCCAGGTGGGACAACCATGACCTGGACGACAGAGAATCCCAGCAGACTTTTAGCTATATAATTTGGAATAAACACCCTTGGAATCGTTTGGGAGTGGGAATGGATTGACTTCAGGAACCATTTGCATCCCTCCGGTGACCCTGAGGACACAGGTAAAGCCCCAGGTGGCCTCAACAACCCTCTAAAAGGATGCAAAGGACCAGCTGTCTGCAAGGAATATCAATCCTTCCATTCCCCACCATCCAGTCAGAGCTGAAGAAGCTTCTTGGAGGAGAAGCGAAAGAAAAAGCAGGAAAGTCCAGTTGCTTCCTCAAAAAGCACCTTTGGGACCACTGTGTCCTGGATGTATGAGAATCTCTACTGACGTTTGGCTATACAGTTTGGTATGGAGACCCTTGGAATGGTGTGGGAATAGGAACGGATTCACAGAGGGGAAAAATTGCAGACTGCAGGAACCATTTGCAACCACTCAGGTGACCCTGAGGACACAGATGAGCCTCCAAGTGGCCTCAAAGACCCTCTCAAAGGATGCAGATGAACAGCTGTCTGCAAGGAGTATTAATCCTTCCATCTTCCACCATCCAGTCAGAGCTGAAGAAGCTTCTTGGATGAGGAAAGAAAAGTCTTTCTAGAAAGCCAAGGTCATCCTTTGTCTCTGCACCTCTGCACCTGACCGGAATTGGATGGGTGGAAGCTGCCAGCATTGGCAGTGGGAGATGGGACCATGGGATGGACTTTTGGGTATGGGGGGCAAGATCTTGAACTTTCAACTGGGTGGGGAAAACCGGGAAGCTTTCAGATTCGGGTTTCCACAGATGTACCAACATGTCTCTCTTAATAAATTGGAACTTTGAGGAATGTTTTGCCTCAGATTCTGATTTACTTTTGGATGCTCTTTGGAACCCTGACACAAACTCAAACTCAAGCTCAACCCGTCCAAGACTGAGTGGCTGTGGCTTCCGGCGCCCTGGTTCAGCCAGATTATTCCAACTCTGGCCATTGGGGGCGAAACACTGGCCCCCGTGGAGAGGGCGCGCAATTTGGGTGTCCTCCTGGATTCCCGGCTGTCTATGGAAGATCATGTGGCGGCCGTGGCCAGGGGGGCGTTCCATCAGGTACGCCTGATGCGCCAATTGCGCCCCTTACTGGACCGGGGTGCCTTACGCAGAGTCACTCAAGCACTCGTCACCTCTCGACACCACTACTGTAATGCTCTCTACATGGGGCTCCCCTTGAGGTGCACCCGAAAGCTGCAGCTAGTCCAGAACGCAGCCGCGCGGGTGATTACGGGAGTGCCTAGACACTCCCACATAACACCTATCCTGCGCGAGCTGCACTGGCTCCCTGTGGTCTTTCGGGTGCGCTTCAAGGTTTTAACGACCATCTTTAAAGCGCTCCATGGCTCGGGGCCTAGTTATATGCGAGACCGCCTCCTGCCCCATACATCCCTCAGACCGATACGCTCCCACAGAGAGGGCCTCCTCAGGGTGCCGTCGGCTGGACAATGCCGACTGGCGACACCCAGGGGAAGAGCCTTCTCTGTGGCGGGCCCTGCCCTTTGGAACGACCTACCCCCTGAACTCCGCACCATCTCCGACCTCCGCCTCTTCCGCAAATGTCTGAAGACACACCTATTCCATCTAGCCGGCCTAGCGTAACCCCCATTACTGACTCTTAGATAGTTTTAAATTTGGGTTTTTTAAATTCGGTTTTTAGCGCAGGGTCTATTAGAATAAGTTTTTAAAAATTTTATATGTTTTATATGTGTTTTAACATCCCTGTGCGCCGCCCTGGGTCCGTTTGGAGAAGGGCGGGGTATAAATTTAATAAAAAAATAAAAATAAAGTCCAGTTGTCTACTGAAAAAAGCCACCTTTGGGGATAAATCTGACAAGGATATAAATTCTCTGCATTGACTGACTACCATTATATGTTAATGATTGATTAGATTTGTAAGGATCCCTGATGATCAAACATCTTCTGCATTAACACCGTCGGTGTTTCCTGGCCCACCTTAATGAAAACCTGGATGGTAAAAATTAAGCCCACAACGTTTTTACTAAACCTTGGCAAGATGTACAGCGATGATTTGCTCAAACGTATAAAGAGTTTGGTTACCATCTATAATCTCAGCTTCAAAGCCATATTGAATGCATGCTCCTTGACATGAAGCCAGCGCAAGGGAGAAGAGGATCAGGCTGAAGAAGACTTTCTGAGAAAGGGAAAGAAAAAAGAAAGAATAAGCCATGAGAGATCTTACTCATTGTTTCAGAAACTGTCTCTTCAAAGTCTTTCTAATTCCCCCTCCGATAATACGATGAAGTTCATGAACTTTGGAACAAGCCCTCTAGGTTAAGTTTACAATCTTGTGCAAGTGTGGAGTTCGGTCTCTGTTGCACAAGAGGGTCAACCTGGAACATCTCCCTCTCCTCTTTGTGCCCGCAAAAAAGGATACCCGAATATCTCAACACTTTAACCGATTTTAAAAGATTAACCGAGTTGGAAGGGACCTTGGAGGTCTTCTAGTCTAACCCCACCATTCAAGCAAGAGACCCTTGACAGATAGCAGTCCAGTCTCTTCTTGAAAGTTTCTGCTGATGAAGCTCCCACAGCTTCTGAAGGCAACTTCTGTTCCACTAGTTGATTGTTTTCCCTGTCAGAAAATTCGTCCTTATTTCCAGGTTGAATCTCTCCTTCATCACTTTCCATCCATTATTCTGGCCTTCAGGTGCTTTGGAGAACAGCTTGACCCCCTTCCTCCTCTCTGGGGCAGCCCCTCAAAGATTGGAAGACTGCTCTCCTGTCTCCCCTGGGCCTTCTCTTCACTTGACTACCATAGCTCAGTTCCTGCAACCGTTCATCCTATGTTTTAGCCTCCAGTCCCCTCATCATCTTCTCTGCCCTCTTTCTAGAGTCTCAACATCTTTTTTTTTACAATGTGGTGACCAAAACTGGATGCAGCATTCTAGGTGGGGCCTTACTAAGGCTTTAGAGGGTGGTATTAGTACCTCCCTTGATCCTGATTGTATTTCTCTGTTAATGGAATTTAGGATTGCATTGAGGTTTTTGGCTGCCTTTCAGTGGTGAACCAAAAATGCATTTCGGTATTTGTGCATCTGTGATTAATCATTCCAAATAGCTAGAAAATACACTCCGCTTTTAAGCCCTTGTCCCAAAATTAGACCATCAACCTCTGGATTTTAAACTCACCCCACTCACCCCAAAATGCAACTAACTGGTTTTACAAACAGTTCTTATTGTCCTCTTTCTCTTTTGGAGTTCGAAAGAAACATCTGATGGTGTTTGATTTCTTTCTCTTATTTCTATCTTTCTTTTATCTAAACAACATACAGAATGACCCTCTGATTATTTCCCCCACAGTTACAAACTTGTAGAGGGACTGTCCTCAAGTCCACCCCTTCATTCCTCCCGCCCTTAGCTTCTCACGTCCAAGGCAAACTGGGCTCCAGTTGCAAGGGAAAGACAAGCCAGGGGTGAAATCCAGCAGGTTCTGACAGGTTCTGGAGAACCGGTAGCAGAAATTTTGAGTAATTCAGAGAACCACCAAAGACCACCTCTGGCTGGCCCCAGAGAGCGGGGTGGGAATGGAGGTTTTGCAGTATCCTTCCCCTGCCATGCTCTAAGAACTGGCAGTAAAAAAATATATTGAATTTTCCCACTGGGATAAACCATGTTACTTACCATCTTGGCTTTGGGGGAGACCCAGGAAATCTCTTGGTAAGGAGGAAGGGAAAGGAGCAGCCCTTCTCTCTGAGGTCGGAATGAAATCTGCTCCACCAATTTATACAAAAACGAAGACCGCCCCTTTTACCCTTTAAAAAAAAATGCTGAGTGAAAGTTTTGTCAGAATAGCCCCTGCCAGAAGAAAAAAAACATTTGCTTTTGACTACCGGGAATTTGTATTTGTTTTGGAGATAACAGGAAAGCATTTCATCTGCTTCAGCGACAGCCGTGGCCAGGAGGGCGTTTTACCAGGTTCGCCTGGTACGCCAGTTGCGCCCCCTATTGGATCGGGATGCCCTTTGCACAGTCACTCATGCCCTCGTGACATCCCGACTGGACTACTGCAATTCTCTCTACATGGGGCTCCCCTTGAGGTGCACCCGAAGACTTCAGCTGGTCCAGAATGCAGCTGCGCGAGCAATAATGGGAACCTCAAGGTTTACCCACGTAACACCGCTCTTGCGCGAGCTGCACTGGCTGCCTGTTGTCTTTCGGGTGCGCTTCAAGGTGTTGGTTACCATCTTTAAAGCGCTCCATGGCACGGGACCTAGTTATCTGCGGGATCGGATCCTGCCCCATACATCCCTGCGGCCGATTCGCTCCCACAGAGAGGGACTTCTCCGGGTGCTGTCCACTAGGCCATGCCAGCGGGCGACGCCCAGGGGAAGGGCCTTCTCTGTGGCGGGCCCGACCCTCTGGAATGACCTTCCCCCCGAAATTAGAACAACTACGGACCTCCGCTCCTTCCGTCAAAAACTGAAAACACACTTTTTCTGCTTGGCCGGCCTAGGTTAGTCTTCCGTCTTTTAATAGGGTTTAGGGGATCTTAGTTAATTTTAATATTGGGGATTTTAGCGCAGGGATAATCGTTGTTTAATTTCTCTTTTATCTATTCTATTTATGTATATTTATTGGTATTTTTAATTTCCCTGTGCACCGCTCCGAGTCCCTTTGGGGAGAGGATGCGGTATACAAATAAAATTATTATATATAAATTATTATTACAATGAAAACGTGGATTATCTATAATTTGCACGATGAAAAGGTCCCAGGTAACCTTAATGGAGAGTCCAAGGTCCAGATTTGGAGATTTTTTTCAGGTTTTCAATAATCTTCAGCCCTCAAGGTCAGAAGGGTCACAAAATGGGATCACATGACCCTCGAACACTCCAACTGTGATAAAGATGTTGCCAAGGAACCAAATTTGGATCCTATGGCCAATGGGGTGTTGTGACCAATGGTCATAGGTGTGAAAAATGATCCTATGTCACTATTTTTCAGATCCTATGTCACTATTTCTCAGTGCAAATTTGAAGTCATGAAACAAACAGTTTTTGCTGAAACCTGGGTCAACATTCAATCCACATGTCTCCTCTCATGATTAGATCTTTGAGATTTGTTCAGGTGAATAAGGAATTGGGATACCATCTTTAATCTCAGGTAGAGAAAAATACCCAAAACATTTTCCTTGACACGTAGCCAGCATGAAAGAGAAGAAGATCAGAATGAAGAAAACTGATAATAAATGTATATATGCGTAGTTATAAGTGGTAATTGGAAATGAATTTTGAATAGCATTCATTAAAGGAGATGAGTAAATATTATTGATGTTTGGTTAAAATAGGTTACAGGGAATAATGATTTTGGAGGATAGTAGAATTAATGCATACGATGCCAATATGTGGCTATGTTCTAAGGTGGGTTTTTTTGGTATGTTTTAAAACGTAGGACATGTAATACAATTATAATTAAGTAAGAATGGAGGCTTGAAAAAGATAATGTTTTAAATATACCTGATGTGATGTACTTGAAATAATATGAAATAATATGAAACGGCGGGCCCAGCCCTCTGGAATGACTTGCCCCCTGACCATCGTACCATCACGGACCTTCGCCTCTTCCGGCGAACATTAAAGACTTACTTTTTTCATGCGGCCAGCCTGTCATAGTGTGTTTTTACTATCATTTTAATAGAGTTTCTTATTATTTTAACACAGGTTAAATTTATTTTATTTATAATAATAATAATAATAATAATAATAATAATAATAATAATAATAATAGTAATAATAATAATAATAATAATAATAATAATAATAATAATAATAATAATAATAATAATAATAATAAAGTTGAATTTATTAACCGCTCCCTCTCCCCACAGGGACTCGGGGCGGTGCACAGGGAGAATAAAATCAATAAATATACAAAATACATACAATTTAAAACAGATTAAACTAATTCCTGTGCTAAAATCCCATTAACTAAAAATCCCCACTAAATATAAATAAGCAATTAAAAAACCCATAGAGAGAGAGACTACCCTAGGCCGGCCAGGCAGAAAAGATGAGTCTTCAATTTCAGGAGGAAGGAGCGGAGGTCCGTGGTCGTTCTAATATCGGGGGGGAGGTCGTTCCAGAGGGCCGGGCCCGCCACAGAGAGAGCCCTTCCCCTGGGCGTCGCCCGCTGACAAAGTCTAGTGGACGGCACCCGGAGAAGTCCCTCTCCGTGGGAGCGAATCGGCCGTGAGGATGTGTGAGGCAGGATCCGATCCCGCAGGTAGCTAGGTCCCGAGCCATGGAGCGCTTTAAAGATGATAACTAACACCTTGAAGCGCACCCGGAAGACGACAGGCAGCCAGTGCAGCTCGCGCAAGAGCGGTGTTACGTGGGTAAACCTAGTGGTTCCCATAATTGCTCGCGCGGCTGCATTCTGAACTAGCTGAAGCCTCCGGGTGCACCTCAAGGGGAGCCCCATGTAGAGAGAATTACAGTAGTCCAGTCGGGATGTCACGAGGGCATGAGTGACTGTGCGAAGGGCGTCCCGATCCAATAGGGTAATTTTAAATTTATCTATTGACTGTATTTATATGTATTTTATTCTTTATTATTCCTGTGCACCGCCTTGAGTCCCTACGGGAGAGAGGGCGGTATACAAATAATAATAATAATAATAATAATAATAATAATAATAATAATAATAATAATAATAATAATAATAATAATATTTTTTAAATGAAGAAAACTTTCTGAGAAAGGAAAACAAGAAAGAGAAGCCATCAGAGAGGTTAGTAGTTGTGGGAACAACCGACGTTTCCAAGTTTTACAGAGGTTCTGTTTGATGTTGCGATGTTGTCCATGAACTTTAGGGAAAGTCCTCTGAGTTAAGTTTACAATCTTGTGCAAGTGTGCAGTTCGATCTCTGTTGCACAAGAGGGCCAACATCTCAACATCAGCTTCAGACCCACATTGCTAGAAAAAAGACCAAATGATGGCGAGATTGAAAACCGCCCGCAGATTGTGAGAAATTGAAATGGTCAGATGGGCATCCTCCACCTCAGCCTCCCCCAAGAAGCCCCCTACCCATAATGAGCACTCAGGATTGTAGGCCACCAGGTGATAAGCTGTCCTCTTGGAAGTGGAATTTCACTCTCACTCTTTGCCAGGGACTCCCAAGACAGAATGGGGCTTTTCGGAGGTTGTCCTCTCTTGATATGGCTTTCTTTGCAAGCGCCTTGTGGGTTACAATCTTGGGGGGTTTCTCTCATGCATTAATCCACTTGCTCTCTGGCTCTGCTCGAGGGGAGCTGCGTATTTTCCCAATGGATCTCCTGCAGGAGATCTCTCTGTTACATGTTCTATTGTCCTCTTTCGTCATTTCTTTCTGTTAATTCTGTTTTTCTTTTATCTAAACAACGTGGAGAATGACCCTCGGATTATTTCCCCCCACAATTACAACCTTGTAGAGTGACTGTCTCCAAGGGGCCTCCCCTCATTCCTCCAACCCTTCCCTTCTCACATCCAGGGCAAACTGGGGTCTGGTTTCAAGTCAAGAACAAACCATGTTACTCCCCCATCTTGGCTTTGGGGAAGACATAGGAAATTCTTAGTAGGGAGCAGTGGTGGGTTTCAAATTTTTTAGAACCTACTCTGTAGGTGTGGCCTATTTTGTGGGCGTGGCTTGGTAGTCATGTGACAGGGTGGGAGTGGCCACCTTTTAAAATGTGGTGAAACTCATTTAACAACGCTCTTGCTTAGCAACCAAAATTTTGGACTCAATTGTGATGATAAATTCTTTCTTTCTTTCTTTCTTTCTTTCTTTCTTTCTTTCTTTCTTTCTTTCTTTCTTTCTTTCTTTCTTTCTTTCTTTCTTTCTTTCTTTCTTTCTTCCTTTCTTTCCTTTCTTCCTTTCCTTTCCTTTCCTTTCCTTCCTATTGGGTCACTGGCAGCGGCGGGCCAGACTTACTTCCAGGTACGCCGGTGGAACCCCCTCTCACCGGTTCTCTAAATTTCACCAACCGGCTCTCGCGAGTAGGTGCGAGCCTGCAGAAACCCACCACTGGTAGGGAGGAAGAACAAGGAGCAGCACTTCTCTCTGAGGTCAGCAAGAAATCTTCCATATGAACATATGACTTTTAAACAAATGATGGGAACATTCTTCTAATTGAGGGTGAACAACATTTTGAAATCAAGGACATTTTAGACTCTAGGAAGCACCGGAATAAGGTTCAATACTTAGTCGCTTGGAAGCATTTTCCCTCTTCTAATACCGAATGGGTTGACAAGTGTCACGTTAGAGCCCCTAAGCTCTTACAAAAGTTTTATGCTAAATATCCTGACAAGTCTTGATCATTTATCATACTAATTATACTTCTCTTTGTTTTTCTTTCTGTTTTTCTCCTTTCGTTTCCCTTTTCTGCAGGGATAATTCCTCTTTTCTGGAGGAGGGCCGGATGTCAGCTTTCGCTTTCCTGTTTGCTCTGGCTGCCATATGAAACGGGGAGGGGGAGGAGCTTTGCATGGGATTGGGACTGTACAGTGCAGGAGGGTGAGTTGCAGAAGGAAATACTCTGGTGCCATCTACTGTTACCATCTATTTTGCGTACCAGTGCTTGGGTCATCTTATGGTCAAGGTCAACGGTCTTACATACCAACCTGATGATGCTTTTGAAGATGAAGCCACATGACACCTAGCGGCTTTACAAATTGCTTTTTATTCAAGATTTTCCAATCAATACAATTTTGTATGATACAGGGGTTTGCATAGTTGTAACAAGGTTTATATATATATATATATATTCGCATAGAGCGAAAGACAATAAAATCTGGTCGGTTCACATGATACTTTGTGGCCATCATGACTTAAAACCATGTGGGCAGATTCCATGACAGTCGAGGACTCGTTTTTCTCTGGTCCCAGTTCCAGTCTGGGCCATTTGTAAATAGCGGGGAAGCTCAATCTTGAAACAACTCCAAAAAAGCTTTGCCCCAAAATTTAAAATAATGTTCTTTTCATGGCTGAATTAAAATCGCTCCACCAATCCATGAGTTGGCACAAAAGCACACTGATGCACCATTTGCTATGCTCACTTGGGCACCTTGGCACAATGATAATGCCAGCAAAAGAGGAACCTCCTGAAGAAAGCCGAAATGAAAAATCAACCCTGAATTCTGAATTCGGTTGCTTTTAATTCTCTCTTGCTCTTTATGAGCTTTTCAATGAGCAAGAGAAATGCGCAAGCATTGACACGCTGACCCAGCAATGAGCAAACATTGACACGCTGACACACCAAACGGATGCAGGCCGAAATCTCCCGTACTGCATGGTTGACATTATGCCATGAGCTTCATGTTTTACATCACTGTTGTTTAATCAGAAGAAAAGGGAAGAGAAGAGAGTTGAGATGCTGATGTGAGAGATTCATTCAAGTTCATTTGCACATGAGAGATTTATGAGAGATGTATTTCGGTTCGTCCACGCGAAGAGATCAGACATCACAGCGCTGCGATACATCATCGACTCTGTAGTATTCAGGTTCACATGTCTGGCGATTTACCACTACTTTGCACTCTGGAATTTCTCTAAAATTTCTTTGAAGGAGGAAGAAAAGGAGGAGGAGGAAGAAGGGGAGGTAATGGTCAGTCAAAGTTTCAGATTGTATTTCTGTCTTTATTGTGCCTAAATAATGTACAGTGTGTTTCTCCCATTATTGTAGCCACAGCTACGACTCTATGCTATGAGAGAGTAACTGTCCCAAAGTGGCCACCATATTCCTCCAGCCATTCTAGTCAAAATCGAGCAAAGCCCTCCAATAGCCATGGCTGCCACCACCTCCTTCAGCAGGAGTTGTGAGCTTAAGAAGACCCTCCCGCAAGCATTCTCTGTCTCCTATGCACCAAGGAGGGGCCTGATCACCCAAAATAGGGCTGTTGGTCAGTTATCTGTAAATGCAGAAAGGGTGGAGAAGTAATTACACATTCCTGTCCATTTCTCCTTCACCAGAAGGTAAGTCCTAAAGTAGGTTCTTTCTTCTCTCTTTGGCTTCGCTCTTAGTCTGCCTCCAGCTGTGCTCTGGGCATCTCTAATGTAGAAGATCTTCCTTCCTTCCTTCCTTCCTTCCTTCCTTCCTTCCTTCCTTCCTTCCTTCCTTCCTTCCTTCCTTCCTTCTTTGTTTCTTTGTTTCTCTCTCTCTCTTTCCTTCCTTCCTCCCTCCCTCCGTCCCTCCCTCCCTTCTTAAAACATGCTATCTCGATAAATGCCTGTGGCTTATAGACAAGGCTAGTTTCTATTATTATGAAAAAGTAAAAAGTTGTAAGTAGATCTTAATGCTTTATTTTACTGCGCCAAAGGAGTCGGAAGTCAATGCCTTTCTCCTCGCTTCCTTTCCTCTGTTATCCATTTCCCTTTTGCCTTTCCAAGTGTACCCAAGATCTGCTCCTCTACTCTTTTTGTATGCCATAGCAATATTTCTTGCTTTCAAGCAAATAAAAATCGTATGGCACAGCTGATTGTTGCACAGCTGATTGTCAGAACTTTTAAAAACTTTTTTAAAGCATTTTTTTTTTACTACCGGTTTGGGCCAACTGGAGCGAACCGGTAGCATTTCACCTCTGCTTGTGGCTTACGTTAAGAGAAAAGGTGCAAAGTAATAGATCTGATGGTGGCCTGGAACTTCTTCCTACCTGTGGCAACAGAACATTCCATTATGGTTGCAGTCACACCTATAACAATCCTCTGCGATCCAAGAGGAGCCAATGGGATGCAGTCCCCCATTGTAGAGATCAACACAGGTGTTGGGAATCCTCACTTTACCTGAGAAGAAAGAATTGAAGGCTTGAAAGTTGAACCATCAGCAGAATCAAAACCCACAAGGTGTTATGTTGGGACAACCATAACCTGGATGACTGATTTAGATTTAGATTTTATTTGATTTATATCCCACCCTTCTCCAAAAGGACCCAGGGCGGCGCACAGGAATTTAAAATAACATACAAAATAATACAAAAATACAATTTTTTAAAAAAACCCATTAAATACCAAGTCCTGCGCTAAAACCAATTAAAATCCCCAATTAAAACTATCTATGCTAGACACAGCGGAGGTTATGTTAGGCCGGCTTGATGAAAAAGATGTGTTTTTAAACACTGGCGGAAGAGGCGGAGGTCGGTGATGGTACGGAGTTCAGGGTGTAGGTCATTCCACAGGGCGGGGCCCGCCACAGAGAAGGCCCTTCCCCTGGGTGTCGCCAGTCAGCATTGTCCGGCCGACGGCACCCTGAGAAGGCCCTCTCTGTGGGAGCATATCGGTCTAAGGGATGTATGGGGCAGGAGGTGGTCTCGCAGATAACTAGGCCCCGAGCCATGGAGCGCTTTAAAGATGGTCGTCAAGACCTGGAAGCACACCCGAAAGACCACAGGAAGCCAGTGCAGCTCGCGCAGGATCAGTGTTATGTGGGAGCATCTAGAGGCTCCCGTAATCACCCGCACGGCTGCATTCTGCATTAACTGTAGCTTTCGAGTGCACCTCAAGGGAAGCCTCATGTAGAGAGCATTGCAGTAGTCGAGTTGGGATGTCACGAGGGCCTGAGAATCTCTATTGACTTTTGGCTATCCAATTTGGAATGAATTCCCTTGGAATGGTGTGGGAGGAGGAACGGATTCCCAGCGGGAAAAATTGCAGACTACAGGAACCATTTGCACCACTCAGGTGACCCTGAGGACACAGATAAATCTCCAAGTGGCCTCAACAACCCTCTAAAAGGATGCAAATGACCAGCTATCAGCAAGGAGTATCAATCCTTCCATTCCCCACTATCCTGTCAGAGCTGACGAAGTTTCTTGGAGGAGAAGCAAAATGTCTTCAAAGAAAGAACAAAGTCCAGTTGCCTACTGAAAAAAACCCACCTTTGGCATAAATGTGACAAGTGTATAAATTTTCTGCATTGACTGACTAGCATTATATTTAAATGATTGATTAGATTTGTAAGGATCCCTGATGATCAAACATCTTCTGCATTAACACCATCGATGTCTCTTGGCCCACCTTAATGAAACCCTGGATTGTAAAAAGTAAGCCCACAATGTTTTTACTAAACCTTGGCAAGCAGTACAGTGATGATTTGCTCAAACGTATAAAGAGTTTGGTTATCACCTTTATGCATATAATCAAAGTCAACCATATAGCAGGCATGACATGCAGCCAGTGCGAGAGAGAAGAGGACCAGGCTGAAGAAGACTCTCTGAGAAAGGGAAAGGAAAAAGAAACAAAATAAGCCATGAGAGAACTTACTCATTGTTTCAGAAACTGGCTCTTCAAAGTCTTTCTAATTCTCCCTCCGATAATACGATGAAGTTCATGAACTTTGGAACAAGCCCTCTAGGTTAAGTTTACAATTTGTGCACGTTTGCAGTTGGATCTCTGTTGCATAAGAGGGTCAATCTGGAACATCTCCCTCCCCACTTTGTGTTAGCTGCACACAACCCAGAATAGCCGAATGTCTCAGCCTTTGTCCATCTCTCTAGCAGTCCTCACCATGCCAAGGTTCCTGCAACCGTTCTTCATATGTTTTAGCCTCCAGTCCCCTCATCATCCTGGTTGCTCTTCTCTGCCCTCTTTCTAGAGCCTCAAAATCCTTTTTATAGTGTGGTGACCAAAACTGGATGCAGGATTCTAGGCGTGGTCTTACTAAGACCTCTATAGAGTGGTCTTACTACCTCACTTGATCTTGATTGTATCCCTCTGTTAATGTAGCCTAGGATTGCATTGGGTTTTTGGGCTGCCTTTGTTCATCTAACCCTTTGTTTTTCCACCTCTCTAGTAGTCCTCACCATCTAATGTCTTCCCGTCCTTCTCCCCTCCAGAGGCAAAATTGTTGGGATTGACCCCGCACAGGGAAGGGAAATATGCCTTATCCAGATACATCCGTGTCTGGAGCCTTTTTCAGGGGTTTCCCCACCCATGATGGTTTGGGGGGGAATGACTATCTCCACTTTGAACCCCTGAGTTGTGAGGTCCCTCATACCAATAGTGCATTTCGGGATTTGTGTAGCTGTCATGAATCCTTCCAAATAGCTAGAAAGTCCACTCCGCTTTTAAGCCCTTGTCCCAAAATCAGACCATCAACCTCTGGATTTTAAACTCACCCCACTCACCCCAAAATGCAACTAACTGGTTTTACAAACAGTTCTTTTTGTCCTCTCTCTCTTTTGGAGTTCTAAAGAAACATCTGATGGTGTTTGATTTACAATACAATACAATACAATACAATACAATACAGTACAATACAATACAACACAACACAATACAATACAATACAGTACAGTACAGTACAGTACAGTACAATACAATACAATACAATACAATACAATACAATACAATAGCAGAGTTGGAAGGGACCTTGTAGGTCTTCTAGTCCAACCCCTGTGTAGGCAGGAACCTTATACCATTTCAGACAAATGGCTATCTAACATCTTCTTAAAGACTTCCAGGGTTGGGGCATTCACAACATTTACTTCTCTATTTCTATCCTTTATCTAAACAACGGACACCCCCCCCCCCCCACTCATTCCTCTGGCCCTTCGCTTTCTAAGTCAGTTAAAGTTCCTCTTGCAAATGAAGAGCAAACCATTGTACTTACCATCTTGGCTTTGGGGAAGACCCAGGAAATCTCTTGGTAGGGAGGAAGGACAAGGAGCAGTGCTTCTCTCTGATGTCGGCAAGGAATCCGCTCCTCCAATTTATACACAAACCAAGACCGCCCCTTGTGCAATTGGTTGGTTTTTTTTTTTATGCTGAGTGAAAGTTTTGTCCGAGTAGTCACTGCCGGAAGAAAAACATTTGCTCTATGACTAATTTGTGTTTGTTTTGAGGATGTGATGAAGGGAAAGGATTTCGTCAGCTTTACATCCACCTGGCTAGAAAAAAAGGCCAAACGATGGAGAGGATGTGAGAAATTGAAGTGGCCAGATGGGCAGCCCCCACCCCAGCTTCCCCCAAAGAGACCCCCTACCCACATGGAGCACTCAGGATTGTAGACCACCAGGGGATGGGCTGCCCTCTCGGAAGTGGGATTTCACTCTTTCTCAGGGACTCCCAAGCCTGAATGGGACATTTATTTGTATTTATTTTATTTATTTTATTAAATTTCTATCCCGCACCTTCTCCTGTATAAGGACCCAGGGCGGCGCACAGGCAATTAAAAAGAAAACATATATACAACTACATCAATTACTAAAACCCATATTAAACTAGTTACCCTGTGCTAAAAATATAATAAAATCTCTCGAATTAAAATTTACAGCTAATAAAAGTCCATATTGGGTGACTATTGTAGGCCGGCTTGTTGAAATAGACGCTGGCGGAAAAGGCGGAGATCCGAGATAGTGCGGAGTTCGGGGGGAAGGTCGTTCCAGAGGGCCGGGCCCGCCACAGAGAAGGCCCTTCCCTGGGTGTCGCCAACCGGCATTGCCCGGCCGACGGCACCCGGAGAAGGCCCTCTCTGTGGGAGCGGATCGGTCGAAGGGAAAGTTTCAGGGCCTCAGGATTGTCCTCTCTTGATTTGGCTTTCTATTTAGGCCCTTTGTGGCTTACAATCTTGGGGGTTTCTGTCCTGCATTAATCCACTTGTTCTCTGGCTCCGACGAAGGGGAGCTGCGTATTTTCCCAATCGATTTCCTGTAGGAGATCTATCTGATAAAGGTTCTTTTTTTAAATCAATTTTTATTGCAATTCCCCCCTCCCTCTGCCCACCGTATATATTTTATGAAGAATCTTTTCTTGTACATCCTCTCATATACATCATCCACTTCACATCCTATCTCTGATTCTAATCTCAGCCCATATTATTCTCTTTCCATTCTTTTTTATCTTAAGTTTATTTTCTCCTTAATACATCAACACCACCACTAATTGCCCTTAATTTTGAATTTCAGCTCCAGGACATCTTTTAATGTCCAAATTAAAGTTTTCTTTCACCTATGAGTTGGGCAATGACTCATCCTGTTTACAACACTTCATTCCAACTCCTGCACAAAAACTTTCTCTGGTTGCCCCAGCTTCAGAGTGGTATTTTTCTAGTAGGTCTCGTCATGATGCTTCCGGTTTCTGTTAAATGTTCTAATGTCCTCTTTCATAATATGAAGTTGTTCATTAATTTTGGAAAAGCCTTCTAGGTTCAGTTTACAACCTTGTGCAAGTGTGTATTTGAACTCTGTTACCCAACAGGTTCAACCTATAACATCTTCCTCCAGAATACTTGAATTTCTCTCTCTCCATTGGGGTTGTTGGGATTCAGCCCATCATAGAGTGGCAGAGATGTGCCTTATCCTCACCCTGGGGGTATCTGCCACATTTTCATGCCTCCTCTCACAGGTGATGCTTTGGTGGGAAGGGAAGGGACAATCCTGACTCTGTAATCCTGAGATGATATGTCCCCCATAGCCAAAAATGGGTTTCTGCATTTGTGTGTCTACTGTTAATTTTACCAGATAACTAGAGAGTTAAGAAAATGCAAGAATTCTGGCCCACATAGCACATCATGGAAGTTGCGGTGTTACATTCACCCCACGTATCACAAAATGTAATTAATTCATTGTGTGTGTGTGTGTGTGTGTGTGTGTGTGTGTGTGTATTTTCACGGGTGTAGGTATGCTGGTCTTGTTGTATTTGGGTGTTAACACCCAAATACAACAAGACCAGCATATATATATATATATGCATTGCAGCCCCGGTTCGAATCCCAGTAAGGGGTGTGGCCAACTGATGAGAGCTAATAAGCTCGAAATAGATCTATCTTGGTCTCTCAAATTTAAATTTATTGATCAGCTCCTAAAACTAACACACACACACACACACACACACATGTGTGTGTGTGTATGTGTGTGTGTGTTAGGTTTTTGACCTGATCAATAAATAAATGAGGGAGACTAGGATAGTTCTATTTCGAGCTTTTTAACTCTCAGCAGCTAGCCATACCCTTACTGGGATTTGACATAAGCATATATCTATCTATATGTGTGTGTGTGTGTGTGTGTGTGTGTGTGTGTTAGGTTTTTTAAGCTGATCAATAAATAAATCAGGGAGACTAGTATAGATCTATTTCTAGCTTTTTTTTAGCTCTCATCAGTTAGCCATACCCTTACTGGGATTTGAACCGGGGCTGTATTACATGCTAGGCATGTAATATATATATATTATATAATGTGTGTGTGTGTGTGTGTGTGTGTGTGTGTTAGGTTTTAAGCTGATAAATAAATACTCCAAAAATATGGCAACCTCTTTCCCTGAAAATAAGACCTTCCCGGATAATAAGCCCAATCGGGCTTTTGAGCTCATGTGCTAAAATAAGCCCTCCCTGAAAATGTTGCAACACAACAGCAGCCATGAGGTGACCACACTCACCGCCTCCTGCACCTCAACAATAATAAGTCCTCCCCGAAAATAAGGCCAAACACTTATTTTGGGGGGGTCAAAAGAAAATAAGACGCTGTCTTATTTTCAAGGAAGCACAGTATATATTTGTATAGAGCAAAGTTGGCCGTTTGTCACATCCTTTGATTACGGTTTATGATATTTTCCCCCAAACTTCTGCTTACTTTGAATTTTCAGCAAAAATGCCACAGGGCAAACAATGTTTTTCTTTTAAACCACTCAACCTTGTGCTTAACAGAGCAATGTAAAGCACAGCAGTGAAAGCCTTCCTTGGGATACACCATATTGCACTTCTGCTCTGTGGACTTCATTGACCCCAGGTCTGCTTCTGAGTGCAGTTCAAGGGGTTGGTGAGAACATTTAGAGCAGGGGTCCCCAACTCCCGGGCTGCGGACCGGTGCCGGCTCCGTGGCTTGATAGTAACCGGGCCGGAGTGAGTGGCGGAGAGAGTAGCGCAACTCTTAGGAAAGTGTAGCCAACGCTCCGTTATCGTGGCGGATGGCCGGGGCGCTCCCCGGGAGCAGGACAGCCTGCATTGGGGGGGGGGGTTCAGGGCACCACCTGGCCCTGCGCGGGGGGAAATGGGCAGCCAGGCCCTCCTGCCCGGGACGCAGCCCGTCCTTCCCTGCCCCAGCCGAGGATCCTTCGCCCGGGAGCCCTGGCACCTTTCCCGCCCAGTTGCACGCAAGGCGCCCTCCCCGGGTTGCGTTCCTATGAGACGCGGGTTCCCGCCTCAAGTTCCACGTGACTGCCGAATGCGGGCACGGCCCACGTGACTCAACTCACTCGCTGGAGGCTCCCACCGGTCCGCGGAATTTCTTTTACATGAAACCAATCCAAGACCTCCCAGAAACAGGAAGTCCTCAAGTTACAACAGTTCATTTCGTGATTATTTGGCGTTATAACAACACTGAAAAACGGTGACTTATGTCCGTTTTTCACAGTTATGACCGTTGCAGAATCCTGATGGTTACATGACTTACATTGACAATTGGTTCATATTTATGACCTTGGCTGTGTCCTGGGGTCATAAGGTCCCCTTTTTGTGGCCTTCTGACAAAGTAAGCAGGGAAATCAGATTCACTTAACAACCGGGTTACTAATTTAACAACTGTAGTGATTCACTTAGCAACCGTAGGAAGAAAAGTTGCAAAATAGGGCAAAACTCACTTAACAAATTTTACACATAAATCTGGGCTCAGTTGTGGTTGTAAGTTGAGGACGATTTGGAGTGATTTGCTTAAACAACTACCACACACACAAAACGTAGACTATAAAACCTGGTCAATTCACACGATGACGTACTTTATGGCCATCACGTCTTCAAACCAAGTGGGCAGATACCAATACAGTCATAAATCAAGGACTATTTTTTCCCTTCTCCCAGTTCCACTCTGGGCCATTTGTAATAGTGGGGAAGCTCAATCTCTATTCAGCTCCCAAAAAGCTTCACGTAGAAATTTTTAAAAAATGTTCTTTTGGTGGCTGAATTAAGATCGGTCCCTCAATCTATAAGTTGGCGCAAAAGCACACTGATGCCCCATTCTTTATGCTCAATTGGGCACCTTGGCACAATGATAAGGCCAGCAAAAGAGGAACCTCCTGAAGAATGCCAAAATGAAGATTTGACCCTGAATTCTCACTTCTGTTGCTTTTAATTCTCTCTTGCTCTTTATGAGCTTTTCAATGACCCAGAGAAATGCCCAAGCATTGATTCACTAACACAGGGGTCTCCAACCTTTGCAACTTTAAGTCTGAAGGACTTCAGCTCCCAGAATTCTCCAGCCAGCAAAGCTGAAGTCCTTCAGACTTAAAGTTGCAAAGGTTGGAGACCCCTGCACTAACACACCAATGCACAAGCCTTGATACAGTGACTCACCAATGTGCAAGCATTTTATTTCATTATTTATTTCGATTTATATACCGCACCTTCTCCATCGAGATGGACCCAGGGCGGTGCACAGGAAATTAAAACCAATAAATAATAGACAATACAATAAATATCGTTAAAAAGAATTAAATTAGAAGCATTGACACTCTGACACACCAATGCGCAGACATTGATACACTGACACACCAAACTGATGCAGGCCGAAATCTCCCATACTTCATGGCTGACATTATCATTTAAACTGTCTACTATTGACCTTACCCCATTCCTAAGAGGTGTGTAAGGAGCGTGCACCATCAGGCCTACCGTTCCTGTCCTACTCTCCCCATTTATATGCTCCCATTTCATTCATACTCATTTTTAATCTTAGGCCTATTATCTTGTAAACGATTGACAAATCAAACAAATAAATAAATAAAACAAAAATAAAATTATGACATGAGCCTCATGTTTTACATCACTGTTGTTTAATCGAAAGAAGAGGGAAGAGAAAAGAGTTCAGACGCCGATATGAGAGATTCATTCGAGTTCATTTGCACATGAGAGTTATGAGAGATGTATTTCGGTTCGTCCACGCGAAGAGATCAGACATCACAGCGCTGCGAGGCATCATCGATTCTGTAGTATTCAGGTTCACATGTGTGGCGATTTACCACTACTTTGCACCCTGGAATTTCTTTAAATTCTCTTTTCAAGGAGGAAGAAAAGGAGGAGGAGGAGGAGGAGGAAGAAGGAGAGGTAATGGTCAGTCAAAGTTTCAGATGGTCTTTCTGCCTTTATTGTACCTAAAAAATGTACAGTGTTTCTCCCATTATTGTAGCGACAGCAACGACTCTCAGTTTTGCTATGAGAGTGGTACTGTCCCAAAGGGGCCACCATATTCCTCCAGCCATTCTACTCAAAATTGAGGAGAAACCCCCATAGCCATGGCTGCCACCACCTCTTTCAGCAGGAGCCGTGAGTTTAAGGAAAAAAAACAATTGTGTACCAGCTCAATGTTGGGAAATGCCAACCAGTACAGAGTCAAAGGTGATATATGACCAGGTGCTTTGGGCAGGGGGGCAAAAGCCCCCACCCATTCTATGTTGCCATGGTTGAGTCAAAATTACTTCCTCCCGGTCCTTGTAGGGCCAACAGGGACATGGCCAGAACCACCACAGCATCATCTATCAGAGTAGGGGTAGGTCTATAACTGGGTATCATCAGCATCTTGGTCCTGCACCTGATACTGATGGAGGCCTTCCCCCAAAACTCCATGTAGAGGTTGAAAAGGAGAGGTGGGATTCTTGACCCTTGTGGTGTCCACATTGCAGAGGACTTGATCTCTCCTTCTCCACCAACACCAACTGGAAATGGCCATGGTGGAAAGAAGAGAACTACTGAAAAACAAGGTCTCCCAGAAAATTGGTCCAGGAAGGAACCATGCTTGATGGCATTGAATGTCACTGAGATGTCCCGAAAAGCCAGAATGGTTGCCCCACTCCATGTCAAGCTCTCCAAAGAACATCAGCAAGTGTCACCGATGACATTTCAATGCTGTGTCCCACTCTGAAACCAGAGTCTGGGTAATTTGCTTCAACTTGGTCTCTTTGCGCACTCCCTCAACGATCTTCCTCAAGAAGGAAAAACTGGGGACTGGATGAAAGTTGTCTGTTGGGTCTAAGCTTCTTAAGACAGAAGGTGGTTTCACCCTCTTCTACAGAGAGGCATTCAATATCTTCTGATCAACCACTTGCTCTCTCCCAGGAGGGAGCAGGGTCTAGGTCTCCAATCTCACACCTACTAACACCATGTCTAGTTCCTCAAGAGCAACTGGCCAAATTCTAGACAACAAGGATCAGCCAGGATTTGCCCAGCTAGTAGCCAACTCTGAGGAAAACTGAGCTCTGTCAGAGAGATGGAATATTCCTTCCACAATCACCTCAATATATGAAATCTGATATATATCAGATGTATCTGATGGTGGCCTGGAACCTTTTCCTACCTGTGGCAGCAGTCCAATCCGTTTCTGTTGCAGTCGCACCTATAACAATCCTCTGCGATCCAAGAGGACCCAATGAGATGGAATTTCCCATCGTAGACATCAGCACATGTGTTTGGCGGCAAGACTTCACCTGAGAAGAAAGAAATGAAGAGTTGAAAGTTGAACCTGCAGCAGAATCAAAACCACCAAGCTGTTGCAAGAAACCTGCTACTAGAGTTGGAGACTACAACCAGAAATCTACTATTGGATAAATGTGACAATGTCTGTAGAGATTCTGAGACATCCAGGTGGGACAACCATGACCTAGATGATAGAGAATCTCTACAGACGTTTAGCTACACAATTTGGGATGAAGACCCTTGGAATGATGTAGAAGGAATGGATTTCCAGACAGATTGGACTACAGGAACCATTTTCTCTAGTCAGCTGATGACCACCCTTGGTGGCCTCAACAACCCTCTAAGAAGGATGCAAATGACCAGCTGTCTGCAAAGAGTATCAATTCTTCCATTCCCCATCATTCTGCCAGACCTGAAGAAGCTTCTTGGATGAGAAGCAAAACGTCTTCAAAGAAAGATCAAAGTCCTGATGCCTCCTGAAAAAAACTACCTTTGGAATAAATGTGACAAGTATACAAATTCTCTGCATTGACTGGCTACCATTATATTTAAATGATTGATTTATAAGGATCCCTGATGATCAAACATCTTCTGCATTAACACCATCGGTGTTTCCTGGCCCACCTTAATGAAACCCTAGATTGTAAAAATTAAGCCCATAACGTTTTTACTAAACCTTGGCAAGATGTGCAGCGATGATTTGCTCAAACGTATAAAGAGATTGGTTACCTGGCTTAACCATAACCTTAAAGTCAACCATATAGCAGGCATGACATGCAGCCAGTGCGAGAGAGAAGAGGACCAGGCTGAAGAAGACTCTCTGAGAAAGGGAAAGGAAAAAGAAACAAAATAAGTCATGAGAGAACTTACTCATTGTTTCAGAAACTGTCTCTTCAAAGTCTTTCTAATTCCCCCTCCAATAATACGATGAAGTTCATGAACTTTGGAACAAGCCCTCTAGGTTAAGTTTACAATCTTGTGCAAGTGTGGAGTTCGATCTCTGTTGCACAAGAGGGTCAATCTGGAACATCTCCCGCCCCACTTCGTGTCAGCTGCACACAATCCCGGATACCCCAATATCTCAGACCTTTGTCCGCCTCTCTAGCAGTCCACACTGTGGAAAGTCCATGTCCACTTCCTGCAACTGTTCTTCATATGTTTTAGCCTCCAGTCCCCTCATCATCCTGGTTGCTCTTCTCTGCCCTCTTTCTAGAGCCTCAACATCCTTTTTATAGTGTGGTGACCAAAACTGGATGCAGGATTCTAGGCGCGGTCTTACTAAGACCTCTATAGAGTGGTCTTACTACCTCACTTGATCTTGATTGTATCCCTCTGTTAATGTAGCCTAGGATTGCATTGGGTTTTTGGGCTGCCTTTGTTCATCTAACCTTTTGTTTTTCCACCTCTCTAGTAGTCCTCACCATCTAATGTCTTCCCGTCCTTCTCCCCTCCAGAGGCAAAATTGTTGGGATTGACCCTGCACAGTGAAGGGAAATATGCCTTACCCAGATCCATCTGTGTCTGGAGCTTTTTTCAGGGGCTTTCCTACCTGTGATGCTTTGTGGTGGGGGGGAATGACTATCTCCACTCTGAGTTGTGATGTCCCTCATACCAATAGTGCATTTTGGGATTTGTGTAGCTGTCATGAATCCTTCCAAATAGCTAGAAAGTACACTCCGCTTTTAAGCCCTTGTCCCAAAATCAGACCATCAACCTCTGGATTTTAATCTTGTCGCACTCATTCCAAAATGCCACCAATTCATTTTGAAAACTGTTACAATAATACAATACAATAGCAGAGTTGGAAGGGACCTTGGAGGTCATCTAGTCCAACTCCCTGCCTAGGCAGGAAACCCTATACCATTTCAGACAAATGGCTATCCAACATCTTCTTGAAGACTTGCAGTGTTGGGGCATTCACAACTTCTGGAGGCAACTTCTGTTCCACTGATTAATTGTTCTCACTGTCAGGAAATTTCTCCTCAGTTCTAAGTTGCTTCTCTCCTTGATTAGTTTCCACCCATTGCTTCTTGTTCTACCCTCAGGTGCTTTGGAGAATAGCTTGTGGAAGCTATCCTTCTTCCTTGTGGAAGCCCCTGAGATATCGGAAGACTGCTATCATGTCTCCCCTGGTCCTTCTCTTCATCAAACTAGACATACCCAGCTCCTGCAACCGTTCTTCATATGTTTTAGCCTCCAGTCCCCTAATCATCTTGGTTGCTCTTCTCTGCACTCTTTCTGAGAAGAGCAACCAAGATGATTAGGGGACTGGAGGCTAAAACATATGAAGAACGGTTGCAGGAGCTGGGTATGTCTAGTTTAATAAAAATAAGTTCTTTTTCTCCTGTTTCTCTTTTAGAGTTCTAAGGAAACATCTGACAGTGTTTGATTTCTTTCTCTTATTTCTATCTTTCTTTTATCTAAGCAACGTACAGAATGACCCTCTGATTATTTTCCCCACAGTTACAATCTTGTAGAGTGACTGTCCCCAAGGAGCACCCTCATGCTCTTCTCACATCCAAGGCTAAATGGGCTCTGGTTGCAAGTGAAGGACAAACCATGTTACTTACCATCTTGGCTTTGGGGAAGACCCAGGAAATCTCTGAGTAGGGGGTCAGGACAAGGAGCAGCACTTCTCTCTCTGAGGCCGGCAAGGAATCTGCTCCTCCAGTTTAAATTAAAAACCAGGAATGCCCCTTTTGCAGTTTTTTTTTTTTTTTAAATGCTGAGTGAAAGTTTTGGCAAAATATCCACTCTCAGAGAATAAACATTTGCTTGACAAACAGTTTAATGTTTGTTTTGCAGATGTGATCAAGGGAAAGCATTTCGTCAGCTCCAGCTCCACCTTGATAGAAGAAAACAAAACCAAATGATGGAGGGACTGAAAATCGCCTGCAGAATGTGAGAAATTGAAATGGTCAGATGGGAAGCCTCCACACCAGCTTTCCCCAAGAAGCCCCCTACCTATGTTGAGTATCTCTGTTGCATAAGAGGGTCAACCTGGAGCATCTCCCTCCCCCTCTTGGTGCCAGCTGCTTTACAAATAGTTTCGTGTTTGCTTTGCAGATGTGATGAAGAGAAAGCATTTCATCAGCTTCAGATCCACCTGGCTAGACAAAAACAGACCAAAGGATGGAGAGGCTGAAGATCGCCTACTCAAGAGATCACCAGGTGATAGGCTGTCCTCTCGGAAGTGGAATTTCACTCTTTGCCAGGGACTCCCAAGGCAGAATGGGGCATTTTTAGAGACTCGGGATTGTCTTCTCTTGATATGGCTTTCCCTGCAGGATCCTTGTGGGTGACAATTTTGGAGGTGTTCTCTCCTGCATTAATTCTGCCCACTTGCTCGCTGGTTCTGCTCTGGCTAAGCTGGGGTGGTTGTTAGGATTATAATCCTAGTGTTGGGTTGGCTATATATAAGCCATGATTACAAATGGTCTCTGTTACTTTAAGGGCTACAGTGGAATGTAATTGGCTGCTGTAATTAACTCAGCAATAAAAGGAAGCCAGAAGAATCGTGGACTGCAACTGTAAGCTGTTTTTTTAGTTAAGACTATATTTGATTCAAGACTTACTATCACTGCTTGTGACGAAGTAGTTTATTTTTCCATCTACAATTGCATTTAATACAATACAATACAATAGCAGAGTTGGAAGGGACCTTGTAGGTCTTCTAGTCCAACCCCCTGCATGGGCAGGAATCTTATACCATTTCAGACAAATGGCTGTCTAACATCTTTTTAAAGACTTCCTCAAGTAAAGCTACTTGTTTTTACTATCAGTGTCTGAGACTCTATTAGTTCTAGCAACATTTCTCTAGCTGCAATTCTGTTGCACAACTCTCTGTCTCCTAAAGGAGAGATCCCCAACAGGAATCTGGTGGAGGCTGCGCATCTGACCATTTCAATTCCGGAGCCACTGAATCTCCCTGCCTCCCTTTTGCCTTCAATTGGGTAAGTCTAGTTTGATGAAGAGAAGGACCAGGGGAGACATGATAGCAGTGTTCCGATATCTCAGAGGGTGCCACAAAGAAGAGGGAGTCAAACTATTCTCCAAGGCACCTGAGGGCAGGACAAGAAGCAATGGGTGGAAACTAATCAAGGAGAGAAGCAACTTAGAACTGAGGAGAAATTTCCTGACAGTTAGAACAATTAACCTCTGGAACAGCTTGCCTCCAGAAGTTGTGAATGCCCCAATCCTGGAAGTCTTTAAGAAGATGTTAGATAGCCATTTGTCTGAAATGGTATAAGGTTCCTGCCCACGCAGGGGGTTGGACTAGAAGACCAAAAGGTCCCTTCCAACTCTGCCATTGTATTATTGTATTAAGTACATGGTGGCGATTGACGGTTTTTAAAAATGAAATTTTATTGTTTTTTTTTAAAAGAAACAGCCGTATAAAATTTAGGACATTTTAGTTTCTTTTATGGAATGCAGCAGCTCAGTGGCGTTGAAGAAGAATAACCCTTCTATTGATTTGTGCAGTTCATTTATTCTTATTTAAGTAGTAAATGCACAAAAGAATGGGTATATGCTCTTTTTGTAAGTCCTTAGGGAAAAGAAGTGATGCTTCTTGCCCACCCAGCAACCCACGCCAACCAAGCCCCACCCACCGAACCGGAAAGGAAACATTTTGAATTTCACACACTGTGCATGGGCGTAACGCATATTTCCTTCCTCACCACCAAGGCAGTGGTGGGTTTCAAATTTTTTAGAACCTACTCTGTAGGCGTGGCCTATTTTGTGGGTGTGGCTTGCCAGTCATGTGACAGGGTGGGAGTGGCCACCTTTTAAAATGTGGTGAAATTCATTTAACAACGCTCTTTGGACTCAATTGTGATGATAAATTCTTTCTTTCTTTCTTTCTTTCTTTCTTTCTTTCTTTCTTTCTTTCTTTCTTTCTTTCTTTCTTTCTTTCTTTCTTTCTTTCTTTCTTTCTTTCTTTCTTTCTTCTCCATAGATTTTCATTTGGGTTCTTCGTCTTCTGACTAAGAACTAACTTACTTTCTTTCTTTCTTTCTTTCTTTCTTTCTTTCTTTCTTTCTTTCTTTCTTTCTTTCTTTCTTTCTTTCTTTCTTCTCCATAGATTTTCATTTGGGTTCTTCGTCTTCTGACTAAGAACTTTCTTTCTTTCTTTCTTTCTTTCTTTCTTTCTTTCTTTCTTTCTTTCTTTCTTTCTTTCTTTCTTTCTTTCTTTCTTTCTTGCTTGCTTGCTTGCTTGCTTGCTTGCTTGCTTGCTTGCTTGCTTGCTTTCTTTCTTTCTTTCTTTCTTTCTTTCTTTCTTTCTTTCTTTCTTTCTTCTCCATAGATTTTCATTTGGGTTCTTAATCTTCTGACTAAGAACTTTCTTTCTTTCTTTCTTTCTTTCTTTCTTTCTTTCTTTCTTTCTTTCTTTCTTTCTTTCTTTCTTTCTTTCTTTCTTTCTTTCTTTCTTTCTTTCCTTCCTTCCTTCCTTCCTTCCTTCCTTCCTTCCTTCCTTCCTTCCTAACTTTCCTTTCCTTCCCGTTGGGTCACTGGCAGCCAGATTTTCTTCTAGGTATGCCGGTGGAACCCGATCTCACCGGTTCTCTAAATTTCACCAACCGGCTCTCGCGAGTAGGTGCAAGCCTGCAGAAACCCACCACTGCACCAAGGGTTTCCTGGCTCTTCCGCAAAGCCAAGATGGTAAGTAACATAGTTTGTCCTTCACTTGCAACCAGAGCCCATTTAGATTTGGACATGAGAAGAGAAGGGCACCAGGAATGAGGAGGCCCCTGGTCACTCTACAAGGTTGTAACTGTGGGGGAAATAATCTGAGGGTCATTCTGTTCATTGTTTAAATAAAAGAGAGAAATAACAGGAAAAAAATGACCATCGAATTCCTTCAGATAAAGTTTCTTTATTTTATTTTTTTATTTATCATATTTGTATACCACCCCTATCTCCCCGAAAGGACTCAGGGCGGTGCACAGCAATATAAAAACAGTACATACAAAAACAGTTAAAATAAATTAAATTTAGAGTCTGTGCTAAAATTTAGTTAAAACCATTAAAATCAATTAAAACTATTAGAACTTCAGAAGAGCTGAAGGAGGAAATATATATATATATATATATACAAAAAATGAATTAATTCTATTTTGTGATATGTGGGATGAATGTAGCACCCCAACGTTCCTGGGGTGCTCTGTGGGCAAGAATTCTTGCATTTCTGTTTACTCTCTGGCTATTTAGCCAGCTTAACAGTAGACACACAAATGCAGAAGCACATTAAAAAAAAAATCATCTCAGGATTACAGAGTCAAGATTGTCCCTTCCCTTCCCACCAAAGCATCATGAGAAGGCATGAAAATGTGGCAGATACCCCCATGGGGAGGGTTAGGCACATCTCTCTCCCTCTATGGTGGGTTCAGTCCCACCAACCATCAATGGAGAGAGTGGGATTCAAGTATTCTGGAGGAAGATGTCCTAGGTTGACCCTGCTGGGTAACAGAGTTCAAATACACACTTGCACAAGATTGTAAACTTAACCTCGAGGGCCTTTTCCAAAGTTCATGAACAACATCATATTATGAAAGAGGACATTGGCACATGTAACAGAGCGATCTCCTGCAGGAGATCCATTGGGAAAATACGCAGCTCCCCTTGAGCAGAGCCAGAGAGCAAGTGGATTAATGCATGAGAGAAACCCCCAAGATTGTAACCCACAAAGATCCTGCAGCGAAAGCCATATCAAGAGAAGACAATCCCGAGTCTCTAAAAATGCCCCATTCTGCCTTGGGAGTCCCTGGCAAAGAGTGAAATTCCACTTCCAAGAGGACAGCCTATCACCTGGTGGTCTACAATCCTGAGTAGGCGATCTTCAGCCTCTCTATCCTTTGGTCTGTATTTTTCTAGCCAGGTGGATTTGAAGCTGATGAAATGCTTTCTCTTCATCACATCTGCAAAGCAAACCCAAAACTATCTGTAAAGCAAATGTTTGGGTTGTCTGCAGCTGGCACCAAGAGGGGAGGGAGATGCTCCAGGTTGACCCTCTTATGCAACAGAGATCGAACTCCACATTTGCAAAAGATTGTAAACTTAACCCATAGGACTGTTCCTAAAGTTCACGGACAACATTGCATTATGAAACGGGACCTTTGTAAAACTTTGAACAGTCAGTTGCTCCAACAATTACTAAGTTCTCTGATGACTTACTTTTTCCTTACTTTCCAGAAAGTTTTCTTCATTCTGATCTTCCTCTCTCTCATGCTGGCTACGTGTCAAGGAAAATGTTTTGGGTATTTTTCACTACCTGAGTTTAAAGATGGTAACCCAACTCCTTATGCATCTGAACAAATCACAAAAGTCTAATCATGCCAGGAGAAATGCGGATTGAATGTTGACCCAGGTTTCAACAAAAACTTTTTGTTTTATGACTGTTCAAATTTGCAACGGCACTGAAAAATAGTGACATATGATCATTTTTCACACTTATGACCATTGGTCACAACACCCACTTGGCCATAGGATCAAAATTTGGTTCCTTGGCAACATCTTTATCACAATTGGAGTGTTCCAAAGTCATGTGGTCCCATATTGTGACCTTCTGACAATGAGGGCTGAAGATTACTGAAAACCTGAAAAAAATCTCCAAATCTGGACCTCGGACTCACCGTTAAGGTTACCTGGGACCTTTTCATCTTGCAAGTTTTAGATTATTTATTAAATTAATTAGTTAGTTTGTCAAACATGTACGAGCTAACAAGTATAAGTATGGATATGGACATGAACACAGGAAATGGGTATGACTAAATTGAGACAGTAGTTCAGGGACGGTAGGCACTCTGGGGGGCTTATGCATGCCCCCTTTACGGACCTCTGAGGAATGGGGTGAGGCCCATGGTAGACAGTTTAAGGATGAAGCTGTGAAGGTCTGAGGATGTAACAACAGAGTCAGGTAGAGCATTCCAGGCATTGATCATATTTTCTGCAATCAAGTTTGGAGCAATCTACCTTGAGTTTGTATCCATTGTTTACCCGTTATTGTTGTGTTTGAAGCTGAACCAGTCATTGACAGGTAGGATGTTGTAGCAGACAATTTTGTGCACTAAGATTAGGTGAGACCTTGGTTGGCGCAGTTCCAGGTTGTCCAAGCCTAAAATTTCTAGCTTGGTGACATAAGGGATTCTATTGTGAGTAGAGGAATGGAGGACCCTTCTTATGAAATACCTCTGGACTCGCTCGATTGTATTAATGTCCAACATGGATTATCCAACCTTTGATTATGTCACTGAAGCTGATGAAATGCCGTCCCTTCATCACATCTCAAAAACAAACACAAGTTAGTCACAGAGCAAATGTTTTTCTTCTGGCAACGGCTATTCTGATAAAACTTTTACTCAGCATTTATTTAAAAAATTGCACAAGGGGCATTCTTGGTTTGTGTATAAATTGGAGGAAGCAGATTCCTTGCCAACCTCAGAGAGAAGTGCTGTTCCTTGTCCTTCCTCTCTACTAAGAGATTTCCTGGGTCTTCCCCAAAGCCAAGATGGTAAGTAACATGGTTTGTCCTTCACTTGTAACCAGAGCCCATTTAGCCTTGGATGTGAGAAGAGCATGAGGGTGCTCCTTGGCGACAGTCACTCTACAAGATTGTAACTGTGGGGAAAATAATCAGAGGGTCATTCTGTACGTTGTTTAGATAAAAGAGAGATAGAAATAACAGAAAGAGGCCATCAAATGTTTCTTTAAAACTTCGAAAGAGAAGTAGGACAAAAAGAACTGTTTGCAAAACCAATTCATTACATTTTGGGGTCAATGGGATAAGTTTAAAATCCAGAAGTTGGTGATCTAATTTTGGGACAAGGGCTTATTATTATTATTATTTATTCGACTTATTAACTGCCCCCTCCCCCGAAGGGACTCGGAGCGGTGCACAGGAAATGTAAAAAACATAATATATCACAGAATAAATACATAAATACTTAAAACTGTATTAAATTAACACCCTGTGCTAAAATCTACCCCATTAAAACTAATCCATCAAACCAATGTACGAATTTCTCTACTAAAAACTAAGGCTAGGTATGGTAGGTTAGGCCAGGCCGGCCTGTTGGAAAAAATAGGTTTTTAGTTGCTGGCGGAAGGAGCGGAGGTCCGTGATAGATCTAAGTTCGGGGGGTAGGTCGTTCCAGAGGGTTGGGCCTGCCACAGAGAAGGCCCTTCCCCTGGGCGTCGCCCACTGGCATTGCCTAGTGGACGGCACCCGGAGAAGTCCCTCTCTGTGGGAGCGAATCGGCCGAAGGGATGTGTGCGGTAAAATACGATCCCGCAGATAACTAGGTCCCGTGCCATGGAGCGCTTTGAAGATGGTAACCAACACCTTGAAGCGCACCCGAAAGACCACAGGCAGCCAGTGCAGCTCGCGCAGGAGCGGTGTTACGTGGGAATACTTGGAGGTACCCAATATTGCCCGTGCGGCTGCATTCTGGACTAGCTGTAGTCACCTCAAGGGGAGCCCCATGTAGAGAGCGTTGCAGTAGTCCAGACGGGATGTCACGAGTGCATGAGTGACTGTGCGAAGGGCGTCTCGGTCCAATAGGGGACGCAACTGGCGTACCAGGCGAACCTGGTAAAATGCCCCTCTGGTCACGGCTGTCACATGGTCTTCTAAAGACAGCCGGGTATCCAGGAGGACGCCCAAGTTGCGTGCCCGATCCACGGGGGCTAGATGTTCACCCCCTATGGCCAGTGATGGAATCAACTGTTTGTACCGGGACGCCGGAAACCACAGCCACTCGGTCTTAAAAGCAGAGTGTGTTTTCTAGCTATTTGGAAAGATTCATGACAGCTACACAAATACCGAAATGCACATCATAACTCAGGGGTTCAGATTGGAGATTGTCATCCCCCCCCTACACACACAAGGCATCATGGGTGGGAAAAGGCCTGAAAAGGGACAGAAACTGATGTATCAGTAAAGACACCTAGAGTCCTGCATCCAGTTTTGGTCACCACACTATAAAAAAGATGTGGAGACTCTGGAAAGAGGGAAGAGAAGAGCAACCAGGATGATGAGGGGACTGGAGGCTCAAACATATGATGGACGGTTGCAGGAACTGGGCCTGGCTGGTCTAGTAAAGAGAAGGACCAGGAGAGACAGGAGAGCATCTTCCAATATTGGAGGGGCTGTCACAGAGAGGAGGGGGGCAAGTTATTCTCCAAAGCACCTGAAGTCCAGACAAGGAACAATGGGTGGAAACTGATCAAAAAGAGTTTAAACGTAAAAATAAGGAGGAACTTTCTGACAGGGAAAACAATCAACCCACAGAACTGAAGTTGCCTTCAGAAGTTGTGGGAGCTTCATCCTTGGAGGCTTTCAAGAAGAGACTGGGCTGCCATTGGTCAAAAATGGCATCGGGTCTCCTTCTTGGGTGGGTGGGAAGTTGACTGTATGACCTCCAAGGTCCCCTCCAACTTTGTTAATCTGTTAACCTCTGTTAAAATGTCGAGATATTCAGGTATCCTGACTCAAAGAGGAGAGGGAGATGTTCCAGGTTGACCCTCTTGTGCAACAGTGATAGAACTACACAATTGCACAAGATTGTAAACTTAATCTAGGGGGCTTGTTCCAAAGTTCATGAACTTCATCGTATTGTCAGAGGGGGGATTAGAAAGACTTTGAAGAGACAGTTTCTGAAACAATGAGTAAGATCTCTCATGGCTTATTCTTTCTTTTTTCTTTCCCTTTCTCAGAAAGTCTTCTTCAGCCTGATCCTCTTCTCTCTCATGCTGGCTGCAAGTCATGCGTGCTATGTGGTTCCCTTTGAGCTTATGGCTAAACCAGGTAACCAAACTCGTCATACGTTTGAGCAAATCATCGCTGTAGTCTTGCCAAGGTCTAGTAAAAATGTTGTGGGCTTAAGTTTTACAATCCAGGATTTCATTAAGGTGGGCCAAGAGACACCCACTGTATTCATGCAGAAGATGTCTGATCATCAGGGATCCTTACAAATCAATCATTTAAATATAATGCGTCAGTCAATGCAAAGAATTTATATCCTTGTCACATTTATCCCAAAGGTGGTTTTTTTTCAGTAGGCAACTGGACTTCGTTCTTTTTGTGAAGATGTTTTTCTTCTCATCTAGAAGCTTCTTCGGGTCTGGCAGAATGATGGGGAATGGAAGGATTGATACTCCTTGCAGACAGCTGGTCTTTTGCATCCTTCTTAGAGGGTTGTTGAGGCCACCAAGGGTGGTCATCAGCTGACTAGAGAAAATGGTTCCTGTAGTCCAATCTGTCTGGAAATCCATTCCTTCTACATCATTCCAAGGGTCTTCATCCCAAATTGCGTAGCTAAAAGTCTGTAGAGATTCTCTATCATCTAGGTCATGGTTGTCCCACCTGGATGTCTCAGAATCTCTACAGACATTGTCACATTTATCCAATAGTAGCTGGTCTTTTGCATCCTTTTAGAAGGCGTGGGACTAGGAACGGATTTACAGAGCGGAAAAATTTGCAGACTGCAGGAAATATTAGCACTACTCAGGTGACCCTGAGGACGCAGATGAACCTCCAAGTGGCCTCAATGACCCTCTAAAAGGATGCAAAGGACCAGCTGTCTGCAAGGAGGATCAATCCTTCCCTTCCCCACCATCCAATCAGAGCTGAAGAAGCTTCTTGGGTGAGAAGAGAAACATCTTCAAAAGAAAAACCTAGAAAGTCCAGTTGCCTCTTGAAAAAGCACCTTTGGGACAATTGAACCAATCCCTTAACCATCTTGAAAGATGATGAGAAGAGGACTTACCTTCCTTGCAGACATCTGGTCCTTTGCATCCTTTTAGAGAGTCCTTGAGGCCACTTGGAGGTTTATCGGTGTCCTCAGGGTTACCTGAGTGGTGCAAATGGTTCCTGTAGCCTGCGATTTCCCCCCTCTGTGAATCCATTCCTACTCCCATACAATTCCAAGGGTGGTCATCCCAAATTGTGCAGCTAAATGTTTGTAGAGATTCGGAGACATCCAGATCATGGTTGTCCCTAAGGTGCTTTTTTTTTTCCAGGAGGCAACTGGACTTTCTTGTTTTTTCTTTGGAAACAGTTTGCTTCTCCTCCAAGAAGCTTCTTCAGCTCTGACAGGATAGTGGAGAATGGAAGGAATGATACTCCTTGCAGGCAGCTGGTCATTTGCATCCTTTTAGAGGATCTTTGAAGGAAGGTCCTCAGGGTCACCCGTGTAGAGAAAATGGTTCCTGTAGTCCAATTTGTCTGGAAATCCATTCCTTCTATACCATTCCAAGGATAGTCTCTCTCTCTATGGGTTTTTAAATGTATATTTATATTTAGTGGGGATTTTTAGTTAAGGGATTTTAGCACAGGAATTAGTTTAATTTGTTTTAAATTGGTATGTATTTTGTATATTTATTGTTTTAATTCTCCCTGTGCACCGCCCCGAGTCCCTGTGGGGAGAGGGAGCGGTCAATAAATTCAACTATTATTATTATTATTATTATTATTATTATTATTATTATTATTATTATTATTATTATTATTATTATTATCTTCATCCCTAAAAGTCTGTAGAGATTCTCTGTCATCTAGGTCAGGGGCCTCCAACCTTTGCAACTTTAAGTCTGAAGGACTTCAGCTCCCAGAATTCTCCAGCCAGCAAAGGTTGGAGAACCCTGATCTAGGTCATGGTTGTCCCACCTGGATTTCTGAGAATCTCTACAGACTTGGTCACATTTATCCAATAGTAGATTTCTGGTTGTAGTTTTATGGTTGTAGGTTTTAACGACCATCTTTAAAGCGCTCCATGGCTCGGGGCCTAGTTATATGCGAGACCGCCTCCTGCCCCATACATCCCTCAGACCGATATGCTCCCACAGAGAGGGCCTCCTCAGGGTGCCGTCGGCCGGACAATGCTGACTGGCGACACCCAGGGGAAGAGCCTTCTCTGTGGCGGGCCCCGCCCTCTGGAACGACTTACCCCCTGAACTCCGCACCATCTCCGACCTCCGCCTCTTCCGCAAGTGTCTGAAGACACACCTATTTCATCTAGCCGGCCTAGCGTAACCTCCATACTGACTATTAGATAGTTTTTAAACTTGGGATTTTAATTCGGTTTTTAGCGCAGGGTTTATTTATTAGAATAAGTATTTTAAATTTCATATATTTTATATACTTTGTATGTATTTTAATATCCCTGTGCGCCGCCCTGGGTCCTAACAAGGAGAAGGGCGGGGTATAAATTTAATAAAATAAATAAATAAATAAAAGTAGTCTCCCAGCCAGCAAAGCTGTCAGTGTCAGGGCCTGGGCCAGGGGTCTCCAACCTTTGCAACTTTAAGTCTGAAGGACTTCAGCTCCCAGAATTCTCCAGCCAGCAAAGCTGTCAGTGTCAGGGCCTGGGCCAGGTGTCTCCAACCTTTGCAACTTTAAGTCTGAAGGACTTCAGCTCCCAGACTTCTCCAGCCAGCAAAGCTGTCAGTGTCAGGGCCTGGGCCAGGGGTCTCTAACCTTTGCAACTTTAAGTCTGAAGGACTTCAGCTCCCAGAATTCTCCAGCCAGCAAAGCTGTCAGTGTCAGGGCCTGGGCCAGGTGTCTCCAACCTTTGCAACTTTAAGTCTGAAGGACTTCAGCTCCCAGACTTCTCCAGCCAGCAAAGCTGTCAGTGTCAGGGCCTGGGCCAGGGGTCTCCAACCTTTGCAACTTTAAGTCTGAAGGACTTCAGCTCCCAGACTTTTCCAGCCAGCAAAGCTGTCAGTGTCAGGGCAAAGCTGGCTGGAGAAGTCTGGGAGCTGAAGTCCTTCAGACTTAAAGTTGCAAAGGTTGGAGACCCCTGATCTAGGTCATGGTTGTCCCACCTGGATGTCTGAGAATCCCTACAGACTTGGTCACATTTATCCAGTAGTAGATTTCTGGTTGTAGTCTCCAACTCTAGTAGCTGGTTTCTCGGTTTGGCGGTTTTGATTCTGCTGCAGGTTCAACTTTGAACTCTTCAATTCTTTCTTCCCAGGTGAAGTTGTTCCGCCATACACCTGTGCTGATTCCTTCGATAGGAAATTCCATCTCATTGGATCCAGGTGGATCGCAGCGGATTGTTTCCAGTGCGACTGCAATGAACGTGGACTGTTCTGCTGCCACCAGTAGGAAAATAAATTAAAAATAGTCGTTTATTTTTTTATATTCCTAGTTTTATTATGACATATGATATCCCATTCCAAGAAACTTAAAAGAGCAAATATTAGGTCAATTTGGAAAGGGAAAAGGGAAGGGGGGGGGGGTCAAGAAGGGAAATGTGTGTGTGGGGGGAAGGCATTGATTTTCAACTGTTTTGTGCAGTAAAATAAGGCTTTAAGATCTACCCTCAACTTTTTACTTTTTCATAATAATAAAAACTAGCTATTTCTAAAAGGCCAAGGAATTTATTGTGATAGCACATAATCAGAAAGAAAGATGGAAAGATGGAAGGAAGGAAAGAGGGAAGGAAGGAACTAATGGAAGAAAGAAAGAGGTAGGGAAGATAGGAAGGAAGGATGGAAGGAAGGAAGGAAAGAAAGAAATAAGGAAGGAAGGAAGGAAAGGCAGAGGTATGGATGTAAGGAAGGAAGGAAGGAAGGAAGGAAGGAAGGAAGGAAGGAAGGAAGGAAGGAAAGAAATAAGGAAGGAAGGAAGGAAAGACAGATGTATGGATGTAAGGAAGGAAGGAAGGAAGGAAAGAAAGAAATAAGGAAGGAAGGAAGGAAGGAAGGAAGGATGGAAGGAAGGAAGGAAGGAAAGAAAGAAATAAGGAAGGAAGGAAAAAAGGAAGGAAGGAAGGAAGGAAGGAAAGACAGATGTATGGATGTAAGGAAGGAAGGAAGGAAGGAAGGAAAGAAATAAGGAAGGAAGGAAGGAAAGACAGATGTATGGATGTAAGGAAGGAAGGAAGGAAAGAAAGAAAGAAAAAAAATCTTCTACATAAATCTTCTGCATTAGAAATGCCCAGAGCACAGTTGGAGGCAGAGGAAGAGCAAAGCCCAAGAGGGAAAGTAACAACCTACCTTAGGACTTACCTTCTGGTGAAAGAGAAATGGACAGGAAAGTGTAATTACTTCTCTGCCCTTTTTACATTTACGGATAACTGACCAATAGCCCTATTTTGGGTGATCAGGTCTCTCCTTGGTACACGGAAGACGGGGGAAGCTTCCCAGGGTAGCTATGGAAGGAATATTCCATCTCTCAGACAGAGCTCAGCTTTCCTCAGAGTTGGCTCCTAGCTGGGCAGATCCTGGCTGATCCTTGTTCTGTAGTGTTCTTGACCCTTCTCCATCCTGGGAGAGAGCAAGTGGTTGATCAGAAGATATTTAATGCCTCTCTGGGGAAGAGGGTGAAACCACCTTGCTTGTTAAGAAGCTTAGACCCAAAAGACAACTTTCATCCAGCCCCCAGTTTTTCCTTCTTGAGGAAGATTGTTGAGAGAGTGCGCAAAGAGACCAAGTTGAAGCAAATTACCCAGACTCTGGTTTCAGAGTGGGACACAGCATTGAAATGTCATAGGTGACACTTGCTGATGTTCTTTGAAGAGCTTGACATGGAGTGGGGCAACCATTTTGGCTTTTCTGGGCATCTCGGTGACATTCAATGCCATCAACCATGGTTCCCTCTGGACCAACTTTATGGGAGATGTTGTTTTTCAGTAGTTCTCTTCTTTCCACCATGGCCTGTCCCAGTTGGTGTTGGTGGAGAAGGAGAGATCAAGTCCTCTGCCATGTGGACACCTCAAGGGTCAAGAATCCCACCTCTCCTTTTCAACCTCTACCTGGAGTTTTGGGGGAAGTCCTCCATCACTATTGGGTGCAGGACCAAGATGCTGATGATACCCAGTTATAGACCTACCTCTATGCAGATAGATGGTGCTGTGGTGGTTCTGGCCATGTCCCTGTTGGCCCTTCAAGGATGGGGAGGAAGCAATTTTGACTCAACCATGGCAACATAGAATGGGTGGGGGCTTTTGCCCCCCTGCCCAAAGCACCCAGTCATATATCACCTTTGACTCTGTACTGGTTGGCCTTTACCAACATTGACCTGGTACACAATTGGGGTTTTTTCTTAAACTCACGGCTCCTGCTGAAGGAGGTGGTGGCAGCCATGGCTATGGGGTGGGGGGTTTCTCCTCAATTTTGAGTAGAATGGCTGGAGGAATATGGTGGCCCCTTTGGGACAGTACCACTCTCATAGCAAAACTGAGAGTCATTGCTGTCGCTACAATAATGGGAGAAACACTGTACATTTTTTAGGTACAATAAAGGCAGAAAGACCATCTGAAACTTTGACTGACCATTACCTCTCCTTCTTCCTCCTCCTCCTCCTCCTCCTCCCTTTTCTTCCTCCTTGAAAAGAGAATTTAAAGAAATTCCAGGGTGCAAAGTAGTGGTAAATCGCCACACATGTGAACCTGAATACTACAGAATCGATGATGCCTCGCAACGCTGTGATGTCTGATCTCTTCGCGTGGACGAACCGAAATGCATCTCTCATGTGCAAATGAACTCCAATGAATCTCTCACATCGGCGTCTGAACTCTTTTCTCTTCCCTCTTCTTTCGATTAAACAACAGTGATGTAAAACATGAGGCTCATGTCATAATTTTATTTTTGTTTTATTTATTTATTTGTTTGATTTGTCAATCGTTTACAAGATAATAGGCCTAAGATTAAAAATGAGTATGAATGAAATGGGAGCATATAAATGGGGAGAGTAGGACAGGAACGGTAGGCCTGATGGTGCACGTTCTTTACACACCTCTTAGGAATGGGGTAAGGTCAATAGTAGACAGTTTAAATGATAATGTCAGCCATGAAGTATGGGAGATTTCGGCCTGCATCAGTTTGGTGTGTCAGTGTATCAATGTCTGTGCATTGGTGTGTCAGAGTGTCAATGCTTCTAATTTAATTCTTTTTAACGATATTTATTGTATTGTCTATTATTTATTGGTTTTAATTTCCTGTGCACCGCCCTGGGTCCATCTCGATGGAGAAGGTGCGGTATATAAATCGAAATAAATAATGAAATGAAATGCTTGCACATTGGTGAGTCAGTGTATCAATGCTTGTGCATTGGCTTGTGCAATATGGTGGCCCCTTTGGGACAGTACCACTCTCATAGCAAAACTGAGAGTCGTAGCTGTGGCTACAATAATGGGAGAAACACTCTGTACATTATTTAGGCGCAATAAAGACAGAAAGACCATCTGAAACTTTGACTGACCATTACCTCTCCTTCTTCCTCCTGCTCCTCCTCCCCTCTTTTCTTCCTCCTTGAAAAGAAATTTTAAAGAAATTCCAGGGTGCATAGTAGTGGTAAATGACCGGACATGTGAACCTGAATACTACAGAATCGATGATCCATCGCAGCGCTGTGATGTTTGATCTCTTCGCACGGACGAACCCGAATACAACTCTCATGTGGAAATGGATCTGAATTAATCTCTCACATCGGCATCTGAACTCTTTTCTCTTCCCTCTTCTTTCGATTCAACAACAGCGATGTAAAACATGAAGCTCATGTCATAATGTCAGCCATGCAGTACGGGAGATTTCGGCCTGCATCCGCTTGGTGTGTCAGTGTGTCAATGCTTGCTCATTGCTGGGTCAGTGTGTCAAGGCTTGCGCATTTCTCTTGTTCGTTGAAAAGTTTTATGGACTATCCCAGATAATGCTTTCAGTGCTGTGCTTTGAATTGCCATGTTAAGCAAAAGGTTAAGTTGTTAAAAAGAAAAACATTGTTTGCTTTGGGGCATTTTTGCTGAAAATTCAAAGTAAACAGCAGTTTTGGGGGAAATGTCATCAATTGTGACCAAAAGGTGCTGCAAAAGGCTATGAAAGTTGCTAAGTTTGGAAAACTTTGCTCTATGTGAATGCATGTTAAAAAAAACTTGTTACAGCAATGCAAATCCATGTACCATACAAAATTGTATTGATTGAAAAATCTTGAATAAAAGGGAACAATGTTGGCATCGTTTGTTTAAACGTCGTAGATATTCCTGTGTAAGATTTATTGCCAGCTTCAAACAGAAACCCTGCTCCTTTTCCTTCCTCCCTACTAGGAATTTCCTGGGTCTTCCCTAAAGCCAAGATGGTAAATAACATGGTTTGTCCTTCACTTGCAACCAGAGAGCCCAGTTTGCCTTGGACGTGAGAAGAGAAGCGGGGGGGAGGATTGAGGGGGTCCCTTGGGGACAGTCACTCTACAAGGTTGTAACGGTGGGGGAAATAATCAGAGGTTCATCCTATACGATATTTAGACAAAAGAAAGATAGAAGTAACAGAAAGCGATGACGATCGAGTTCCATCAGATAAAGTTTCTTTAAAGCTTCAGAAGAGGCAAAGGACGCACATATATACACAAAATGAATTAATTATTTTTTGTGATACGTAGGGTGAAGGTAACACTCCAACTTTCCTGGGGTACCATGTGGGCCAGGGGGTCTTGCATTTTGTTTACCCTCTAGCTATTTAGTCAACTTAACAGTAGACACACAAATGCAGAAACACATTTTTTTTAAATCATCTCAGGATTACAGAGTCAGGATTGTCCCTTCCCACCAAAGCATCACCAGTGGGAGAAGGCATGAAAATGTGGCAGATGCCATCAAGCTGAGGATGAGTCACATCTCTGCCCCTCTATGGTGGGCTCAGTTCCACCACCATCAAGGGAGAGAGAGAAATTCAAGTATTCTGGAGGAAGATGCCCTAGGTCAGGGGTCTGCAAAGTCGGCTCTTTTAAGACTGGTGGACTTCAACTCCCAGAGTTCCCCAGCCAGCTATGCTTCAGAATTCAGCTATGAATTCTGGGAGTTGAAGTCCACCACTCTTAAGAGAGCCGACTTTGCAGACTCCTGCCCTAGGTTGAACCTGTTGGGTAACAGAGTTCAAATACACACTTGCACAAGGTTGTAAACTGAACCTAGAAGGACTTTTCCAAAGTTCATGAACAACTTCATATTATGAAAGAGGACATTAGAACATTTAACAGAGGAGTAATCTACAGGAGATGCACTGGGAAAATACGCAACTCCCCTAATGGATCTCCTTTGAATATCTTTGATATTCACTTAACAACCATGTCATTCATTTAACAACTGAATGATTCACTTAAGAAAAGATAAAATGGGGCAAAACTCACTTAACAACTGTCTCACTTAGCAACATAAATGCTGGGCTTAATTGTGGCTGTGAGGATTCCCTGTATATATACTGTATATATTCTCTGCATTTGCTCCATTCCATTTCATTTCTATTTCATTTCATTTCATTTTACTTTATTTTAATTTTATTTTATTTATCAGCTTTGAAAGTACCACAGATGATCAAATGACTTCAGCATTAATATGGAAGGTGTTTCCTAGCCTAGTTAGGAGACTTTTGACAGAAAACTGGATCAACATTTAATCCACATTTCTCCTGGCATGATTTGCAATTTGTTCAGAGGAGGAAGGAGTTGGGTTACCATCTATGATCTCAGGGAGAGAAAAACTCCTAAGGCATTCTCCTTGACACGTAGCCAGCACGAGAGAGAAGAAGATCAGAATGAAGAAAGCTTTCTGGAAAGTAAGGAAAACAATTAAAAGTCAATCATCAGAGAGCTTGGTAGTTGTTGGAGCAACTGACTGTGCAAAGTTTTCCAAAAGTTTGATAATGCAATGTTGTCCATGAACTTTAGGAACAAGCCCTCTGGGTTAAGTTTACAATCTTGTGCAAGTGTGGAGTTCGGTCTCTGTTGCACCAGAGAGTCAACCTGTAACATCTCCCTCTCCTCTTTGTGCCAGCTGCACACAATCCAGGATACCCGAATATCTCGGCCCTTTGTCCATCTCCCGAGTAGTCTTCACCAAGGAATGTCTTTCAATCCTTCTCCCCTCCAGAGGCAAAATTGTTGGGATTGACCCCACACAGTGAAGGGAAATATGCCTTACCCAGATCCATCTGTGTCTGGAGCTGTTTTCAGGGGCTTTCCTGCCTGTAATGCTTTGTGGGGGGAGGGAGAAATGACCATCTCCACTTTGAACCCCTGACTTGTGAGGGTCCCTCATACTAAAAGTGCATTTCGGTATTCGTGCATCTGTGATGAATCCTTCCAAATAGCTGGAAAATACACTCCGCTTTTAAGGCCCAAAATTAGACCATCAACCTCTGGATTTTAAACTCATCCCACTCACCCCAAAATGCAACTAAATGGCTTTTACAAACAGTTCTTATTGTCCTCTTTCTCTTTTGGAGCTCTAAAGAAACATGTGATGGCGTTTGATTTCTTTCTGTTATTTCTATTTTTCTTTTATCTAAACAACGAACAGAATGACCCTCTGATTATTTCCTCCACAGCCATTTTCTTCTCAGCTCCAAGTCAGTTAAAACTCTTCTTGCAGATGGAGAACAAGCCACATTAAGAAAGATGGCGTGGTGGCCACGCGGAAATGGTTAAATTAACTTTTAAACTGCAAGATAAAGAAGATAAAGAATACTATAAAGTGTGGGATAAATGGTATCATTGGTTAGAGAACAGGAGTAATGAATGTAGAATGTGTGCGTGAGTGTTGCATTTGTAAATAAATAAAGGGAGACTAGTATAGATCTATTTCAAGCTATTTAGCTCTCATCAGCTAGCCATACCCTTACTGGGATTTGAACCAGGGCTGTATTTACATGTTAGGCAGTTGTAAATGGAAATATAAATAGCCCAAGTTCGAATCCCAGTAAGGGTATGGCTAGCTGATGAGAGCTAAATAGCTTGAAATAGATCTATACTAGTCTCCCTTTATTTATTGATCAGCACAAATGCAACACAAAAATGGTTTCCTACCTGGAAGGCTCCTAGGGTGGAGCTGAAAGGCAAAAGGGAAGCAGGATGCTCCCTCCCATATTTGGGCACTCCGGGTGCTTTGAGATAACACATACTAACACACACACACACAAACACACACACACACACACACACACACACACACGATATCAAGTTATAGGAATCATAAATGTAAAAAGGAAATTGTAAATGTAAAATGAATGGAAAGTGTGTACGACAATAAACAAAATGGAATATACCGATGTCTTAGGAATTGGAACAATGGATGTAGGATGTGATTTTTTTTAATGTTTTGTTTTGCAAAAGCTTAATAAAAATTATTTTCAAAAAGAAAGAAAGAAAGAAAGATGACGTACTGGCCAACTGTTGGTTTGTGTTATTGTTTTTGTCAGTGAAATGAATCTCGTGTGAAGGTCAGGAGAAGCTAAATCCATTAGAACCTGTAGGGACCGTGGCCAGGATGATTGAGTCTGACAGCTGATGGGGGTGGGGGGGGGGGGGAATGCTCACTGTTTTTCCTGCTCTGCTTCCTGTCTGAACTGAGCTCCCCAATCTGGGCCATTTTCCTGCTTCCAATGAAATTCCGTTGCCGTACACCCAGGAGTATTTTGAAATCACAAAGAGCTCCTTCAACTCAGACTTATTTGCACCAGTGACATAATGAAAGGCTGGATAATCTATAATTTGCAAGATCAAAAGGTCACAGAGCAACCTTAATGGAGAGACCGAGATCCAGATTTGAAGATCATTTCTTGTTTTCCGTAACCTTCAGCCATCATTTTCAGAAGGTCACAAAATAGGACCACATGACCCTGGAACACTGCAACCATGATAAAGATGTGGCCAGATGACCAAATTTTGATCCCATGGTCAAGGGGATGTTGTGACCAATGGTTGTAAGTGTGAAAAATGATCATGTCATTATATTTCAGTGACATTGTAAATTTCAGTGGTCATTAAACCAATTGTTGTAGCCCCACTACCTTTATCCCAACAGGAAGGTGCATAAAACTACTTCGGTTATTTGCAGATCTTGGTCATTCTCTGGGAAATGGGCGGAGGGGAGTCCATGTGAGTCAACCTGCCGCTATTAAGCTGTTTGACTACAAGTCCCTAGCAGAACTATTAGATGGTTTACACCTGGGACCTTCTCTTAGCTTTGTCCCACTGCATTTTTTATTTATTTTTATTTATTTTATTTATATTTATATCCTGCCCTTCTCCGTAGAGGACCCAGGGCGGCGCACAGAAAATTTAAAAAACATATAAAACACAAAGATAAATACATAATTTAAAATATAAATTAAACTGTCTTGTCCTATGCTAAAAGCCAAATTTTAAAATACCCAATTTAAAACTTTCTAAAAAGTCCCCGTGGGAGGTTAGGCTAGGCCGGCTTGTTGAAACAGGTATGTCTTTAGACATTGGCGGAAGAGGCGAAGGTCGGTGATGGTGCGTAATTCGGGGGTAGGTCGTTCCAAAGGGCTGGGCCCGCCACAGAGAAGGCTCTTCCCCTGGGTGTCGCCAGTCGGCATTGTCCGGCCGACGGCACCCTGAGAAGGCCCTCTCTGTGGGAGCGTATCGGTCTAAGGGATGTATGGGGCAGTTATTTAATCCCAATTCCTAATCTTCTACATTCCTAATCTTCTAAATCTTCTAATCTTCAATGCACGTGGATTCATGGAGGTTTAAAATGGTGGGAGTGAAAACTAGACTATCCCTGGGCACATCAAATTCCTGACTGAGACTGAAATTCCTTCTTCAGGTTCCCTGCTTAGCACCAGAGGATGGGCTTCAAAGAATATCCAAGATTAAGATACTTATTTGAGACATATATTCAGCTTCATTTCCATGTGAAGTATCTGTTATGATTCCTCAATGTCAGAGGTGGCCCTTTTATGACCTATGGACCTTCATGGCTGGCTGAGGAACCCTGGGAGTTGAAGTCCACAAGTCATAAAGAGGTCATAGCTCTCCACCTCTGCTCTATGTGAAGGGATGAGACACCAAGGGTGGACATCAGTCCTATAGAATTCATGTTCCACTGTGTCCTGTCTTTAGTGTGGTTGTTATTTAATAAAACAAAAAGAGAAAAAAATATTGAGATGAGGGATTTATTCAGGTTCATTTAAATGGAAAAGATTGATTCAAGTTCACCCGCCCGAAGAGAAGAGAATCCAACAAGTTTAACAGCTCCATGATGTGTCATCAATCAGATAGAAATCATATCCATACGTTTCTGGATTTACCACTGTTTTGCATCCTGGACGATAGTTGACATCAACATGTCTTTGATGGAAAAAATGGGATGGGGTGGAGGAAGAAGAAGAGAGCATGGTCAGTCAAAGTTGACCTTCACTGGTAAGGACCTCTGAGTCTAAGGTCATCTGCCACCTTAGAACTTGTAGAGAACTTTTGAGTCTTCCTGGGAGAAAGACTGATTCAACCAACATCTGATTTGATTCTAAACACCCAGTTCTTGGACATCCTCATTGGCAGAGAAATCTCAAAGTTGAGACATAAGTCTCAACGTATGATTATGGATGGCCCTGTGTTTGATTGTGATATAGATAAGGAGCTTCTTGGAGACCTGCAAACATGGCCAGCAGGATGGACATAATGACAGCCCAGGTATTCCCCAAAAGGAAGGGAAGCAAGGAGAAATCCTGCTCCTTGCCAGCCTCAGTTTCTCTACTCCCTTCTGCACTCAACAATCCTGGGTCTCCACATAATTTTGCTTGCTCAGCATTGGAAAGACAATTATCTTTAAGTAAGTTGGGAAGCCTATAAATTTTGTAAATAAGTAGGTAGGTAGGTAGGTAGGTAGGTAAGTAAGTAAGTAAGTAAGTAAGTAAGTAAGTAAGTAAGTAAGTAAGTAAGTAAGTAAGTAAGTACTTAAAAAAGACAACCATCTAGCTCAACTTCTCAAAGGCCTCCAAAATTAATATAATTAGCTAGAAAGGAATAGGTCACCTATTAACCTAGATCAGTGGTTGGCAAACCGCGGCTCGCCCACCCTCATCGACAACGGGACTCCTTGGGCTCCGGGGATGCGCTCCAGCTGCCCCAAGGCCAAAGAGGCAGCCGTAGCCTCCCCAGCCAGCATGTCAGCCACTCGTCTGCTTCCCAGGGGCTGAAGAAGCTCCGTGAGGAGGGGGGGGAGACAGACAGACAGACAGACAGACAGACAGACAGAGAGACGCACAGAGACAGAGAGAGACAGAGGGAGGGAAGGAATCAGAGAGAGACTGACACACAGAGAGACTGAGAGGGAGGGATGGAGAGACAGAGAGAGACAGAGGGAGGGAGGGAATCAGAGAGAGACTGACAGAAACACAGAGTACAGAGAGAGAGAGATGGTGAGGGAGGGAGGGAGGGAGGGAAAGGCACAGAGAGAGAATGACAGAGGGAGGGAGACAGGGGGAGGGAGGGAGAGACAGACAGAGAGAGACAGGGAGGGAGGGAATCAGAGAGAGTGACAGACACACACGGAGAGACAGAGAGAGGGAGGGAGAGAAAGATAGACAGACATAGAATGAGTGATTAAGTGAGTGAATGAGAGACAGACAGACACACACACAGAGTTACAGATGGGCGAAAGGAGGAGAGAGGGACACAGGGAGAGAGAGAGACAGACAGACAGACAGAGAGAGACAGAAAGAAAAAGAGAGAAAGAGAATGAATGAAAGAAAGAAAGAATTTACGACCACAATTGAGCCCCAAATTTTGGTTGCTAAGCAAGACCATTGTTAAGTGAGTTCCACCGCATTTTCAAAATTGGCCACCCCCACCCGGTCACATGACCACTGAGCCACTCCCACAAAATAGGCCACACCTTATTCCGGCTCTCAAAAGAAATTTCAATCATTTTATTGTTGATATTTGGCTCTGTTGACTAAGGAGTTTGCCCACCACTTGGACTAGATGATCTATAAAGTCCCTTCCAACTCGGTTAATCTGTTAAAGCCCCAGTCCATGGCATTTAGTTTTTAGCATTTTGGGTTTTTAGCGCAGGAATAAATTGTTTAATCTGATTTTATATATATTTATGATGTATTTATGTTTATATGTTTTTAATTCCCCTGTGCACCGCTCTGAGTCCCTTCGGGGAGAGGGAGCGGTCTACAAATTAAAATTATTATTATTATTATTATTATTATTATTATTATTATTATTATTATTATTATTCCAGAAACTGGGCCGCAGAAACAAGCCAAGCCCCATCTGTGGGACGCAGGAAACATACGAGGCTACTCACCCTCTCGTTGATGGAAAATTTCTCTCTGGTCCCTGGTGCTCTAAACATTGGCAGGCAGTGCTATAGGTTCGTCTGGAGTCCTAGATACAAAGTTTTATATGTATCCATGAATCTTAGGAGAACACTCTGGTTTTTTAATCTAACCACTGATAAAATAGATCCCATATCCCATAACATTGTTTATCTTCCTGTTCTCTAATTTCGAATGGCAACGTACTCATTTCAAGGTTGCTTCTAAGTGCCTTTAACCCACCTGCAACAATGCAATCCATCTGGGCGGCAGTCACAACTGGAACCATCATGTGACACCCAGGTGGACCCAATCAGATGCTTTCTCCCATCGTGGAAATCAGCGCATGTGCTAGGCCACACCTCTTTACCTAAGGGGGAAAGAAAGTCAAGTTTATACGAGACCGCCTCCTGCCCCATACATCCCTTCGTCCGCTCCGCTCCCACAGAGAGGGTCTTCTCCGGGTGCCGTCAGCTGGGCAATGCCGGTTGGCGACACCCAGGGGAAGGGCCTTCTCTGTGGCGGGCCCGGCCCTCTGGAACGACCTACCCCCTGACCTTCGCACTACCTCGGACCTCCCCCTCTTCCGCCAACGCCTTAAGACGTATTTATTAGCCGGCCTAGGATAGCCCCCCGCTTCTGACTTTTTATGTACAAATTGCAATTTGGTAACGTTTCTAATGGGTTCTAGCACGGGTTTTAATTATTTAATATGTTTTAATGATATATATTGTTTTCTACTGTGATTTTAGTAATGCCTGTGCACCGCCCTGGGTCCTAACAAGGAGAAGGGCGGGGTATAAATTGGAAAAAAATAAAAAACAAATAAAAAAATAAGTTGAACTTGCAGCTGCACACAAATTGTCAAACCGCACTGAGGAACAGCCTACTTGGAGTTGAAGGCTCCTTCCAGAAAACTACTAATACAATATAACAATACAATACAATAGCAGAGTTGGAAGGGACCTTGGAGGTCTTCTAGTCCAACCCCCTGCCTAGGCAGGAAACCCTACACCATTTCAGACAAATGGCTATCCAACGGCTATCTAATAGAGGAAGTACAATATTCGCCTGATACGCCAGTTGCGTCCCTTTCTGGATCGTGACGCCTTACGCACGGTCACTCAAGCGCTCGTCACCTCCCGCCTGGACTACTGTAATGCTCTCTACATGGAGCTTCCCTTGAGGTGCACCCGGAGGCTCCAGTTAGTCCAGAATGCGGCCGTGCAGGCGATTTTGGGAGCATCTAGACGCTCCCATGTGACACCTCTCCTGCGTGAGCTGCACTGGCTGCCTGTGGCCTTCCGGGTGCACTTCAAGATTCTAGTGACCACCTTTAAAGCGCTCCATGGCAAGGGACCTGGTTACCTGCAAGACCACCTCCTATTGCCAAATACCTCCCACCGACCAGTTCGCTCCCACAGAGAGGGTCTCCTCAGGGTGCCGTCGGCCAGACAATGTTGGCTGGCAACCCCCAGGGGGAGAGCCTTCTCTGTAGCAGCCCCTGCCCTCAGGAATGACCTGCCCCCCTGAATTATGCACGATCACAGACCTACGTCTCTTCCGTCGGGCCCTGAAGGCACATCTATTTTGTGCAGCCGGCCTGTCATAGTCTTTTAATTGGGTTTTAGCATTGGGTGTTATAATTAAAAGGCCAATCTATTTAATATTTATTAATCTGCTATCTTAACTTTTGTATTTCTTCTTTTTATTGTGGCTGTTCACTGCCCTGAGTCCCGAGAGGGAGAAGGGCGGTATATAAATTAAATAAAACAAACAAACAAACAATATCAATCTACTAAGGGACAAATACAGGTAGCCCACAAACTTACAACGATTTGCTTAGTGAGAATTCAACATTACAACAGCACTAAATGAAGTGACTTATGGCCATTTTTTCATACTTCCGACCATTGAAGCCTCCCCAGAGTCACGTGATCAAAAATTCAGATGCTTAGCAACTGATTCATATTTATGGCGGTTGGAGTATCCCGGGGTCATGGGGTTGCTTTATTTTCTGCCTGTTAACAAGCAGACTCAATGGGGAAGCCAGATTCACTTAACAACCATGTCATTCACTTAGCAATTGAAGGGATTCACTTAACAACTGTGGCAAGAAAGATAAAGTGGAACAAAATTCCCTTAACAACTGTCTCACTTAGCAACATTGGACTTAATTGTAACTGTAAATTGAGACTATCTATCTATCTATCTATCTATCTATCTATCTATCTATCTATCTATCTATCTATCTATCTATCTATCGTATAATCTTACACAAGATAATATATATACAGTATAATCTTACTATAATCTTAATATACTTACTTACTACTTACTACTAATCTTAATATATCATCTTACATGGGAAAAGACCCGAACACATCAAGATCAGCATACCTACACCCGTGAAAATCTATGAAAATAAATATTATGTAATGAATTTGCTTCATAATTTTTATTTTATTTTATTTTATTTTATTTTATTTTATTTTATTTTATTTTATTTTATGAGCTTTGAAAGTACCACTGATGATCAAATGACTTCTGCATCACTACCAAAAGTATACCCTGGCCCAGTTAGGAGACTTTCGACTAAAATCTGGCTCAAGATTTAATCCACATTTCCCCTGGAACTCTTAGACCTTTGCAATTTGTTCAGAGGAGGAAGGAGTTGGGTTACCATCTATGATCTCAGGGAGAAAAAGACTCCCAATGCATTCTCCTTGACACGTAGCCAGCACGAGAGAGAAGAAGATCAGAATGAAGAAAGCTTTCTGGAAAGTAAGGAAAGCAATTAAAAGTCAATCATCAGAGAGCTTGGTAGTTGTTGGAGCAACTGACTGTGCAAAGTTTTCCAAAAGTTTGATAATGCAATGTTGTCCATGAACTTTAGGAACAAGCCCTCTGGGTTAAGTTTACAATCTTGTGCAAGTGTGGAGTTCGATCTCTGTTGCACCAGAGAGTCAACCTGTAACATCTCCCTCCCCTCTTTCTGCCAGCTGCACACAATCCAGGATACCCGAATATCTCGGCCCTTTGTCCATCTCCCGAGTAGTCTTCACCAAGGAATGTCTTCCTGTCCTTCTACCCTCCATTGATGGAGTTGGGATTGAGCCCACTACTACAGATGGAGGAAGATGTGCCTTACACACACACAGGAGTTGGTTCCCCTTTCCATACCTTTTTCTACCCATGATAGGACAATCCAAACTCTTTTATTCCAGAATTTATATGTGGCCCACACAATAATTACCTTGTGCATTTGTTTATCTACAGTCCATTGCACTGAATAGCTAGGAAACCAACAAACTGTTGGGAGTCCGGCTTATTTATTTTATTTATTTATTATTTAGACTTATATAACCGCTCCCTCTCCCCAAAGGGACTCGGGGCAGTGCACAGGAAATTAAAAACATATGACTATCACAATTATAAATAATTAAAACCAAATTAAATAAATTTCCCTGCACTAAAATTTAAAATCATTAAAACTCTTACCCCATTAAAACCAATTAAAACAATTTAAGGTATAGACTATAGGCTAGGTAAAATAAATTAGGCCAAACCGGCCTGATGGAACAAATGGGTCTTTAATTTCTGGCGGTCCGTAGTTGTTCTAATTTCGGGGGGAAGGTCGTTCCAGAGAGTTGGGCCCACCACAGAGAAGAAGGCTCTTCCCCTGGGCGTCGCCTGCTGGCATTGCCTAGTGGACGGCACCCGGAGAAGTCCCTCTCTGTGGGAGCGAATCGGCCGGAGGGATGTATGGGGTAGGATGCGATCCCGCAGATAACTAGGTCCCGTGCCATGGAGCGCTTTGAAGATGGTAATCAACACCTTGAAGAGCGCCCAAAAGGTCACAGGCAGCCAGTGCAGCTCGCGCAGGAGCGGTGTTATGTGGGAGCACCTAGAGGCTTATGTAGTACACCAGGAAATTTTGGAAGTTACTTATATCCTACACACTACAAAATGCAATCAATTAGTTTAGCGAATAGTTTCTTTTGTCCCTTCTCTCTTAAGGAGTTCTAAAGACACTTCGGATGGCATTGTCCCAAAGGTGATTTTTTTTTCAAGAGGCAATTGGACTTTCTTGTTTTTTTTCGAAGACGTTTTGCTTCTCATCCAAGAAGCTTCTTCAGCTCTGATTGGGTGGTGGGGAATGGAAGGATTTAATGACCAGCTGCCTGCAAAGAGTACAAATCCTTCCATTTCCTACCGTCCAGTCAGAGCTGAAGAAACGTCTTGGATGAGAAGCAAAACGCCCTCGAAAAAAACCAAGAAAGTCCAGTTGCCTCTTGAAAAAGCATGTTTGGGACCACCAGGACATGAAAGATGGAGAATCTGATTTGATCTTCATATATTTTTGTCTTTATTTATTTAGCAACAAAGATGATGAGGGGACTGGAGGCTAAAACACATGACGAACGGTTGCAGGAACTGAGTATACCTAGTTTGATGAAAAGAAGGACTAGGGGTGGTATGGTAGCAGTCTTCCAATATCTCAGGGGTTGCCCCAAAGAAGAAGGAGTCAAGCTATTCTCCAAGGCACCTGAGGGCTGAACAAGAAGCAATGGGTGGAAACTAGAACTAAGGCGAAATTTCCTGACCTTTAGAACAATGAATCAGTGGAACAGCTTGCCTCCAGAAGTTGTGAATGCTCCAACACTGGAAGTTTTAAAGAAGGTATTGGACAACCATTTGTCTGAAGTGGTGTAGGGTTTCCTGTCTAGGCAAGGGTTTGGACTAGAAGACCTCCAAGGTCCCTTCTAATGCTTCTATTCTATTCTATTCTATTCTATTCTATTCTATTCTATTCTATTCTACTCTACTCTACTCTACTCTACTCTACTCTACATAATGTAGAGAATCATTATCTTATTATTTTAACTATGGCTACAACTCTGGGTTCGGGTGCAAGAGATTAACGGTCCCAAAACAGCCACCTCATTCTACCAGCCCTTCTCTTCTCACATCCAAGTTAAATTGAACTCTGGTTGCGAATAAAGAAATCATTTCACTTACCATCTTGACTTTGGGGAAGATGCAGGAAAGTCTTGTTAGGAAGGAAAGACAAGGAGCAGCACTTCTCTCGGAAGTCCGCAGGGAATCTGCTCCTCCAATTTATACAAAAACAAAGACCGCCCTTGTGCACATTAGAAAAAAATTGGAGTATTAGTTGTGCCAACATACCCACTGCCAGAAGGAAAATATTTGCTTTGTAAATAGTTGGTGGTTTTTTTTTTTTGTCGATGTGATGAAAGGAAAGTATTTCATTAACTTCAGAGCAAACTGGTTTTTTAAAAAATGGAAATTTGTTACTATATATGTGGACAGCGTCATTGCCACTCCATGCACAAAAATGGAAGGACATTTCATTATCCCAAAAATCTATTGAAAAGAAATGAAAGAAATAAAAAGAAAAAGAGGAAAAAGAAAAAAAAAACAGGAACAGGGGATTAGTAAAATAAAATAAAATATGTTAATCATGGTAATGATATGTAGCTAGTTCAGATGTGATTGAACTATACGAATATTATTAACTGTGCCAATTATTACCGTAAGTAAAATGTTGACGATATGCAAGACTGAATTTGAAGATATGTTACTTATAGAAAATAGATGGAAATGAAATGATAAATTTGTTTTTATTTCTAAAGGGATAAAAAGGAAATGCTTTATGTATATTAATTTTTTTTAAAAAATTAAGTTGGGAAAACATGGGGAGAAAACAATGCGGCTAAAACAGGAAATGGAAATATAATGTAAAATGAATTATGCATATGTGAAAATGTTAAAGGGAAACCGGACAGCACTCTTGTTTACAAAAGAGTTTTAAATACGCAACCAAATACTTAATGCATTAAGTTGCAATAAGTTCGGGTCACAAACAAATCGGGTTGCAACCAAAGTTATGGAACGAATTACAGTCGTGACCAGAGATTCTACTGGAAGTAATTTTGTTTCCACGTGGAAACAAAATGGAAAACGTTCAACTGAAAGAAAAAGATCAAGGATGGAGATATGGTGAGTAGAATATGGAAATGGTCAGGTGTGCAGCCTCCTCTCCAACTTCCCACAATTGACTGTCCTATTCCTTATCTCTATCTATCTATCTATCTATCTATCTATCTATCTATCTATCTATCTATCTATCTATCTATCTATCTATCTATCTATCTATCTATCTATCTATCATCTATCTATCTATCTATCTATCTATCTATCTATCTATCTATCTATCTATCTATCTATCCCTAATTCAATTCTATCTATCTATCTATCTATCTATCTATCTATCTATCTATCTATCTATCTATCTATCTATCTATCTATCTATCTATCTATCTATCTATCTATCTATCTATCTATCTATCCCTAATTCAATTCTATCTATCTATCTATCTATCTATCTATCTATCTATCTATCTATCTATCTATCTATCTATCTATCTATCTATCTATCTATCTATCCCTAATTCAATTCTATCTATCTATCTATCTATCTATCTATCTATCTATCTATCTATCTATCTATCTATCTATCTATCTATCTATCTATCTATCTATCATCTATCTATCTATCTATCTATCTATCTATCTATCTATCTATCTATCTATCTATCTATCCCTAATTCAATTCTATCTATCTATCTATCTATCTATCTATCTATCTATCTATCTATCTATCTATCTATCTATCTATCTATCTATCTATCTATCTATCTATCTATCTATCCCTAATTCAATTCTATCTATCTATCTATCTATCTATCTATCTATCTATCTATCTATCTATCTATCTATCTATCTATCTATCTATCTATCTATCTATCTATCTATCTATCTATCTATCTATCTATCTATCCCTAATTCAATTCTATCTATCTATCTATCTATCTATCTATCTATCTATCTATCTATCTATCTATCTATCTATCTATCTATCTATCTATCTATCTATCTATCTATCTCTATTAAGTTCCATTATGGGATAAAGTATAATAATAATAATAAATTTTATTTATAACCCGCTCTCTCTCCCCGAAGGGACTCGAGGCGGGGCACAGGGAATTAAAAAACAATTAAAACAGGCAAAGTACAAAATTAAAATAGAATTAAACTTACCCTGCGCTAAAAACTTCTATGAAATTAAAACTATCCCTAAAAGCCCCTTAACAATTTAAAATTTGAATTACCCTAGGCCAGCCAAACGGAAGAAATGTGTTTTTAATAGCTGTCGGAAGGAGCGAAGGTCCGTGGTTGTTCTGATTTCGGGGGGAAGGTCGTTCCAGAGGGTCGGGCCCGCCACAGAGAAGGCCCTTCCCCTGGGCGTCGCCCGCTGGCACAGCCGGAGAAGTCCCTCTCTGTGGGAGCGAATCGGCCGCAGGGATGTATGGGGCAGGATGTGATCCCGCAGATAGCTAGGTACCGTGCCATGGAGCGCTTTAAAGATGGTAACTAACACCTTGAAGCACACCCGAAAGACGACAGGCAGCCAATGCAGCTCGCGCAGGAGCGGTGTTACATGGGAGAACCTAGAGGCTCCCATAACTACCCGCGCGGCTGCATTTTGGACTAGCTGAAGCCTTCGGGTGCACCTCAAGGGGAGCCCCATGTAGAGAGCATTGCAGTAGTCCAGTCGGTATGTCACGAGGGCATGAGTGACTGTGCAAAGGGCACCCCGATCCAATAGGGGACGCAACTGGCGGACCAGGCGAATCTGGTAAAACGCCCTCCTGGCCACGGCTGTCACTTGATCTTCCATGGACAGCCGGGCATCAAGGAGGATATATAGAAAAAACAAAAGTTAGGACAATAAGAAAAAGGGACAGTTCCAAGTAGGCTCCACACCCATTTGCACCACTGGATGTAATTTGAGGTTTGCTTATTGTGATCATTAAGGTATTTTTCCCTACAAGAATATTTAACTACTTTTTACATTGTTATTCCTTAAAGTTTTTTTTTGTAAGAGAGAAAAAAAAAGAAATATATTGAGAATTTACAAAATGTTTAAATAATACAGAACAGTATATTTATGGTAAATTACAACCTCGTGCTTTGATTTTTAATGATAAAGGAACTCTAATTTCAGATATTTAATATATTAAAAATATAATTTATTTAAAAATCCAAATACATACATTTTTAAAAAAATTCTCTTTAGCAGAAACTTTAGCTTTTGCTGATGAATAGGAATATTTAACTGCATTTAAAAAATAGCATTTATTGTAAGGCAGAATTGTAATACAACTTTGTAATACAAATCTGTATTTTCATAATACAATATTGTAATACAAGGAATACACTGAGAACTCCAACTTTAAAAATTACTATGAAATCAGGAAATAACATTAAAAATTTCAAGATAATAGGATAATTAATTGAACTTATAAGAATGTAACAATGATCAGGAATGTTTAACTAATCTAAAGCAGTAGAATTATAGTAAAACAGAAGCTACTGTTTATAAACATGTTAAAAGGAATTCTGATTACAGATATCGGATATATGAAATTATAATCTATATACACAAAAATCCTTTTTAAATTCCTCAACAGCAACCAGAGGCCACATGTGTGAAGTCCATTTGAAGCCTGTTTATTAAAATCAGGGACATCCCAGGTGGGAGGGTGAGTTGGGGGCTCAAAAATTCAAGAGGAATGGCCATGGCCCAAACCCTCAGTTTTAAGGGGTCTGTACTTCCTGTGCTTTAGCCAACAGGGTGCAGGGTAGGCACAGGGCAGATTGGGGGCAGACAGGTGGGCAGGGGTAATTGAGCCTTTTGAGGGTCAGGGCTGGCGGTATCAAGCCATGGATGCTTGCATTGGGGTGGGTACTGGCTTTACGGCCCTTTATTCTCAGGGAACAACCACAATTGTAACGGCTGGGACTGTGATTGCTAAGCGATGCGGCCATGTTGCTTTATGATCCCATCAGTCTCTTGACGACCGAAAGTCCGATCCCAAATGCGGCCGAACGTTCCCAGCCTGTAACCTTCCAGATGGACGAGTCCAGGTAGACGTTCTCCAAGGACAGCCGAAGCTGGGGTAGCCGTAATAGAGGGAGATGTCCATTTCTTTCTCCCGCGCCTCAAAGACCTTGATCCTCCCCAGCGAAGTCCAGCAGGCCGCCTCCTCCCTCTGCTTTTGAGCTTCCCGCTTCATCCTCTCCCGAATGGGCCGCTGCTCGTCCGTGATGGGTCGCGAGACCTCCAGGTCGGGGGGCGGCATTCTCCAAGGTCTGAACGTATCCCCTTTGTACGGTGGCGATGAAGATGGACCTTTAGGCACTGGGACTTTGGCTGGTGCTGCAATGTGACTGGGGCGCCCAATGTTGGGTCCTAAGCCAATGGGCTTCGGCCCCAGACTGGTAGTTTTCCCGGCAGCTGGCGCCTGGGTTCTCCACTCCCTGCTGCGTGGAAGTCCAGAATCCCAGGTCTTTGGGGCAGGTAGGATCATGGCAGGGGGCACCGGCTTACCCAGGGGTTTTGGGGGCTGAGTAGGCACAGGAATTAGTGACCTTTTTTGCCAAGGCTGCAATGGTGGCTTAGGCAGAGGATGGGATGAAGGTTTGGAGAGAGGATAGGAAGGTAATTTTGACGTGGAGGCTGTTGGGGGCTGACATTGGGGATGCAGCTGAGGGGCAGGTAGGAAGGGAAGGGGCGGCTTGGGTGCAGTGGTCAGAGGTTGGGAAGGTAGGTGAGATGACGGTTGAGGCAAAAGCTTTTCCTCTGGGATAAGATTGTCCGGAACAGGCTTATAAGGCGAGACAGAATGGACTTTCTTGCTTGGCAGAGTTGAAGAGGTCTGCTTGCCTAGTGGGTGAAACACTTGTAGAGACTCCATCAGTTTGAAAGCCAGGTTGGTCTTCGGGATTGACTTGGGGGCTCCCTCCGCTTCACTTTTGGGGCAACACTTTCTGCTCTTTGTGCTACACAGGCTGATGTTTTTCTTCACTTCCTGCTTATCCTGGCTTTTAGGCTGACTCTTCTCCAAGGCTGAAGGGGCATGGTCCATCTTAGAGTCTTTGGAAGAAGAAGAAGAGTCACATTCTTGACCTGCCTGCTCTGGAAAGAGTTCAGGAAGCACGACCTTTGAGTCTTCAAGGATGGTCAGAAGCTCTGAAGGCACCTGGGCCTGGGTGAGACCTTGAGCTTCCAGAACACAAGGGACGGTTTTGGATTTCGGGACCTCTGCTGCCCCCTTTGCAGAGACGTTTTTGCAAGGTTTGTTTCTCTGCTGCCCTTTTGCCCTGGTCTTAGATGGCATTTGATGGTGGGTTCTCTCCTCCTCCTTGGGTTTTTTTGCCGGTGGCTCTTCTTCTGTCCAAGGGATTTTCCTCTTTCCTTTCCCCTTCGATGAAGTATGGAACTGGCCATCTGGAAGGGAGAGAAGATAAAATACTATTGGAACTCATCCTTTAAGTCTGCCAAGTGAGGTCCTTCATGTTCCTTCAGGAAGGAGGAGAAGCATGCCCCTACTCCTGCCCAATCTGAACCCACCTCTCTGAAAGTAGAAAAGAAGGAAGAAAGGAAGAAAGAAAAGAAAGAAAGAGACAGAAATAAAGAAAGAAAGAAAGAAAGAGGAAGAAAGAAAGAAAGAAAGAAAGAAAGAAGGAAGGAAGGAAGGAAGGAAGGAAGGAAGGAAGGAAGGAAGGAAGGAAGGAAGGAGAAAAATAATCTGTGTTTGGAGGATACCAATTATGTTGCTCAGAAAAAATGTGGACTACTTTTAGGCTCCCATACTTCTCCCACCTCCCCATTCGCTCCTTTTCTGCTATGAAGAACAGAAGAATTATTGTCTTCAATCTCTGTAGACCATTCTCCAACTACCAACTCCATCCCTGGTTCACAGTATTAGGAGAGGGAATCTACAATCTAGGGAATTTTAAGCAAAATTGGTTCAACTGACGAACACAAGGCCAGGAAGGGTCTAGATCGCTGTCCGTTGTCGATGGGGGCTCATTTTCATTGGGTTGTCTTCTCTAAGGCCCACAGAAAGATTTCACACATCTTGGAAGAGCATGATGAGACTCTGCACCTTCCAAGGAATCCACCCTCGGTTGGGGGACAGTCTTCCCATCTGCAATGCTTTGGCACTCACCATTCAGTCCAAAGCTTTTGCTAGGATCTGGCTCTGGTGCTTCTTGGTCTTGAGAGGCCTGTGGGACCTCAGTCTTCAGAACGGCACCTGACGGGAGTCCTCCTGGAGCTTGGCCCACTGAAAGAAAGATATCAAGAGGTGATTCTTCAAGCAAGGATGCTCTAGCGTACTCTCCCCCAGCTATGGATTCCCTTCTGAAGTGTTCACCAGCCTTGAGGTCCAGGATGTCCTATAAAGGCTAACAGGGGTCAATACCTGCAGGGAATACCTGATACTGAGTGTATTTAGCACTCACCTTCCAACACTGGAAAGAGGTGACGAATGTCCTCCAAATCGTAGTGTAACGATGAAGAAGGAGCCAAAGGGGAGCCTACAAACTGATGGAGGCTGCTTCTTGGCTGATCAAGAGATCCTGGAAGATGGTAAGTCTGGGCCTTCTGGGGTTCTTCTTCAGGGACTCTGACCTCTGAAAGAGTCAAGAGGAGAAACTGAGTAAGAGATGTGGATTCTGCACCATCATAGCTGATCCTGACTCGGTGGCTCAACCTGCCTGTGACTCCTACCAGGTTTTCCTTGGCAGCTCTACAGAAATGGACAAAGAGGCAGAAGAAGATGGAGACAGCTCTTGACTGAGGCCTGGGCCTCCCAAGCAGCTGCTCCTGTTTCATAAATTATGAAGAACGATATATTAAAATGTCTAGGTCTTCAAGAAACATCTCTTACTCTACCCTTTCTTGAAGACCTCCAGGATTGGTGGCCCAGCCTTTAAACATCTGTGACTCGGTCTAATCTGTGGCACTCTGGGGATGAGAGCCAAAGTTCCAGAGTTGCACAAGTAGTTCTCACCTTGCAAAGCGGCTGGTTGGCTGCTAGGATGTTTGAGTGGCCACCTCTGTCCGAGCTGAAGGCCCACGTCAGGAGTGGTCTGTGCCCAAGGCGTTGCCTCTGAATGACCCGAGAGCTGATGCTGGGGGTAGGAGGGCCTGGGCATCTTCTGTACGGTGCCAGTGCCAGGAAGAGTTTGATATGGAGGTGGCAGAGGTGGGTAGAAAGGCTGGGGAAAGGTAGAGACGGGAGGGTTGCAGGCTCTCAGGTTGGCCAACTGCAGCTGCTCTCCATGGATGGTTTGGAGGTGCGACACTCCCGGAGGGATGAAGCTCTGCAGGCTGGCGTTGCCTGGGATCAAGTGAGCAGGCAGGTGGGGGAAAGGAGGCTGGATCCAGAGGTTGCTCAGAACAGGTGCTGCCATTCCAGATATATTTTGAAGGTTGTTTCCTAGACCAGGTATGGCTATGAGGATTGGGCAACCTGGAGTTGGAAGGGCCAGGTTTTCTGGGGCCTCTGCATGATGCGCCTGATCTGTAAAACACACATCAAAAGAAGAACAGAAGTCAGAAACCGTATTTTCTGTTTCGATTGGAGAACATCTGTGGTCTCATATTGGATCTGGAATAGAATAGAATAGAATAGAATAGAATAGAATAGAATAGGAATAAATATTGGAATGAAGAGTAGAGTAGAGTAGAGTAGAGTAGAGTAGAGTAGAGTAGAGTAGAGTAGAGTAGAGTAGAGTAGAGTAACAAAGTTGGAAGGGACCTTGGTGGTCTTCTAGTCGAACCCCCTGTCTAGGCAGGAAACTCTATACCAATTCAGACAGGTTTTTCTTCTTAAAATCTTCCAGTGTTGGAGCATCTGGAGGCAAGTTGTTCCACTGATTAATTATTCTAACTGTCAGGAAATTTCTCCTTAGTTCTGCTTCTCTCCTTGATTAGTTTCCATCCATTGCTTCTTGTCCTGCCCTTGAGGGTTTGGAGAATAGCTTGACGCCCTGTTCTTTGGAGGAGCCCCTGAGATATTGGAAGGCTGCTATCATGTCTCCCCTAGTCCTTCTTTTCATTAAACTAGACCTATCCAGTTCCTTCAATCGTTCATCATATGTTTTAGCGTCCAGTCCCCTCATCCTCTTTGTTGCTCTTCTCTACACTCTTTCTTGTGATTTCCTCCCTCTGTCCCATGAGTCCCCCTGCTAAACCCTTGATGTGATGAGGAAATGGGATTCAAAATCTGTTTTTATCAAAAGCTACATTGGGAAATATTTATTGGAAGTGGATGTGAAACTCCACTGAAGATAGGGGCCGATTATATGGCCACAATCCAAGGAAAAGAACTCAAGACCTTCCCAAAATTGGACTGAGCGAGGGGTCGCCCCAATGGTTTCCTTGCGACCATCTCCCGATTGCGGTTTCCATCTCTTTCCCTTGGATATCCCATCCCCAAATCTTCTCCTTTCCCCAACTGTGCTGTTTGTGTAACGCCATATTTGCCTCTCAGTGAGATTTCTGGAGGAAGAAGGGATCCCTTCCAAGAGTGAGATGATGCAATTCCTACCTGCCATCATGGGGAAAAGATAATATGTTGAACGAGAGTAGAGATGGATGCTGCCTTTAACCTTCCAGCAGCCAGTTAAGAGTGGTCAGTAAAAGTAGAATCATTTAAAAGTGTTTACTCCCATCCCTACGGTAACCCTGGACATTCTGAGATGCCAAGAGAACCTTCGGAGTAGAAGCTGATGATGTAACGTGATGTCACTGTGGAAGGCAAGGAGCACATCAGTGATGGCTCTCAAGAGCTAAGCCTGGGAGGGAAGAAAATGTCCAGTCCTTCTCCTGACCACTCACCTTCCCTGGTAGCCAGTCGCCACTTTCAGAGATGTGGACAATAGCTTTACTTTGGGCAGTAGAGGACTTCTTGATGCCTTCGGCTATCCTGAGGGGCTTAAGGGGTTGGATCCTCAGACCCAAACCCCTTGATGGTTGGTGATTGTAATGTTGTGCTACATTTCAGGACAAAGAATTGTTTTGTTTTTTTTAACATTTAAAACAGTGTAACACAGCGAAGTCGTAATGACCATACGATGACATTATATACAAATAATCTCATCCAATAACTATTAGCCTACTTACAATACAATAGCAGAATTGGAAGGGACCTTGGAGGTCTTCTAGTCCAAACCCCTACTTAGGCAGGAAACCTTATATTTCCTTATACTTTGCTTAAAAGAAAAGGGAAATTTAAATGCAAAGTATGTCTTGGAGATTTTTCTTTGACTCTGATAACATAAGAATCGATAGTTCCTTCATCCCAATGTGGAATGGCTCGTTCTCTCTGAAGGCTGATATTTCAGGTGTCTCCTCCTTGAAATGTTCCGATCTTGGTGTTCTTGGTTTTGTTTCCTTAGGGGATTAGATTCACGAGGGACACAGGCGTTGAAAATAGGATTAGGGATTCTCTCCCTATTTGGTTTTGCAAACTGAGTCTAAAGAGAAGTTTGCTTTATATTTTTGAGAGTAGCTAAAAGAAAAGGTTCCCCTCGCACAGTGGTTTACCTCTATTGTCCTCTTCTACCTGATTGGGTGTTGACCTTACATTGGACGTACAAATGATGCCACTAACTGTTTTGCCTTCCTGCCTAGCTCCTCGTAGTCCCTTAATGTTTTTTTCAAGCTGCTTCTTGTTGTTTTGCTGTTGTGTTTTTCGTCCCAACATGAAAGAGGAGAAAGGCGTAATAAGCAGTTGGCTTGATTATTTGAGAAGACCTCTCTGTAGCATCGCTGATCATTGTGCCTGAAGTGACAGTCAGGAACACAACTTGCCTGAACTGGATTGGTTATATGGGGAGGAGCAGTGAGAGACAGTTGGGGGAGGGAAGACTAGAACTTGAGAGTTTTGGCCTGCGATTTTCAGTTTCTGCTTTGCACTACTGCAATACACTAGACCTCCAATAAAAGAAAATAAAAAAAAATAAAAATAAAAATAATAAAAATAATAATAATAATAATAATAATAATAATAATAATAATAATAATAATAATAATAATAATAATAATAATAATAATAATAATAATAATAATAATAATAATAATAATAATAATAATAATAATAATAATAATAATAATAATAATAATAATAATAATAATAATAATAATAATAATAATAATAATAATAATAATAATATTTAATATTTATAAAACCGCACCCTCTCCCCACAGGGACTCGGGGCGGTGCACAGGTAGAATAAAAACAATAAATGCATACGAACAATTCTAAAAACAAATTAAACATAACCTGCGCTAAAATTTCCCCATTAAAACTAAACAGTACTAATTTCCCAATAAAAACCCCAAAGACAGAGAGACTTATCCTAGGCCGGCCAGACAGAAAAAGTGAGTTTTTAATTTAAGACGGAAGGAGCGGAGGTCCGTGGTCGTCCTGATATCGGGGGGAAGGTCGTTCCAGAGGGCCGGGCCCGCCACAGAGCATACTTTTCTCAACAAATGGAGCCAAGAATTGTTTAAATTTAGAGGTTTAACTTGTGGCAGGTTTGACATTCTCTTGTTAGCACCACGAGAGTTATTTAGTCACAATTCTTAGTCTTCTAAGTTCACCACTGCATCTCCAATGCAAAGTACGCATCTCCATATTGGCACCACTGGTAAAAGTGAAACTTCCCCCTCACCCCCATTATCAGGGATCCAACTGATGCCCTAATTAACCCATGAGCTTTGAGCCAAGTTTCCAAGGAAATCGAGTGATTTATTAGGAGCAACATGTCAGCAGTTCCTGAATGGAGTTAGCATTGCCCCATGTGATTTACGGCACAACCAAGACCCTGTTTCCCCCTTCCTCCCAACGTGTGTCATAAATCACATTCTCCGACAGAGTACTTTCATGGGCTTAGAAACCCCACCTCTCCAGCTGGCTCTGGTAACCTAGGATACAATCTGGAGAAAAGTATGTGTGGAATGTGCTTCTGGTCCTGGCAGATTTCCCCCCCTTCCTGCCTATGGCAACTCGAGAGCAGGCCAGGAGTGCTTTACGAGTTGACACCGTCTTCATAAATCACAAGGTCCAACCCAGTTGCTTGGTTACTCCACTCCTCATCTCCCAGCCACCTGTTGGAATGACCTTGTTTCCCACAGGAAGCTTTTTGTTTTGACAGGAAAACTCAGCTACCTATTTTCCCTCCTCCCCTCTGTCTCTTCTTCTGCCTCGTGACAACCGTGAAGCCAACAAGAGGGCCTCAGCCAGGTTCTAACCACATTCCTGCAGTTACCGGTACTATATGGCATACATCAGGGACCTTCCCTTAACTTTGCTCCACTGGAGTTGTTTAATCCCAATTCTTAATGTTCTAAATTCCCCACTGCATCTCCAAAGCAATCCAACTGACGTAGGCCAGAATGGAGAGAATGGAGACTAGAAAATGGGAACATTACATTCCTGGCTGAGACTGAAATTCCTTCTTCACCTTCAGCCTGCTGAGCTCCAGAGGGAGACCTTCAAAGTTGAAGTGACAAACGGAGAGGGAATTCTCACTTCCAAGGCTTTTCCATTCCTTCCTGATCTCGATGGGATTCTCACCAAGCAACATTAATGCTCAAGCAGCGTTTATTTGATGCCGGAACACCAAAGGGACTCAGGTAGCCTCTTCCAGCCCTGCCTGGCTGATATTACGTCTTTAACATGGTCCTTATTTAATTTTTAAAAAAGACAAGAGAAAAGGTGAAGATGCTCAGGTAAGACGTTTATTCCAGTACTGCAGGGGAGAGGATGAGAATCAACATTAGGATCTAGTCTACATTTTTATGTTTACATCTTTCTGGATTCACCACTTCTTTGCATCCTTCCCCATTTTCAGTAGAGCCTGATCATTGAAAGGAATGTGAATGATTTATGCAAACCACCTTCTAAGAAAGATATATATTCTGGTATCTTTATCTGCACCGAGGATAAGCTGACACTTGTCATCAAGCCAATAGGGTCCATCTTTACATGATTCTGGATTTCCTCCTTCCTTACACCTTGGAAGTAATATAGTACGATGTTCTTTTGGAACAGAGAAAGAAGGGAAGGTGAAGAAGAGGAAGAAGAAAAGATTAGGGCCAGGCAAAGTTGACTTCAATTGGCAAAGGCTTTTGAAGATCATCAGCCACATTAGAACTTGCAGAGAACTACCGTATTTTGGGACTATAAGATGCACCTTTCCCCCCCAAAAAACAGGGTGAAAGTTTTTGTGTATCTTATACACCAAATGTAGTCATCCCCCCCAAACTACAAGGCTCAACTCAACGAGGCTCCCACTGAAAAAATCTGAGTGATTTTAAGTGACAGCTGGAATATTTCTCATTGTGACGCTTCCTCCTTACCCAGAAGGGACCTGGTCACCCAAAATAAGGGCATAGTTGGCTAGCTGAAAATTTGCCAACTTAAAGCCCCTAAGTAATTCCAGACAGTGTCAGGAGCAAATAACCCGATTCTGAGCCACTTTATTATGTTCTGCCTAGATTGCAGGAATCACCCCAGTCTGGGAGCTCTTCCCTGGAGACAATTAGAAAGTCAGAGAGGGATGTGTCTGGGCCTTTTATGCTTGTGCAGTGATTCCAGACTAGCTCCATGCTTGAGCCCTCCTCCCTGCCAGGTTAGGGGCTTCCCGACATATGGGGCCATGATGGGTTCAGGAAAGAACTTCCTTTTGGCCCGTTGGGACTGTTTCTTGCCCTCCCCAGCCTCCAGAGGGTTTTGGACTCATGAGCTGGGAGTCCTGTACACATGCGCAGGTGGGCAGGGAGGATTGAGTGGGCATGCATGCGCAATAGCATGCCGTAAGAAAAAGGTTTGACATCACTGATATAGGGTCTCGTCTGCCCCCAGTCAAGCGTACACGTTGTCCATCTTCAATTGCATTCTAGGCATCTCTAATGTAGGAGACCTACATGAAGGTTTTTTTACCTATATGTATCCAGGAATATGTGCTAGATTAGTAAATTAATACATCCAAGGTTTGCCCATAATTTTTTCCTACCGTTCACAGCATCTCATTTCATCGCTATTGCACTCGCAAGAGAAGCATTCATTTGTACGCCAGGTGGACCCAATGGGATGAGTTTTTCCATCATATCGATCACGGCAGGTTTTCACCAATTTACCTAAGAAGAAAGAATCCAGTTGAGTCTGCAGTCATACTCTAACAATCAAGCTGGCTTTACTCGTCTGTTGGAAGCAGTACAATGGGGGTTTGTTCAGATGAATTAGGGGCTTCCTTACCATCTTTAAGCTCTGGTCTCAGGGGATCCGAAAAACATGTTTCTTCACATGGATCCACTATGAAAAGTGAGATCCTCAGACAGATGAAGATTCTGAGAAGGGAAGAAAAGAAAAATGAGTCAACAGAGGACTTAGTGGTTGTTCCAGAAATGGGCTCTTCAAAAATGATTCTAATATCCAATTCAGTAATATGATGTTCATGAACTTTGGGGAAAGCCCTCTAAGATTAAGTTTGCAATCTTGTGAACGTGTGCATTGAGATCTTTCTTGCACAGTTGGGTCAACTGAGAACAGCTGCACCCAAATCAGGATACCTGAGTATCTCAATCTTTTGTTCCTCCTCCTGAGTAGTTTGCAAATATTTATTCTTGTCCTCTCTCTCTTTTGGAGTTCTAAAGAAACATCTGGCTGCATTTGATCTTCTCTTCTTACTCTGTGAGCCTGTCATTTCCACCTCTATAACTGTCTGGTTTGGTTCTGCAACCCAACAAGACAGACACAGACTTCAGAGGATCATCAGAACTGCAGAAAAAGCAGTTGCTGCCAACCTGCCTTCCATTGAGGACCTGGACACTGCAGGAGTCCAAAAGAGGGCTGCAAAAATATCTACAGACCCCTCACATCTTGGACATAAATTGTGTCATCTTCTACCCACAAAACGACGCTATAAGACACTGCACACCAAGACAACTAGACACAAAGACAGTTTTTTCCCAAACGTCATCACTCTGCTAAACAATTAATTCCCACAACGCTGTCAAACTATTTACTAAAACTGTATTACTATTATTCTTCTCTTCCTTCCTACTACCTCTCTCTTCCCACTTATGACTAGGACTATGTTGCTTGTATCTTTAAAATTTACAATGTTTTATTTGTTTCCTAGTATAATTGTATTGCTTATTAGTAACCTATGACTTAATTCATGAACTGACTCTGGTCATGAACCGAATTGGTCGTGAACCGAGGCACAGTTTCCCATAGAGTTTAATGCAAATCCAGTTAATCTGTTCTGATCTTTTTTTTGGTTTTTGAAGCACAAAAAATATGAAACAAATAACAAAAACCAAAAAAAAGTCACTGAAAGTACTCACAGTGTACTTTTTTCTGTGTCTCCTTCTCTCCACGATCTTCCTACAGGAAGTCACAACCATGTGACAGCCAGGAAATAGCATTAAAATGGCTTCGTGAACCAAAGCGGAGTTCGTGAACCGGAGCATATTTTGATGAACTTTTCTGTTCGTGAACCGAGTTGTTCGTGAACAGAAGCGTTCGTGAACCGAGGTACCACTGTACTATTTGTTTTGTGGATGATGTTAATAGGAAGTATTCATCAGATTCACAATAACATGTTAAGGAAAAATGAAACAATGGCCAAATCAAGGCTCCCAATAGAATGTGAGAAGGTCAACCAGCCAGGTGTGAAGCCATTTTCCACCCTACCCCAAGATAGCCCTACCCATTTTGAGGATTGTAGACCACCTGGCAATTGGCTCTCCTACTCTCATAAGTGGAGATGACACTGTTTCCCAAGGATTTCAAACTCAGAGTCAGTCTTATTAGAACATGAAGAATGTTATCTGAATCTTCTGCTTATATGGCATTCCATGCATGCAGCTTGCCTGTCTGTTACAATCTTCCGTAAGGCATTTGACAAAGTACAACCTCTACAAGATGGATTCACAATTGTCTGTGACCACAACCGTACTCAGTGGAGAGTCCTCCATGGAATATAATCTACATGGAGGGAAGTATGCGGTGGGACCCAGAGGTCTGTCTTAGACCCAGTATTCTTCAAAAACAATTCAGATGACATGATATATGATACCAACCTAGTAGAAATAGCCAACACTTTAGATCACGGTTATTAAAATGGGGCCCCACAGGCTGGACACATCACATGCAGGCCACACTCACCCCAGCTCCATGATATGTCACATGATGGCTATGAGACACAGCTAGTTTGAAATGCATGCTTTAAATGACAGGCTCAACATCCAGACCAATTTAACAGTTGAACTCTATCTAACAAAATTCAATTCAGCATCAAACAAAGAATGTTTTACACTTAAGAGGAGCTCTTCCCTGGGGACAATTAGAAATTCAGAGGAGCAATGGTTCTGGCCCTTTTATGGTTGTGTAGCAATTCCAAAATAGCTGCGTGCTTGAGCCCTCCATCCGGACAGGTTAGGGGCTTCCCAATATATAGGATCATGATGGGTTCTGGAAAAAAATTCCTGTTGGCCAATTGCGGCTGTTTTTTGCTGTCCCCAGCCTCTGGACGCTTTCCTGAATCCTGAGGAGGATGAAAAGGGCCCAACAATTTCTGGCTTCTGGAAGGGCCAGGGGAGGCCATTTTCACCCTTCAGGAAAGCCTCTGGAGCCTGGGGAGGGGTCATGCGCTCATGCGCTGGGAGTCATGTACAAATGCGCAGGTGGGCAGGGAGGATTTAGTGGGCACGTGTGCGCAATAGCACGCCATAAGAAACAGGTTCAACATTACTGATACAGGATCTCGTCTGCTCTCAGTCAACCATACACATTGTCCATCTTCAATTGCATTCTAGGCATCTCTAATGTAGAAGACCTATGTGAAGGTTTTTTAACCTATCTGTATCCAGGAATATGTGCTAGATTAGTAAACCCTTCTGGCTTAATTTAGGAGAAAACACGCACAGATCAATACATCCAAAGCTTTCCCATAACTTTTTCCTACCTTTCACAGCATCTCATTCCATCTCTCTTGCACTCGCAAGTGAAGCATTCAGCTGAACGCCAGGTGGACCCAATGGGATGAGTTTTTCCATCATATCGATCACGGCAGGTCATCACCACTTTACCTAAGAAGAAAGAATCCAATTGAGTCTGCAGTCTTACTCAAAACATCAAGCTGTCATTACTAGTCTGTTGCAAGCAGTAGAACGAGGGTTTCTTCAGATGAATAGGGAGCTTCCTTACCATCTTTAAGCTCTGGTCTCAGGGGATCTGAAAAACATGTTCGTTGACATGTAGCCAACATGAAAGAGAAGATGCTCAGACAGATGAGGACTCTCTGAGAATGGAAGAGAAGAAAAATGAGTCAACAGAGGACTTAGTGGTTCTTCCAGAAAATGGCTCTTCAAAAATCTTTCTAATATCCAATATCAGTAATATGATGCTCATGAAGTTTGGGAAAATCCCTCTCAGATTACATTTGCAATCTTTTGAAAGTGTGCATTGAGATATCTCGCACAGCTGGGTCAACCTGGAGCATCTTCCTCCCTGCTCTGGGCCAGGATACCCAAGTATCTCAATCTTTTGTTCCTCCTCCTGAGTAGTTTGCAAATAGTTATTCTTGCCCTCTCTCTCTTTTGGAGTTCTGCAAATAAACCATTTTGCTTACCATCTTGACTTTGAAGGAGCCCCTGGAAACTCTTAGTAGGGAAGAAGGACAAGGAGTAGTACCGCTCTCTCTGAGGTTGGAAAGGAATCTGCTCCTCCAATTGTTGCAAAAAACCAAGACCGCCCTTTGTGCATGTGTAAAAAAAAGTCTATGGTTGAATGTTGTGCCAAAACAGCCACTGCCAGAAGGTAAACCGTTGCTTTACAAATAGTTGCTATTTGTTTTGTGGATGATGTAAAGAGGAAGCTTTCATCAGCTTCAGAACAAGATGTTAAGGAAAAATGAAACAATGGCCAAATCAAGACTCCCAACAGAATGTGAGAACAGCCAGGTGTGCAGCCACTTCCCACACTCCCCCAAGATGCCCCTTACCCATTTTGAGGATTGTAGACCACCTGGCAATTGGCTCTCCTACTCTCATAAGTGGGGCTTACACTGTTTCCCAAGGATTTCAAACTCAGAGTCAGTCTTATTAGAGCATTAAGAATGTTATCTGAATCTTCAGCTTATATGTAATGCAAATTAAGTCTTGGAGATTTTGTCTATAACTCTGATAACATTAGAATCGATAGTTCCTTCATCCCAATGTGGAATGGCTCGTTCTCTCTGAAGGCTGATATTTCAGGTTTCTCCTCCTTGAAATGTTCTGAGCTTGGTGTTCTTGGTTTTGTTTCCTTGGGGGATTAGATTCGCGAGGGACACAAGCGTTTAAAATAGGATTATGGATTCTCTCTCTATTTGGTTCTGCAAACTGAGTCTAAAGAGAGTTTTGCTTTATATTTTTGAGAGTAGCTAAAGGTAAATGTTTATCTCACACATATATGCTAGTCATTCCTGACTCTAGGAGATGGTATTCATGTCTGCTTCAAAGCTGAAAAGCCAGTGCTGTCCAAAAACATTCCTTGTGGTGATGTGGCCAGGATGACTAAATGCCGAAGGCGCATGGAACGCTGTTCCCTTCCCACCAAACATGGTTCCTATTTTTCTACTTGCATTTTTACGTGCTTTCAAACTGCTAGGTTGGCAGAAGTTGGGATAAGTAACAGGAGCTCACTCTCTTATGGGGCGCTAGGGATTTGAACTGTTGAACTGCCACCTTTCTGATCAAAAAGTTCAGTGCCTTAGTCACTGAGACCCCAGTCCATTTTTTGAGAGTACATCAAATTAAAATCTTGTTTATGATTCACTACCGAATAGAGATTTGTGGTGCCTGTTTCCAGTGCAGAGAATATAAAAGCAAAGCAAATTGTATTTATTTATTCATTCATTTATATTATTATATTATATTATAATTATATTATATTACCCTCAAAAAGACGCTATAGAGGGCACTGCACACCAGGACAACTAGGCGCAAGGATATAAAAGCAAAGCAAATAGTATTTATTTATTCATTCATTCATTCATATTATTTATTTATTTCACACCTACGCTATTGTTTACAAATAACTCATGGCGGCATATATATCTAAGATGCCTTCTTCTGTCTCTATTCCTTGCAACAATAACTGTGTGAGGTAAATTGGTTGTGGGCAAGGGATTGGCTCAAGGTCATCCAGCTGGCTTCCATGCCTCAGAACTCAGTGTCTCCTGGTGATTGGCCCAAGTTCAACTGCTTGGTTTTTATGCTTAAGGCGGGACTAGAACAATTGCCTAGTGATCAGAAGTTGTGAATGCTCCATCACTGGAAGTTTTTAAGGAGAGACTAGACAACCATTTGTCTGTCATAGTGTGCTCCACTGGAGATGTTTAATCCCAATTATTAACCTTCTAAATTCCCCACTGCATCTCCAATGCAATCTGACTGACATAAGCCAGAATGGAGAGAATGGAGACTAGAAAACGCGAGGGAACATTAAATTCCTGGCTGAGACTGAAATTCCTTCTTCACCTTCAGCCTGCTGAGCACCAAAGGGAGACCTTCAAAATTGAAGTGACAAACGGAGAGGGAATTCTCACTTCCAAGGCTTTTCCATTCCTTCTTGATGATGATGCGATTCCAACCAAGCAACATTAATGCTCAAGCAGCGTTTATTTGATGCCGGAATACCAAAGGGACTCAGGTAGCCCCAGCCCTGCCTGATCTTGGTGTTCTTGGTTTTGTTTCCTTAGGGGATTAGATTCGCGAGGGACACAGGCGTTTAAAATAGGATTAGGGATTCTTTCCCTATTTGGTTTTGCAAACTGAGTGTAAAGAGAGGTTTGCTTTATATTTTTGAGAGTAGCTATTCGTTCCCGACTCAAGGGGCGCTGTTTATGTCTGTTTCAAAGCCGAAAAGCCAGTGCTGTCCAAAATCATTCCTTGTGGTCATGTTGCCAGCATGACTGAATACCGAAGGCGCATGGAACGCTGTTCCCTTCCCACCAAAGGGATCCCCTATTTTTCTACTTGCATTTTTTACATGCTTTTGAACTGCTATGCTGGCAGAAGCTGGGACAAGTAACCGGACCTCACTCTGTTACGCGGCGCTAGGGATTCGAACCGCCAAACTGCCAACCTTTCTGATCGAAAAGCTCAGTGTCATAGTCACTGAGCCACTGCATCCCGTTTTTGAGAGTACATCAAATTAAAATCTTGATAAACTTAATTTAATTTAATTTATTTAGATTTATAGAACCGCCCTCCTCCATTGAAATGGACCCAGGGCGGTGCACAGGAAATTAAAATCAACAAATAACAATAAATACAGAAAAGTTAAGAATAAATTAAACTAAAAGCCTGGGCTAAAAATCCCAATTAACGACGCAAATCTCTATCAAATAGCAAATTGCAGTGTCTATTTCCAGTGCAGAGCGTATAAAGGCAAAGCAAATAGTATTTATTTCTTTATTCACTAGCCCTACCTGGCTACGCGTTGCTGTGGCTTAGCCTGGTTAAATGGAAAAGAAAGAAAAGAGAAAGCGCACGTTTCTAATAGATTTAATTTCAAAATGTTTGTGGGTATACAATACTTTTTGTGGTTCCATTGTCTGGTTTGCCGACTCTAGAGCACACAACATATAATTGTCCATGTGAGAAACAATCTGTATGTAGATCTAAACTGCACAATTCTAAAGATTTGGCCCTGAGCTTTGTTGCTGCCTCAAAAGTGCTGATGTAATTCCCACTCCAGTTCCGTGGAATCAGAGCCTCGGATTCGTAGCGCCTTCTGGGCAGCATGGATTCGTCCCGCTCATTTGCCGCAGTCTATGAGGGAATTTTTCTTTGCCGCTACTATAGCTCCCGAGATGTCTCACGTGGGCCAAGAGGAGAATGAGAAAATGGAGGGAGGGAGGGAGAGAGAGAGAGAGAGAGAGAGAGAGTAAGAGGGCTTTCTCGAAGCGGGAGGAGGGGAGGAGCTCACGCCTGTGCTATCAGGCCCTGGTAGCGCATTTTCCCTCCATCAGGCCGAGGAGCGGTCTAGGTGGGAGGGGAGGGGTTGGCGCTCTAGAGTGAAGCGGGCTGAGGGGTGGCCGAAGGCGGTGAGGAAGCTGCTTCCTCACCATCTTCAACCTTAGGTTGAAGCCGAAATGGAATCGTAAAATGCTTGCGTTGCTTTGACCTGTCACAGGTGTGACATCTATATAATAGTAGATATATAAAAAACATGTGAATTCGAATTCAACGTTGTGTCAAAATTTCAAAGCAATCGGTGAAGAACTTTCGGAGATTTAAGATTTTTTAACAAACGAACATTTACATTTTTATTTATATAGATGTATATTATTTATTTATTTCAGACCTCTGCTGTTTTTACAAATAACACACGGCAGCGCATATATCTAATATGCCTTCTTCTGCCTCTTTTCCTTGCAACAATAGCCTCGTGAGGTTGTGGGCAAGGGGCTGGCTCCAGGTCATCTAGCTGGCTTTCATGCCTAAAGCAGGATTAGAACTCACTGCCTCCTGGTGATCGGCCCAAGTTCAACTCATTGGTTTTTATGCTCCAACAAAGTATACCTTCCTCAACAAATGAGCCAAGGATTGTTTCTATCTAGAGGTTTATGTTCAGACATTCTCTTGTTTGCATCACGGGAGTTATTTAGTCCCAATTCTTAGTCTTCTAAGTCCACCACTGCATCTCCAATGCAAAGTATGCATCTCCATTTTGGCATAACTGGTGAAAAATGACTCTGAAAGTTCCTTTGGTTTTCACCTAATTAAAAGGGGGACATTCCCCCTTACCCCCACTATCAGGGATCCAACTGATGCCCTAATTAATCCATGAGCCTTGAGCCAAGTTTCAAAGGAAATCTGGTGATTTATTAGGAGCAACATGCCAGCAGTTCCTGAATGGAGTTAGCTTTGCCCCACGTGGTTTACGGCCCAACCAAGACCCTGTTTCCCCCATCCTCCCAACGTGTGTCATAAATCACATTTTCCAACAGAGTACTTTGGCAGGCTGTAGAAACCCTTCCTCTCCAGCTGGCTCTGGAAACCTGGGATACAACCTGGAGAAAGGTATGCATGGAATGTTTTTCTGTTCCTGGCAGCTCCCCCTCCCCACCTCCTGCCTATGGCAACTCGAGAGCAGGCCAGGAGTGCTTTGTGAGTTGACAGCCTCATCATAAATCCCATTGTCCAATAGTGTTGCTGCCCAGTTGCTTGGTTACTCCCCTCCTCCTCTCCCAGCCACCTGTTGGAATGACCTTGGTTCCCACATGAACCTTTTTTGTTTTGACTGAAAAACCCAGCTATCTATTTTCCCTCCTCCCCTCTGTCTCTTCTTCTGTCTCGTGGCAACCGTGAAGCCAACAAGATGGCCTCAGCCAGGTTCAGTTCAGGATTAACTGTGGTTGATACCAAAGGGACTCAGGTAGCCTCTTCCAGCCCTGTCTGGCTGATATCACGTCTTTAACATGGTCCTTATTTAATAAAAAGAAAAGACAAGAGAAAAGGTGAAGATGCTCAGGTAAGACGTTTATTCCAGTACTGCATGGGAGGGGATGAGAATCAACCTTAGGATCTAGTCTACATTTTTATGTTTACGTATTTCTGGATTTACCACTTCTTTGCATCCTTCCCCATTTTCAATGCAGCTGGATCATTGTAAGGAAGTGAGTGATTTATGCAAACCATCTTCTAAGTACGATATATATTCCGCTATCTTTATCTACAGCAGTGCTTCTCAAATAGTGGGGCGGGCCCCCCAGGGGGGGCGCGAGGCTCCGTAAAGGGGGGCGCGTTTGACCTCGGCAAAGGATTTAATTTTTTTTAAATTTCTAATGCACTTTAAATCTTTTCTGCTACAGTTAATAAAGCTATTCTTTGTTGTAAATTGATCCACATTTCTTTCTTTTTTTATTCTCTTATACGTTAATAAGGATACAGTGTTATGCAGAGGTGTACTTATAACAATTTTATAGACAAATGATACTATTTACAGTCGCGCGGGGGGCGCGAAATGTTTTCTTCTTCCTAGGGGGGGCATGACAGAAAATAATTGAGAAGCACTGATCTACAGGGACGATAAGCTGGCATTTGTCATCAAATCAGTAGAGTGCATCTTTACATGATTCTGGATTTTCCTCTTTCTTGCATCTTGGAATGAGTTTGATGCCACGTTCTCTGTGAAGGGAAGAAAGAAGGGAGGGTGAAGAAGAGGAGGAAGAAAAGATTAGGGCCAGGCAAAGTTGACATCCATTGACAAGGGCTTTTTAATATCATCAGCCACATTAGGACTTGCAGGGAACTACCATATTTTTTCGAGTATAAGACGCACCTTTTTCCTTCCAAAAAGAGGGTGAAAATTTTTGTGTGTCTTATACATACCATACCCCCCCCCCCCGGCAAAGCCAAAAATGCCAGGCATGGAGGCAGTGATGGTCTGTGGAAATCTCTGAAGCCTGGAACGGTTGTTTGGTGGGTATTCTGGCAATCCGATCCACCCACCAATCAGCTGTACTGAATCAGGCTGCAATGAGTTCTGGAGCTGACCTGGCTGGTCAGCGTTTGCTGCAGCAATCACATCCAGAAAGCACATACAAGTAACTGGCTTGTATTTCTGGCTTCCAGGGGGGGCTCCGGAGGGCTGGGGGAGGCCATTTTCACCCTTCAGGAAAGCCTCTGGAGCCAGGGGAGGGGTTTTGCACTCATGCGCTTGGAGTCATGTACACATGTGCAGGTGGGCAGGGAGGATTGAGTGGGCACGCATGCACAATAGCACGCCATAAGAAAAAGGTTCGACATCACTGATATAGGGTCTTGTCTGTCCTCAGTCAACCATACACATTGTCCATCTTCAATTGCATTCTAGGCATCTCTAATGTAGGAGACCTATATGAAGTTTTTTTTACCTAAGTGTATCCAGGAATATGTGGTAGATTAATAAACCCTTCTGGCTTAATTTAAACATGCGCAAATTAATACATCCCAAGTTTGCCCATAACTTTTTCCTACCTTTCACAGCATGTCATTCCATCTCTATTGCACTCGCAATAGTAGCATTCCTCTGTATCCCAGGTGGACCCAATGAGATGAGTTTTTCCATCATATCGATCACGGCAGGTGTTTGGCTTCACAAATTCAGCTAAGAAGAAAGAATCCAGTTGACCCTGAAGTCATACCCAACTCATCAAACCATAGGCTCGGGGCCTAGCTATATACGAGACCGCCTCCTACCCCATACATCCCTTCGTCCGATCCACTCCCACAGAGAGGGTCTTCTTCGGGTGCCGTCGGCGGGGCAATGCCGGTTGGCGACACCAAGGGGAAGGGCCTTCTCTGTGGTGGGCCCAGCCCTCTGGAACGACCTACCCCCCGACCTTCGCACTATCTCGGACCTCCGCCTCTTCCGCCAATGTCTTAAGACGTGTTTATTCCAACAAGCCGGCCTAGGATAGCCCCCTGTTTCTGACTTTTTAAAAATAAATAATTTATAATTTGGAAATGGTTTTAACATGGGTTTTAGCACGGGTTTATTAATTTAATATATTTTAATTGATATTTATTGTATTTTGTGGTTTTAATTAATGCCTGTGCGCTGCCCTGGGTCCTAACAAGGAGAAGGGCGGGGTATAAATTTAATAAAATAAATAAAAATAAAATACGAAGAATCCGTTCCAGAGCTGGAGGCTACTTCCATAAATCTACTCTTGGACAAATGTGACAAGTATATACATTGTCTGCTTTTGCTGAATACTATTATCATTGACCTATTAGATTTCTTAAGTATCTTAGACAGAACCCTGGATTTTAGAATCTCAGCCAGAAACTTTTCAGTTGGCATTACTAGACTGTTGGAAGCAGGACAATGAGAGTGTCTTTCGATGAATAAGGAGCTTCCTTACCATCTTGAAGTGGTTGCACCAGGGGATCCCAAAAACATGTTTCGTCACACGTAGCCAACATGAAAGAGAAGATGCTCAGACAGAGGAAGATTCTCTGAGAATGGAAGAGAAGAAAAATGAGTCAAGAGAGGACTTAGTGGTTCTTCCAGAAATCCTTCTAATATCCAACTCAGTAACATGACCTTTATGAACTATGGGGAAAGCCCTCTCAGATTAATTATGCAATCTTGTGAATGTGTGCCTTGAGATCTCTCTTGCACGGTTGGGTCAACCTCGAGCATCTTCCTATGTTCTCTGGGCCAACGGCACCTAAATTAGGATACCCAAGTATCTCAGTTTTTGTTTCCCCTCCTGAGTACTTTGCAAATAGATATTCTTGTCCTGTCTCTCTTTCGGAGTTCTAAAGAAACATCTGGCTGCATTTGATCTTCCATTCTTACTCTTAGTAGTCTTTCATCTGCACCTCTATAACTGTCTAGTTTGGTTCTGCAACCCAACAAGACAGACACAGACTTCAGAGGATGATCAGAACGGCAGAAAAAACCATGGCTATCAACCTGCCTTCCATTGAGGACCTGCACCCTGCAGGAGTCAAAAAGAGGGCTGTGAAAATATCTACAGACCCATCGCATCCTGGACATAAGATGTATCATCTTCTACCCTCAAAACGACGCTCTAGAGGGCACTGCACACCAGAACAACTAGGCGCAAGGATAGCTTTCCCCCAAATTCCAGCACTCTGCTAAAGAAGGAATTCCCACAACACTGTCAAACTATTTACTAAGACTGTATGACTGTCATTCTTCTCTTCCTTCCTACTACCTCTCTCTTCCCACTTATGACTAGGACCATGCTGCTTGTATCTTTAAATTTTACATTGTTTTATTTATTTCCTAGTACAGTAACCTATGACTATCCCTAGGTGTTGTAGCTTTTGATTCTTGAGGAATTCTGTTTTATTTTTCCTTATGGACACTGAGAGCATCTGCACCAAAGACAAATTCCTTGTGTGTCCAACAACCCTTGGCCAATAAAGAATTCTATTCTATTCTATTCTATTCTATTCTATTCTATTCTATTCTATTCTATTCTATTCTATTCTACCCCACCCCATCCCACCCCATCCCACCCCACCCCATTCCACACTTGGCCAATAAGGAATTCCATTCCATTCCATTCTATTCTATTCTATTCTATTCTACCCCACCCCATCCCACCCCACCCCATTCCACACTTGGCCAATAAGGAATTCCATTCTATTCTATTCTATTCTATTCTACCCCACCCCATCCCACCCCACCCCATTCCACACTTGGCCAATAAGGAATTCCATTCCATTCCATTCCATTCCATTCCATTCTATTCTATTCTATTCTATTCTACCTTTATCGTATCAAAATCATGTATACAGACTGTTCCTCTTATGATTCTGATTCTTCCCACAGCCATGGCCGTGTGGGGTGATCCAGCTGTGAGAAAGTGACTGCCCAAAGGAGACATCTTCCTTCCTCCAGCCATTCTCTTCTTACAGCTAACCCAGTTAGAGTCCATTTTGCAAATAAACCATTTTGCTTACCATCTTGGCTTTGGGGGAACCCCAGGAAACTCTTGGTAGGGAAGAAGGACAAGGAGTAGCACCGCTCTCTCTGAGGTCGGCAAGGAATCTGCTCCTCCAATTGTTGCAAAAAACCAAGACCGCCCTTTGCGCATGTTAAAAAAAAAGTCTATGGTTGAATGTTGTGCCAAAACAGCCACTGCCAGAAGGGAAACCGTTGCTTTACAAATAGTTGCTATTTGTTTTGTGGATGATGTAAAGAGGAAGCTTTCACCAGCTTCAGAACAAAATGTTAAGGAAAAATGAAACAATGGCCAAATCAAGGCTCCCAATAGAATGTGAGAAGGTCAAACAACCAGATGTGAAGCCACATTTTGAGGTTGTAGACCACCTGGCAATTGGCTCTCCTACTCTCATAAGTGGGACTTACCCTTTTTCCCAAGGATTTCAAACTCAGTCAGGCTTATTAGAACATTAAGACTGTTATCTCAGTCTCCTACATCCCACCGTGGGGAGGCGGAACTGGAAGCGGTGAGATGGTTCCGCCCCAGGCACCTGATGGACCCTGAGAGGTTCCAGATGGAGCTTGGACCAATACCGAGACCCTGACCGCAACTCGACTGAGGACCTAGTGGCTACTTGTAATAGTGCACCGCCCTGAGTCGCGAAAGGGAGATAGAGTGGTATATTAATGCAATAAATCTTAATCTTCTGCTTATATGGCTTTCCATGCATGCATTTTGCCTGTGTGTTACAACTTTCCATAAGGCATTTGACAAAGTAGATCACAACCTATACAAGATGGATTCACAATTGTCTGTGATAATTGTAGACCACAACCATACTCAAGGTAGAGTCTGTCTTAGTCACCGTATTCTTCAAAAGCTCCAAAACAATTCAGGTGACACGATAATTGACACCAACCTGGTAGAAATAGCCAAAATTTAGATCACGGGTATTAAAATAGCGGCCCACTGGCTGGACGCATCACATGCAGGCCACATCCACCCCAGCTCCATGATATGTCACATGATGGCTATGTGACGAAGCTAGTTTGACACCTGTGCTTTAGATGATAGGCTCAACATCCAGAAAGATTTTGACAGTTTGAGTTTGAGTTTTATTGGTTTTTTACACTGCCCTACTCCCGAAGGACTCAGGGCGGTGTACAGCCAGAATAAAAGTTAAGAGTTTTTAAAAGACATATTAAACTTTGGCCTAAAAGTGAAAAAAAAAAACCAACCAACCCTGATTAAAATTAATAAAAATTTGAATGTAAAAATCATGTTTTATGCCAGCCCGGCTTGTTGGAAGAGAAAGGTTTTGAGAGCACGGCAGAAGGTGCGTAAGTCAGGGATAGTTCTTAATTCTGGGGGCCATTCGTTCCAGAGGACAGGGGCTCCCACGGAGAAGGCTCTCCCCCTGGGTGTCGCCAGTCGACATTGTCTAGCCGGCAGCACCATGAGGAAACCCTCTCTGTGGGAGCATACTGGCCAGTGGGAGGCTCTCGGTGGCAGAAGGCGATCTCGTAGGTACCCAGGTCCTAAGCCATGGAGCACTTTAAAGATAGTAACCAACACCTTGAATCGCACCCAGAAAACCACCAGAAGTCAGTGCAGCTCGCGCAGGAGGGGTGTTACATGGGAGCATTGCGTCGCCCCCATAATTACCCATAATGCGGCTGCATTCTGGACCAGTTGAAGCTTCCAGGTGCTCTTCAAGGGGAGCCCCATGTAGAGGGCATTACAGTAGTCCAGATGGGAAGAGACAGGGGCGTGAGTGATGTAGGGCATCCCAATCTAGGAATGGACGCAACTGGTCCTGTGGTTTTCACCTAATTAAAAAGTGAAAGTTCCCTCTTACCCCCACTATCAGGGATCCAACAGATGGCCTAATTAATCCATGAGCCTTGAGCCAAGTTTCAAAGGAAATCTGGTGATTTATTAGGAGCAACATGTCAGCAGTTCCTGAGTGGAGTTAGCTTTGCCCCACCTGATTTGTGGCCCAACCGAGACCCTGTTTCCCCCTTCCTCCTAGGGTGTCATAAATCACATTCTCCAACAGAGTACTTTCATGGGCTGTAGAAACTCCGCCTATCCAGCTGGCGCTGGTAACCTGGGATACAATCTGCAGAAAGGTATGAGTGGAATGTGCTTCTGGTCATGGCACTCCCCCCTGCTGCCTATGGCAACTCAAGAGAAGGCCAGGAGTGCTTTGCAAGTTGATACCCTCATCATAAATCACATTGTCGAAGCCAGTTGCTTGGTTACTCCACTCTTCCTTTCCCAGCCACCTGTTGGAATGACCTTGGTTCCCACAGGAACCTTTTTGTTTTGACTGAAAAACCCAGCTACCTATTCTCCCTCCTCCCTGTCCCCAATTCTGCCTTGTGGCAACCGTGAGACCAACAAGATGGCCTCAGCCAGGTTCAGTTCAGGATTGACTCTGGTTGTTTTAAGATGCTCTCATTCTCTTAGAAAAAGTGGTTGAAGGCCCAAGTGGACCAATGAGCAGCAATCAACCTTTTTCTGACCATGTTCCTGCTGTTACCGGTACTACATGGCATACTTCAGGCACCTTCTCTTAACTTTGCTCCACTGGAGATGTTTAATCCCAATTCTTAAATTCCCCACTGCATCTCCAATGCAATCCAACTGACGTAGGCCAGAATGGCGAGAATGGAGATTAGAAAACGCGAAGGAACATTAAATTCCTGGCTGAGACTGAAATTCCATCTTCACCTTCAGCCTGCTGAGAACCAAAGGGCGACCTTCAAAGTTGAAGTGACAAACGGAGAGGGAATTCTCACTTCCAAGGCTTTTCCATTCCTTCCTGATCTCAATAGGATTTTCACCAAGCAACATTAATGCTCAAGCAGTGTTTATTTGATGCTGGAACACCAAAGGGACTCAGGTAGCCTCTTCCAGCCCTGCCTGGCTGATATCACGTCTTTAACATGGTCCTTATTTAATTAAAATGAAAAGACAAGAGAAAAGGTGAAGATGCTCAGGTAAGACGTTTATTCCAGGACTGCATGGGAGGGGATGAGAATCAACCTTAGGATCCATTCTACATTGTTATGTTTACATATTTCTGGATTTACCACTACTTTGCACCCTTCCCCATGTCCAATAAATGTGCATCACTGAAAATAATGGAAAGGATTTCATCATTATTATCTACAGGGATGATAAACCGGCATTTGTCATCAAGTCTTGGGGGTCCATCTTTACATAATTCTGGATTTCCTCCTTCCTTGCATATTGGAATGAATATGGTACGTTCTACTCTTTGAAGGGAAGAAAGAAAGGAAGGTGAAGAAGAGGAAGAAGAAAAGGATTAGGCCCCAGCAAAGGTGGCTTCAATTAGCAAAGGCATTTTAAGATCATCAGCCACATTAGAACTTGCAGAGAACTACCGTATTTTTCAGAGAAGATGCACCTTTGTCCTCCAAAAAAGAAGGACAAGGAGTAGCACCGCTCTCTCTGAGGTCAGCAAGGAATCTGCTCCTCCAATTGTTGCAAAAAACCAAGACCGCCCTTTGCGCATGTGTAAAAAAAAGTCTATGGTTGAATGTTGTGCCAAAAGAGCCACTGCCAGAAGGAAAACTGTTGCTTTACAAATAGCTGCTGTTTGTTTTGTGGATGATGTTAAGAGGAAGCTTTCACCAGCTTCAGAACAAGATGTTAAGGAAAAATGAAACAATCTCCCTCATTTTAAGGACTGTATACCATCTGTCAATTGGCTCTCATAAGTGGGACTTGCACTATTCCCCAAGGATTTCAGAGTCATGTTTATTTCACTCTTCTGCTTATATGGCTTTCCATGCAGACGTTTTGCCTGTCTGTTACAACCTTCCATAAGGCATTTGACAAAATAGACCACAACTTCTACAAGATGGATTCACAATTGCCTGACCAACCATACTCAATGTACAGTCCTCAGTGGAACTTCGTCTCCGTGGAGGGAAGTATGTGGAGCCCTACCCCAAAGTTTGTTTTAGACCCAGTATTATTCAAAGGCTCAAAAACCATTTAGATGATTGGATAGTGCAAAGCCAGAACTGCGACTTTCAGTTCTGGCTTTGCACTACTGCAATACACTTGATCGCTAATAAAAATTTCTCAACGAATGGAGCCAAGGATTGTTTGTATTTGGAGGTTTAACTTATGGCAGGTCAGACATTCTCCTGTTTGCATCACTGGAGATATTTGGTCCCAATTCTTAGTCTTCTAAGTCCACCACTGCATCTCCAGTGCAAAGTATGCATCTCCATTTTGGCACAACTGGTGAAAAATGACTCTGAAAGTTCCTGTGGTTTTCACCAAATTAAAAAGTGAAAGTTCCCCCTTACCCCCACTATCAGGGATCCAACAGATGCCCTAATTAATCCATGAGCCTCGAGCCACATTTCAAAGGAAATCTAGTGATTTATTAGGAGCAATTATTAGGAACTGCGACTTTCAGTTCTGGCTTTGCACTACTGCGACACACGATCTCTAATAAACATTTCTCAACAAATGGAGCCAAGGATAGTTTGTATTTAGAAGTTTAAGTTGTGGCAGGTCCAACATTCTCCTGTTTGCATCACTGGAGATATTTGGTCCCAATTCCTAATCTTCGGAGTTCAGCATTGCATCTCTAATGCAAAGCATTTCTATGAGGCCAGAACGGAAAGAGTGAAGGACACAATAGGCCAGGGAACATGAAAACCTTGCACAAGACTCAAATTAAAAACATCTTGAAACTTAGCATGCGCATCACCAGAGAATAGACTTCAAAGAATGTCGTGGTGAAAAGTTGACAATGAATTCTCACTTCTAATGCTCTCAATTCTTTCCTGCTCTCGATGGGCTTTTTGGCAAGCCACATTAATACTCAAGCAGTGCTTGCTTGCTACCCTGTTTTTCCCAAAATAAGACCTCCCTGGATAATAAGCCCAATCGGGCTTTAGAGCACATGCGTATCCTGCCCCATACATCCCTTCGGCCGATTCGCTCACACAGAGAGGGACTTCTCCGGGTGCCGTCCACCAGGCTGTGCCAGCAGGCGACGCCCAGGGGAAGGGCCTTCTCTGTGGCGGGCCCGACCCTCTGGAATGACCTTCCCCCTGACATTAGAACGACCACGGACCTCCGCTCCTTCCGCCAGAAACTCAAAACCCACTTGTTTCATCTAGCCGGCCTGGCCTAATTCCAGCTTTCCCACCTCAGTTTGTATTTTTAAATTTTGCGATTTGGTTTTAAGGTTTAAGTTTTTAATTTTTATAAATTTGTACAGGGGTTTATTTAATTCGATTTTAGTTATATGTATTATTGATTGTAATGGTTTTAATTTGTACCTGTACACCGCCCCGAGTCCCTTCGGGGAGAGGGGGCGGTCTAGAAGTCCAATAAATAATAATAATAATAATAATAATAATAATAATAATAAAATAAGCCCTCCCCTCAAAATAAGCCCTCTCTGAAAATATTGCAACACAGTAGTAGCCATGAGGTGTCCACACTCGCTTCCTCCTGCACCTCAAAAATAATAAGACCTCCCCAAAAATAAGGTGAAGTACTTATTTTGGGGGGTTGAAAGAAGATAAGACCCTATCAGTTTGCCATTGTGTTTCCCCAAAAATAAGACCCTGTCTTATTTTCAGAGAAACACAGTACACAATGCCAAACTGATGCAGGCAATATCTCCCAGTTATGCATGCCTTACACCAAGCCTTACTACCAGTTATGCATGCCTTACACCACAATCCCAAGTTTGTTATTTAATAAAAAGAAGAGGCAAGCCAAAAGTTTAAGACGCTTATGTGAGAGATTTATTCAGTTTCATTTGTACAGGAGAGATTTATTCCAGCTCCTCCATGCGAAGAGATCAGACATCACAACGTTTTGATGGGTCATCAAGTCTATAGAATTCATATTTACATGTCACGGGATTTACCACTGATTTACATCCTTTAATTACGGCAGGACCGCCATACCTTTGAAGGAGGGAAAAAGAAAGAAGAGGAATTATGATCGGTCAAACTTGACCTTAATTGACATGGTCATCTAGGATCCTCTGACACCTTAGACCTTGCACAAAACTATAGGAACTTTGTGAGACAAATGTTGATGCAGCCACGGCTTTATTTGGTTCTACAAACCCAATTCTTGGAGATCCTCCTTTGCACGGAGAAATCTCAGGGTTGAGACACGTAGGAATTGACTATTGTGTTTTCTTGCAGAAGTATAAGGAGCTTGTTGGAGACCTGCAACCATGGCCAGCAGGATGGATGAAAGACAGGCTAGTTATCCCCCTAGTCCTGAGAGGCCAGGAGAAAGCAATAAAAGCTGGGAGAAATTCTGCTCTCTATCAGCCTCAGTTTCTCTACTCCAGAGGTGGGATTCAGCAGGTTCTGTCCAGTTCTGGAGAATGGGTAGCAGAAATTTTGAAAAGTTTGGAGAACTGATAAATACCACCTCTGGCTGGCCCTGCCCACCATCCATTCTCTCCTCCTGAGTCCTAGTTGATCAGGAGGGAATGTGGATTTTGCAGTATCCTTCCCCTGGAGTGGAGAGGGAATGGAGATTTTGCAGTATCCTTCCCCTGGAGTGAGGAGGGAATGTGGATTTTTGCAGTATCCTTCCCCTGGAGTGGGGAGGGAATAAAGATTTTGCAGTATCCTTCCCCTGGAGTGGGGAGGAAGTGGGGATTTTACAGTATCCTTCCCTGGAGTAGGGAGGGAATGGAGATTTTGCAGTATCCTTCCCCTGGAGTGGGGAGAGAATGGAGATTTTACAGTATCCTTCCCTGGAGTGGGGAGGGAATGGGGATTTTGCAGTAACCTTCCCCTGCCCTGCCCACCAAGCCACACCCACAAAACCAGTAGAAAATGTTTGAATCACACCACTGCTCCACATAATATTACTTGCTCAACATTGGGAAGGCAAATGAGGGGCTAAACTTCTCAATGAGCTAGACTCTAGAAATTTAATATTATTAGCTGGTCAGGAACAGATCACATAGTAACTTTGATTAATTATTTGATTAATTATGTGTGCTTATCATGAAAATTTGTGGTTGCTGGGGCCACCACAGGACATGACATGAGTGAGGTTGAGCTGGCCATGTCTACCCCAGCCCCCCAAGATCAAGCACAACCTTGATGTGGCCCTCAACAAAATCAGGTTTGGCACCCCTGATGTAGATGGTGAGAAGAAGACATGAGCTCTGAGGCACTCCGCATTGAAAAGACCTGCGACTTGACCTCTCCTGCCTGACCACCACTGACTGGAACTGCCCATGAAGTCCAGAGAAGTACATCAGGACAGTGTCTCCCACTCAAGACCTCCATAAGCTGATAGCATAATTTCTTACCTGTGACAACATGACAATCCTCTTTTGAGACAATCGCATTTCAAACACTCGGCTGTGTTCCACGAGGACCCAATGGGATGCTCTTTCTTATCGTGCGGATCCACGCATTTGGTTGGCCACACCTCTTTCCCTAAGGGAAAAGACTCCAGTTGAACCTGTAGCTGCACCCAAGCCTACTATTACACAAATTCTCCACAGTTGCTACAAAAACAGTTTGCTTTATTTATTGATCAGATTTGTTAGGACCCCTGGTGAGCCAATGACTCATGAATGCTCAACAAGCATTCATATGGTTGAAGGTTTAAGAGACCTTTGATGGAGATCTGGGTGAAACAGATCTTAAACAGAATAACAGAGTTGGAAGGGACCTTGTGAGTCATCTAGCCCAACCCCTACCCAAGCAGGAGACCCTACCCCATTTCTGACAGATGGCAGTTCAGTCTCTTCTTGAAAGTCTCCAGGGATGAATCTCCCACGACTTCTGAAGGCAACTTCTGTTCCACTGGTTGATTGTTCTCACTGTCAGAAAATCTCCCCTTATTTCTAGGTTGAATCTCTCCTTGTTCAGTTTCCATCCTTTATTCCTTCTCTGGCCTTCAGAGCTATTGGAAAATAGCTTGACCCTCTCTGGGGCAGCCCCTCAAATATTGGAAGGTTGCTCTCCTGTCTCCCCTGGTCCTTCTCCTCTCTAGACTAGACATATCCTGCAACTGTTCATCATATGTTTTAGCCTCCAGTCCCCCTCATCCTCTTGGTTGCTCTTCCCTCCACTCTTTCTAGACTCTCTCTTTTTTTTATAGTATGGTGACCACAACTGGATGCAGGATTCTGGCATGATTTCTTCATATCAGTAATGACTATGATTACCATTTATTAACTGGGGTTTAAAGGGATCCATAAAGCACGCTCCTTGACATGTAGACAGCATGAAACAGAGAACGATCAGGCTGAAGAAGACTCTCTACGGAAGGAAGAGAAGAAGAAAGTCAGTCAACCAGAGAACTCGGTGACCTCTTCAATACAGGTAGTCCTCAACTTACATCAGTTCATTTAGTGAGCGTTCAGAGTTACAACAGCATTTAAAAAGGTGACCATTTTTTTTTTAAGTATGATCTTTGCAGCATTAGATGGTCATCAAAATTCAACATTCATGGTCATTAGATCAAAATTCAGATGCTTGGCAACTGGTTCATACTCCGGTCCCCCTCCAGGAGCAAAACATGGCATTGTGAGAGACCTCACTACAGATGGAAGGAGACATACCTTACCCCCACATTAGCGGCTGCCTGCTTTTCATGCCTTCTCCCATCTGGGAGATGTTGTGGAGAGCAAGAAGGGGACAATCCTGAATCTGTATTATTGAGTTGCGGTGTCCCCCATAGCAAAACATTCATTTCTGCATGTGTGTGTTAATCCTCAACACTACTAAAAAAAAAAACCACCTCTACTGGAGCCCCTGCTCAAAAAATAACACCAGTTACATTTGGATTTTGCACTCCTCCCGAAATGCAATTCATTAATCGCTCTTTTGACCCTTTCTCTCATCTGAAGTTCTAAAGAAGGACATTCTGGCATTTGTGCTTCATTGTTTTCTGTATTTGTGTCTTTTGTAAAAGTAAAGGTTTCCCTCGCACCTATGTGCTATTCATTCCTGACTCTAGGGGGCAGTGCTCATCTCTGTTTCAAAGCCGAAGACGTCTCCGGGGTCATGTGGCCGGCATGACTCAAACGCCGAAGGCGCATGGAATGCTGTTCCCTTCCCACCAAAGGTGGCTCCTATTTTTCTACTTGCATTTTTTACGTGCTTTTGAACTGCTAGGTTGGCAGAAGCTGGGAATTTGAATTTGAATTTATTTATATTTATATCCCGCCCTTCTCCACAGAGGACCCAGGGCGGCGCACAGGAATTTAAAAACATACAAAAATACAAAAAATAAATACCTAATTTAAAATATATTAAACTATCCTAATCCTATGCTAAAACCAAATTTTAAAATACCCAATTTAAAACTTTCTAAAAAGTTTTAAATTGGACAAGTCACGGGAGCTCACTCAGTTACGTGGCGCTGGGGATTCGAACCGCCGAACTGCCGCCCTCTCTGATCGACAAGCTCAGCAGTCTTAGCCACTGTCCCTGTCTTTATTGAATCTAAATAAGCTACAGAGTACTTCTCTTATTGTTATAAGTGTCACCTGCAGCTTCAAGAGAATGCCTTTCCCAAAGGGGCCATTTTATTCCTCCAGCCCTTCTCTTCTCACATCCAAGTTAAATCCAAGTTAAATCGAGCTCTGGTTTGGGAATAAAGAAGACATCATTTCACTTACCATCTTGGCTTTGGGGAAGATCTAGAAAGCTCTTGGTAGGGAGGAAGGACAAGGAGCAGCGCTTCTCTCTGATGTCGGCAAGGAATCCGCTTCTCCAATTTATACACGAACCAAGACCGCCCCTTGTGCAATTCCTTTAAAAAAAAAAATCAGTGTGAAAGTTTTGCCACTTCTTTTTTTCCCCCTTCTACCCACTGCTAGAAGGGAAATATTTATGTTATGACGTTTGTGTTTGTTTTGTAGATGTGATAAGGGGAAAGTATTTTGTCAGCTTTAAAACAACTTGGTTAAAAAAAAAAAAATGGCCAGCAGGATGTGTGAGTTTCAAAGGAGCCGGATGTGCTGGGTCCCTTATGTAGAAGGGCGGGATATAAATCGAATTAAAATAAATAAATAAAATAAAAATCCTTCTTCCCAGCTGCTCCCTAGATGCCCCCTGCCTGTGTCGGGTACAGGAAGTCCTCGACATATGACCGAAAGGGTGGCAAACATCTCTGTGGCTCGGTGAGACATTTGTTAAGTCAATTTGTGGATGCCCCAACACTGGAAGTCTTTAAAGAAGATGTTGGAGAGCCATTTGTCTGAAACGGTATAAGGTTTCCTGCCTAGGCAGGGGGTTGGACTAGAAGACCTCCAAGGTCCCTTCCAACTCTGCTATTGTATTGTATTGTATTTAGTCCAGTGGTGGGTTTCCGCAGGCTCGCACCTACTCGTGAGAGCCGGTTGGTGAAATTTAGAGAACCGGTGAGAGGGGGTTCCACCGGCGTACCTGGAAGTAAATCTGACCGACCGCTGCCAGTGACCCAACGGGAAGGAAAGGAAAGGAAAGGAAAGGAGGGAAGGAAGGAAGGAAGGAAGGAAGGAAGGAAAGAAAGAAAGAAAGAAAGAAAGAAAGAAAGAAAGAAAGAAAGAAAGAAAGAAAGAAAGAAAGAAAGAAAGAAAGAATTTATCATCACAATTGAGTCCAAAATTTTGGTTGCTAAGCAAGAGCGTTGTTAAATGAGTTTCACCACATTTTAAAAGGTGGCCACTCCCACCCTGTCACATGACTGCCAAGCCACGCCCACAAAATAGGCCACACCTACAGAGTAGGTTCTAAAAAATTTGAAACCCACCACTGATTTAGTCCCATGTTACAGCCTTTTGTGCCAAAGTCGTTAAGTGAAGCACTGCATTTGTTAAGTTAGTGACACCCTTGTTATGTGAATCTGGCTTCCCTGCTTGTCTGAAGGACGCAACAGGGGGATAATGTGATCCTACAACACCGCAACTGCCATAAACCTGAGCCAATTGTTAAGCGCCGGCTTAAGAAAGGATATAACAGTAACGGTCATAAGGAAGAAAAACGGTCATACAAATAACTATACGTATTTCAGATCTTCCAACCTCAACAATATTAGTCTCTTTCCATCATCCTTTTATCGTTTTTCCAAGATTTCATAAACATAAATCGCATTTCTTTGTGCCCTAGGCTTATTATCTCCTACTAAAAATTTCATTTATTGTTTTTTTAAAAATTACTTATTATTTTATTTATTGTTTATTTTATTAAATTTATAGACTGCCCCCTCTCCCCCATGGGGAATCGGGGCGGTGCACAGGAAATTAAAAATCAAATAAATACAACAATATACAAAATATTAAAACCGAATTAATTTACCCCTGTGCTAAAATATCAACGTTAAAACCCTTAAAACCCTAAACCCTAAAAATTCCAATTAAACAATTTATTTCTACAGGCTAGGTGTGATAAGTTAGGCCAGGCCGGCCTGATGGAAGAAGTGAGTAACTTCTGGCGGAAGGAGCGGAGGTCCGTCGTTGTTCTGATTTCGGGGGATAGGTCGTTCCAGAGGGCTGGGCCCACCACAGAGAAGGCCCTTCCCCTGGGCGTCGCCGGCTGGCATTGCCTAGTGGACGGAACCCGGAGAAGTCCCTCTCTGTGGGAGCGAATCGGCCGGAGGGATGTATGGGTTCGAATGTGACTTCAATGTTCCAAATGGGTAAGGTTACTAATAACACCAAATATTAACAATATTTCATCAATCCCAGGATTGTGTATGTGTGTGTGTTAGTTAGTTTATTTATTATCGTCAAAGACCAGTGATAGACATGACTTTTTTCAATATATTTCAAAAGTACTGACATTAAAAGTGGATAATAACATCCCTGTTAAGAAAATACACATTCTCAAACTGTTTGGGTCGCTCCCTGGCTTACATGGGTGAAAACCCGATACGTATGGGGATAAATACAATGATCCAGAAATGGATTAGAGATATCTCCAAATAATTGGTACAAGATGGCAGCTATGACAGCTAGAGGAATGGGAATGTATCTCAAAATCCCCATACTTTCTAATCCTTACTATCTTAAATGCACTGTATATTTATAACACATTATTAATGTCATCAAATTACCTAATCCTACTTTCCCACCTAATCTCTACTTACTAGGGTTATAATAAATATAGATTGTCTATTAATGTATATACCGCTATTTTGCCTATATCCATTTTCCCATTTTATTAATGTACTAGCCGTTCCCGGCCACGCGTTTCTGTGGCCCAGTCTGGTTAAATGGCCAACCAATTTGTGTGTAGATCTACACCTGCACACACAACCACCTACACACAACCACCGTATAACCCCCAACCTACCTACCTCCTGTATTTCTCCCTCTCTCCCTCTACCTACCTACCTACCTACCTACCTACCTACCTACCTACCTACCTACCTACTGTATTTCTCCTCTCCCTCTCTATCCCTGTACCTACCTATCTACTGTATTTCTCCCTCTCTCCCTCTACCTACCTACCTACCTCCTGTATTTCTCCTCTCCCTCTACCTACCTACCTACCTACCTACCTACCTACCTACCTACTGTATTTTTCCTCTCTTTATCACTCTACCTACCTACCTACCTACCGTATTTCTCCCTCAGAGTATTTTATGTCATAAAGGATGACCTAATACTTGTGGCCCACTGCTCTCTTTGTATCCATCTACCTACCTTTTTTACAATTTTTTACATTTCCGTTGCGTGTACCTGGCACAGGTGTGACATCTACACAATCTATATATTGGTGCTGTACTTGAAAGGAGCATTGTGTGAAAATTTGGAAACGATCGGAGATTAGCGGTTTTGAACAAACTCTTGTTACATTTTTATTTATATAGATTTTCTCATTATCCATCATCTCTTAACCTCTTTGAAAGTTCATCATTTATCGACTTTTTGACCAGTCTTTTATATTTCTTTCTTAGAATCTTATATCTCTTTTTGATATTTTTTTTAAAAATACCTACTGAACCTTCCTTTCTGAGTACATTTTGTGACTTTTTGCTGGACTAGTCATCCATAAGGCTTCCTTTTGTTTTGGTTCTTTAAAAAGTCTTTTCTGAGATATGATTTTCTTTTTCTGAGCATACCAAAAGTCCAGAGCAGTAAAAACCCATAATTATCTGTTTCCTTCTTTTACTGCTCTGCAAAATAAGGCATGGTAAATCTCCTGTGTTATTTTTATTACAGTACGGTTTATAGATATTGGAATGACTTATTCCCTCTGAAATGTTGTTCAGGCCAGTGTTTCAGGTTTATTCTCTCTGAAATGATGTCGCGTTGGTGTTCCTGGTTTTGTAAGAAAATCAGATTTGCCTCTGAGATGGAATTTCGGACCTATGTAAATTAATAAGTATTACTGATTTATGACAAAATGGTGATCAGTTCTGACTCTTTATTTCCAGCGCAAGATCTAGGGTTGATGAGGCTTTTTAGCGGAGAGTGTGTAGGATCAAAGCAAATAACCTTTCTAACTATATTGTTTCTTTATTATGTATTTATTGAGTTGATCAAACACGTATGAGAGAACAGTTATAAGTATAAACATGGAGATGAACACAGGAAATGAGTACAAATAAATGGGGACAGTAGGACAGGGATGGTAGGCACATTGGTGAGCTTATGCATGCCCCCTTTACGGACCTCTGATGAATGGGGTGAGGAGGTCCATGCTAGACAGTTGGAGGTTGAAGCTATGGGGGGTTTGAGGATGTAACAACGGAGTCAGGTAGAGCATTCCAGGCGTCGACCCCTCTGTGGCTGAAATCTTATTTTCTGCAAGTGAGTTACGGGGTTGTTAATAGACAAGAAAATTCTAGAAGATTAGGTTTCTTTTTGCTGTTTCATGGAATGTTTGTATTACAATACGATAGCAGAGTTGGAAGGGACCTTAGAGGTCATCTAGTCCAACCCCCTGTCAAGGCAGGAAGCCCTATCTATACCATTTCAGACAAATGGCTATCCAACATCTTCTTAAAGACTTCTAGTATTGGGGCTTTCACAACTTCTGGAGGCAACTTCTGTTCCACTGATTGATTGTTCTCACTGTCGGGAAATTTCTCCTCAGTTTTAGGTTGCTTCTCTCCTTGATTGGTTTCCACCCATTGCTTCTTGTTCTGCCCTCAGGTGCCTTGGAGAATAGCTTGACCTCTTCTTTGGGGCAACCCCTGAGATATTGGAAGACTGCTATCATGTCTCCCCTAATCCTTCTTTTCATTAAACTAGACATACCCAGTTCCTGCAACCGTTCTTCATATGTTTTAGTCTCCAATCCCCTCATCATCTTCATTGCTCTTCTCTGCACTCTTTCTAGAGTCTCCACATCTTTTCTACATCGTGGTGACCAAAATGCAGTATTCCAAGTGTGGCCTTACCAAGGCATTGTAAAGTGGTATTATCACCTCACGTGATCTTGATTCTCTCCCTCTATTTATGCAGCCTAGAACTGTGTTGGCTTTTTTGGCAGCTGCTGCCCACGGCTGGCTCATATGGTTGTCCACTAAGACTCCAAGATCCCTTTCACAGTTACTACTTTTGAGCAAGGTACCACCTATACTGTATCTGTGCATTTCGTTTTTCTTGCCTAAATGTAGAACCTTACTTTTTTCACTATTGAATTTCATTTTGTTAGATAGTGCCCAATGTTCAAGTTTGTCAAGATCCTTCTTTATCTTAAGCCTTTATCTTCTGGAGGGTTGGCTATTCCTGCCAGTTTTGTATTAAAAGCTGTTAGATTATAGTTTGCTCACAGGAAATAAGTCATATGACAGATTTCTGTTTTGTAAGGACTAGTGGGGGACATGATAGCAATCTTCCAGTATTTGAGGAGCTGCCACAAAGAGGAAGGGGTCAATTTATTTTTCAAAGTACCAGAAGACAGGACTAGAAGCAATGGGAGGAAACTAATCCAGGAGAGAAGCAACCTGGAATTAAGGAGAAATTTCCTGACAGTGAGAACAATCGACCAGTGGAACAACTTGCCACCAGAAGCTGTGGGTGCTTCATCACTGGAGGATTTTAAGACGAGACTGGTCAGTCACTTGTCTTTAAAGATATTGGGTGTCAGATCCCTAAAAGTGATACCGCCATTCAGTTGGGAGGAGGGGGGCCTTGGAGTCGATTTATTAGCAGTGACTGTGACAACGGATCATTTACAACTGGTTTCCTGGTGCCGAAGTGCCTTGAGATCTCCTCACCTTTTGGGGGAATGTTTATGATGGCCATGTGGGACGGTTGACTTTAATGTCTAAGGGAAGATAGCCATGGGAATATCCATGTTTATTCGGTTCTCAAGGCAGTTGGTAAAGGAAACATCTTCACACTGGCGTATTGGCTAAAATCTGCATTCTATCTAATGGGAGGGGTCTCTACTGCTTTAATTCTACTCGCATTGCCTAAGGGGATTCAAACGTTGCGTTGAACCTAATGGTTTCCATTCTACTTAATAAAGGGTTCCTTTCGAAATAGTCCGTTTCAAGAGTCTTCCCGTTCTTAAGCTAGGAGAGGAACCCTTACACTGGGTCTCCTTCTGGAGCAGAGGGCTGGACTAGACTTCCAGGGTCCCTTCCAGCTCTATTCTGATTCTGATTTTAAAACTAACCAAAAGGAGACAGAAGCTATTCTAAAGGGCTGGGTCTTATCCTCTTAAGGAAACGAAACCTGAAACACCAGTCTGAGCAACATGGGAGAAGGAACGAACCTGAAAATCCAGTCTGAACAACGCCAAGAGAACCAGTCATTCCAATATTGGGGGAAAGGAACTGCAAATCATAATGTAATAAAAAGTGACAGAGAAGGTCTCCAAGCATTATTTTAGTGGTAAAGTTGTCGTAGGTGATACACCTCTATTGGCAGAAAGTGCAGAGGATCTAAAGAGCCTCTTGATGCAGGTGAAGGAGGAGAGTGCAAAAGTTGGCTTGGAACTCAACATTAAGAAAACCAAGACCATGACATACGGCCCTCTCAATTCCTAGCAAATGGATGGGGAAAGAAATGGAGGGAGTGACAGATTTTATTTTCCTGGGCTCCAAGATCACCACAGATGCAGCCAAGAAATCAAAAGAGGCTTGCTCCTGGGGAGGAAAGCGATGGCAAATCTAGACAGCATATTAAAAAGCAGAGACATCCCCCTGCCAACAAAAGTGTGTATAGTCAAGGCTCTGGTTTTCCCAGTTGCCATGGATGGTTGTGAAGGTTGGACTATAAGGAAGGCTGAGGGCCAAAGAATGGAGGCCTTTGAACTCTGGGGCTGAAGAAGAAGACTCCTGCACTGAGTCCCTTGGACTGCAAGGCCATCCAACCGGTCAGTCCTAGAGGAGATCAACCCAGAAATATCTCCTACAAGAGGTCAATGAGAGAATATGGTCCTATGGCTTAGGACCTGGGTACCTACGAGATCGCCTTCTGCCACCGAGAGCCTCCTAGTGGCCAGTACACTCCCATAGAGAGGGACTCTTCATGGTGCCGTTGGCTAGACAATGTCGACTGGTGACACCCAGGGGGAGAGCCTTCTCCGTGGGAGCCCCTGTCCTCTGGAACGAATGGCCCCCGGAGTTATGAACTATCCCTGACTTACGCACCTTCCGCTGCGGTCTCTTTCAACAAGCTGGGCTGGCATAAAACAATTTAAATTTAAATTTCTATTATTTTAATTAGGGTTAGTTTGGGTTTTTTACACATTTCGGCCAATATTTTAATTATGTTTTTCAAAAGCTTTTTAAACTATATCACTTTTATATATGTGTTTTTACATATTTTTATATTTGTTTTTGTTTTGGCTGTACACCGCCCTGAGTCCCTCGGGAGTAGGGCGGTATCAAAAACCAATAAACTCTCAACTCTAATATGAAGCTCAGCTTGAGCAGAACCAGAGAGCAAGGACTAGTGCAGAACAAAAATATGTGAGCTGGGAACCAAGAGAGAAAGAACCTACATGGAAAGCAAGTCTACTCTGTCAAATGCCTTACTGGAGATTCTAATAGACAAGAAGCATGGAGGAAACACCCTATATAGAGAGACCTCAAAGGACATTCTTAAACCTTAAGTGTCAGATTATAGCTTGGAAGCCTATGGGAAAAGAGTAAGTATACATTTGTTAGAGTAGGGCAGCTAATTGCTTTGTGGTCTACGATGCTCAAAAGGAGTGTGGGGGGCATTTTGGGGGAAGTTGGGGAGGAAGATGCACATTTGGCTGTTTCAACCTCTCGCATTCTGCTGGGGGCTTTTAATAATAATAATAATAATAATATTTAATTTATAGACCACTTCCTCTCCCCGAAGGGACTCGGAGCGGTGCACAGGGGAATTAAAATATACAAACATAAATATAAATATACATAAATATAGATAAAATCAAGATTAAACAATTTATCCCTGCACTAAAAACCCATAATACTAAAAAAGCTAAACCCCTTAAAAACCCCGATTAAAACAATAAACAGATGACTAACCAAGGCCGGCCAAGCAGAAAAAGTGCGTTTTTAATTTTTGACGGAAGGAGCGGAGGTCCGTGGTTGTTCTAATTTCAGGGGGAAGGTCGTTCCAGAGGGCAGGGCCCGCCACAGAGAAGGCCTTTCCCCTGGGCGTCGCCCGCTGGCATAGCCTAGTGGACGGCACCCGGAGAAGTCCCTCTCTGTGGGAGCGAATCGGCCGCAGGGATGTATGGGGCAGAATCCGATCCTGCAGATAGCTAATCTCTCCATCATTTGGGGGTTTTCTTCCCATGCTGTTCTGAAGTTCGTGAACTTGTTCCCCTTCATTGTATCTCTCAAACAGAGACCAATGAACTATGAAGCATGTCTTATCCGCTTGGCAGTGCCTATTTCGGCACAACCTGAACCCGGAAAAGGCTTCATAAGTGCACAGGAGGCAGCCTCCTTTTTTACGCTCTTGTCTTCTACCACGATATAAATCGGAGGAGCAAATTCCTTACTGGCCTCAGAGAGAGCTCCTACTCCCTGTCCTCCCTTCCTCCTACAAAGAGCTTCCTCGATTGTTTCCCAAATCCAAGATGGTAAGCAAAATTGTTTGCTCTCCTGTGCAGCAGGAGGTTGATCTGACTTGGAAGTAAGAAGGGAATGCCTGCAGGAAGGAGACGGATGAGATGAGGCAGCTCTCTGGATCTTATTCAGATGAAATAAAGCTCAAAATACCTGAGTTAATATTAATGGAGGTTCAAAAGCAATCAGGTGCTCCTTTAGAACATCAAAGAGAGATAGTAGAAAAAGAACGATTTGCAAAACTAGTGAATTGCACTTGGTGGTATTTGGGATGAGTGTGAAATCCAGGCGTTGCTGATGTAATTTTTGGGAAAGGACTCAGACAAATTTTATTTTCCAGCTATTTAGCAGGTTTAACAGTAGATGCTCAAATGAACAAAAAGATCTTTTTTTTCCCCTATGGGGGAATATATCAACTAAGTAATATAGATTTGGGATTGTCCACTTTTGGAAGGAAGGAAGGAGGGAGGGAGGGTGGGAGGGAAGGAAGGAGCATTAAAATTATATATTTTTTCATGGCTTCACAAATCTCCCACTAGAAGATTCAGGAGAGAAGACAAGGCTGAATACCAAGAAATAAAGATAAATTCCAACTGCTTTCATGATTTCCATTTTGTTGTTTGAACTTTGGCTTCCCACTTTGAATGGTGGCAATTTGGAAATGAAAGAAATGGGGCGAGAGAGAGAGAGAGAAAAGAAGATGGTAGGAGAAATAGCCTTTGAGTCCCTGATTTTTGTGACTAGACATGACTTATCTTGTCACTTATTGTATTTTTCTTCTTCTACTACTTTCTTAGAGAGTTTTCCTCATCCTGATTTTCTTCTTCTCCATGCTGGCTACGTGTCCAGGACACACACCCCACGTTATCCGCCTTCACAAGAGTAAGCAAGTTCCTTCTTTACCTGAGCAAACATTCTACTTCCTGCAGAAAGCTTGTCAAGGGGTTTCTGAAGCCTCAGGACACCCAAAACATTCATCTGTAGCCTCCCTTTCCTCCTAGGCCCACGAAATGCACCAGGGAGTGCTTTCAACCTCCTGGGTCCTTCTCTAACTACCTTCCACCCACAGCTTCTCATCCTGTGCCCAGATGCTGTGGAGAATAAAGCTCTTCCCTCTAGAAAGTCTTCAGCCTTGATAGGGGGACCTGCCAATCTAAAAATAACTGCAATAAAATGGGTGCACCAAGCGCTGATTGGTTATATCCTTATCACATTCGTACAACAGAGGATTCCTCAAAGCGGCCCCCTTCTCTGGCGGTTGGCTTCCTGGTATGATTTGGCGATTTGGCTGTGCAGGATGACAGAATGATAGAGTTGTAGGGGACCTTAGGGGCTCTTCTAGCCCAACCCCCTGGTCAAGCAGGAGACCCTACGCCATTTCAGACCAATGTTTGTCCAAGATGCAGGGTTAATTGGAGTCTTTTTCCTTACATAGTGAACATACTACGCTTTCGTCCACGTCCCGAAGCAGCCAATCCCGATGTAACCACAGACGCCACCATCGAGAGGCTGGGTTAATTGCCACAGATGCATGTACCATATTTATGGGATGCACCACTACCAGAGGTAGGAAGATCTTCCCGGCGTCGATTGGTTATATGACTTTGCACATGATTTTGTCCTAAGATAAGCCAGAAATGTTAAGTGAGTTTGTTTGTTTGTTTGTTTAATTTATCATGGAGCGACTTTAGGCCATTTGAGATAGGAGACATCCATGGACACCAATAAAGATTAAAGTCAAGTTTTCCCATGTTCAGTCATGTCCATTTCCTAGCCAAGGGTGCCTGCGTTATCCAAACACACTTCCATGGTCATGTGGCCATCAGGACTCTATGCCGAGGGGCATGGAACACTGTTGACTTCCTACTGAAATGATACCTATTTATCTACTCACATTCGCTTGCTTTTGAACTGCTCGGTGGCCAGGAGATGGGGCAAGGAACATGAGCTCCCCCCATCCTTCAGCAGTCGGATCTCGGACCTGGTCCGGGCCAGCTTCCAAGAGAGTAAACTCAGGGTCTTTAACTGTTGAGCCTCACACCTCTAATGCACACATATACATGTGCAAAACCTGAATGGTGAATGTAATTCATGATAATCCCCATAGGTGATCTAGGTCAATATGTCATCTGTTCTTCTCTGTTTCCCTGAAAATAAAACCACCCCAGATAATAAGCCCAATCAGGCTTTAGAGAGCATGCATCCAAATAAGCCCTCCCCAAAAAATAAGCCCTCCTCCAAAATATTGCAACACAGCAGCGGCCATGAGGTGACCATGCTCGCCGCCTCCTGCACCTCAAATGTAATTAGGCCTCCCCCAAATTAAGGCCAAGCGCTTATTTGGGGGTCAAAAGAAAATAAGAACCTGCCTTCATTTCAGGGAAACACGGTATTCAATTTCGAGAATAGAATTGAGAAGTTTAGGCCCTTGTTTATCTTTCTAATGTGGAGCAAAGAGTATGAGGTGAAGACCCAGGAATGTTGGGTGCAGAAGAGAGTGGAGAAACTGAGGCTGGGAAGGAGCAGGGTTTCTCCCTGCCTGCCTGCCTTCCTTTCTCCTGTCTCTGGGGAAGAACTGGGTTGTCCTATTGTGTATCCTGCTGGGCCTGGTTGCAGGTCTCCAAGAAACTCATAATCCTGGTTGTAATGAAACACAGGAACACCCAACATGTGTTTAACATCTTGAGATTTCTCCATGCCAAGAACTGACCACAATTGTTCTTCTTGTTTTGTATTTGTTTGATTTAAGGTTCAGTAGTGGTTCAGACGTGCCTCAACTATGCAAGACAATGGCACATCTTCCATCATCAATGCGCTGTTATTCTGATCTGCTCACAGAGAGGAACCTGATTAAATCTCGTAAAATGTGAATGAATCTGAATAAACCTTTGACATAACCATCTAAGCCTATTTCCTTGTCCTTCCTTCATATTAATTAACCACTTGATATTGGAGATTGGAACAACAGATATACTTGGGGACTAGAGAGTTTGGGTCATTAATCGGTTCAAATTAAGGAACAAATCCTTGCATGAAAAATCAGGGGAGTGGGGTGGGATCCTAAGGAACCTTCAATCTTCATTTCCTGTACAGAAGAGAAGACAACTCAACTGTGATGAAAACAACCCTACAGTCAACGATTGTGACCAAGCAAATACAACACAATTGTACAGTACAATGCAGGTCTGAAAATTAAGATAAAACAGCCAGCATTTTAAGAAGGCTTTCTCATTTTACATGTACATTGTGGGTCAATGAAGATGACCAAAGTGGTAGGGGCAAAGTTACAATTGCCATCCTGCAGGTTTTCACACACATAAACACACACACACACAAACACACACACAAGACACTCATGATGCACAGGTTCTTACTGCATCTGTGTCTGCTTTGCCAATTGCACAGGGGCAGATAGGACAGAGCTCCAGAGAGTCAACATCATTGCCCAGAAGGGTCATGGGTTGCCCTCTCCCCTCTTTGGACAGCTTTATAGCCCCCATTGCCTTAAGAAAGTCCAAAACATCCTGGTAACTAAGGCGTAGCAAGACAAGGGTACAACATACGCTTATCTAGGTGTACGCATATCAGCCTCCATGGCCGCAATTGCACCATTTTGGGATGTGTCTCTGGGCACTTACAACATTAAAAAATAAAACCATAAAAAGGCATATAAACGTATAAAGTGACCTTTACAATCACCAATAGAAATAGAGGTATAGAAATAGAGGACTATAGTGAAATTGTATGTGTTGATGTATACACACTGTACGTTCAATCGAGCAATGCTTTTATTTTTATTCCTGGAAATGGTCGATGCCACTGAACATTTCCTACATCAGTCCAGGAACACAATGAAACTGTGTCTTATGGGCAGTTCTTACTTCCTAAACATTAATGGAGTATGAAAGCACTAGAGCCACATGAAAAGAAAAATAAATTGGATGCTCGGTTCCTTAGACTGGGAACTAGGACGAAGAGTCCCTTCGATGAAGCATATGTATTTTCCACTTTGGCGGTCAACCATTTTCCGCTTTAGAATACATCCTCTCATTTATTTAAGCTCTGTGCTGAATATATAAAGAGAGATTCTTGAAGAAAATGAGCAAGATTTGAAAACTGGAGGAAGAAATATCATTAACCTGCATTTGGCCACCTATAAACATTGGGGGTATCATCATACATGCTACGGGTTTGAGGAAAGCACATTGCGAATAGACAACTGCCTCTAGCCTCTAATACATCAGGCTCTGCTCTTGTTGATGTGCAACTGATAGATTGGTTGTTAAATTATGATTTCCAAATAGATTTTAGTTCTGATTTGTCACTATTGTATTCTAGATTTTTTAACTAGATGCTCCTTGCGTATTTTTAATGGTACTGGTCTTTCTTTTTGTTAAAAAGCTTTTTATTCTTCCTTTCAAATTCGTTCTTAAATATACATTCTTATAATTCGTATTTAACATTTGTCAATTCATATCATTTTCCTGCTTGTATATTTACCTTTTCATACTTTCTTATCCCCCCACCCCGATTTAATGTGTTATCTGAGTTATTTGTTTTGTCCTTGTTCCTTTCTCTTTCTATTTGTATCTTTTTTCAAGCCAATCATAAAAATGCCCCCATGTTCTGTAGTACACTGATTCTTCTTTGTCCTTTATTCTCAATGTCAACCTATTCATTTCTGCATGATCTAATATCTTCTTTATTATTTCTCCTTCCAATGGGATTTTCTCTGCTTTCCAACATTGTGCAAGAACAATTCTAGCTGCTGTTATTATTTGTACAATCAAATATGAGTCTTCTGTAGTGTATTTCTCTGGTAGAATAGCAATAAGAATATCTCTGGCTTAAATTCTATGGGCTGATGTATCCTTTTCTCTAACAATGATTGTATTTTAAGCCAATAGCTTTTTGCGTCCCTACATGTCCAATGGTACTGGTCTTTGAGTGTAAGAATAATCGTTGAATTGAATAAGCAGCTTTAAAAACCTTGATTCTAGGTTAAGGAGTGTCTTGGGGAAAGCCATTATAAGTCCCACTTGTTAGAGTAGGGCAGCTAATTGCTTTGTGGTCTACGATGCTCAAAAGGAGTGTGGGGGGCATTTTGGGGGACGTTGGGGAGGAAGATGCACATTTGCTCTCCATGGGGTCCTTTCACATGTAGGCAGCATGGAAAAGAAGACAATTAGACATGAGATATGATGTGCAAAATCATATATCCTGATGCTTCAGAAATCACCATACAAGCTTTTTGCAAGAAGGAGAGGGTGCCTGCATTATCCAAACACTCTTCTATGGTCATGTGGCCATCAGGACTCTATGCCGAGGGGCATGGAACACTGTTGACTTCCTACTGAAATGATACCTATTTATCTACTCACATTCGCTTGCTTTTGAACTGCTCGGTGGCCAGGAGATGGGGCAAGGAACATGAGCTCCCCCCATCCTTCAGCAGTCGGATCTCGGACCTGGTCTGCCAGCTTCCAAGAGAGTAAACTCAGGGTCTTTAACTGTTGAGCCTCACACCTCTAATGCACACATATACATGTGCAAAACCTGAATGGTGAATGTAATTCATGATAATCCCCATAGGTGATCTAGGTCAATATGTCATCTGTTCTTCTCTGTTTCCCTGAAAATAAAACCACCCCAGATAATAAGCCCAATCAGGCTTTAGAGAGCATGCATCCAAATAAGCCCTCCCCAAAAAATAAGCCCTCCTCCAAAATATTGCAACACAGCAGCGGCCATGAGGTGACCATGCTCGCCGCCTCCTGCATCTCAAATGTAATTAGGCCTCCCCCAAATTAAGGCCAAGCGCTTATTTGGGTGTCAAAAGAAAATAAGAACCTGCCTTAATTTCAGGGAAACACGGTATTCAATTTCGAGAATAGAATTGAGAAGTTTAGGCCCTTGTTTATCTTTCTAATGTGGAGCAAAGAGTATGAGGTGAAGACCCAGGAATGTTGGGTGCAGAAGAGAGTGGAGAAACTGAGGTTGGGAAGGAGCTGGGTTTCTCCCTGCCTGCCTGCCTTCCTTTCTCCTGGTCTCTGGGGAAGAACTGGGTTGTACTATTGTGTATCCTGCTGGGCCTGGTTGCAGGTCTCCAAGAAACTCATAATCCTGGTTGTAATGAAACACAGGAACACCCAACATGTGTTTTCCATCTTGAGATTTCTCCATGACAAGAACTGACCTCAATTGTTCTTCTTGTTTTGTATTTGTTTGATTTAAGGTTCAGTAGTGGTTCAGACGTGCCTCAACTATGCAAGACAATGGCACATCTTCCGTCGTCAATGTGCTGTTATTCTGATCTGCTCAGACAGAGGAACCTGATTAAATCTCGTAAAATGTGAATGAATCTGAATAAACCTTTGACATAACCATCTAAGCCTATTTCCTTGTCCTTCCTTCATATTAATTAACCACTTGATATTGGAGATTGGAACAACAGATATACTTGGGGACTAGAGAGTTTGGGTCATTAATCGGTTCAAATTATGGAACTAATCCTCGCATGAAAAATGTCAGGGGGGTCATAAGGAACCTTCAATCTTAATTTGCTGTACAGAAGAAAAGACAACTCAACTGTGATGAAAAAAACCTACGGTCACTGAATGCAACCAACGAAATATCGCACAATTGTACAGTACAATGCAGGTCTGAAAATTAAGATAAAACAGCCAGCATTTTAAGAAGGCTTTCTCATTTTACATGTACATTGTGGGTCAATGAAGATGACCAAAGTGGTAGGGGCAAAGTTACAATTGCCATCCTGCAGGTTTTCACACACATAAACACACACACACACAAACACACACACACACACCAGACACTCATGATTCACAGGTTCTTACTGCACCCGTGTCTGCTTTGCCAATTGCACAGGGGCAGATAGGACAGAGCTCCAGAGAGTCAACGTCATTGCCCAGAAGGGTCATGGGTTGCCCTCTCCCCTCTTTGGACAGCTTTATAGCCCCCATTGCCTTAAGAAAGTCCAAAGCATCCTGGTAACTAAGGCGTAGCAAGGCAAGGGTACAACATACGCTTATCTAGGTGTACGCATATCAGCCTCCATGGCCGCAATTGCACCATTTTGGGATGTGTCTCTGGGCACTTACAACATTAAAAAATAAAACCATAAAAAGGCATATAAACGTATAAAGTGACCTTTACAATCACCAATAGAAATAGAGGTATAGAAATAGAGGACTATAATGAAATTGTATGTGTTGATGTATACACACTGTACGTTCAATCGAGCAATGCTTTTATTTTTATTCCTGGAAATGGTCGATGCCACTGAACATTTTCTACATCAGTCCAGGAACACAATGAAACTGTATCTTATGGGCAGTTCTTACTTCCTAAACATTAATGGAGTATGAAAGCACTAGAGCCACATGAAAAGAAAAATAAATTGGATGCTCGGTTCCTTAGACTGGGAACTAGGACGAAGAGTCCCTTCGATGAAGCATATGTATTTTCCACTTTGGCGGTCAACCATTTTCCGCTTTAGAATACATCCTCTCGTTTATTTAAGCTCTGTGCTGAATATATAAAGAGAGAATCTGAAATGGAAAAAGATGCGCAAGATTTGAAAACTGGAGGAAGAAATATCATTAACCTGCATTTGGCCACCTATAAACATTGGGGGTATCATCATACATGCTACGGGTTTGAGAAAAGCACATTGCAAATAGACAACGCCCTCTAGCCTCTAATACATTAGGCTCTGCTCTTGTTGATGTCCAATTGATTAATAGGCTGCTAAATTATGATTTCAAAATAGATTTTATTTGTGATTTGTCACTATCGTATTCTAGATTTTTAACTAGATGCTCCTTGCGTATTTTTAATGGTACTGGTCTTTCTTTTTCTTAAAAAGCTTTTTATTTTTCCCTTCAAATTCATTCTTAAGTATACATTCTTATAATTGCTATTTAACATTTGTCAATTCATATCATTTTCCCACCTGTATATTTACATTTTCATACTTTCTTTCTGTTTTGTGCTTGTTTCTTTCTCTTTCCGTTTGTATCTTTTTTCAAGCCAATCGTAAAATCGCCCCATGTCCTGTAATACACTGATTCCTCTTTGTCCTTTATTCTCAATGTCGACCTATTCATTTCTGCATGATCTAATATCTTCTTTATTATTTCTCCTTCCAATGGGATTTTCTCTGCTCTCCAACTGTGTGCAAGATCAATTCCAGCTGCTGTTATTATTTGTACAATCAAATATTCTTCTCAGTTAGAATAACAACTAAGAATATCTCTGGCTTAAATTCTATGGGCTGATGTATCCTTTTCTCTAAACATGATTGTATTTTAACTCAATAGCGTTTTGCGTCCCTACATGTCCAATGGTACTGGTCTTTGAGTGTAAGAATAATCTTTGAATTGAATAAGCAGCTTTAAAAACCTTGATTCTAGCTTAAGGAGTGTCTTGGGGAAAGCGAGTATAAGTCCCACTTGTTAGAGTAGGGCAGTTAATTGCTTTGAGGTCTACGATGCTCAAAAGGAGTGGGCGGGGGGCATTTTGGGGGAAGTTGGGGAGGAAGATGTACATTTGCCTGTTTCAACCTCTCACATTCTGATGGGGCTTTTAATCTCGCCATCATTTGGGGTTTTTCTTACCATACTGTTCTGAAGTTCGTGAACTTGTTCCCCTTCGTTGTATCTCTCAAACAGAGACCAATGAACTATGAAGCATGTCTTATCCGCTTGGCAGTGCCTATTTCGGCACAACCTGAACCCGGAAAAGGCTTCATAAGTGCACAGGAGGCAGCCTCCTTTTTTACGCTCTTGTCTTCTACTACGATATAAATCGGAGGAGCAAATTCCTTACTGGCCTCAGAAAGAGCTCCTACTCCCTGTCCTTCCTTCCTCCTACAAAGAGCTTCCTCGATTGTTTCCCAAATCCAAGATGGTAAGCAAAATTGTTTGCTCTCCTGTGCAGCAGGAGGTTGATCTGACTTGGAAGTAAGAAGGGAATGCCTGCAGGAAGGAGACGGATGAGATGAGGCAGCTCTCTGGATCTTATTCGGATGAAATAAAGCTCAAAATACTTGAGTAAATATTAATGGAGGTTCAGAAGCAATCAGGTGTTCCCTTAGATTCGAACATCAAAAGAGATATAGCAGAAAAAGAACGATTTGCAAAACTAGTTAACTGCACTTTGTGGTATTTGGGATGAGCGTAAAATCCAGGCATTGCTGATGTAATTTTCAGGCAAGGACTCAAGACAGATTTTATGTTCCAGCTATTTGGCAGGTTTAACAGTAGATACTCAAATGAACAAACACAATTTTTTGTATAGGGGGTAAAAAACTCAGTAATATAGATTTGGGATGGCCCTTTTTGGAAAAAGGGAGGGAGGGATCGAGGAAGGAAGGAAGGAAGGAAGGAAGGAAGGAAGGAAGGAAGGAAGGAAGGAAGGAAGGAAGGAAGGAAGGAAGGATCATTAAAATTATATATTTTTTCATGGCTTCACAAATCTTCCACTAAAAGATTCAGGAGAAAAGATAAGACTGAATATGAAGAAATAAAGATAAATTCCAACTGCTTTCATGATTTCCATTTTGTTGTTTGAACTTTGGTTTCCCACTTTGAATGGTGGCAATTTGGAAATGAAAGAAATGGGAGAGAGAGAGAGAGAAGAAGGAAGGAGAAATAGCTTTTGAGTCCCTGAGTTTTGTGACTGGACATGACTTCTCTGGTCACTTATTGTATTTTTCTTCTACTACTTTCTTAGAGAGTTTTCTTCATCCTGATTTTCTTCTTCTCCATGCTGGTTATGTGTCTAGGAGAACAAATTCAGAAACCCATGGATTTGCCCGTTGACACGGGTGAGCAAGATTTTTCTTTATTTCAGCAAATATTCTACTTCGTCCAAAAAGCTTGTAAAAGGGGTATCTGAAGCCTCAGGATACCCAAAATATTCACCTGTAACCTTCCTTTCCTCCTTGGCCCATGAAATACACTCGGCAGTGCTTTCAACTGTCCTGGGTCCCTCCTTGACTAGCTTCCACTCACAGCTTCTCATCCTGTCCCCAGATGCTGTGGGGAATAAAGCTCTTCTCTCTAGAAAGCCTTCAGGCTTGACAAGGAGGTCCTGCCAATATAGTATAGTATAGTCTTGATTGTCATTGTACAAAATAAATACAATGAACTTTAGTTTTCAGAGTTGATATAGGTAGAGGGGATCTTGGGGGTCTTCTAGCCCAACCCCCTGCCCAGGTATCAAACCCAACGCCTTTTCAGACCAATGTTTGTCCAAATTGCCAATTTAATTGGAGTCTTTTTCCTTGTGCACAAGACAACATTCGGTAGTTTTGTCCTGTTGACAAACCCCCGAAAATGTCAGGTTGATTGCCACAGATGTATGCGTCATATTTATGTGATGCAGTGCTACTATAGATGTCTCTATGTCTGATTGTCTTCTTTTCCATGTTGGCTAATTGTCAAAGGAAGCCAAGTTCCTTTGGATTTGCCCTTTGACGTGGATAAGCAAGATTTTTCTTTCTCTGAGCAAATATTCCACGTCTAGCAAACAGCTTGTTTGGGGATTTCAGAAACCTCAGGATATATGACTTTGCACATCATATCTCATGTCTGATTGTCTTCTTTCCTATGCTGCCTACATGTAAAAGGACCCCAGAAAGGGAATCCAAACGATGGCCGCTACCCCAGCGATAAGCACGTTTTGTTCTTTACCTGAGCAAATATTCTGCATCTTGCAAAAGGTTTTTTTGGGGATTTCTGAAGCATCAGGATATATGACTTTGCACATCATATCTCATGTCTGATTGTCTTCTTTTCCATGCTGTCTACAAGTCAAAGGACCCCACAAAGGGAGACCACAAAATGTCGGATTCTTCAACAGTAAGCACGTTTTGTTCTTTACCTGTGCAAATATTCTACTTCTTTCAAAAAGCTTGTTTGGGGATTTCAGAAACATTAGGATATATGACTTTGCACATCATATCTCATGTCTGATTGTCTTCTTTCCTATGCTGCCTACATGTAAAAGGACCCAACATAGGGAGACCACAGGATGGCCGCTTCCCCAGCGGTAAGCACGTTTTGTTCTTTACCTGAGAAAATATTCTCCTTCTTGCAAAAAGCTTGTTTGGGGATTTCTGAAGCATCAGGATATATGACTTTGCACATCATATCTCATGTCTGATTGTCTTCTTTCCTATGCTGCCTACATGTAAAAGGACCCAACATAGGAAGACCACAGGATGGCCCCCTCCCCAGCGGTAAGCACGTTTTGTTCTTTACCTGAGCAAATATTCTCCTTCTTGCAAAAAGCTTGTTTGGGGATTTCTGAAGCCTCAGGATATATGACTTTGCACATCATATCTCATGTCTGATTGTCTTCTTTCCTATGCTGCCTACATGTAAAAGGACCCAACATAGGGAGACCACAGGATGGCCGCTTCCCCAGCGGTAAGCACGTTTTGTTCTTTACCTGAGAAAATATTCTCCTTCTTGCAAAAAGCTTGTTTGGGGATTTCTGAAGCATCAGGATATATGACTTTGCACATCATATCTCATGTCTGATTGTCTTCTTTCCTATGCTGCCTACATGTAAAAGGACCCAACATAGGGAGACCACAGGATGGCCCCCTCCCCAGCAGTAAGCACGTTTTGTTCTTTACCTGAGAAAATATTCTGCATCTTGCAAAAAGCTTGTTTGGGGATTTCTGAAGCCTCAGGATATATGACTTTGCACATCATATCTCATGTCTGATTGTCTTCTTTCCTATGCTGCCTACATGTAAAAGGACCCAACATAGGGAGACCACAGGATGGCCGCTTCCCCGGCGGTAAGCACGTTTTGTTCTTTACCTGAGAAAATATTCTCCTTCTTGCAAAAAGCTTGTTTGGGGATTTCTGAAGCATCAGGATATATGACTTTGCACATCATATCTCATGTCTGATTGTCTTCTTTCCTATGCTGCCTACATGTAAAAGGACCCAACATAGGGAGACCACAGGATGGCCCCCTCCCCAGCGGTAAGCACGTTTTGTTCTTTACCTGAGAAAATATTCTGCATCTTGCAAAAAGCTTGTTTGGGGATTTCTGAAGCCTCAGGATATATGACTTTGCACATCATATCTCATGTCTGATTGTCTTCTTTCCTATGCTGCCTACATGTAAAAGGACCCAACATAGGGAGACCACAGGATGGCCGCTTCCCCAGCGGTAAGCACGTTTTGTTCTTTACCTGAGAAAATATTCTACTTCTTGCAAAAAGCTTGTTTGGGGATTTCTGAAGCATCAGGATATATGACTTTGCACATCATATCTCATGTCTGATTGTCTTCTTTCCTATGCTGCCTACATGTAAAAGGACCCAACATAGGGAGACCACAGGATGGCCGCTTCCCCAGTGGTAAGCACGTTTTGTTCTTTACCTGAGAAAATATTCTACTTCTTGCAAAAAGCTTGTTTGGGGATTTCAGAAACCTCAGGATATATGACTTTGCACATCATATCTCATGTCTGATTGTCTTCTTTCCTATGCTGTCTACATGTAAAAGGACCCAACATAGGGAGACCACAGGATGGCCGCTTCCCCAGCGGTAAGCACGTTTTGTTCTTTACCTGAGAAAATATTCTCCTTCTTGCAAAAAGCTTGTTTGGGGATTTCTGAAGCATCAGGATATATGACTTTGCACATCATATCTTATGTCTGATTGTCTTCTTTCCTATGCTGCCTACATGTAAAAGGACCCCAGAAAGGGAATCCAAACGATGGCCGCTACCCCAGCAGTAAGCACGTTTTGTTCTTTACCTGAGCAAATATTCTGCATCTTGCAAAAGGTTTTTTTGGGGATTTCTGAAGCATCAGGATATATGACTTTGCACATCATATCTCATGTCTGATTGTCTTCTTTTCCATGCTGTCTACAAGTCAAAGGACCCCACAAAGGGAGACCACAAAATGTCGGATTCTTCAACAGTAAGCACGTTTTGTTCTTCACCTGAGTAAATATTCTACTTCTTGCAAAAAGCTTGTTTGGGGATTTCTGAAGCATCAGGATATATGACTTTGCACATCATATCTCATGTCTGATTGTCTTCTTTCCTATGCTGCCTACATGTAAAAGGACCCAACATAGGGAGACCACAGGATGGCCCCCTCCCCAGCGGTAAGCACGTTTTGTTCTTTACCTGAGCAAATATTCTCCTTCTTGCAAAAAGCTTGTTTGGGGATTTCTGAAGCATCAGGATATATGACTTTGCACATCATATCTCATGTCTGATTGTCTTCTTTCCTATGCTCCCTACATGTAAAAGGACCCAACATAGGGAGACCACATAATGGCCCCCTCCCCAGCGGTACGCACGTTTTGTTCTTTACCTGAGAAAATATTCTGCATCTTGCAAAAAGCTTGTTTGGGGATTTCTGAAGCCTCAGGATATATGACTTTGCACATCATATCTCATGTCTGATTATCTTCTTTCCTATGCTGCCTACATGTAAAAGGACCCAACATAGGGAGACCACAGGATGGCCCCCTCCCCAGTGGTAAGCACGTTTTGTTCTTTACCTGAGCAAATATTCTCCTTCTTGCAAAAAGCTTGTTTGGGGATTTCTGAAGCATCAGGATATATGACTTTGCACATCATATCTCATGTCTGATTGTCTTCTTTCCTATGCTGTCTACATGTAAAAGGACCCCAGAAAGGGAATCCAAACGATGGCCGCTACCCCAGCGGTAAGCACGTTTTGTTCTTTACCTGAGCAAATATTCTGCATCTTGCAAAAGGTTTTTTTGGGGATTTCTGAAGCATCAGGATATATGACTTTGCACATCATATCTCATGTCTGATTGCCTTCTTTTCCATGCTGTCTACAAGTCAAAGGACCCCACAAAGGGAGACCACAAAATGTCGGATTCTTCAACAGTAAGCACGTTTTGTTCTTTACCTGTGCAAATATTCTACTTCTTGCAAAAAGCTTGTATGGGGATTTCTGAAGCCTCAGGATATCAAAAATATTCCTCTGTAGCCTTCCTTTCCCTCCTAGCCCATGAAATGCACTTGGGAGTGATCTCAAGGGTCCTGGGTCCCTCCTTGACTTGCTTCCAACCACAACTTCTCCTCCTGTCCCCAGATGCTGTGGAGAATAAAGCTCTTCCCCCTAGAATGCCTTCAGGCTTCATAAGGAGGTCCTGCCAATCTAAGAAATAACTAAAATGAAATAGTTTGCACCAACCGCAGATCATTTACAGGGGTACTCAACATTTTTATACCTATCACCCACTTTTGCATCTCTGTTAGTAGTAAAATTTTCCACCTGCCCACCGGTTCCACAGGAATGTAGTGAAGTAGGGAAGTCAGTTAAATTAAAAAAGGAGAGTGCTTCAGTATCGGAAAAAAAACCCTCCCACCCACCATGAAAGCTGGAATGCCCACTAGTGTGTGGTAGGGACGAGGTGGACTACCACAGATTTATATCCTTGCCACATTCGTCCAACAGTAGTTTCCCCACAGCATCCCTCTTCTGTAGTGGTTGGTTTCCTGGTAAGATTTGGCAATTTGGCTGTGGAGAGTAACAGAACAATGGAGTTGGAAGGTACCTTGGGGGTCTTCTAGTCCAACCCTCTGCTCAAGCAGGAGACCCTGCGCCATTTCACACCAATGTTTGTCCAAGCTGCAGGTTTAATTGGAATCTATTCCCTTGTGTAGAAGACACCATTCTTTGCCTTTGTCTCATTGACCAAAACCCCCCAAAAGTCAGATTAATTGCCACAGATGTGTGTGCCATATGTATGGAATGCACTGCTACTATAGGTAGGAAGAGCTTCCCAGCGGGGACTGGATATATGACTTTCCGCATGATTCCTCATATCTAATTGTCTTCTTTTACATGCTACCTAATTATCAATGGAACCTATGAAGAGAAACCAGATGATCCCCTCTTTCGCCTCAGTAAGCAAGTTCCTTCTTTACCTGAGCAAACGTTCTACTTTGTGCAGAAAGCTTGTCAAGGGGTTTCTGAAGCCTCAGGATATCAAAAATATTCATCTGTAGCCTTCCTTTCCCTCTTAGCCCAGGAAATACACTAGGGACTGCTCTCAACCGTCCTGGGTCCCTCCTTGACTAGATTCCACCCACAGCTTCTCCTCCTGTCCCCAGATGCTGTGGAGAATAAGGATCTTCTCGCTAGAAGGTCTTCAGGTGCGATGGGGAGGTCCTGCCAGTCTAAGAAATAACTAAAATAAAATGGTTTCAGGCAAACTCAAATTATTGATATACTGTACTTTCCACATTCATCCAACGGTGGATTTCTCACCACAGCCCCCTGTTGTAGTGGCTGGATTACTGGTACGATTTGGCGATTTGGCTCTGCAGGATGACAGAATGATAGAGTTGGATGGGACTTTTGGGGTCCTCAAGCCCAACCCCCTACCCAAGCAGGGGACCCTACGCCATTTCATACCAATGTTTGTCCGACCTTCAGGTTTAATTGGAGTCTTTTCCTTGCGTAGCAGACAACATTCTGTCCTTTTGTCCCATTGACCAAAAACCCCAAATATGACAGGTTAATTGCCACAGATTCCTGCGCCATATTTATGGGATGAACTGCTACTATAGGTCGGAAGACCTTCCCAGCAGTGACTGGATATATGATTTTTCACAATTTCTCATGTCTGATTGTCTTCTTTTCCATGCTGCCTCCATAAAGGAGCCCACAGTGAGGATCCCAACGATTTAAGCGATGACATGGGTAAGCAATGTTCCTTCTTTACCTGAGCAAACTTTCTACTTCTTGCAGATGCTGTGGAGAATAAGGATCTTCTCTCTAGAAAGTCTTCAGGTTAGATAGGGAGTCCTGCCGATCTAAAAAATGACTAAAACAAAATGGTTTGTGCAGATCATTCGTATCCTTGCCACATTCGTCCAACAGTAGTTTCCCCACAGCATCCCTCTTCTGTAGTGGTTGGTTTCCTGGTAAGATTTGGCTGTGGAGAGTAACAGAACAATGGAGGTGGAAGAGACCTTGGGGGTCTTCTAGTCCTACCCTCTGCTCAAGCAGGAGACCCTACACCATTTCACACCAATGTTTGTCCAAGCTGCAGGTTTAATAGGAATATATTCCCTTGTGTAGAGGACAACATTCTTTGTCTCATTGACCAAAACCCCCCAAAAGTCAGATTAATTGCCACAGATGTGTGTGCCATATGTATGGAATGCACTGCTACTATAGGTAGGAAGAGCTTCCCAGCGGGGACTGGATATATGACTTTCCGCATGATTCCTCATATCTAATTGTCTTCTTTTACATGCTACCTAATTATCAATGGAACCTATGAAGAGAAACCAGATGATCCCCTCTTTCGCCTCAGTAAGCAAGTTCCTTCTTTACCTGAGCAAATGTTCTACTTTGTGCAGAAAGCTTGTCAAGGGGTTTCTGAAGCCTCAGGATATCAAAAATATTCATCTGTAGCCTTCCTTTCCCTCTTAGCCCAGGAAATACACTAGGGACTGCTCTCAACCGTCCTGGGTCCCTCCTTGACTAGATTCCACCCACAGCTTCTCCTCCTGTCCCCAGATGCTGTGGAGAATAAGGATCTTCTCTCTAGAATGTCTTCAGGTGTGATGGGGAGGTCCTGCCAGTCTAAGAAATAACTAAAATAAAATGGTTTCAGGCAAACTCAAATTATTGATATACTTTCCACATTCATCCAACGGTGGATTTCTCACCACAGCCCCCTGGTGTAGTGGCTGGATTACTGGTACGATTTGGCGATTTGGCTCTGCAGGATGACAGAATGATAGAGTTGGATGGGACTTTTGGGGTCTTCAAGCCCAACCCCCTACCCAAGCAGGAGACCCTACGCCATTTCATACCAATGTTTGTCCGACTTGCAGGTTTAATTGGATTCTTTTCCTTGCGTAGCAGACAACATTCTGTCCTTTTGTCCCATTGACCAAAAACCCCAAATATGACAGGTTAATTGCCACAGATTCCTGCGCCATATTTATGGGATGAACTGCTACTATAGGTCGGAAGACCTTCCCAGCAGTGACTGGATATATGATTTTTCACAATTTCTCATGTCTGATTGTCTTCTTTTCCATGCTGCCTCCATAAAGGAGCCCACAGTGAGGATCCCAACGATTTAAGCGATGACATGGGTAAGCAATGTTCCTTCTTTACCTGAGCAAACTTTCTACTTCTTGCAGATGCTGTGGAGAATAAGGATCTTCTCTCTAGAAAGTCTTCAGGTTAGATAGGGAGTCCTGCCGATCTAAAAAATGACTAAAACAAAATGGTTTGTGCAGATCATTCGTATCCTTGCCACATTCGTCCAACAGTAGTTTCCCCACAGCATCCCTCTTCTGTAGTGGTTGGTTTCCTGGTAAGATTTGGCTGTGGAGAGTAACAGAACAATGGAGGTGGAAGAGACCTTGGGGGTCTTCTAGTCCTACCCTCTGCTCAAGCAGGAGACCCTACACCATTTCACACCAATGTTTGTCCAAGCTGCAGGTTTAATAGGAATATATTCCCTTGTGTAGAGGACAACATTCTTTGTCTCATTGACCAAAACCCCCCAAAAGTCAGATTAATTGCCACAGATGTGTGTGCCATATGTATGGAATGCACTGCTACTATAGGTAGGAAGAGCTTCCCAGCGGGGACTGGATATATGACTTTCCGCATGATTCCTCATATCTAATTGTCTTCTTTTACATGCTACCTAATTATCAATGGAACCTATGAAGAGAAACCAGATGATCCCCTCTTTCGCCTCAGTAAGCAAGTTCCTTCTTTACCTGAGCAAATGTTCTACTTTGTGCAGAAAGCTTGTCAAGGGGTTTCTGAAGCCTCAGGATATCAAAAATATTCATCTGTAGCCTTCCTTTCCCTCTTAGCCCAGGAAATACACTAGGGACTGCTCTCAACCGTCCTGGGTCCCTCCTTGACTAGATTCCACCCACAGCTTCTCCTCCTGTCCCCAGATGCTGTGGAGAATAAGGATCTTCTCTCTAGAATGTCTTCAGGTGTGATGGGGAGGTCCTGCCAGTCTAAGAAATAACTAAAATAAAATGGTTTCAGGCAAAATCAAATTATTGATATACTTTCCACATTCATCCAACGGTGGATTTCTCACCACAGCCCCCTGGTGTAGTGGCTGGAATACTGGTATGATTTGGCGATTTGGCTCTGCAGGATGATAGAATGATAGAGTTGGATGGGACTTTTGGGGTCTTCAAGCCCAACCCCCTACCCAAGCAGGAGACCCTACGCCATTTCATACCGATGTTTGTCCGACTTGCAGGTTTAATTGGAGTCTTTTCTCTTGCGTAGCAGACAACATTCTGTCCTTTTGTCCCATTGACCAAAACCCCCAAATATGACAGGTTCATTGCCACAGATTCCTGCGCCATATTTATGGGATGAACTGCTACTATAGGTCGGAAGACCTTCCCAGCAGTGACTGGATATATGATTTTTCACAATTTCTCATGTCTGATTGTCTTCTTTTCCATGCTGCCTCCATAAAGGAGCCCACAGTGAGGATCCCAACGATTTAAGCGATGACATGGGTAAGCAATGTTCCTTCTTTACCTGAGCAAACTTTCTACTTCTTGCAGATGCTGTGGAGAATAAGGATCTTCTCTCTAGAAAGTCTTCAGGTTAGATAGGGAGTCCTGCCGATCTAAAAAATGACTAAAACAAAATGGTTTGTGCAGATCATTCGTATCCTTGCCACATTCGTCCAACAGTAGTTTCCCCACAGCATCCCTCTTCTGTAGTGGTTGGTTTCCTGGTAAGATTTGGCTGTGGAGAGTAACAGAACAATGGAGGTGGAAGAGACCTTGGGGGTCTTCTAGTCCTACCCTCTGCTCAAGCAGGAGACCCTACACCATTTCACACCAATGTTTGTCCAAGCTGCAGGTTTAATAGGAATATATTCCCTTGTGTAGAGGACAACATTCTTTGTCTCATTGACCAAAACCCCCCAAAAGTCAGATTAATTGCCACAGATGTGTGTGCCATATGTATGGAATGCACTGCTACTATAGGTAGGAAGAGCTTCCCAGCGGGGACTGGATATATGACTTTCCGCATGATTCCTCATATCTAATTGTCTTCTTTTACATGCTACCTAATTATCAATGGAACCTATGAAGAGAAACCAGATGATCCCCTCTTTCGCCTCAGTAAGCAAGTTCCTTCTTTACCTGAGCAAATGTTCTACTTTGTGCAGAAAGCTTGTCAAGGGGTTTCTGAAGCCTCAGGATATCAAAAATATTCATCTGTAGCCTTCCTTTCCCTCTTAGCCCAGGAAATACACTAGGGACTGCTCTCAACCGTCCTGGGTCCCTCCTTGACTAGATTCCACCCACAGCTTCTCCTCCTGTCCCCAGATGCTGTGGAGAATAAGGATCTTCTCTCTAGAAGGTCTTCAGGTGTGATGGGGAGGTCCTGCCAGTCTAAGAAATAACTAAAACAAAATGGTTTCAGGCAAACTCAAATTATTGATATACTTTCCACATTCATCCAACGGTGGATTTCTCACCACAGCCCCCTGGTGTAGTGGCTGGAATACTGGTACGATTTGGCGATTTGGCTCTGCAGGATGACAGAATGATAGAGTTGGATGGGACTTTTGGGGTCCTCAAGCCCAACCCCCTACCCAAGCAGGAGACCCTACACCATTTCATACCAATGTTTGTCCGACTTGCAGGTTTAATTGGAGTCTTTTCCTTGCGTAGCAGACAACATTCTGTCCTTTTGTCCCATTGACCAAAAACCCCAAATATGACAGGTTAATTGCCACAGATTCCTGCGCCATATTTTTGGGATGAACTGCTACTATAGGTCGGAAGACCTTCCCAGCAGTGACTGGATATATGATTTTTCACAATTTCTCATGTCTGATTGTCTTCTTTTCCATGCTGCCTCCATAAAGGAGCCCACAGTGAGGATCCCAATGATTTAAGCGATGACATGGGTAAGCAATGTTCCTTCTTTACCTGAGCAAACTTTCTACTTCTTGCAGATGCTGTGGAGAATAAGGATCTTCTCTCTAGAAAGTCTTCAGGTTAGATAGGGAGTCCTGCCGATCTAAAAAATGACTAAAACAAAATGGTTTGTGCAGATCATTCGTATCCTTGCCACATTCGTCCAACAGTAGTTTCCTCACAGCATCCCTCTTCTGTAGTGGTTGGTTTCCTGGTAAGATTTGGCTGTGGAGAGTAACAGAACAATGGAGGTGGAAGAGACCTTGGGGGTCTTCTAGTCCTACCCTCTGCTCAAGCAGGAGACCCTACACCATTTCACACCAATGTTTGTCCAAGCTGCAGGTTTAATTGGAATATATTCCCTTGTGTAGAGGACAACATTCTTTGTCTCATTGACCAAAACCCCCCAAAAGTCAGATTAATTGCCACAGATGTGTGTGCCATATGTATGGAATGCACTGCTACTATAGGTAGGAAGAGCTTCCCAGCGGGGACTGGATATATGACTTTCCGCATGATTCCTCATATCTAATTGTCTTCTTTTACATGCTACCTAATTATCAATGGAACCTATGAAGAGAAACCAGATGATCCCCTCTTTCGCATCAGTAAGCAAGTTCCTTCTTTACCTGAGCAAACGTTCTACTTCTTGTAGAAAGCTTGTCAAGGGGTTTCTGAAGCCTCAGGATATCAAAAATATTCATCGTTAGCCTTCCTTTCCCTCTTAGCCCAGGAAATACACTAGGGACTGCTCTCAACCGTCCTGGGTCCCTCCTTGACTAGATTCCACCCACAGCTTCTCCTCCTGTCCCCAGATGCTGTGGAGAATAAGGATCTTCTCTCTAGACCTTCAGGTTTAATTGGAGTCTTTTTTCTTGCGTAGCAGACAACATTCTGTCCTTTTGTCCCATTGACCAAAAACCCCAAATATGACAGGTTAATTGCCACAGATTCGTGCGCCATATTTATGGGATGAACTGCTACTATAGGTCGGAAGACCTTCCCAGCAGTGACTGGATATATGATTTTTCACAATTTCTCATGTCTGATTGTCTTCTTTTCCATGCTGCCTAATGTCAAAGGAGCCCACAGTGAGGATCCCAACGATTTAAGCGATGACAAGGGTAAGCAATGTTCCTTCTTTACCTGAGCAAACTTTGTACTTCCTGCAGATGCTGTGGAGAATAAGGATCTTCTCTCTAGAAAGTCTTCAGGTTAGATAGGGAGTCCTGCCTATCTAAAAAATGACTAAAAGAAAATGGTTTGTGCATATCATTCATATCCTTGCCACATTCGTCCAACAGTAGTTTTCTCACAGTATCCCTCTTCTGTGGGGTTGGTTTCCTGATACAATTTGGCTGTGGAGAGTAACAGAACAATGGAGGTGGAAGAGACCTTGGGGGTCTTCTAGTCCTACCCTCTGCTCAAGCAGGAGACCCTACACCATTTCACACCAATGTTTGTCCAAGCTGCAGGTTTAATAGGAATATATTCCCTTGTGTAGAGGACAACATTCTTTGTCTCATTGACCAAAACCCCCCAAAAGTCAGGATAATTGCCACAGATGTGTGTGCCATATGTATGGAATGCACTGCTACTATAGGTAGGAAGAGCGTCCCAGCAGTGACTGGATATATGACTTTCCGCATGATTCCTCATATCTAATTGTCTTCTTTTACATGCTACCTAATTATCAATGGAACCTATGAAGAGAAACCAGATGATCCCCTCTTTCGCATCAGTAAGCAAGTTCCTTCTTTACCTGAGCAAACGTTCTACTTCGTGCAGAAAGCTTGTCAAGGGGTTTCTGAAGCCTCAGGATATCAAAAATATTCATCTGTAGCCTTCCTTTCCCTCTTAGCCCAGGAAATACACTAGGGACTGCTCTCAACCGTCCTGGGTCCCTCCTTGACTAGATTCCACCCACAGCTTCTCCTCCTGTCCCCAGATGCTGTGGAGAATAAGGATCTTCTCTCTAGAAGGTCTTCAGGTGTGATGGGGAGATCCTGCCAGTCTAAGAAATAACTAAAATAAAATGGTTTCAGGCAAACTCAAATTATTGATATACTTTCAACATTCATCCAACGGTGGATTTCTCACCACAGCCCCCTGGTGTAGTGGCTGGATTACTGGTACGATTTGGCGATTTGGCTCTGCAGGATGACAGAATGATAGAGTTGGATGGGACTTTTGGGGTCCTCAAGCCCAACCCCCTACCCAAGCAGGAGACCCTACGCCATTTCATACCAATGTTTGTACGACCTTCAGGTTTAATTGGAGTCTTTTCCTTGCGTAGCAGACAACATTCTGTCCTTTTGTCCCATTGACCAAAAAAACAAAAAGTCAGGTTAATTGCCACAGATTCGTGCGCCATATTTATGGGATGAACTGCTACTATAGGTAGGATATACCCAGCAGTGACTGGATATATGATATTTCACAATTTCTCATTCTGATTGTCTTCTTTTCCATGCTGCCTACGTAAAGGAGCCCACAGTGCGGATCCCAATGATTTAAGAGATGACATGAGTAAGCAATGTTCATTCTTTACCTGAGCAAACTTTCTACTTCTTGCAGATGCTGTGGAGAATAAGGATCTTCTCTCTAGAAAGTCTTCAGGTTAGATAGGGAATCCTGCCTATCTAAAAAATGACTAAAAGAAAATGGTTCGTGCAGATCATTCATATCCTTGCCACATTCGTCCAACAGTGGATTTCTCACAGCATCCCTCTTCTGTAGTGGTTGGTTTCCTGGTATGATTTGGCTGTGGAGAATAACAGAACAATGGAGTTGGCGGAGACCTTGGGGGTCTTCTAGTCCTACCCTCTGTTCAAGGAGGAAACCCTACACCATTTCACACCAATGTTTGTCCAAGGTTTAATAGGAATCTATTTCCTTGTGTAGAGGACACCATTCTTTGCCTTTGTCTCATTGACCAAAAACCACCAAAAGTCAGGTTAATTGCCACAGATGTGTGTGCCATATTTATGGGATGCACTGCTACTATAGTTATGAAGATTTTCCTAGTGGTGATTGAATATATGACATTCCGCATGATTCCTCATATCTCATTGTCTTCTTTTACACGCTGCCTAATTATCAAAGGACCCTATGCACCCCGTGATGTCTTCCATCGCCCCGGTAAGCAAGTCCCTTCTTTACTGGAGCAAACATTCTCTTTCTTTCAAAAAGCTTGTAAAGAGGTTTCCGAAGCATCAGGATATCAAAAATATTCATCTGTAGCCTTCCTTTCCTCCTTAGCCCATGAAATACACTAGGCAGTGGTTTAAACCAGGGGTCCCCAACCTTTTTTGCACCAGGGACCGGTTTCATTTTAAAGAAAACTCTGCGGACCGGCTGAGTGGCTCAGCAGTCATGTGACTGGGTGGGCGTGGCCAATTTGGAAAATGTGAAACTCACTTAACAATGGTCTTGGTTAGCAACCAAACTTTTGGGCTCAATTGTGGTCATGTTCTCTCTCTCTCTCTCTCTCTCTCTTTCCTTCCCTCTTTCTTTCTCTTTCTCTCTCTTTCTTTCTTTCTCTTTCTCTCTTTCTTTCTTTCTCTTTCTCTCCCTCTTTCTCTCTTTCTCTCTCTCATTTTTTCTTTCTTTCCCTCTTTCTCTCTTTATTTCTTTCTCTCTTTCTCTTTCCCTCTTTCTCTCTCTCTTTCTTTCTCTTTCTCTCCCTCTTTCTCTCTTTCTCTCTCTCTCATTTTTTCTTTCTTTCCCTCTTTCTCTCTTTATTTCTTTCTCTTTCTCTCTTTCTCTTTCCCTCTTTCTCTCTCCCTCTCTTTCTTTCTCTTTCTGTCTCTTTTTCTTTCTTTCCCTCTCTTTCTTTTTCTCTTTCTTTCCTTTGTCTCTTTTTCTGTTTGTCTTTCTCTCTCTCTCTTACTTTCTCTCTCTCTCCCACTTTCTTTTTTTTTCTTTCTCTTTCTCTCTTTTTCTTTCTGTCTCTCTCTCCTTCGTCCGCCCATCTCTGTCACTCTGTGTGTGTGCGTGTCTGTCTGTCTGTCTCGCATTCAGGCACTTAATCATTCATTCTGTGCCTGTCTATCTTTCTCTCCCTCCTTCCCTCCGTGTGTGTGTGTGTGTGTGTGTGTGTGACTCTCTGTTTCCCTCCCACCCTGTCTCTCTCTGTGTCTATGCCTCTCTCTGTCGGTCTGTCGTCGTCCCGTCCCCCCCCCACCGCGGAGTCTCCTCAGCTCGGCTCGACTCGCTCACTAGCCTTAGCCTGCCCCGCCTGGGCGGCCGCTGCCGCGCTTGGTCCCTCGTGCGCTCGGTCAGGCTCCTTCCAGGAGCTTGAGAAGGCTCCGTGGGGTGGGGGTGGGGTGGGGAGGAGGAACCTCCACAGCTCCTGGAAAAAGACGAGTGGGTGGCATGCCGGTTGGGGAAGCTCTGGGGGGGGCAGGGAGAAAGAGAATCCGCGGCGCGCAGGAGTCCCACCGTCGGCTGCCCCCTCCTCCCTCCTCCTTCTCTCCGGCCCTGCGGCCCGGCTGCTATCCAGCCACGGACCGGCACCGGTCCGCGGACCGGGGATTGGGGACCCCTGGTTTAAACCATCCTGGGTCCCTCCTTGACTAGATTCCACCCACAGCTTCTCCTCCTGTCCCCAGATGCTGTGGAGAATAAGGATCTTCTCTCTAGAAGGTCTTCAGGTGTGATGGGGAGGTCCTGCCAGTCTAAGAAATAACTTTAAAAAATGGTTTCAGGCAAACGCAAATTATTGATATACTTGCCACATTCATCCAACAGTGGATTTATCATCACAGCCCCCTGGTGTAGTGGCTGGATTCCTGGTACGATTTTGTGATTTGGCTCTGCAGGTTGACAGAATGATAGAGTTGGATGGGACTTTGGGGGTCTTCAAGCCCAACCCTCTGCTCAAGCAGGAGACCCTACGCCATTTCATACCAATGTTTGTCCGACTTGCAGGTTTAATTGGAGTCTTTTTCCTTGTGTAGAAAACAACATTCTGTCCCTTTGTCACGTTGACCAAAAAACCCAAAAGTTAGGTTAATTGCCACATGTATGGGATGCACTGCTACTATAGTTAGGAAGAAGTTCCCAGCAGTGACTGGATGTATGATTTTTCACAATTTCTCATGTCTGATTATCTTCTTTTCCATGCTGGCTAGGCGTCAAAGGAGGCCAATTTGGGAAACCCTTGGATTTGGCCAATATTAAGAACCCAAGCAAGGGTAAGCAATGTTCCTTCTTTACCTAAGCAAACATTCTACTTCTTGCAGAAAGTTTGTCAAGGGGTTTCTGAAGCCTCATGATACACAAAATATTTACCTGTAACCTTCCTTTCCTCCTTGGCCCATGAAATACACTCAGCAGTGCTTTCAACTGTCCTGGGTCCCTCCTTGACTAGCTTCCACCCACAGCTTCTCCTCCTGTCCCCAGATGCTGTGGAGAATAAAGCTCTTCCCTCTAGAAAGTCTTCAGGCTTGACAAGGAGGCCCTGAAAATATAGTATAGTATAGCCTTTATTGTCATTGTACAAAATAAACACAACCAAATTAGTTTTCGCCTGACAAGTGCAATATAAAAAATAACTAAAATAAAATGATTTGCAGCAAGCGCAGATTGGTGATTTGGCAGTTAGAGGGGACCTTGGCCATGTTCTAGACCCTGCACCATTTCAGACCAATGTCTACCTACTATAGGTAGGAAGATCTTCCCAGCGGCCATTGGATATATGACTTTTCACATGATTTCTCATGTCTGGTTGTCTTCTTTTCCATGCTGGCTAATTGTCAAAGGAGCCCACAACGAGAATCCCCATGATGGCCCCTTTCCCAACAGTATGCAAGTTCCTTCTTTATCTGAGGAAACATTGTCCTTCTTGCAGGAAGCTTGTAAAGGGGTTTCCAAAGTCTCAGGACACCACAAATATCTCTTCCTTCCCTCCTCAGCTCATTTTGACGACAGTGAGTGCTTAAGTATAATTGTCGGAAACATCACAAGATTTCTCACAGCATCCCCCTTCTGTAGTGGTTGGTTTCCTGGTACGATTTGGCTGTGGAGAAAAACAGAACAATGGAGTTGGAAGAGACCTTGGGGGTCTTCTAGTCCTACCCTCTGCTCAAGCGGGAGACCCTACACCATTTCACAACAATATTTGTCCAAGGTTTAATTGGAGTCTTTTTCCTTGTGTAGAGGACAACATCCTGTGACTTTCCCTCATTGACCAAAACCCCCCAAAAGTCAGGGTAATTGCCACAGATGTGTTTTCCCATGTTCAGTCATGTCCATTTCCTAGCCAAGGGTGCCCGCATTATCCAAACACACTTCCATGGTCATGTGGCCATCAGGACTCTATGCTTTATTTATTTTTATTTAATAGTTGGACTTATATAACCGCTCCCTCTACCCAAAGCCACCCGGGGCGGTGCACAAATATAAATAATTAAAACCAAATTAAATAAATTATCCCTGTGCTAAAAATTTAAAAGTATTAAAACATTAACCCCATCTAAAACCCAATTAAAACAATTTAAGGTACAGACTGTAGGCTAGGTAAATAGCTTAGGCCAAACCGGCCTGATAGAACAAGAGAGTCTTTAATTTCTGGCGGAAGGCGCGGAGGTCCGTAGTTGTTCTAAGGTCGGAGGGTAGGTCGTTCCAGAGGGTTGGGCCCACCACAGAGAAGGCCCTTCCCCTGGGCGTCGCCCACTGGCATTGCCTGGTGGACGGGACCCGGAGAAGTCCCTTTCTGTGGGAGCGAATCGGGTGAAGAGATGTATGCCGAGGGGCATGGAACACTGTTGACTTCCTACTGAAGTGATACCTGTTTATCTACTCACAATCGCTTGCTTTTGAACTGCTCGGTGGCGAGGAGATGGGGCAGGGAACATGAGCTCCCCCCATCCTTCAGCAGTCGGATCTCGGACCTGGTCTGCCAGCTTACTAGCCAATGAACTCAGGGTCTTTAACTGTTAAGCAATCACACCCGTAATGCACACATATACATGTTCAAAACCTTTCCACCCAAGTATTTTAGCGAACGGTGAATGCATTTCATGATAATCCCCAATGGCTAAACCCATAGCTGGGTTGTCATTTTGACTATCGTGGTGGGCCTGGTTGCAGGTATCAAAAAAACTCATAGTCCTGGTTTTAATCAAACATGGGAACACCCAACATGCATTTCCCATCTGGAGATTCCTCTATGCCAAGAACTGACTGTAAATTTTTTCTTCTCCTTTTCTCCTTGTTTGACTTAAGGTTGAATAGTGGTTCAGATGCACCTCCATGATGCAAGACAATGGTACATCTTCCTTCGTCAATGTGCTGTTATTCTGATCTGCTCACACTGAGGAACCTGGTTAAATCTCTTAACATGTGAATGAATCTGAATAAACCTTTCACATAACCATCTTAGTCTGTTTCCTTGTCTTTCCTTCATATTAATTAACCACTTGATATTGGAGATTGGAACAACAGATATACTTGGGGACTAGAGAGTTTGGGTCATTAATTTGTTCAAATTACGGAACAAATCCTTGCATGAAAAATCAGGGGGGTGGGGTGGGATCCTAAGGAAACTTTAATCTTCATTTCCTGTACAGAAGAGAAGACAACTCAACTGTGATGAAAACAACCCTACAGTCAACAACTGTGACCAAGCAAATACAACACAATTGTACAGTACAATACAGGTCTGAAAATTAAGATAAAACAGCCAGCATTTTAAACAGGCTTCCTCATTTTGACATGTACATTATGGGTCAATGAAGATGACCAAAGTGGTAGGGGCAAAATTACAATTGCCATCCTGCAGGTTTTCACATACATAAACACACACACACACACACACACACACACACACACACACACACCAGATACTCATGATGCACAGGTACAAACTGCACTGTGACAATTGCACAGGGGCTGATAGGAAAGCACTCCAGAGGGTCAATGTCATTGTCCAGAGGAGTCATGGGTTGCCCTCTATAAGGTTATGGAAAAGGTGGAATGAGAGATGATACGATGACATTCTTAAGTGCATTTTTAGAATTGAATATAAATATGCATGTGGAGATGGGAACAACAGATAAATTTGGGGACTAGAGAGTTTGGGTTATTAATTTGTTCAAATTATGGAAGAAATCCTCGCATGAAAAAATCAAGGGGGTCATAAGGAACTTTCAATCTTCATTTCCTGTACAGAAGAGAAGACAACTCAACTGTGCTGAAAACAGCCCTACGGTCAAAGGACTCGTAAACAGCCAGGCTTCCTCATTTTGACACGTACATTATGGGTCAATGAAGATGACCAAAGTGGTGGGTGCAGAATTACAGTTCCCATCCTCCAGGTTTTCACCTACACACACACACATACACACACACACACATCTGTAGACCAGTGGTGGGATTCAAAAAGTTTTGCTCCTGGTTCTGTGGGCCTCATTTGCTGGCCTTGATGTAGCTTGAGGGGCGTGGCAGGGGGAGGATACAGCAAAATCTCCATTCCCACCCTACTCCAGAATTAGAGTTAGAATTAGAGTTAGAGAGTGAAAGTGAGACTGAGAGTGAAAGTGAAAGTTCTAGGAACATAACTTTCACCCTGTCTTTTCAAGGAAATGGACCCATCTCATTAAACCCCCATTTCTGTCAGACACCTGAGCCCATGTTCTTGAGGGACTTTCAGGAGGACATCCAGGAATGGAGCCAATCTCACGTCAAGGGTGGGATAATATTCCACAGATTGGGGGGCCCAGGAGAAGGGGCTCTTATGCAGGGTCCCTACATATGAAACTCTAGTACAGGGCTCTCAAACTTGATTTCATTGAGGACCACATCACTGTTGTATTTGACATGGGCGTGGCCAGCTCAACATCACTCCTGATGGGGGCACCTGTGGTGGCCCAAGTTCTCTGCCAGCGAAAACAGGCTCCTGAGCACCATTTTGGCTGCAACCGCCTCCTGCAACTTTCTGCCAGTGAAAATAGATCTTAGGGTGGCCATGGGCAGCCCTCCTGAGGCCTGTTTTCCCTGGCAGAGGGCCAATCCTTTGCTATTTCCTGCAGGCAGGAATCGAAACATTCTGTGGGCCAGATCCGGCTCCTGGGCCTTGAGTTTGACACACATTTGCTCTAGCACATAGGACACACACCATATGCCACCTGCTGGTTTTTATAGGATGGGCTATGCAACTGGGAGAGATTTTCCTGAGATTAACCATCGTTTCGAGTAACCATTAAAAACCATTAAAGATCAAAAGCAACAATTTTAACTGGGCCCAGAAACAAACTGGCCACCAAGGTGTAGCAAAGCAGGGGTACAACATACGCTTCTCTAGGTACACGGATATCAGCCTCCATGGCCGCAATTGCACCATTTTGGGATGTGTCTCTGGGGACTTACAGCATTAAAAAATAAACATACATATAAACATATAAAGTGACCTTTAAATTCACCAATAGAAATAGAAATAGAGGACTATAGTGAAACTGTACGTGTTGATGTAGACACACTGTACAATCAATCGAGCGATGCTTTTATTTTTATTCCTGGAAATGGTCGATGCCACTGAACATTTTCTACATCAGTCCAGGAACACAATGAAACTGTATCTTATGGGCAGTTCTTACCTCCTAAACATTAATGGAGTATGAAAGCACTAGAGCCACATGAAAAGAAAAATAAATTGGATGCTCGGTTCCTTAGACTGGGAACTAGGACGAAGAGTCCCTTCGATGAAACATATGTATTTTCCGCTTTGGCGGTCAACCTTTTTCCGCTTTAGAATATATTCTCTCGTTTATTTAAGCTCTGTGCTGAATATATAAAGAGAGATTCTGAACTGGAAGAAAATGAGCAAGATTTGAAAACTGGAGGAAGAAATATCATTAACATGCATTTGGCCACCTATAAACATTGGAGGGTATCATCATACATGCTACGAGTTTGAGGAAAGCACATTGCGAATAGACAACTGCCTCTAGCCTCTAATAGCTTGGGCTCTGCTTTTGTTGATGTGCAACTGATAGATAGGTTGTTAAATTATGATTTCCAAATAGATTTTAGTTCTCATTTGTCACTATTGTACTCTAGATTTTTAACTAGATACTCCTTGAGTATTTTTAATGGTACTGGTCTTTCTTTTTGTAAAAAGGTTTTTTATGTTTCCTTTCAAATTCATTCTTAAATATACATTCTTATACTTGGTATTTAACATTTGTCAATTAATATCATTTTCCCACCTGTATATTTACATTTTCATACTTTCTTTCTGTTTTGTGCTTGTTTCTTTCTCTTTCCATTTGTATCTTTTTTCAAGACAATCGTAAAATCGCCCCATGTCCTGTAGTACACTGATTCCTCTTTGTCCTTTATTCTCAATGTCGACCTATTCATTTCTGCACAATCTAATATCTTCTTTATTATTTTTCCTTCCAATGGGATTTTCTCTGCTTTCCAACTTTGTGCAAGAACCATTCTAGCTGCTGTTATTATTTGTACAATCAAATATGAGTCTTCTGTAGTGTATTTCTCTGGTAGAATAGCAATAAGAATATCTCTGGCTTGGAGGACTTCTGGTTCCGGCTCCAGCGGCGACGGGCGAGCCTAGGGTTCGTCTGCCGCTTTGTTTCTTTTCCTGCCCCCCCACGGGGGCGAGACACCCCGTTTTTTGGGGGTTTCCTGTAGGGCCGGCTTGCCTGGGTTGCTCCCCCCCACGGCAGTGGGGAAGCGACCCTTGTCTTCGGCTCAGGTGGAGGAGGACATGCTGCGGGGGGTTTTCCCTTCGCCAAAGGAAGACGGCATCGTTCACTAACATGGAGAGAGCTGATCGGATGAGTCGGAAGGCTTCCCGGGGCTTCGGCTGCGAGGGGGAGAGTGAGTGATTTAAAACTTTTTTTTTCTTTGCTGTCAGCCTGGCTGAAAGAACTTGGAGGGGGGTGCTTGCTTGTTAAACCCCCCCTCGGATTTAAAGCGGTACTTGAAAATGGCTCCTCGCTGCGAGGAAGCGGATATCTTCAATCCGGATTGTTTGCAACAAGGGAAAGTGATCTGCGGCTTCTATTGCAACAAAGTTTCTAGGTCTGGCTGGCTTGAAACAATTTTTTTTTCCACTCTCTCCTTCTGGCTTTGAGCTTGGGCGGTGGAAGATGGCAGCCCTTTGTCCCTGAATGACTATTTTACTTATGGAAAATTCCCAGCGTCTCTTTGTGATTTGGACTTCCTCTTGTTACTAAAGAAGAAGAAAAAAAATTTTTGGATTTGTGATCTCTTTTCTGGAGTGCCTTCGTTATTATAATTATTGATCTGGAAAACTGTTTCTCTCTTGGTTCCTGAACTTTACAATCCTGATTTGAACTTTTGGCTCCTGATTTGCCTCAACAGCCCCACCCAAAAAACGCCATTTTAGTGGCATTGACTTTAACAGCTAATCATGGCACAAGAATCAGCACTGGCAAGCTTAGAATTAAGGATGGCTTCTCTTGAATCTGTTATACAAACTTTGGTACAAGAAATCAAGGCCCAGAGAGAAGAAAATATCAACTTTAAAAAGGAGCTATTGGACACACAGAAACAAGTGCTGGAGAACACACAGAAGAATGAAGAGTTGGAAGGGGGGCTGGCGGGGGCTAAGGGAGAGATTAAAAATGTTACCAATGAGGTTGTGGAAATAAACGGGCATGTGTCTAGGATTGATATGGAAAGGATGACATATTTTTTGAGATTTCAGAATGTTTCTGAGGAACCTGGTGAATGTCTCCCTGAACTCATGAGCACAATTATAGCAGACTATTTACATAAACCTAAGGATGAGATCAGGGGGGACATTGACCTAGCCTACAGAATAAACTCTGCATATGCCAGGATAAATGAAGTACCCAGAGAGATACATGTTAAATTTGTTAGAAGGTCAACCAGAGAGGAAATCTTGAAAGCGCAAAGAGGAGGTCCGTTAATTTACCAACAAAAGGAGGTTGCCATCCTGAAGCAGACCCCAAGAAAGAATAGAGAAGCGAGAAGGAAATTTTCCTTCTTGTCCAAAAAATTGTTTGATCACGGGATCTGGTTCAGGTGGGTGACGCCCGAAGGGATGCTGGTGTTCTGGGAAGGAGGAAGAGTGAGGATCAAAACAGTTGTTGAGGCAGAAGCCTTTCTTAAAAAACATTCCTCTGTCCTGGGGGAAGATCCAGGGGGGGCAGGGGGGGCCACGGCCCCGCCCACTGGGGGCCTGGAAGGAGAGATAGAAGATACAATTGCCAAGAGACTTAGATCTAAAAAATAACTTTGCTTTGATTTTCTGAGTAATATTGTATAACATGTGTATCTGGATTTTTGTAAATGACTGACAGCATAGAACTGAGAACTTAGAAATATGTACTTGTTTTCACTTTGTAGTGTATGGAAAAATGTTTTTTGTTAATGATCTATTTTGAAGTCCCGGAAGGGCCGACGACTTTGACGTGAATGCTCTCAAAATTTCTTTGTATCCCTTACCCCACCCTATTGAAAAACTGTAAAACCAATAAAACTTTTTCAATATAAAAAAAGAATATCTCTGGCTTAAATTCTATGGGCTGATGTATCCTTTTCTCTAACCAGGATTGTATTTTAACCCAATAGCTTTTTGCATCCCTACATGTCCAATGGTACTGGTCTTTGACTGTGAGAATAATATTTGAATTGAATAAGAAGCTTTAAAAACCTTGATTCTATCTTAAGGAGTGTCTTGGGGAAAGCGAGTATAAGTCCCACTTGTTAGAGTAGGGCAGCTAATTGCTTTGAGGTCTACGATGCTCAAAAGGAGTGGGGGGCATTTTGGGGGAAGTTGGGGAGGAAGATGCACATTTGCCTGTTTCAACCTCTCGCATTCTGATGGGGCTTTTAATCTCTCCATCATTTGGGGGTTTTCTTCCCATGCTGTTCTGAAGTTCGTGAACTTGTTCCCCTTCATTGTATCTCTCAAACAGAGACCAATGAACTATGAAGCATGTCTTATCCGCTTGGCAGTGCCTATTTCGGCACAACCTGAACCCGGAAAAGGCTTCATAAGTGCACAGGAGGCAGCCTCCTTTTTTACGCTCTTGTCTTCTACTATGATATAAATCGGAGGAGCAAATTCCTTACTGGCCTCAGAGAGAGCTGCTACTCCCTGTCCTTCCTTCCTCCTACAAAGAGCTTCCTCGACTGTTTCCCAAATCCAAGATGGTAAGCAAAATTGTTTGCTCTCTTGTGCAGCAGGAGCTTGATCTGACTTGCATGCAAGAAGGGAATGTCTGCAGGAAGGGGACGGATGATCGTCCGGTCTCCAACCTTCACTTTTTAGCGAAGGTTTTAGAGAGTGTGGTGGCTCAACAGTTTCCTCCGCATCTGGAGGAAATTGATTATCTAGACCCATGCCAGTCCGGCTTCTGGCCCGGTCACAGTACCGAGACGGCATCGGTCACATTGGTGGATGATCTCTGGAGGGCGCGGGATAGAGGTTATTCCTCTATCCTAGTCCTATTAGACCTCTCAGTGGCTTTTGATACCATCGACCATGGTATCCCATTGCACCAACTGGGGGGGGGGGGGGAGGTTGGGGGTGAGAGGCACCGTTCTACGGTGGTTCTCGTCCTATCTCTCTGGTCGGTCACAATATGTGTTGCCAGGAGGGCAGAGGTGGGCCCCGAGGCCCCTGACATGTGGGGTTCCCCAGGGGTCGGTCTTCTCGCCTCTCCTGTTCAACACCTATATGAAGCCGCTGGGCGAGATCATCCGTGGTTTTGGGGTGGAATACAATCTGTACGCTGATGATACTCAGCTGTACATATCCACCCCAAACCACCCCAACGATGCCGTCGAGGTGCTGTCCCGGTGTCTGGAGGCCATACGGGTTTGGATGGGTAGTAACAAACTCAAGCTCAACCCATCCAAGACTGAATGGCTGTGGTTTCCGGCAGCCCGGTTCAGCCAGGTAAGTCCAACACTGGCCATTGGGGGCAAAATATTGGCCCCCGTGGAGAAGGCGCGCAATTTGGGTGTCCTCCTGGATTCTCGGCTGTCCATGGATGATCATGTGACAGCCATGGCCGGGGGGGGGCGTTTTATCAGGTGTGCCTGATTCGCCAATTGCGCCCCTTACTGGACCGGGCTGCCCTTCACACAGTCACTCAAGCACTCGTGACATATCAGCTGGACTACTGCAACGCTCTCTACATGGGGCTTCCCTTGAGGTGCACTCGAAGGTTGCAGTTAGTTCAGAATGCAGCCACGCGGGTGATTATGGGAGCCTCGAGGCATTCCCTCGTAACACCACTCCTGCGGGAACTGCACTGGCTACCTGTGGTCTTTCGGGTGCGCTTCAAGGTGTTGACGACCATCTTCAAAGCGCTCCATGGCTTGGGGCCTAGCTACATACGAGACCGCCTCCTGCCCCATACATCCCTTCGACCGATCCGCTCCCACAGAGAGGGCCTTCTCCGGGTGCCATCGGCCGGACAATACTGGTTAGCGACACCCAGGGGAAGAGCCTTCTCTGTGGCGGACCCTACCTTCTGGAACGACCTGCCCCCCGAACTACGTAACATCTCGGACCTCCGCCTGTTCTGCCAGCGCCTTAAAACGCTTCTGTTCCAACAAGCCGGCCTAGTATAACCCCCGATACTGAGTTTTAACATTGTAAATTTTAATTAGACATTTTATAAGTTGGTTTTAGCATGGGATCATTATTTAATAGCTTTTAATATGGGTATTTATATGTATGTTTTGTTTTAAATTGCCTGTGCGCCGCCCTGGGTCCTTTTTAGGAGAAGGGCGGGGTATAAATTGGATTAATAAATAAATAAATAAATAAATGAGATGAGGCAGCCTTCTGGATCTTATTCAGATGAAATAAAGCTGAAAATACTTGAGTAAATATTAATGGAGGTTCAGAAGCAATCAGGTGTTCCCTTAGATTCGAACATCAAAAGAGATATAGCAGAAAAAGAACGATTTGCAAAACTAGTTAACTGCACTTTGTGGTATTTGGGATGAGCGTAAAATCCAGGCATTGCTGATGTAATTTTCAGGCAAGGACTCAAGACAGATTTTATGTTCCAGCTATTTAGCAGGTTTAACAGTAGATACACAAATGAACAAACACAATTTTTTGTATAGGGGGTAAAAAAACTCAGTAATATAGATTTGGGATGGCCCTTTTTGGAAGGAGGGAGGGAGGGATCGAGGAAGGAAGGAAGGAAGGAAGGAAGGAAGGAAGGAAGGAAGGAAGGAAGGAAGGAAGGAAGGATCATTAAAATTATATATTTATTCCTGGGTTCACAAATCTTCCACTAAAAGATTCAGGAGAAAAGATAAGACTGAATATGAAGAAATAAAGATAAATTCCAACTGCTTTCATGATTTCCATTTTGTTGTTTGAACTTTGGTTTCCCACTTTGAATGGTGGCAATTTGGAAATGAAAGTCATGGGGCCAAAGAGAGAGAGAGAAGAAGAAGATGGTAGGAGAAATAGCCTTTGAGTCCCTGAGTTTTGTGACCGGACATGACTTCTCTGGTCACTAACTGTAGTTTTCTTCTTCTACTACTTTCTTAGAGAGTTTTCCTCATCCTGATTTTCTTCTCCTCCATGCTGGCTACGTGTCTAGGAGAACAAGTTATGAAACCCATGGATTTGCCCGTTGACATGCGTGAGCAAGATTTTTTTTTATTTCAGCAAATATTCTACTTCTTGCAGAAAGCTTGTAAAAGGGGTTTCTGAAGCCTCAGGATACCCAAAATATTCACCTGTAACCTTCCTTTCCTCCTTGGCCCATGAAATACACTCGGCAGTGCTTTCAACTGTCCTGGGTCCCTCCTTGACTAGCTTCCACCCACAGCTTCTCATCCTGTCCCCAGATGCTGTGGGGAATAAAGCTCTTCTCTCTAGAAAGCCTTCAGGCTTGACAAGGAGGTCCTGCCAATATAGTATAGTATAGCCTTGATTGTCATTGTACAAAATAAATACAACGAACTTGGTTCTAGCCCCACGGGTGCAACATAAAAAATAACTAAAATATAACAGTTTTCAGCAAGTGCAGATTGGCCATTTGGCAATGCAGGATGACAGAGTTGATATAATTACAGGGGATCTTTGGGGTCTTCTAGTCCAACACCCTGATCAAGCTTTGGACCCTACGCCTTTTCAACCAATGTTTGTCCAAGGTGCCAATTTAATTGGAGTGCACAAGACAACATTCGGTAGCTTTGTCCCGTTGACAAAACCCCCAAAAGTCAGGTTAATTGCCACAGATGTATGTGCCATATTTATGTGATGGAATTCTGCTACTATACATGTCTATATGTCTGATTGTCTGCTTTTCCATGTTGGCTAAATGTCAAGGGCGGCCACGTTCAGGAACTGTTGGATTTGCCTTTTGACATGGATAAGCAAGATTTTTGTTTCTCTGAGCAAATATTCTACGTCTAGCAAACAGCTTGTATGGGGATTTCTGAAGCCTCAGGATATATGACTTTGCACATCATATCTCATGTCTGATTGTCTTCTTTTCCATGCTGCCTACATTTCAAAGGACCCCACAATGAGAAACCCAAGGATTTAAGATATGACAATGTTCCTTCTTTATCTGAGCAAATATTCTACTTCTTGCAGAAAGCTTGTCAAGGGGTTTCTGAATCCTCAGGATACCAAAAATGTTCATCTGCAGCCTTCCCTTCCTCCTTAGCCCAGGAAATATACTAGGGACTGCTCTCAACTGTCCTGGGTCCCTCCTTGACTAGATTCCACCCACAGCTTCTCCTCCTGTCCCCAGATGCTGTGGAGAATAAGGATCTTCTCTCTAGAAGGTCTTCAGGTGTGATGGGGAGGTCCTGCCAATCTAAGAAATAACTAAAATAAAATGGTTTTAGGCAAATGCAGATTATTGATATACTTGCCACATTCATCCAATGGTGGATTCCTCACCACAGCCCCCTGGTGTAGTGGCTGGATTCTTGATACAATTTTGTGATTTGGCTCTGCAGGATGACAGAACGATAGAGTTGGATGGGACTTTTGGGGTCTTCAAGCCCAACCCCCTACCCAAGCAGGAGACCCTACGCCATTTCATACCAATGTTTGTCCGACCTTCAGGTTTAATTGGATTCTTTTTCCTTGCGTAGAGGAGAACATTCTGTCCCTTTGTCCCGTTGACCAAAAAACCATAAAGTCAGGTTAATCGCCAGAGATTCGTGCGCCATATTTATGGGATGCACTGCTACTATAGGTAGGAAGACATTATGAGTGGCGACTGGATATATGACTTTGCACAATTTCTCATGTCTGATTGTCCTCTTTTCCATGCTGCCTACATGTCAAAGGAGCCGACAATGAGGAACCCAGTGATTTAAGCTATGACATGGGTAAGCAATGTTCCTTCTTTATCTGAGCAAATATTCTACTTCTTGCAGAAAGTTTATCAAGGGGTTTCTGAAGCCTCAGGATATCAAAAATATTTCTCTGTAGCCTTCCTTTCCCTCTTAACCCACTGAATAAATTCGGGACTGCTTTCAACCATCCTGGGTCGCTTCTTGACTAGCTTCCAACCACAGCTTCTCATCCTGTCCCCAGATGCTGTGGAGAATAAGGATCTTCTCTCTACAAAGCCTTCAGGCTTGACAAGGAGGTCCTGCCGATATAGTATAGTATAGGATAGTTTATATTGTCATTGTACAAATTAAATACAATGAAATTGGTTTTAGTCCCACTGGTGCAATATAAAAAAATAGCTAAAATAGTTGATGTGGTTAGAGGGTACCTTGGGGGTCTTCTAGTCCAGCCCCCTGCTCAAGCAAGTGGCCCTATATCATTTCAGACCAATGTTTATCACAGCTGCAGGTAGAATTTGAATCTTTTTCCTTCCGTAGGGGACATTTTGTGCATTTGTCCAAAAAACCCCAAAAAGTCAGGTTAATTGCGACAGATTCGTGCGCCATATTTATGGGATGCACTGCTACTATAGGTAGGAAGATCTTCACAGTGGGGACTGGATATATGACTTTGCACAATTCCTCATGTCTGATTGTCTACTTTTCCATGCTGCCTACATGTCAAAGGAGATGACAATGAGGAACCCAATGATTCAAGCTATGACATGGGTAAGCAATGTTCCTTCTTTACCTGAGCAAACTTTCTACTTCCTGCAAAAAGCTTGTATGGGGATTTCAGAAGCCTCGGGATATATGAGTTTGCACATCATATCTCATGTCTGATTGTCTTCTTTTATATGCTGCCTACATGTCATAGAATCCCACGGAGTGAGACCACACGATGGCCGCTTCCCCAACGGTAAACACGTTTTGTTTTTTACCTGAGAAAATATTCTCCTTCTTGCAAAAAGCTTGTATGGGGATTTTTGAAACCTCAGGATATATGACTTTGCACATCATATCTCATGTCTGATTGTCTTCTTTTCCATGCTGTCCACATGTCAAAGGACCCTACGGAGAGAGACCACATAATAATAATAATAATATTATAATATATTTAATTTCTAGACCGCTCCCTCTCCCCAAGGGGACTCGGAGCGGTGCACAGGGAAAATAAAACAATAAATATACAAAACAGTTAAAAAACACATTAAACAATAAGACCCTGCGCTAAAATTCCCCAAAACCAATCACTAAAACCCTAAACCCTATAATACTGTGGTAAGAGGCTACCCTAGGCCGGCCAGGCAGAAAAAGTGCATTTTCAATTTCAGACGGAAATGTCTGATTGTCTTCTTTTCCATGCTGTCTACATGTCAAAGGACCCTACGGAGAGAGACCACATTATGGCGGCTTCCTCAACGGTAAGCACGTTTTGTTTTTTACCTGAGAAAATATTCTCCTTCTTGCAAAAAGCTTGTATGGGGATATCTGAAGCCTCAGAATATATTTACAATACAATACAATAGCAGAGTTGGAAGGGACCTTGTAGGTCTTCTAGTCCAACCCCCTGCGTGGGCAGGAACCTTATACCATTTCAGACAAATGGCTATCTAACATCTTCTTAAAGACTTCCAGGGTTGGGGCATTCACAACTTCTGGAGGCAAGCTGTTCCAGAGGTTAATTGTTCTAACTGTCAGGAAATTTCTCCTTAGTTCTAAGTTGTTTCTCTCCTTGATTAGTTTCCACCCATTGCTTCTTGTCCTGCCCCCAGGTGCCTTGGAGAATAGTTTGACTCCCTCTTCTTTGTGGCACCCTCTGAGATATTGGAACACTGCTATCATGTCTCCCCTGGTCCTTCTCTTCATCAAACTAGATATATCCAGTTCCTGCAGCCGTTCTTCATATGTCTTAGTCTCCAGTCCTCTAATCATCTTGGTTGCTCTTCTCTGCACTCTTTCCAGAGTCTCCATGTCTTTTCTACATCGTGGTGACCAAAACTGTATGCAGTATTCCAAGTGTGGCCTTACCAAGGCACTATACAGTGGCATTAACACTTCACGTGATCTAGATTCTATCCCTCTGTTTATGCAGCCTAGAACTGTGTTGGCTTTTTTGGCAGCTGCTGCACACTGCTGGCTCATATTTAAATGGTTGTCCACTAGGATTCCGAGATCCCTCTCACAGTTGCTACTATTGAGCAAGGTACCACCTATACTGTACCTGTGCATTTTGTTTTTCTTGCCTATATGTAGAACCTTACTTTTTTCACAATTGAATTTCATTTTATTAGATAGTGCCCAATGGTCAAGTTTGTCTAGATCCTTCTGTATCTTAAGCCTATCTTCTGGAGTGTTGGCTATTCCTGCCAGCTTGGTGTCGTCTGCAAATTTGATGAGTTCCCCATTTATCCCCTCATCCAAATCATTGATGAAGATGTTGAAGAGTACTGGGCCTAAAACAGAGCCTTGGGGGACTCCACTGCATACTTCCTTCCATGTAGATGCAGTTCCATTGAGGACTACACGTTGAGTGCGGTTGGTCAGCCAGTTGCGAATCCATTTGGTGGTGATGCTGTCTAACCCACATTTTTCTACTTTATCTAATAGTAGGTTATGATCTACTTTATCAAATGCCTTACTGAAGTCCAAGTAAATTATATCGACAGCAATCCTCTGGTCCACTAATTTTGTCACTTTGTCAAAGAATGCAATTAGATTAGTCTGGCATGATCTGTTTTTGACAAACCCATGTTGGCTTTTGGCTATTACTTTGTTTGCTTCTAGGTGTTCACTTATTTGTTGCTTAATTATCTTTTCCAGAATCTTTCCTGGTATTGAGGTCAGGCTGATGGGTCTATAGTTTCCTGGATCTATTTTTTTTCCTTTTTTGAAGATGGGAACCACATCAGCTCTTTTCCAGTCTTCTGGCAGTTCCCCGGTGCTCCAGGATCTCTGAAAGATATAGTTCAGTGGTTCTGAGATCTCATCTGCCAGTTCCTTCAGAACCCTGGGGTGTAATCCATCCGGTCCTGGTGATTTGAACTCGTCCAGGGCAGACAGATGCTCACTTACCATTTTCTTCCCTATTTCAACTTGTGTTCCTAATCTGATTTTTGTGGTGCTGTTTTTGTTTTTTATATGACTTTGTACATCATATCTCATGTCTGATTGTCTTCTTTACAATGCTGCCTACATGTCAAAGGACTCCAGGGAGAGAGACCACATGATGGCGGCTACCCCAACGGTAAGCACGTTTTGTTCTTTACCTGAGAAAATGTTCTCCTTCTTGCAAAAAGCTTGTATGGGGATTTCTGAAGCCTCAGGATATATGACTTTGCACATCATATCTCATGTCTGATTGTCTTCTTTTATATGCTGCCTACATGTCATAGTACCCCACAGAGTGAGACCACACGATGGCCGCTTCCCCAACGGTAAGCACGTTTTGTTTTTTACCTGAGAAAATATTCTCCTTCTTGCAAAAAGCTTGTATGGGGATTTTTGAAACCTCAGGATATATGACTTTGCACATCATATCTCATGTCTGATTGTCTTCTTTTCCATGCTGTCTACATGTCAAAGGACCCTACGGAGAGAGACCACATTATGGCGGCTTCCTCAACGGTAAGCATGTTTTGTTTTTTACCTGAGAAAATATTCTCCTTCTTGCAAAAAGCTTGTATGGGGATTTTTGAAACCTCAGGATATATGACTTTGCACATCATATCTCATGTCTGATTGTCTTCTTTTCCATGCTGTCTACATGTCAAAGGACCCTACGGAGAGAGACCACATTATGGCGGCTTCCTCAACGGTAAGCACGTTTTGTTTTTTACCTGAGAAAATATTCTCCTTCTTGCAAAAAGCTTGTATGGGGATATCTGAAGCCTCAGGATATATTTACAATACAATACAATAGCAGAGTTGGAAGGGACCTTGTAGGTCTTCTAGTCCAACCCCCTGCGTGGGCAGGAACCTTATACCATTTCAGACAAATGGCTATCTAACATCTTTTTAAAGACTTCCAGGGTTGGGGCATTCACAACTTCTGGAGGCAAGCTGTTCCAGAGGTTAATTGTTCTAACTGTCAGGAAATTTCTCCTTAGTTCTAAGTTGTTTCTCTCCTTGATTAGTTTCCACCCATTGCTTCTTGTCCTGCCCCCAGGTGCCTTGGAGAATAGTTTGACTCCCTCTTCTTTGTGGCACCCTCTGAGATATCGGAACACTGCTATCATGTCTCCCCTGGTCCTTCTCTTCATCAAACTAGATATATCCAGTTCCTGCAACCGTTCTTCATATGTTTTAGTCTCCAGTCCCCTAATCATCTTGGTTGCTCTTCTCTGCACTCTTTCCAGAGTCTCCATGTCTTTTCTACATCGTGGTGACCAAAACTGTATGCAGTATTCCAAGTGTGGCCTTACCAAGGCACTATACAGTGGCATTAACACTTCACGTGATCTAGATTCTATCCCTCTGTTTATGCAGCCTAGAACTGTGTTGGCTTTTTTGGCAGCTGCTGCACACTGCTGGCTCATATTTAAATGGTTGTCCACTAGGACTCCAAGATCCCTCTCACAGTTGCTACTATTGAGCAAGGTACCACCTATACTGTACCTGTGCATTTTGTTTTTCTTGCCTATATGTAGAACCTTACTTTTTTCACAATTGAATTTCATTTTATTAGATAGTGCCCAATGGTCAAGTTTGTCTAGATCCTTCTGTATCTTAAGCCTATCTTCTGGAGTGTTGGCTATTCCTGCCAGCTTGGTGTCGTCTGCAAATTTGATGAGTTCCCCATTTATCCCCTCATCCAAATCATTGATGAAGATGTTGAAGAGTACTGGGCCTAAAACAGAGCCTTGGGGGACTCCACTGTATACTTCCTTCCATGTAGATGCAGTTCCATTGAGGACTACACATTGAGTGCGGTTGGTCAGCCAGTTGCGAATCCATTTGGTGGTGATGCTGTCTAACCCACATTTTTCTACTTTATCTAATAGTAGGTTATGGTCTACTTTATCAAATGCCTTACTGAAGTCCAAGTAAATTATATCGACAGCATTCCTCTGGCCCGCTAATTTTGTCACTTTGTCAAAGAATGCAATTAGATTAGTCTGGCATGATCTGTTTTTGACAATCCCATGTTGGCTTTTGGCTATTACTTTGTTTGCTTCTAGGTGTTCACTTATTTGTTGCTTAATTATCTTTTCCAGAATCTTTCCTGGTATTGAAGTCAGGCTGATGGGTCTATAGTTTCCTGGATCTATTTTGTTTTCCTTTTTTGAAGATGGGAACCACATCAGCTCTTTTCCAGTCTTGTGGCAATTCCCCGGTGCTCCAGGATCTCTGAAAGATATAGTTCAGTGGTTCTGAGATCTGGTCTGCCAGTTCCATCAGGACCCTGGGGTGTAATCCATCTGGTCCTGGTGATTTGAACTCGTCCAGGGCAGACAGATGCTCACTTACCATTTTCTTCCCTATTTCAACTTGTGTTCCTAATCTGATTTTTATGGTGCTGTTTTTGTTTTTTATATGACTTTGTACATCATATCTCATGTCTGATTGCCTTCTTTTCCATGCTGTCTACATGTCAAAGGACCCTACGGAGAGAGACCACATTATGGCGGCTTCCTCAACGGTAAGCACGTTTTGTTCTTTACCTGAGAAAATATTCTAATTCTTGCAAAAAGATTGTCAAGGGGTTTCTGAAGCCTCAGGATGCCAAAAATATTCATCAATAGCTTTTCTTTCCTCTGTAACCCACGAAATACACTCGGAAGTGCTTTCAACCATCCTGGGTCCCTCTCTCATTATTTTCTACCCACAGCTTCTCATCCTGTCTCCAAATGCTCTGCAGAATAAAGCTCTTCCCTCTAGAAAGTCTTCAGGCTTGATAAGGAGGTCCTGCCAATCTAAGAAATAATTAAAATGAAATGGTTTGTACAAACCACAGATAATTTGTATCCTTACCCCATAGAATTGGAATCTATTTCCTTGCATAGGGGACATTTTGTGCATTTGTCCAAAAACACCAAAAAGTCAGGTTAATCGCCAACAGATTCATGTGACATATTTATGGGATGCACTGCTACTATAGGTAGGAAGATCTTCACAGCGGGGACTGGATATATGACTTTGCACAATTTCTCATGTCTGATTGTCTACTTTTCCATGCTGTCTACATGTCAAAGGAGACGACAATGAGGAACCCAGTGATTTAAGCTATGACATGGGTAAGCAATGTTCCTTCTTTACCTGAGCAAATATTCTACTTCTTGCCGGAAGCTCGTCAAGGGATTAGTGAAGCCTCAGGATACCAAAAATATTCATCTGCAGCCTTCCTTTCCTCCTGGGCCCATGAAATACACTTAACTGTGCTTTCAACCATCCTGGGTCCTTCCTTGACTAGCTTCCAACCACAGCTTCTCCTCTTGTCCCCAGATGTTGTGGAGAATAAGGATCTTCCCTCTAGAAAGTCTTCAGGTTTTATAGGGAGGTCCTGCCAATCTAAGAAATAATTAAAATAAAATGGTTTCAGGCAAACACAGATTTATTTATTTATTTATTTTATATTGAAAAAGTTTTATTGAGTTTACATTTTTTGTGGGGTAGGGTAAGGGTTACATAGAAATTTTGAGAGTAGTCACGTCAAAGTCGTCGGCTCCTCCGGTACCTCAAGTTACATTATTAAAAAGAAAGAAAAAAAAACATTTCACATAACACTACAGAATTTATTCTGTAGACTAGATTTATTGATATACTTGCCACATTCATCCAACAGTGGATTTTCCACCACAGCCCCCTGGTGTAGTGGTTGGATTCCTGGTACGGTTTTGTGATTTGGCTCTGCAGGATGACAGACTGATAGAATTGGATGGGACTTTGGGGTCAAGAAGGATACCCTACACCATTTCAGACCAATGTTTGTCTGACCTGCAGGTTTAATTGGAGTCCTTTTCCTTGCGTAGAGGAGAACATTCTTTGTCCCGTTGACCAAAAAACCAAAAAGTCAGTTTAATCACCACAGATTCATATGCCATATTTATGGCATGCACTGCTACTATAGGTAGGAAGACATTATGAGTGGCGACTGGATATATGACTTTGCACAATTTCTCATGTCTGATTGTCCTCTTTTCCATGCTGCCTACATGTCAAAGAAGACGACAATGAGGAACCCAATGATTCAAGCTATGACATGGGTAAGCAATGTTCCTTCTTTACCTGAGCAAATATTCTACTTCTTGCAGAAAGTTTATCAAGGGGTTTCTGAAGCCTCAGGATATCAAAAATATTCCTCTGTAGCCTTCCTTTCCCTCTTAACCCACGGAATAAATTCGGGAGTGCTTTCAACCATCCTGGATCCCTTCTTGACTAGCTTCCAACCACAGCTTCTCATCCTGTCCCCAGATGCTGTGGAGAATAAGGATCTTCTCTCTACAAAGCCTTCAGGCTTGACAAGGAGGTCCTGCTAAAATAGTAGAGTATGCTACAGTAGTTATTGTCATTGTAGAAATTAAATACAACCAAATTGGTTTTAGCCCCACTGGTGCAATATAAAAAATAGCTAAAATAGTTCATATAGTTAGAGGGTACCTTGGGCGTCTTCTAGTCCAGCCCCCCATTCAAGCAAGAGATCCTACATCATTTCAAACCAATGTTTTTCACAGCTGCAGGTTTAATTGGAATCTATTCCCTTGTGTAGAGGACAACATCCTGTGCCTTTGTCTCATTGACCAAAACCCCCCAAAAGTCAGATTAATTGCCACAGATGTGTGTGCCATATGTATGGAATGCACTGCTACTATAGGTGGGAAGAGCTTCTTAGTGGTGATTGAATATATGACTTTCCCATGATTCCTCATATCTAATTGTCTTCTTTTACATGCTGCCTAATTATCAATGGAACCTATGAAGAGAAACCAGATGATCCCCTCTTTCGCATCAGTAAGCAAGTTCCTTCTTTACCTGAGCAAACATTTTACTTCTTGCAAAAAGCTTGTAAAAGGGGTATCTGAAGCCTCAGGATACCCAAAATATTCATCTGTAGCCTTCCTTTCCTCCTTAGTCCACAAAATACAGTCAGGAGTGGTTCCCGCTTCGACAGGCTTCCGCCCACCACTTCACCCGATGTCCCCAGATGCTGCGGCGAAGAATGCTCCTCCCTCTAAAACGTCTTCAATAAAGTATAGCCTTTATTGTCATTGTACACATTAAATACAACCAAATTGGTTTTAGCCCCACTGGTGCAATATAAAAAATAATTAAAATAGTTGATGTGGTTAGAGGGTAACTTGGGGGTCATCTAGTCCAGCCCCCCACTCAAGCAAGAGATCCTACATCATTTCAGACCAATGTTTATGACAGCTGCAGGTTGAAGTGGAATATTTGTCCTTCCGTAGAGGACATTTTGTGCCTTTGTCTGAAAAAAAAAAAGCAAAAAGTCAGGTTAATTGCCACAGATTTGTGTGCCATATTTATGGCATCCACTGCAACTATACTTAGGAAGAAGTTCCCAGCAGTGACTGGATGTATGATTTTTCACAATGTCTCATGTCTGATTGTCTTCTTTTCCATGCTGGCTAATCATCAAAGGAGGCCAATTTCGAAAACCCATTGATTTGCCCTTTGACACGGGTGAGCAAGATTTTTCTTTATTTCAGCAAATATTCTACTTCTTGCAAAAAGCTTGTAAAAGGGGTTTCTGAAGCCTCAGGATACACAGAATATTCACCTGTAACCTTCCTTTCTTCCATAGTCCATGAAATACACTCGGCAGTGCTTTCAACTGTCCTGGGTCCCTCCTTGACTAGCTTCCACCCACAGCTTCTCCTCCTGTCCCCAGATGCTGTGGGGAATAAAGCTCTTCTCTCTAGAAAGTCTTCAGGCTTGACAAGGAGGTCCTGAAAATATAGTATAGTATAGCCTTTATTGTCATTGTACAAAATAAATACAACCAAATTAGTTTTCGCCTGACGGGTGCAATATAAAAAATAACTAAAATAAAATGATTTGCAGCAAGCGCAGATTGGTGATTTGGCAGTGCAGGATGAGTTGACAGAGTTAGAGGGGACCTTGGCCATGTTCTAGTCCAGCCCCCTGCTCTAGCAAGAGACCCTGCACCATTTCAGACCAATGTCTACCTACTATAGGTAGGAAGATCTTCCCAGCGGCCATTGGATATATGATGTTTCACATGATTTCTCATGTCTGGTTGTCTTCTTTTCCATGCTGGCTAATTGTCAAAGGAGCCCACAATGAGAATCCCCATGATGGCCCCTTTCCCAACAGTATGCAAGTTTCCTTCTTTATCTGAGGAAACATTCTCCTTCTTGCAGGAAGCTTGTAAAGGGGTTTCCAAAGCCTCAGGACACCACAAATATTCTTCTGTAGCCTTCCTTCCCTCCTCAGCTCATTTTTGACGACAGTGAATGCTTATATATAATTGTCGGAAACATCACAATACTCAAATATTTGGGTTAATTGCCACAGATGTGTGTGCCATATTTATGGGATGCATAGCTACTAGAGGTAGAAAGATTTTCCTGGTGTGGATTGGCTATATGACTCTGCACATGATTTCTCTTAAGATAAGCCAGAAATCTTAAGTGAGTTTGTTTGCTTGTTTAATTTATCATGGAGTGACTTTAGGCCATTTGAGATAGCATAGATCCATGCACACTCATAAAGATTAAAATAAAGAATTCCTGTGTTCAATCATGTCCATTTCTTAGCCCAGGGTGCCCACATTATCCAAACACACTTCCATGGTCATGTGGCCATCAGGGCTCTATTCTGAGGGGCATGGAACACTGTTGACTTCCTACTGAAGTGATACCTGTTTATCTACTCACATTTGCTTGCCTTTTGAACTGCTCGGTGGCCAGGAGATGGGGCAGGGAACATGAGCTCACCCCATCCCTCAGCAGTCAGATCTCGGACCTGATCTGCCAGCTTTCTAGCCAATGAACTCAGGGTCTTTAACTGTTGAGCCTCACACCCCTAATGCAAAGATGTACATATGAAGGAAGTTTCTGACCAAGCATTTTAGCAAATGACGAATGTATTTCATGATAATCCCCCATGGCTAAACCCATAGCTGGGTTGTCATTTTGACTATCGTGGTGGGCCTGGTTGCAGGTATCCAAAAAACTCATAATCCTGGTTTTAATCAAACATGGGAACACCCAACATGCATTTTCCATCAGGAGATTCCTCTATGCCAAGAACTGACCGTAAATTTTTTCTTCTCCTTTTCTCCTTGTTTAAGGTTGAATAGTGATTCAGATGCACCTCCACGATGCAAGACAATGGTACATCTTCCGTCGTCAATGTGCTGTTATTCTGATCTGCTCACCCAGAGGAACCTGATTAAATCTTTTAACATGTGAATGAATCTGAATAAACCTTTCACATAACCATCTTAGTCTGTTTCCTTGTTTTTCCTTCATATTAATTAACCACTTGATATTGGAGATGGGAACAACAGATATACTTGGGGACTAGAGAGTTTGGGTCATTAATTGGTTCAAATTAGAGAACAAATCCTTGCATGAAAAATCAGGGGGGTCATAAGGAACTTTCAATCTTCATTTCCTGTACAGAAGAGAAGACAACTCAACTGTGCTGAAAACAGCCCTACGGTCAAACGACTCGTAAACAGCCAGGCTTCCTCATTTTGACACGTACATTATGGGTCAATGAAGATGACCAAAGTGGTGGGTGCAGAATTACAGTTCTCATCCTTCAGGTTTACACACACACACACACACACACACACACACACACACACACACACACACACACACATCTGTAGACCAGTGGTGGGATTCAAAAGTTTTACTCCTGGTTCTGTGGGCCTCATTTGCTGGCCTTGATGTAGCTTGAGGGGCTTGGCAGGGGGAGGATACAGCAAAATCCTGTGGTGGCCCAAGTTCTCTGCCAGCGAAAACAGGCTCTTGAGCACCATTTTTGGCTGCAACCGCCTCCTGCAACTTTCTGCCAGTGAAAATAGATCTTAGGGTGGCCATCGGCAGCCCTCCTGAGGCCTGTTTTCCCTGGCAGAGGGCCAATCCTTTGCTATTTCCAGGACATCCCTGCAGGCAGGAATCGAAACATTCTGTGGGCCAGATCTGGCCCCTGGGCCTTCAGTTTGACACACATTTGCTCTAGCAAATAGGACACACATCATATGCCACCTTCTGGTTTTTATAGGATGGGCTATGCAACTGGGAGAGATTCTCCTGCGATTAACCATCGTTTCAAGTAACCATGAAAAACCATTAAAGATCAAAAGCAACAATTTTAACTGGGCCCAGAAGCAAACTGGCCACCAAGGTGTAGCAAAGCTGGGGTACAACATACGCTTCTCTAGGTGCACGGATATCAGCCTCCATGGCCGCAATTGCACCATTTTGGGATTTGTCTCTGGGGACTTACAGCATTAAAAAATAAACATACATATAAACATATAAAGTGACCTTTAAATTCACCAATAGAAATAGAAATAGAGGACTATAGTGAAATTGTACGTGTTGATGTAGACACACTGTACAATCAATCGAGCGGTGCTTTTATTTTTATTCCTGGAAATGGTCGATGCCACTGAACATTTTCTACATCAGTCCAGGAACACAATGAAACTGTGTCTTATGGGCAGTTCTTACTTCCTAAACATTAATGGAGTATGAAAGCACTAGGGCCACATGAAAAGAAAAATAAATGTGATGCTCGGTTCTTTAGACTGGGAACTAGGACGAAGAGTTCCTTCTGCGGAATCAGTAACATCGATGAAGCATATGTATTTTCCGCTTTGGCAGTCATTTAAGCTCTGTGCTGAATATATAAAGTGAGATTCTGAACTGGAAAAAGATGAGCAAGATTGGAAAACTAGAGGAAGAAATATCATTAACCTGCATTTGGCCACCTTTAAACATTGGGGGTATCATCATACATGCTACGGGTTTGAGGAAATCACATTACCTCTGGCCTCTAATAGCTTGGGCTCTAGGCTCTTCGTGATGTGCAACTGATAGGCTGCTAAATTATGATTTCAAAATATATTTTATTTGTTATTTAACACTATTTTATTCTAGATTTTTTAACTAGATGCTCCTTGAGTATTCTTAATGGTACTGGTCTTTGACTGTAAGAATAATATTTGAACTAAAGTACCAGCATTAAAAACCTTGATTCTAGCTTAGGAGTCCCTGGGGAAAAGTGAGTATCCGTCCTCCAGAAATGGGGAGGGAATGGGGATTTTGCAGTATCCTTCCCCTGGAGTGGGGAGGGGAGGGAGATTTTGCAGTATCCTTCCCCTGGAGTGGGGAGGGAATGGGGATTTTGCAGTATCCTTCCCCTGGAGTGGGGAGGGAAGGGAGATTTTGCAGTATCCTTCCCCTGGAGTGGGGAGGGAAGGGAGATTTTGCAGTATCCTTCCCCTGGAGTGGGGAGGGAAGGGAGATTTTGCAGTATCCTTCCCCTGCCATGCCCACTAAGCCACACCCACAGAACCGGTAGTAAAAAAAATATGAATTTCACCACTGGACAGAATACAGACAAATGACAAAGGAAGAAGATTCCCAACGATTGCAAAGAGTCCACCCCCTCTGGAAAGTCAGATCACAAGTCTAAAAGTCCGACAATGTCCCTCTCTTGGGCCCAGGTAAATGGAAGGCCATCTAGCAAGTCTTTGGATATTGCCAACCTCCAAAGTTCTACAGCACATAGGGATGGCCCTTTGAAATGAAACATTTACCAACCCATGTTTTCTTGCGATGGTCCTGGAACGTAGTGCAACATTACAATCTCCAAACTCTCAAGAGGTCTGAAGATTCAACCCCTTAAGCCCCTCAGGATAGCTGAAGGCATCAAGAAGTCATCTCCTGCCCAAGTGTCCACAATTCAGAAAGTGACATTGGGCTACCAGGGAAAGTGAGTGGTCAGGAGAAGACATTTTCTTCTCTCCCAGGCTTAGCTCTTGAGAGCCATCGCTGATGTGCGCCTTGCTTTTTTGTAATTGCTTTTTGCTTGCTTTTTTGATCGTCAGAATCTGATGATGAAACATTATGTTTCATCATCAGATTCTACTCCGAAGATTCTCTTGGCATCTCAGAATGTCCAGGGTTACCGTAGGGATGGGAGTAAGCACTTTTAAATGAGTCCACTTTACTGACCACTCTTAACTGGCTGCTGGAAGGTTAAAGGCAGCATCTGCCTCTATCATCGTTCAATATATTATCTTTTCCCCATGATGGCAGGTAGGAATTGGATCATCTCACTCTTGGAAGGGATCCCTTCTTCCTCCAGAAATCTCACTGAGAGGCAAATATGGCGTTACACAAATGGCACAGTTGGGGAAAGGAGAAGATTTGGGGATGGGATATCCAAGGGAAGGAGATGGAAACCGCAATTGGGAGAAGGTCACAAGGAAACCATTGGGGCGACCCCTCGCTCAACCCAATTTTGGGAAGGTCTTGAGTTCTTTTCCTTGGATTGTGGCCATATAATCGGCCCCTATATTCAGTGGAGCTTCACATCCACTTCCAATAAATATTTCCCAATGTAGCTTTTGATAGAAACAGATTTTGAATCCCATTTCCTCATCACATCAAGAATGTTGCAGGGGGACTCATGGAACAGAGGGAAGAAATCACAAAACAGGAAACCAAACATCTGGTTGAACTGCCTTGCGTTATTTCTCGGGGGCCAGGAAGACAGTTTGGGGCCCTTCTAAAAGTTAGCAAGAATATCTATTCCTTGGGAGGTCCCTATTTTTGAGCCCAAGTATGTTTCTTTGGAAGGACCCTAAGGTCAGCAGGGGGAAGACAGGGCTGCATCTCTCACAACTCTCAGGATGGGACCAAGGGCTAAACTGCATGATGCCCTCAAATCAGCTGCCTGGTCTACTTCCAAGGACGTTGTAAAAGAGAGGAAAATGCTCTTTTCTTACCCACTAATTTTTCTTTCCCTTGCATCCTTGGCCAGGGTGTGCAGGGGGAATGGCTTTGTGCCAGAGGGAGAAACAGGTGTTTAGCCCCTCCCTGGACATTATGAGGACCTAGATCAAGATCATGTGAAGTGTTAATTCCATTTTATAAGGCCTTGGTAAGGCCACACTTGGAATGCTCTCGTGACATCCCGACTGGACTATTGTAACTCTCTCTACATGGGGCTTCCCTTGAGGTGCACCCAGAGGCTTCAGTTAGTTCAGAATGCAGCCGCGCGAGCAATTATGGGGACCACTAGGTTCACCCACGTTACACCGCTCTTGCGCGAGCTGCACTGGCTGCCTGTTGTCTTCCGGGTGCGCTTCAAGGTGCTAATTATCATCTTTAAAGCGCTCCATGGCTCGGGACCTAGCTATCTGCGGGATCGGTTTCTGACCCATACATCCTCACGGCCTATTCGCTCCCACAGAGAGGGACTTCTCCGGGTGCCATCCGCTAGACTTTGTCAGCGGGCGACGCCCAGGGGAAGGGCTCTCTCTGTGGCGGGCCCGGCCCTCTGGAACGACCTTCCCCCCGATATCAGAACGACCACGGACCTCCGCTCCTTCCGTATGAAACTGAAGAACCATCTTTTTCGACTGGCCGGCCTTGGATAGTCTCTCTGTCTATAGATTTCAAATGTATTTTTAAATGGGATTTTAGTCAATAATTTTAGCACGGGATAAATTGTTTAATTGTGTTTTAAGTTATGTACTTTTGTATTTATTGTTCTTATTGTTTTATTTTCCCTGTGCACCGCCCCGGGTCCCTGTGGGGAGAGGGAGCGGTTAATAAATTCGATTATTATTATTATTATTATTATATGGCATCCAGTTTTGGTCGCCACGATGTAAAAAAGATGTGGAGACTCTAGAAAGAGTGCAGAGAAGAGCAACAAAGATGGTGAGGGGACTGGAGACCAAAACCTATGAAGAACGGTTGCAGAAACTGGGGATGTCTAGTTTAATAAAAAGAAGGACCAGGGGAGACATGATAGCAGTCTTCCAATATCTCAGGGGTTGCCCCAAAGAAGAGGGAGTCAAACTATTCTCCAAAGCACCTGAGGGCAGAACAAGAAGCAATGGGTGGAAACTAACCAAGGAGAGAAGCAATTTGGAACTGAGGAGAAATTTCCTGATAGTTAGAACAATTGATCAGTGGAACAGCTTGCCTCTAGAACTTGTGAATGTTCCAACACTGGAAGTTTTTAAGAAGATGTTGGACAACCATTTGTCTGAAGTGGTGTAGGGTTTCCTTCCTAGGCAGAGGGTTGGACTAGAAGACCTCCAAGGTCCCTTCCAACTCTGTTACTCTACTCTACTCTACTCTACTCTACTCTACTCTACTCTACTCTATTCTTCATTCCAATATTTATTCCTATTCTATTCTATTCTATTCTATTCCAGATCCAATATGAGACCACAGATGTTCTCCGATCGAAACAGAAAATACGGTTTCTGACTTCTGTTCTTCTTTTGATGTGTGTTTTACAGATCAGGCGCATCATGCAGAGGCCCCAGAAAACCTGGCCCTTCCAACTCCAGGCTGCCCAATCCTCATAGCCATACCTGGTCTAGGAAACAACCTTCAAAATATCTCTGGAATGGCAGCACCTGTTCTGAGCAACCTCTGGATCCAGCCTCCTTTCCCCCACCTGCCTGCTCACTTGATCCCAGGCAACGCCAGCCTGCAGAGCTTCATCCCTCCGGGAGTGTCGCACCTCCAAACCATCCATGGGGAGCAGCTGCAGTTGGCCAACCTGAGAGCCTGCAACCCTCCCGTCTCTACCTTTCCCCAGCCTTTCTACCCACCTCTGCCACCTCCATATCAAACTCTTCCTGGCACTGGCACCGTTCAGAAGATGCCCAGGCCCTCCTACCCCCAGCATCAGCTCTCGGGTCATTCAGAGGCAACGCCTTGGGCACAGACCACCCCTGATGTGGGCCTTCAGCTCGGACAGAGGCGGCCACTCGAACATCCTAGCAGCCAACCAGCCTCTTTGCAAGGTGAGAACTACTTGTGCAACTCCGGAAGTTTGGCTCTCATCCCCAGAGTGCCACAGATTAGACCGAGTCACAGATGTTCAAAGGCTGGGCCACCAATCCTGGAGGTCTTCAAGAAAGGGTAGAGTAAGAGATGTTTCTTGAAGACCTAGACATTTTAATATATCGTTCTTCATAATTTATGAAACAGGAGCAGCTGCTTGGGAGGCCCAGGCCTCAGTCAAGAGCTGTCTCCATCTTCTTCTGCCTCTTTGTCCATTTCTGTAGAGCTGCCAAGGAAAACCTGGTAGGAGTCACAGGCAGGTTGAGCCACTGAGTCAGGATCAGCTATGATGGTGCAGAATCCACATCTCTTACTCAGTTTCTCCTCTTGACTCTTTCAGAGGTCAGACTCCCTGAAGAAGAACCCCAGAAGGCCCAGACTTACCATCTTTCAGGATCTCTTGATCAGCCAATCCATCAGTTTGTAGGCTCCCCTTTGGCTCCTTCTTCATCGTTACACTACAATTTGGAGGACATTCGTCACCTCTTTCCAGTGTTGGAAGGTGAGTGCTAAATACACTCAGTATCAGGTATTCCCTGCAGGTATTGACCCCTGTTAGCCTTTATAGGACATCCTGGACCTCAAGGCTGGTGAACACTTCAGAAGGGAATCCATAGCTGGGGGAGAGTACGCTAGAGCATCCTTGCTTGAAGAATCACCTCTTGATATCTTTCTTTCAGTGGGCCAAGCTCCAGGAGGACTCCCGTCAGGTGCCGTTCTGAAGACTGAGGTCCCACAGGCCTCTCAAGACCAAGAAGCACCAGAGCCAGATCCTAGCAAAAGCTTTGGACTGAATGGTGAGTGCCAAAGCCTTGCAGAAGGGAAGACTGTCCCCCAACCAAGGGTGGATTCCTTGGAAGGTGCAGAGTCTCATCATGCTCTTCCAAGATGTGTGAAATCTTTCTGTGGGCCTTAGAGAAGACAACCCAATGAAAATGAGCCCCCATCGACAACGGACAGCGATCTAGACCCTTCCTGGCCTTGTGTTCGTCAGTTGAACCAATTTTGCTTAAAATTCCCTAGATTGTAGATTCCCTCTCCTAATACTGTGAACCAGGGATGGAGTTGGTAGTTAGAGAATGGTCTGCAGAGATTGAAGACAATAATTATTCTGTTCTTCATAGCAGAAAAGGAGCGAATGGGGAGGTGGGAGAAATATGGGAGCCTAAAAGTAGTCCACATTTTTTCTGAGCAACATAATTGGTATCCTCCAAACACAGATTATTTTTCTCCTTCCTTCCTTCCTTCCTTCCTTCCTCTTTCTTTCTTTCTTTCTTTCTTCCTTCCTTCCTTCCTTCCTTCCTTCTTTTCTACTTTCAGAGAGGTGGGTTCAGATTGGGCAGGAGTAGGGCCATGCCTCTCCTCCTTCCTGAAGGAACATGAAGGACCTCACTTGGCAGGCTTAAAGGATGAGTTCCAATAGTATTTTGTCTTCTCTCCCTTCCAGATGGCCAGTTCCATACTTCATCGAAGGGGAAAGGAAAGAGGAAAATCCCTTGGACAGAAGAAGAGCCACCGGCGAAAAAACCCAAGGAGGAGGAGAGAACCCACCATCAAATGCCATCTAAGACCAGGGCAAAAGGGCAGCAGAGAAACAAACCTTGCAAAAACGTCTCTGCAAAGGGGGCAGCAGAGGTCCCGAAATCCAAAACCGTCCCTTGTGTTCTGGAAGCTCAAGGTCTCACCCAGGCCCAGGTGCCTTCAGAGCTTCTGACCACCCTTGAAGACTCAAAGGTCGTGCTTCCTGAACTCTTTCCAGAGCAGGCAGGTCAAGAATGTGACTCTTCTTCTTCTTCCAAAGACTCTAAGATGGACCATGCCCCTTCAGCCTTGGAGAAGAGTCAGCCTAAAAGCCAGGATAAGCAGGAAGTGAGGAAAAACATCAACCTGTGTAGCACAAAGAGCAGAAAGTGTTGCCCCAAAAGTGAAGCGGAGGGAGCCCCCAAGTCAATCCCGAAGACTAACCTGGCTTTCAAACTGATGGAGTCCGTACAAGTGTTTCACCCACTAGGCAAGCAGACCTCTTCAACTCTGCCAAGCAAGAAAGTCCATTCTGTCTCGCCTTATAAGCCTGTTCCGGACAATCTTATCCCAGAGGAAAAGCTTTTGCCTCAACCGTCATCTCACCTACCTTCCCAACCTCTGACCACTGCACCCAAGCCGCCCCTTCCCTTCCTACCTGCCCCTCAGCTGCATCCCCAATGTCAGCCCCCAATAGCCTCCACATCAAAATTACCTTCCTATCCTCTCTCCAAACCTTCATCCCATCCTCTGCCTAAGTCACCATCGCAGCCTTGGCAAAAACGGTCACTAATTCCTGTGCCTACTCAGCCCCCAAAACCCCCGGGTAAGCCGGTGCCCCCTGCCATGATCCCACCTGCCCCAAAGACCTGGGATTCTGGACTTCCACGCAGCAGGGAGTGGAGAACCCAGGCGCCAGCTGCCGGGAAAACTACCAGTCTGGGGCCGAAGCCCATTGGCTTAGGACACAACATTGGGCGCCCCAGTCACGTTGCAGCACCAGCCAAAGTCCCGATGCCTAAAGGTCCATCTTCATCGCCACCGTACAAAGGGGATACCTTCAGACCCTGGAGAATGCCGCCCCCCGACCTGGAGGTCTCGCGACCCATCACGGACGAGCAGCGGCCCATTCGGGAGAGGATGAAACGGGAAGCTCAAAAGCAGAGGGAGGAAGCGGCCTGCTGGACTTCGCTGGGGAGGATCAAGATCTTTGAGGCGCGGGAGAAAGAAATGGACATCTCCCTCTATTACGGCTACCCCAGCTTCGGCTGTCCTTGGAGAACGTCTACCTGGACTCGTCCATCTGGAAGGTTACAGGCTGGGAACGTTCGGCCGCATTTGGGATCGGACTTTCGGTCGTCAAGAGACTGATGGGATCATAAACCAACATGGCCGCATCGCTTAGCAATCACAGTCCCAGCCGTCACAATTGTGGTCGTTCCCTGAGAATAAAGGGCCGTAAAGCCAGTAGCCTCCCCAATGCAAGCATCCATGGCTTGATACCGCCAGCCCTGACCCTCAAAAGGCTCAACTACCCCTGCCCACCTGTCTGCCCCCAATCTGCCCTGTGCCTACCCTGCACCCTGTTGGCTAAAGCACAGGAAGTACAGACCCCTTAAAAGTGAGGGTTTGGGCCATGGCCATTCCTCTTGAATTTTTGAGCCCCCAACTCACCCTCCCACCTGGGATGTCCCTGATTTTAATAAACAGGCTTCAAATGGACTTCACACATGTGGCCTCTGGTTGCTGCTGAGGAATTTTAAAAGGAAATGAGCTTATTTGGATTTTTGTGTATATAGATTATAATTTCATATATCCGATATCTGAAATCCGTGTTCCTTTTAACATAATGTTTTCAAATATAGAAGATTCCGCTTTACCATAAATATGCTGCTTCAGATTTGTTAAACATTCTTGTTCATTGTTATTGTATTCTTATGAACTGAATTCATAAGCCTATTGTCATGTCTGGTTGTTTTGTTAATTCCTGATTTGATTCTAATTTTAGATCTTAGAGTGTTAAATGTTCTCAATGTATTCCTTGTATTTTATATTCCGTTTTACAATAAAACATTTAAAAATGTAAGAGCAGTTCCATGTTGTTGTCAGAGAGAAAAAAACTAATCTTCCTAAAAAGCGATCACGTATTATAGCAGCTCCTTCCTTCCTTCCTTCCTTCGTTCCTTCCTTCCTTCCTTCCTTCCTTCCTTCCTCTCTTCCTTCCTTCCTTCCTTCCTCTCTCTTTCTCCCTTCCTTCCTTCCATTCCCTCCTTCCCTCCTTTCCTTCCTTCCTTCCTTCCTTCCTTCCTTCCTTCCTTCCTTCCTTCCTTCCTTCCTTTTGTTTCTTGGTTCCAAAAATGAATCCCATAGAAAGAGGAGAATGATGATGCAGAAAAATACAGAAGGAAAAGGGGAAGACTGCCTTTTCCAGGTTTTTCCAACTCTCAGTTAGTCTGTTATTTATTTGTTTGGTTGGTTTTTTATTTGTTTTTTTTATTTATTTGTCAACAAGTACAAGGAAACAAATACGAAAACACGTGAAAAAAATGGCACAAATAAATGGATATAAATAAGCAAAACATAGCCATAAACACATTAAAAGAGTACATATAAATCCATCCCTGCGGCCGATTCGCTCCCACAAAGAGGGACTTCTCCGGGTGCCGTCCACTAGGCTGTGCCAGCGGGCGACGCCCAGGGGAAGGGCCTTCTCTGTGGCGGTCCCGACTCTCTGGAACGACCTTCCCCCCGAAATCAGAACAACGACGGACCTCCGCTCCTTCCGTCAAAAACTAAAAACTCATTTCTTCTGCCTGGCCGGCTTGGGTTAATCAACTGTTTTTAGGGTTTTTAATGACTAATTTTTAGTTTTAATATGGGATTTTAGCGCAGGGTTAGTTTAATTTTATTTTAATATTGTATTATGTTTGTGATTTTATATGTATTTTAATTCCCTGCGCCCCGCCTCGAGTCCCTTCGGGGAGAGAGAGTGGGTTATAAATTAAATTATTATTATTAGTAGTAGTAGTAGTAGTAGTAGTAGTAGTAGTAGTAGTAGTAGTAGTAGGACAGGGACGGTAGGCATGCTTGTGCACATATGCACGCTCCCTTTATGTACCTTTTAAGATATGTCCACGGTAGACAACTTAAGGTCAAAGGTATGGAGGGTTAGAGGAACTAACAACCGAATCGGGTAGGGTGTTCCACACATTTATTACTACTCGATGGCTGAAATTGTTTTTCCTGCAATCAAGATTAGAACGGATCCCATTCAGTTTGTATCTGTTGATAGCCCTTGTGTTATGGCAGTTGAAGTAAAAGTAGTCATTGAGAGTTAGGACTTTTTGGCAGATTATCTTGTGCACTAAGCTCAGGTTGGAATGTAGACATCATAGTTGAAGGTTATCCAGGCCTAAAATTTCAAGCCTGGTGGTATAAGGGATTTTATTACGAGCAGAGGAGTTGAGTCCTCTTCTTGTAAAAAGAATTCCTTCCAACCCTATTATTCTATGTTCTAGATAATATAGGCATCCATAGCTATCCTTGGGGGCAAAGGTACTGAAAGGAGAGATTCAACCTGGAAATAAGGAGGAATTTCCTGACAGTGAGAACCATCAACCTATGGAAGAGAAGTTGCCTTCAGAAGTTGTGGGAGCTTCATCATTGGAAGCTTTCAAGAAGAGACTGGACTGCCATCGGTCAGAAATGGTGCAGGGTCTCCTGCTTAGGCAAGGGGTTGGACTAGGTGACCTACAAGGTCCCTTCCAACTCTGTTAATCTGGCTTTAATGAACAAAAGGACCAGGAGTGAGATGATAGCAGTCTTCCAATATTTGAGGGGCTGCCACAGAGAGGAAGAGGTCAAGCTATTTTCCAAGATACCTGAAGGCCAGAGAAAGAACAATGGATGGAAGCTGATCAAGGAGAGATTCAATGTAGAAATAAGGAGGAATTTTCTGACAGAACGATCAACCCATGGAAGAGAAGTTGCCTTCAGAAGTTGTGGGAGCTTCATCGTTGGAAGCTTTCAAGAAGAGACTGGACTGCCATCTATCAGAAATGGTGCAGGGTCTCTTGCTTGGGAAGGGTGTTGGACTGGATGACCTACAAGGTCCCTTCCAACTCTGTTAATCTGTATCTGAAAGCATCCGGTGGCTGCATGATTCACTGCTTTGTATGAGCCTTCTTACTTTGATAGAAAAAAAGCAGAGCTTGCATTGAGAAGATGTAATGCTTCTTCTTCCCTTATTTTGATGAAAAGAGTCGGTTTCAATAGACTGGTCATGGATTTTTTCCCCAAACAGTTGCCAAGGTGGCAATAGTTAATTATTAAAAAGTTTCAGCTGCCTACAACTTCCCCACCACCCCATCATCATTCTTTCTCTAAGAACTTCAAATTACTTCATGAGGAAAAAGACCCCAAAATAGGCATAATTGTGCGAGTAGCACCGTTAAAATATTTAAATTTAGCCGCGGGGTTTGTGCCGTGAGCCAGAACGCACCGTTGAGGTTGATTGATTGGAGAATTCTGGCTGCTGCGTGAGGTGATCCGTGCCGTGATTGGTTGCTGTGGGTGTGGTGGGGGAGTCTCCCTGTTTTCCCGCCTTTTTCTCCCACATGCCCCATGTGATCTGTTGTTTACCTCACGACGCTCCCGTTTTTCCTCACGATCTCGCTTGCTGTAAATAGAGATGTAAAACTAGTCTTATTTATATAAAATAAATGCAAGTCGGTGTCAGCATCTCTGATTTCATTTGGACACCTGCTGCGCAATTCCATGACAATATTATTTTTATTGTACAGGCCAAACCTCCTTTTCTGGAAACAAAATGTTCTGGAGAACTGGATCTTGCCAGTAGAGCTGCCTGTAGGGAGGAAAACACTCACCGAGAAAGGGAAAGCAAAGCATTTGGAGATAGAAATGACACATATACTTAAGTAGCCTCTATATTCACCACTATTGCAAAACAAATACTCTTCGTGGGAAATACTAAAAATGAGTCACAGGTTCTCTGCCCAAAGAAGCCCCGAGCAAGCCTGCTGTCCATATGGACAATTGCGTAGGAAGCAGACAGATAACAGAATGATAAGAGGGGTGAAGCACATTACCCTAATGCCTTTTTCTTTCTGGAATGCTTTCATAAGGTATTAGATTAACCCTGCTCTTACTTTTCACATGTGCTGCTACTTTTTACATGTGCTATAACGTCCAAAAATTAAGATCTGGCCCTCTCAATTGCTTCCAATTAGATGGGGAAGAAATGGCGGTAGTGACAGATTATATTTTCCTGGGCTCCAAGGTCAATGCAGACTGGAACAGCAGCCAAGAAATCAAAAGAGGCTTGCTCCTGGGGAGGAAAGTGATGGCAAATCTAGACAGTAGACTAAAAAGCAGAGACACCTCCCTGCCAACTAAAGTGTGTCTAGTCAAGGCAATGGTTTTCCCAGTTGCAATGGATGGTTGTGAAGGTTGGACCGTAAGGAAGGCTGAGCACCAAAGAATGGAGGCCTTTGAACTCTGGGGCTGGAGAAGAAGACTCCTGCATTGAGTCCCTTGGACTGCAAGGCCATCCAACTGGTCAGTCCTAGAGGAGATCCATCCTGACTGCTCTTTAGAACAGGGGTCCCCAACCTTTTTGGCACCAGGGACTGGTTTCATGTAAAAAAAATTCCGCAGACCGGTGGGAGCCTCCAGTGGGTGAGTCGAGTCACGTGGGCCCCGCACGCGTTCGGCGGTCACGTTGCAACCAGGCGGGAAAGCTGCCAGGGGTCCTGGGCGAAGGATCCTCGGCTGGGGCAGGGAAGGACGGGCTGCGTCCTGGGCAGGAGGGCCTGGCAGCCCCTTCCCCCCGCACAGGGTCGGGTGGTGCCCCGAACCCCCCCAATGCAGGCCGTTGCTCCCATCCTGCCCCCGGGGAGCGCCCCGGCCAGCCGCCAGGATAGCAGAGCGTTTACTACACTTTCCTAAGAGTTGCGCTACTCTCTCCGCCGCTCACTCCGGCCCGGTTACTATCAAGCCACGGACCGGCACCGGTCCACGGACCAGAGGTTGGGGACCCCTGCTTTAGAAGGCCAGATCCTGAAGAGGAAACTCAAAGACTTTGGCCACCTAATGAGAAGGAAGAAGGACTCCCTGGAGAAGAGCCTCATGCTGGGAACAATGGAGGGCAAAAGAAGAAGAAGGGGACGGCAGAGAAGGAGGTAGCTAGATGGAGTCAGCTTCAATGGACTCCAGAGGATGGTAGAGGACAGGAAGGCCTGGAGGAACATGGTCCATGGGGTTTTTGATGGGTCAGAGATGACTTTGCAACTAACAACAACAACATAACATCCTATAAAAAGTTGTTGTGACTCTAGAGAGAGTGCAGAGAAAGAGCAGCTTACGGCCATCTTGGTTGGTACAATTTTGTATTGTCCTGCCCATGTACACGCAGAGCGACCATGAGCAAAGCAGCAGTAGTGACTGCTGGAACCCACCCCTGGTCTTGGATGGGGTTGAACTGCCCCTGATGGGACTCAATGCATAATCTGGGGATTCTCCTAGAGTGGCGACGCTTGCTCCAGGAGCCAGTGGTGACCATGGCTAGTTGCGAAACCCTGGGTTGTGTGTCAGCTATGCCCTTTCCTGGACCGGTTTATTTGAAGGACCTTTTTTCTTTTAACCAGTTATATTTACCCAACTCACCAGTGTGAGGAAACAGGATATTTTCCCCTGTGGGCAGAGCTGTGGACATTTTCACAACCTGGATTGCTTTCAAATTGCTTTCAAGGGCTACTAAAACAGGATTGACTGGATGTATGCAATGAGGAAAACCTTCTCGGGGATTAAATCCAGGATCTGCTTTTCCCTTTGCAAGAAGGGTTTGGCTCCCTCTGTGACTTTGAGAAATATTCAAATATTCTAGGTGATATGATATATGATAGCTTTATTGATTAGCCTAGAGGCCATATCAAACACAAGGTTCAAACACACATCGCCCATAAAATCTTATACAAACAATTTAATACAAGAGTAAAATAAAATGCAATAGATATAGGATAAGTTACAATATAGGCAAGAAATGAGCGAACGACACACACAGACACAAAAAGCGAGAATCAGCTCTGCAATCGATATGACAAAGCAGGGTGGAAATTATCTCATGTCAACATGCCATGTTGTATGTTCTCTTGTGCAGTAGGCCATCAATTTCCGTGCAGAATTAGTCGGGTTGAAGATATTAGCAATTTGGGAGTGACAAATGTGAATTCGAGTAGAGCGATATCTCAGATTGAAGGAAAAGAAATGACCAGAATAATTTTTACAATGACAATAAAGATTATTATTATTATTATTATTATTATTATTATTATTATTATCATTTTGGGTTATTTTTGTGTGAAGCTCTTAATCTCTTCAATGGCAAGACGGCCATCATTAACAAAAGCTGTCAGATACAGCGAGAAAGCTGGTATGTTATAGAGAAGACCTACAAATGTGAGAAGGTAGAACAAGAACTACCAATATTTTTTTTTTTAAATGTTTTTATTATAAGCAAACCACTGCTTGATATGATATGTGATAGCTTTATTGGCTCACCTAGAGACCATATCAAAGCACAAGGTTCAAACTCAGGTCGGTTGGCAACACCCAGGGGAAGGGCCTTCTCTGTGGCGGGCCCGGCCCTCTGGAACGACCTACCTCCCGACCTTCGCACCATCTCGAACCTCCGCCTCTTCCGCCAACGCCTGAAGACGTACCTATTCCAACAAGCCGGCCTAGCGTAGCCTCCCGTTTCTGACTATATTTATAAATTTTAAGTTTTTAGGGTTTTAAAGGGTTTTAGCACGGGTTTTAGGTTAATTTAATATGCTTTTAAGAGTTTGTATTGTTTTGTAATGGTTTTTAATGATGCCTGTGCGCCGCCCTGGGTCCTGACAAGGAGAAGGGTGGGGTATAAATTTGATAAAATAAATAATAAGGTCGTCAATTATATCATATACAAACAATTTAAAATAAGAGTAAGGTAAAATACAATAGATATAGGATGAGTTACAATATAATGTATAAAATAGAATAAAATGACACAAAATCATATTTCGGTGTCACCCTTATAACCTAGTCTCACATATGCAGATCTCAACCAAACCATTTTGTTGATGTCCTGTGTTATGTTAAATGTTATTTTCAGGTTCTGGTCACACATAAAGTAGCTTGTTTTGCTATGGGGATCCCAATGGGTCCTTCGTTTGGTATATGGACCAAGGAGCCTGCCTCTCACCCCCTTCTACGTGCAACAATCCAATAGGTTGTGAGCCAGGCCTTCTACCTCTGCCGTTCTGCAAATGCAGCTCATTGTAAGGTATAGAATGGAATCTCCCATATCCGACCATTGTGTCAAGCTGTTTGAATCTCACTTGCGTAAATATCTCCCTGACATGTTTTGGCAGTTGTAACTTCAAAAAGCTGTTTACTTGAAAAGTACATTTGTATTTGCTCAGCCATTTCAGGTTACCCACCTTATTAAGGATATGTTCTAATCATATTCTAATTCCTGGATCTCAACAAATCATTTCATGCCTTGAAAATCTCCTGCATTCATATATTTAATCTACATGTAGCGCGGCTTCTTGGTTCAAAGATCTCTCTATGATTAGAAAAGGATTCCTTACCTTTCGTTTATCATATATTAAAGGTATATACCAAAGATGTCCCATTGTAGATGTTTTCCACATGCCAATCAACTTTCAATAAATTTGTAAATACAAGAAACACTTCTAGTGAAGAGAAGGACCAGGGGAAACAGGAGAGCAGTGTTCCAATATTTGAGGGGCTGCCATGGAGGGGAGGGGGTTAAACTATTCTCCAAAGCACCCGAAGGCCAGACAAGGAATAATGGATGGAAGCTGATCAAGGAGAGATTCAACCTGGAAATAAGAAGGAATTTTCTGACAGTGAGAACGATCAACCCATGGAAGAGAAGTTGCCTTCGGAAGTTGTGGGAGCTTCATCCCTGGAAGCTTTCAAGGAGAGACTGGGCTGCCATTTGTCAGAAATGGTATACGGTCCCCTGCTTGAGTGGGGGGGTTGGACTGGATGACCTATAACAGGGATGGCGAACCTTTTTTGCCTCTGGTGCCAAAAGCACGCTTTTGCAAACTATTGCACACACTCAGGTGCCCACCCCCATAATTTAATCCCCCCATGCCATGCCCCCTGTGCGTGTGTGCGTGACACCCTGCCATGCTGCCCCATGCATGCACGCACAACTTTCTTGGAGCCTGGGCAAGGCGAAAACACCTCCCAGAGGCCCTTCGGAGGCCAGAAACGGTCCATTTTCCAACTTCAGGTGGGCCCAGTAAGTCCATTTTTCACTGCCTGGAAGCTTCAGGATGCTTCCCTGAAGCCTCAGAGGATGAAAAAGTGCTGAAAATCAGCTGGCCAGCGTGTGCATGCGTGCTGGAGCTGACAGGGCAACACCTCACGTGCCCTCAGAAATGGCTCCGCGTGCCACCCGTGGCACCCGTGCCATAGGTTCGCCATCACGGACCTATAAGGTCCCTTCCATCTGTTATTCTATCCCAAAGATCTCAACCAGTTACACAAAATATGGGGCGCAGTGGCAGCTCACGATGAACTGTTTCGTTCTATTTGCTTCTGAATCTTCTAGAACAGGGGTCTCCAACCTTTGCAACTTTAAGTCTGAAGGACTTCAGCAAAGCTGGCTGGAGAAGTCTGGGAGCTGAAGTCCTTCAGACTTAAAGTTGCAAAGGTTGGAGACCCCTGTTCTAGAATAAGTTTCTCTCAGGGCAGAGACCGCATTTAAAAGTGAGATGGGGAGTCGAGATAATGCTGTGCAGTCTAGATTGAATAATAAGAGCAAGGTTGAATGAATGAACGAATGAATTTTATAGTGATGCCAATCGGTATAATAGGACTCTTTTGTCCTTCTTCTGCTTGTTCATTAGCCTTGCTTCTCTTCTCAGTTTCTTTCAAGCAAGACCAACTACCTGTTTTTTTATTACCCTATTTAAATCCCAAGGAGGTTTTGTTCTGTGAGTACTGTAACTTGAAATCCGGCATGCAAAACGACTTGGGGGAATTTTTATTGATTTTTATTTCATTTTATTTTTATACCGCGCCTATCTCCACGAAGAAACTCAGGGCGGTGCACAGGAAGTTAAAAATAGGAGCACAAACATATAAATAAATACGAACATAAATAGATAAGACTACAACAATACAATCTAATTAAATTTAGAAGGGCCTGTGCTAAAAAAATACCCTAAAAAATTACCAGTGAATGAAAATCAATCTAAAACAATTTAAAACTCAGTCTATAGGGTGGTCTCGGGGACTAGGCTAGGCCGGCTAGATGAAAGAAATGGTTCTTCAGACGTTGGCGGAATGTTGACTTTGCATACAAGTTTACTTCCTTTCAACAGTGCCTGCAGGGCAGAGTCAAAAAATGCCAGAACGTTGGCCATGAGGATGCACACACAACATCAGATGGTCCCTTAAGAATCTCTTCACTTTCCCAGCCACAAAAGTGGGGGTCTCCGTTGACGGAGTGATCGTCAGAAAGTGAGAGAAAAGTTTCAGAAATAACTAAATAAAGGAAAGAAGGTTGGGGTAACCTGTGAGCCTACTGGGTATATCCTTCTTTCCCTGACTGTTTTTTTTTTTAAATCGGCTGCACCATTCGGCATGTCCTCCTGAAAGTTTTCTGTCTCCTTCTGTTCCTTCCCTCTTTTGTTTTATAATTGGGCTTTTTCTTTGTGCTACACTCATTCCCTTCTTTCTTCTCTATGCCTGTCTGGCAATTTCCTTTCTATAATCGCCTTCCCTTTCTTCGTTGGGACATATCCCCCCTTTTCAATTTTCCCTCTGCCACTGTCAAACCCAGTGAAATCTTCTATCTGTTTTTTATCTCTGTTCATCTTGCAACGCATCTATTTTTCTTGCTTCTGTCTCTTTTCTTAGTCTATAGGAAAGCCACTTACCTGCTTTATTGGCGTGCTCAAAGACATGTTGCCTCCCCCGTTTGAGTTTATTTGCAAGTTCTTCTTGATCTAATAACGTTAGTTTATGTTTAAGGAATTCTTTTCTCTCTCTTACACTCTCGTTACCCAGGTCTACCTGCAATGCCCTCTCTTCCTTCTCTAAATCTTCTAAGATTTTGGCCCTTTTTTCTCTTTTCAATTTCTATTTATGCGCCGAAGGTTTTATCATATATCCTCTTATAACCGCTTTCGTAGTGTACCGTATAGTTTGTGGCGAGGAGTCTTCCTGCCTATTTTCCTCATAAAAGAACTTTAATTCTTTTTTTTAGTCCCATAACAAATTCTTTCTCCCTTACCAAATCTGTCCTCATTGTCCATCTTCCCCTATTCTTCTTTCCTTTCCAGCATAGTGTCACTGGGTTACGGTCCACCCATTCATTAGGTCCAATTTCTATTTCTATGGCCAATCTTAATATTTCTGGAGTAGCCCAAATCATATCTATTCGAGACCATGTCTTGAAATAGGTAAACTGGGCCTCGCCTGGATGCGTGGCTCTCCATACATCTTCCAATCCTAACTCGTCTCGAATTTGATCACATATCGATGGCAGTGTCTTTCTTACCCCTTTCCTATTTCCAATGCCCACCCCCCTGGCATAGTCTTTAATGGTATCCAGAACTGCATTAAAGTCCCCCATTAAACAAATATGTTCATAGTCAAGTTCATTTAGTTTATTATATATCATATTATAAAAACATTTCTGGTTGCAGTTGGGGGCATATATATTTCCTAGTAAGATCTTCCTTTGACATATTTTAATCTCAACCAGCAAGAATCTTCCCCCTTCATCAGCGAAAATTTGTTTAGGTTCCAAGTATTTGGAATTTACAATGTCATTGTAATTTTAGTACAATGACAATAAAGATTATTATTATTATTCGCACAGTCACTCAAGCGCTTGTGACTTCTCGGCTGGATTACTGTAACGCTCTCTACATGGGGCTCCCCTTGAGGTGCACTCAAAAGCTACAGTTAGTGCAGAATGCGGCCGCGCGGGTGGTTATGGGTGCCTCAAGGCAAGCCCATATAACATCTCTCCTGCGCGAGCTGCACTGGCTGCCTGTGGCCTTTCGAGTGCGCTTCAAGGTGTTGACCACCATCTTTAAATCGCTCCATGGCTCGGGGCCTAGCTATATACGAGACCGCCTCCTGCCCCATACATCCCTTCGTCCGGTCCACTCCCACAGAGAGGGCCTTCTCCAGGTGCCGTCGGTTGGGCAATGCCGGTTGGCGACACCCAGGGGAAGGGCCTTCTCTGTGGCGGGCCCGGCCCTCTGGAACGACCTACCCCCCGACCTTCGCACTACCTCGGACCTCCGCCTCTTCCGCCAATGTCTCAAGACGCATTTATTCCAACAAGCCGGCCTAGGATAGCCCCCCTGTTCTGACTTTTATACATAAATTATAATTTGGTAGGGTTTTTTAAATATGGGTTTTAGCACGAGTAAATAATTTAATATATTTTAATAATAATAATAATAATAATAATAATAATAATAATAATAATAATAATAATAATAATAATAATAATAATAATAATAATAATAATAATAATAATAATAATAATAATATTTAATTTGTAAAACCGCTCCCTCTCCCCACAGGGACTCGGGGCGGTGCACAGGGAAAAATAAAACAATAAATATACAAACATAGCATAAAAACGAATTAAATCTAATACCTGTGCTAAAATCCCATTAAACACTAAAATACCCAATAATTAAATAAAAACCCTATAGCAGAGAGACTACCCTAGGCCGGCCAAGCAGAAAAGATGTGTTTTTAGTTTCAGACGGAAGGAGCGGAGGTCCGTGGTTGTCGTAATGTCGGGGGGAAGGTCGTTCCAGAGGGCAGGGCCCGCCACAGAGAGCGCCCTTCCCCTGGGCGTCGCCCGCTGACACAGTCTAGTGGACGGCACCCGGAGAAGCCCCTCTCTGTGGGAGCGAATCGGCCGTGAGGATGTATGAGGCAGGATCCGATCCCGCAGATAGCGGGATGTTGTATATTGTATTTATTGTGGTTTTTAAATAATGCCTGTGCGCCGCCCTGGGTCCTAACAAGGAGAAGGGCGGGGTATAAATTCGAATAAATAAAAAAATTTTAAAAAATTATTATTTATGTACGTATATCGCTACTCCTCTTTTTTTGGGTCAGCCAGGGACACAAATAAATCACCTAATTTAGGGCATAGGAGTATGTTCTGGTAACCTTGTTTGATATGTACCTCCTGTAGACTTATTATTTGATATCTCCGCCGCAATAGCTTCTTTTGTATTTTTTTCCATTTATTCGGTGAGTTTAAGCCATTGATGTTGATTGATATTAACCGGGGTCCTTCTCCGGCCAGTTTATTTATTTGGTTCCTTCAATCAGTTTCTTTTTCTGCCTTGTCACCATCTGGGGTCCCGAGCCTCCTGCAGTTTAGTCTTCCTTTTGTTCAATTAACATTTTCCATGCCTTTGTCATCTCTGTTTCCTGTAACTCTTCTTGACTTCCACTTTCTACTTAAAAATTTAAATCACAATTTTTTCTTCTTCTCTGCCTTTCCTTTCCGCCAAATTCCCAATCTGTCTGTTAATACTATTTTCTACTCACAAAGTTCTTTCCCATTTCCAAATTCAAATTTGTATCAATTGGTTACTTAAATTTTCTCACCAGATCTCCACATCTGGAGTGGGGAGGGAATGGGGATTTCGCAGTATCCTTCCCCTGGAGTGGGGAGGGAATGGGGATTTCGCAGTATCCTTTCCCTGGAGTAGGGAGGGAATGGGGGTTTTTCATTAACCTTCCCCTGGAGTGGGGAGGGAATGGAGATTTTGCAGTATCCTTCCCCTGGAGTAGGGAGGGAATGGGGGTTTTTCATTAACCTTCCCCTGGAGTGTGGAGGGAATGGAGATTTTGCAGTATCCTTCCGCTGGAGTGTGGAGGGAATGGGGATTTTGCAGTATCCTTCCCCTGGAGTAGGGAGGGAATGGGGTTTTTTCATTAACCTTCCCCTGGAGTGGGGAGGGAATGGAGATTTTGCAGTATCCTTCCCCTGGAGTGTGGAGGGAATGGGGATTTTGCAGTATCCTTCCCCTGGAGTGGGGAGGGAATGGGGATTTCGCAGTATCCTTTCCCTGGAGTAGGGAGGGAATGGGGGTTTTTCATTAACCTTCCCCTGGAGTGGGGAGGGAATGGAGATTTTGCAGTATCCTTCCCCTGGAGTAGGGAGGGAATGGGGATTTTTCCTTAACCTTCCCCTGGAGTGGGGAGGGAATGGAGATTTTGCAGTATCCTTCCCCTGGAGTAGGGAGGGAATGGGGTTTATTCATTAACCTTCCCCTGGAGATGGGAGGAAATGGAGATTTTACAGAATCCTTCGCCTGCCATGCCCACCAGGCCATGCCCACCAGGCCATGTCACACCCACCAAGCCACGCCCACAGACCCAGTAGTAAAAAAAATTGAATCCCACCACTGATATATACTCACAGGGGAAATAAGAGCTCGCAGTTCATATGGCTGATACTCAAGACTGCAGTCCAAAAATATGACTATGGTAAGGATAATTCTTTTCTTTCAGCTGACTGCTGTGCAACTGCAGAAGTTGGGAACATAAAGTGCTATTAGTGCTTTTAGCTTCTTTGGACTTTCACCCATTCATGCATCATCTGATCAGATCTTCTGATATCGAAGCCAGTCCAAAACCTCAGATTAACAGAGTTAGAAAAAACCTTGTAGGTCATCTAATCCAACCCCCATCCAAGTAGGAGACCCTAGACCATTTCTGGCAGCCCAATCTCTTCCCGGCAGACGGCACCCTGAGGAGGCCCTCTCTGTGGGAGCGGACGGGCCGAAGGGAGGTATGTGGTAGGAGGCTGTCCCGCAGGTAGTCAGGACCCGTGCCATGGAGTGCTTTGAAGATGGTTACTAACATCTTGAAGCGCACCCGAAAGGCCACAGGCAGCCAGTGCAGCTTGCGCAGGAGAGGTGTTATATATACTTGTTATCTTGCACATGTTTGACAAACAAACATACAACTTTTGAATGATTCTTGTCAATGCTGATTAATTTTTCCCATCTTTTCAGAAACTCCTCCTCAGCCTGATCGTGGTATGCTCCATCTTCAGCTTGTGTTATGGAGACTGCACTTTTGAATTAATCAAGCCCAAAATTGTTAATGGTAGGTCCCAAAGGTGCTTTTTTAACTCTTCAGGGGACATCTGGAGTTTCTTGTTTTTTTCTTTTGAAGATGTTTCGCTTCTCACCCATGAAGCTTCTTCAGCTCTGATTAGATACAATACAATACAATAGCAGAGTTGGAAGGGACCTTATAGGTCTTCTAGTCCAACCCCCTGCGTGGGCAGGAACCTTATACCATTTCAGACAAATGGCTATCTAACATCTTCTTAAAGACTTCCAGGGTTGGGGCATTCACCACTTCTGGAGGCAACTTCTGTTCCAGAGGTTAATTGTTCTAACTGTCAGGAAATTTCTCCTTAGTTCTAAGTTGCTTCTCTCCTTGATTAGTTTCCACCCATTGCTTCTTGTCCTGCCCCCAGGTGCCTTGGAGAATAGATGATGGGGAATAGAAGGATTCATATTCCTTGCAGACCGCTGGTCCTTTGCATCCTTTGACATGGTCCTTGAGGCGACTTGGCGGTTTGTCTGTGTCCTCAGAGTCACCTGAGTGGTGCAAATGGTTCCTTTGGCAGTAATTTTTCCCCTCTGGAAAGCCATTCCTACCCCTCACACCATTCCAAGGGTGCCCATCCCAAATTGTGTAGCCAAAAGTCTATAGAGAGTCTCAGTCATGCGAAGTGCTTTTTCAAGAGGCAACTGGACTTCCTGGTTCTTCCTTTTGAAGACTTTTTGCTTCTTATCCAGAGCTGAAGAAGCTTCTTGGATGAGAAGCGAAACGTCTTCAAGAAAAAAAACCCCAGAAAGTCCAGTTGCTTCTTGAAAAAGCACTTTTGGGACACCAGCTAGTTAATTCTCCAATTAGCTGCTACACATCCTGCAAAGAACGATGCAGACTTTGCTAGGGTTTGGAGCAGGGGTGAAATTCAGCAGGTTCTGACAGGTTCTGGAGAACCGGTAGCAGAATTTTTGACTCGTTCGGAGAACCGGTAGCGGAAATTTTGAGTAGTTTGGAGAACCGGCAAATGCCACCTCTGGCTGGCCTCGCCCCCATCTATGCTTTGCCTCCTGAGTCCCAGCTGATCTGGAGGAAATGGGGATTTTGCAGTATCCTTCCCCTGCCACGCCCACCAAGCCATGCCCACAGAACCAGTATCCTGTTTCCCTGAAAATAAGACCTCCCCAGATAATAAGCCCAATCGGGCTTTTGAGTACGTGTACTAAAATAAACCCTCCCCTGAAAATATTGCAACACAGCAGTAGCCATGAGGTGACCACGCTCACTGCCTACTGCACCTCAAAAATAATAAGACCTCCCCAAAAATAAGACCAAGCACTTATTTCAGAGGTCAAAAGAAAATAAGACCCTGTCTTATTTTCAGGGAAACACGGTAGTAAAATCTTTTGAATTTCATCACTGGTTAGGAGTTATTATTTTAGGAGATGACGCAGCGGTGAGAACCCATAGCTAACCTTATGGGCAGTTCAGAGAACCTCCAAATCCCACCCCTCCCTGGCGTCGCCCACCTCGCCTCCCCCCTCCCACAGCACCCCACCTTTCCGAGGAGTCTCCACGGCCTGTTTTGGATGCAAGGTAAGTGCGGAGGCTCAAGGCGGGGCCCATTAAAGGCCTCTGGAGGACCTCCTGAGCCTGGGGAGGTTGTTTTCATCCTCCCAGAGGCTCAAAAAAAAATCATCCGGAGACTGGGGAGGGCAAAATCGTGTCCCCCCCATGGCCACAGGGCAGAGAACCAGTTGCTAACATTTTTCAGTCCCACCCCTGCCCTTTTCCCTCTTTAAAGCTCCAGCCCCATTTCTGAACTGACATACGGATCAAGATTTGCCCCTTTCCCCTAGGGAAAATTGTCATGGAATGCATCGACTTCTTAGATGGAAGCGTCCATCCGGTGGGATCAATTTGGAATACCAAGGATTGCTGGAGATGCAGCTGTTCTCCGGCGTGGATCTCTTGCTGCTCCAGGTAGATGGAAAATTGGAAATGCTGATGGACTTTCTCGGTTCTTTACAAGGATTGTGCGTAAAATGTAAATGTTGGTGTCTCAAAACTGTTGGGGTATTCCTTGACAATGGGCTTTCTAATAGTTAGCAATATAAAGTTTTATTTTTTCCCCTTTCATATACATTCACAAATGTATATATTTGGGGCATACCAGGTGTCTAGACAAGAAGTCTAATCATTCCCCTGGCTCAGCTGATAAGGAAGGACAGCTTGTGGCTTAGAGGTTAATACAACTGTCTAATATGTAAAAACAGCCCAAGTATGAATCCCAGTAAGGGTCTGGCTAGCTGATGAGACCTAAATAGATCTATACTAGTCTCTCTTCATTTATTTATCAGCAAAAAAAAAAAAAATCAATACATTCACAAATGTACATTCTTTTAAATGCTATTAACATTTACCTATTAACTATTGACTTTTATCACCATCTTCTTACAAAGATAGAAAACACAGTTGGGGTCAGTTTTTTGCCACCCTGTACCTCCATCTTGTTTTACAACAGCCCTACTCCTTCCATCTTCTCCACCTCCTTTCTCTGCCTTCTCCTTTCCTCCTTTCCTTCCTCTTCTCTTCTTTCCTTCCCTTTCCCCCACTCCTCCTCTCTTGTTACATTTTTATTTATATAGATGGTGAAAAGTGTCTTCCTAGTGGCAACAAATGCCAAAAATAATCTGACAGCCAACTTTCCTTTAGGTCCGGGGATAAAAAACATTTTTTCTGATGGTTTCAGCGTTTCCGTTTATTTCCCAGCAATTCTGCTATGTTTTCAAAGATCCGACTTGTGGTTGGCGTCCCAAAACATGTCACAATTCTACTTCTATCAACCTCTCCGGTCTAAAGCTGTGTTATGTTGGTTCTTAGGTATGTTCCCCGTTACACACTGCCAGAATGCATCGCTAAGAGAGATCCAAAAACCTGCACGTACAAGTATTACAAGATTGACAATCCCTCCATCCCATGTTAAGTGGCTGAATGGATAAAACGAATCCATCCGTTGCCAAGTCCTTTCCGACGAGGGACAGATATCTGAAAACTTCACTTGCTCTGGCATTTTAAAAGCGTTCCCTCAGGGCATATAAAACATAATAAAGAGGAATTCTATATATACTGCTAAAACTCTTGTGTCTGTAACCTTTAACTGCGCGAAATGGTGTGTCACGGGCAGTGGTGGGTTTCAAATTTTTTAGAACCTACTCTATAGGTGTGGCCTATTTTGTGGGCGTGGCTTGGCAGTCGTGTGACAGGGTGGGAGTGGCCAACTTGTAAAATGTGGTGAAACTCACTTAACAACGCTCTTGCTTAGCAACCAAAATTTTGGGCTCAATTGGGATGATAAATTCTTTCTTTTTCTTTCTTTCTTTCTTTCTTTCTTTCTTTCCTTTCTTCCTTTCTTTCTTTCTTTCTCTCTCTCTCTCTCTCTTTCTTTCTCTCTCTCTCTCTCTCTCTTTCTTCCTTTCCTTTCTTCCTTCCTTTCCTTTCCTTCCCATTGGGTCACTGGCAGCAGCGGGCCAGACTTATTTCCAGGTACGCCGGTGGAACCCCCTCTCACCGGTTCTCTAAATGTCACCATCCGGCTCTCGTGAGTAGGTGCGAGCCCGCAGAAACCCACCACTGGTCACGGGGCAAAATATTTTCAACCAAGGTATCCCAAATGAGCCAACCTATAGAACGTTGGGGCCAGTAGAACAGGTAGTACTTTGGAGCAGCGTGCCGGTAGCGAAGGGAAGAGCAACCCACCACAGGTTGGGACCCATTATTCGCCTGGGAATGAAATTTTCAAAAGTTCTCACCATTTTAGCATCGCCTCGCTGCTGATGTTCAGCATTGCCCCTGGGGCTTCTGTGGTCACGTGATCTTCATTTATGATCCGCGCAGGGGTGGACCTCAAAATTTTTAGCAAAGGGTTCTCTGCCTGGTTGCTCGGTGGGTGTGGCCAGGGTGGGCGTGACCTAGTCCGCCTCCTGTATCACAGTGGGGGAGGGGGGGCATTTTTGTTCCCTCCCTGGGCTCTGGAGGGTTTCCTTGAGCCTCCAAGGTGAAGATGGCCTCCTCAGGGTCCAGAAATGGGCTCACACACACACACACACACACAGCCATTTTTATAGAGCAAGATAATATATTGTGTTGGGTTGTGTAAGGTTGTGTTGGGTTGTGTTGGGTTGGGTTGTGTTGGGTTGTGTAAGGTTGTGTTGTGTTGGATGGTGTTGTGTTGGGTTGTGTTGTGTTGGGCTGGGTTGCATTGTGTTGGGTTTGGTTGGGTTAGGTTAGGTTATTATGTGGTTTTTATGGTTATTATTATGTCGAAATACATTACACAGAATGGCCTGTAAGAATGTTAGTATTGGCGTACAATTTTCACTCCAGTTGACTTTATTTCAGGGATATCGGCAAAGTAGAGGCAGCAAAAGTAAAAATGGCAGCCATGAATGAGGCACACGTTTACCTCACGTGTCCCCCGAGGATGGCCATGGCACGAGATTGCAGCTCTTCACATGGCCAGTCACTAAATAAATAAAGGTTGAGGTAACCTGTGAGTAAATTTCACGGAGGGGGCAAGTTAGACAAGCTAGTTTCCTCCTTTCTGATTGATTGATTGATCATTTATAGGCTGCCTATCTTACCTCAAGGTACCTCTGGAAGGGTTTTTTTTTTTATGCTCCACTGAAGTCCTCAGAGTGACTACACCACACTTCATTATAGTTTCAATATTTTATTTTTATTTATTTGTTTGTCAAACGTGTAGAAGGTAACAGGTAAACGTATGAACATAAACATGGACAAAGGAAGTGGACGCAGATGGTAGGCACACTGGTGTGCTTATGCATGGCCCCTTTACGGACCTCTGAGGATTGGGGTGAGGTCCACGGTAGACAGTTAGAGGTTGAAGCTATGGGGGGTTTGAGGATGTAACAACGGAGTCAGGTAGAGCCTTCCAGGCGTTGACCCCTCTGTGGCTGAAGTCGTATTTTCTGCAATCGAGTTTGGAGTGGTTGACCTTGAGTTTGTATCGATGGTTTGCCCGTGTATCATTGCAGTTGAAGCTGAAGTAGGACCTTGAGAGGTAGGATGTTGGAGCAGACAATTTTGTGTATAAAAAAAATAATAAACCTGGTGGTTAGAATAATTTATTTATTTTTTCTTACCCATTGTTGACCTTCTGGGGCCTGATCGGTATCTCCCTTGTCACACAAAATTCTCTATTTGCAGTCACAACCTCTTAAATCATTTAAATCAGGCAGGTCTACAGGGTGCGGTTGAAAACAAAGTCCAGATATTTTTGTCTCCTTGGGAGGCGGGAGCACATGAAGCAAACAGCCAGTCTAAGCGCACATTCTTTCCCATGTTTGTGACCCATTGTGTGTTTGATTGCTCTCTTGTAATCCCTTCCTCTCCAACACATTGAAGTACAAATATTGACTTCCACAGAACTGAGGTGTGAATGGCAAAGGAGTAGGAAGTGGGGGGAACTGTTTCAACATTTCTCCAGCTTCCTTATGGGTGGAGTTCTAGAACCTTCTTGGCTGCTAGGACTTTCCTGGTTGTTTGGGATGATATATGTCAGCCTCCGCTTTGCGGCTTGCTTCGGCTGCCATTGAAACGGGGAGGGAGGGGCTCTTGTATTTGGGCATGGGACTGTATGGTGCAGGAGGGAGATTTGGAGGAGGGGGTGTGTTCTCGCCATCTACTTCACATACCAGTGGCTGGGGCCGTGCGGTGGTCAAGGTCAACGGTCTTGCATGCCATCCTGATGATGCTCCTGGAGATGCAGCCCACATGACATCAAAGGGGATTTCGCATTGGACAATGGGGTGGGGGTTGCTAGGGGAAAGGGGTTGGGCATATATTGCTATGTATGTTTTCGCACGCTCGGGTCTCAGACCTTGCTTTACCTCGCTGCTATCTTTTCATAACCAGTCAAAGTACTCTTAATTCTTACAAATGGAGTTGAGTGGATTCTTTCTTGGTTATCGTTAGAGGCAGACTTGACAATATCCTCCTGATGCTGTAAAGCAGGGGGTCTCCAAAGCTGGCAGCTTTAAGACTTGTGGACTTCAACTCCCAGAATTCCCCAGCTGGGGAATTCTGGGAGTTGAAGTCCACAAGTCTTAAAGCTGCCAAGTTTGGAGACCCCCCTGCTGTAAAGTATTAAGGGCAATGTCTAAATAAACCTTTTTGGAGAATTGTTATCCTCTTGGTAAGGGGCGTTGCTGACATAGATCAATAATACAATAATACCATAGCAGAGTTGGAAGGGACCTTGGAGGTCTTCTAGTCCAACCCCCTGCGTGGGCAGGAACCTTATACCATTTCAGACAAATGGCTATCCAACATCTTCTTAAAGACTTCCAGGGTTGGGGCATTCACAACTTCTGGAGGCAATTTCTGTTCCAGAGGTTAATTGTTCTAACTGTCAGGAAATTTCTCCTTAGTTCTAAGTTGCTTCTCTCCTTGATTAGTTTCCACCCATTGCTTCTTGTCCTGCCCCCAGGTGCCTTGGAGAATAGTTTGACTCCCTCTTCTTTGTGGCACCCTCTGAGATATCGAAACACTGCTATCATGTCTCCCCTGGTCCTTCTCTTCATCAAACTAGACATACCCAGTTCCTGCAACCGTTCTTCATATGTTTTAGCCTCCAGTCATATGTTTTAGCTTCACATCAGAGAAGGGCTGGCTGGGAGATTCTGGGAGTCCACATATCTTAAAATCCCAGAAGCTGAGAAACACTGAAACAAATTCAGCATGTGAAGAGGACTCTACCGTTCCAGGCGGTACGGCCCAGTATATTCATACTGGTAGCAGCCAGGAGCAGGGGCCACCATACCAGTATGGTGGCTTGTTTGGGTCACCCACCCGCTCACATTCAATAGCTGTTTATAACATGACCGGTCAATTGTGCACGCACGCATAGTGTGTGGCCCTGCGCAACCTCTGCTGAGTAGCTGCGTGTCACAGGGCAGTGGCATGTACATGTGTGCACTACACACCTGCTCAACTAGGATGCCAAATTAATTAAGATTCTATACAAGCCATCTCAATTCTATACAGCACGAGAGGAAAGGCACTGAAGAAGAGGAGGAGTGAAGAAGGACACAGGGGAACGAAATCTTCTACTCGATAGGATTCCTTGTCTACCCACCGGGGTTTATTTGGATTTTGGGAGCCCAGATGTGGTCCTTGTGACCCTTTTGCTGAGCCCTCTCTGAACACTCAACGCAGAATTCAACAAAGTTCTCCAGATATGTCTCTGTTTGTAGTCAGCAATGTTGTCAAACTTCTTCTGAGAAGTTGTAAATGGAAACAGTGCCACCTTGTGCTGATGGCAGAACCTGTAGGAGGAACGGAGCTCTAGTCTTAGCTGGAGGAGAGTTTGGAATTTAGCTCGTACTTCGGGTGTCTTCCAAAAGCATTGGGCTTTGAAATGCCCAGAGATCTTAACCCATAGCATCGCCTTTGAGGAATTCTGGGTATTGTCCCCAGAATATCTGGGAAGGGCAAGGCTGCAGAAGGCTGTTTTAAGTCAACAGCCCCATATGTGTGTGTCCACAATGAAGAGGAATCAGGAGGAGGAGGAGGAATGGAGGGAGGAAAAGGAGGGAGAAGGGGAAGAAGGGGAAGAAGGGGAAGAAGAAGAAGGAGGAGGAGGAGGAGGAGGAGGAGGAGGAGGAGGAGGAGGAGGAGGAGGAGGAGGAGGGGCAGACAAAGAGGAGGAGGAAGAGGAAGAAGAGGAGGAGAAAGAGAAATAGGAGGAAGGGGAAGAAAAGAGAAGGGGAAGAAGCAGAGGAGGAGGAGAAAGGGGAAGAGGAGGAAGAGGAGGAAAAGAAGGGGAAGAGGCAGAAGAAAAGGAGGAGGAAGGGGAAGAAGAAGAAGAAGAAGAAGAAGAAGAAGAAGAAGAAGAAGAAGAAGAAGAAGAAGAAGAAGAAGAAGAAGAAGAAGAAGAAGAAGAAGAAGAAGAAGAGGGTCAAGGGGGAGGAGGAGGGGAAGAAGAAGAAGAAGAAGAGGAGGAGGAGGAGGAGGAGGAGGAGGAGGAGGAGGAGGAGGAGGAGGTGGAGGAGGATTAATTAATAATTGGTTTTAGCACAGGTTTGGGATTTAATATATATTTTAAATTATTTATGTTCTATTTTTGTATGTTTTTTAAATTTCCTGTGCACCGCCCTGGGTCCTTTGCGGAGAAGGGCGGGATATAAATATAATAAAATAAATAAAAAAATAAGGAGGAGGAGGAGAACAACAACAACAACAACAACCTTTTGTGCATGAGCAACTGGGCTGATGCAGTAAAGGGCCAACTTGTACTTGTTCAACTCCATTGGTCTCCTCAAAATATTAACATTCCTTGAAAGAAATGAAGCTTAGTCCCCAAGTGGAAACCTGCTACTTAATTAGGTAGCCTAAGACTCATTGTGCAAGTTGTCACATGGCTTTGACTCCACAGTTGCTGGCTATTTATTTATTTATTTTATTTTATTAAATTTATACCCCGCCCTTCTCCTTGTTAGGACCCAGGGCAGCGCACAGGCATCTTAAAAACACAAAAATACAATAAATATCAATTAAAATGTAATTAAATTCATTAACCCGTGCTAAAAACCCAATATTAAAAACCCTACCAAATTACAAATTTCCTTAAAACGTCAGAAACGGGGGGCTATCCTAGGCCGGCTTGTTGGAATAAGTACGTCTTAAGACGTTGGCGGAAGAGGCGGAGGTCCAAGATTGTGCGAAGGTCGGGGGGTAGGTCGTTCCAGAGGGCCGGGCCCGCCACAGAGAAGGCCCTTCCTCTGGGTGTCGCCAACCAGCATTGCCCGGCCGACGGCACCCGAAGAAGACCCTCTCTGTGGGAGCGGATCGGACGAAGGGATGTATGGGGCAGGAGGCGGTCTCGCATATAGCTAGGCCCCGAGCCATGCCCTCTCCTAGTGAATTCGCCTTCCAGGACGCAGGGCCTGGAGCCTTGTGCCAAAAGAGCTGAGTTGACAAATCTGGGGTGGGGAGAGGGGGCCGAATGGCATCCAAGTGGGAGGCAGGGTGACCTTTACACAAAAGACACACGATTGTTTTGGCCTTCGCAAACGCTGCATAGAGAAATGTTGAATCACGGGCGCACTCTTTAAATGTCAGCATCTCTTCCCGTGCCTCATTCCTTATGCACCTTCGCTCCCCCAATTTGTCATGGCTGGACAACCTTTGTGCTCTTTCTGTCTGGCTGGCTGGCTGGATGGATGGATGGATGGCCGGCAAATCTTGTCAGATGAGCAATGCCAAGGAGCCTTCACACACTTGGTTGGACCAGGTAGACTAAAAAGGCCAATCGGTGCATTTCACACTTGAGAGTTTGCCTAGATCTATGTATTCCCAGAGGGACACGGTGGCTCAGCGGCTAAGACACTGAGCTTGTTGATCAGAAAGGTCGACAGTTTGGCGGTTCGAATCCCGAGCACCGCGTAACGGAGGGAGCTCCCGTGACTTGTCCCAGCTTCTGCCAACCTAGCGGTTCGAAAGCACGTAAAAAATGCAAGTAGAAAAACCACCTTTGGTGGGAAGGGAACAGCATTCCATGCGCCTTCGGCATTGAGTCATGCCGGCCACATGACCACGGAGATGTCTTCGGCTTTGAAACGGAGATGAGCACCGCCCCCTAGAGTCGGGAATGACTAGCAGATAGGTGCAAGGGGAACCTTTACCTTTATGTATGATAGGGTAGGGATGCAACATACTGATGAATCCAGTTTATGGGGTATTTTACTGTACAATGCACTATGGCTGTGATGGCGAACCTATAGAACATAGAACAGGTAACACATAGAACCCCCTCTTCTGGCACACCAGCCATCATCTCAACCCAGCTCCACCGTGCATGTGCACACACCTCCCTCGGCCAGCTGGTTTTCGGGTCTCTGCCATGCATGCGCGGGACAGGGGTGGGTTCCTGTCAGCTTTACTGCTGGTTCTCTGTGTGCACACGCACATAGTTGAGTGTAAATCTTTCTGCATATGCGCAGAACATTAAAAAATGATTAAAAACCAAGCCAGCAACGGCAGCGGCAACCAGGGAAACAGTTCAGGGGCGTGGCCAGCCTGCTGTTCATACCGGTTTGACGATTCAGTCCCAATTTCCACTACCCGTTTGCCCGAACCAGTAGGAACCAGTAGGAACCAGTAGCAACCCATCTCTGGTGCGGGGGTGCTCCTATGGCATTTTGGGGGGGGTCTCATGTTTGCATGTGGCCCCCTCCCACCCTATTTTGGGCCTGGAAAGCCTCCTGCACCAACCTGGAAGCCAAAAATGGGGGGGAGGCGTATGTGTAGGGGTGGGGTGCATGCGTGGGGCAACGGGGGCATGCATGCTTCACTCATGTTGCATTTTGGGAGTTGTGCACTCACTGCACTATGGAGTTCTTGAGTTCTGTTCTTCAGTCCTGAGGAAGCTTCTTGAATGAGAAGTGAAACAACTTCTTCCTCAAGGAAAAAATATAGTCCAGTTGCCTTTACACACACACACACACACACACACACACCACATTTGAGACAACCATGACCTGGATGACTGAAAATCTCCCTAGACATTTTCAAGAAAAAAACAACAAGGAAGTCCAGTTGCATTTTTGCGGCTTACAACTATAGTTCTTATCTGGGTCAAGTCAAGCAAATCTCCCTAGAAGAGAGTGACATAAGGCAGGTGTAAGACTGTCAAGAGTCAGGAAGAACATCTTACTCCTTAGGGACTGGCCTCTTAATAATCAACTATCAGTCTTAGCTGCCTTTGCAACAGGATAGATTTCCATTGAGTGTTGTTTTGACACAATACTTACGTTGTCCAACTCCTTGTAATATCTGAATGACACATCCTTTACTGGAATGTACCGCCTGGCTGTAATATGAAGCTACTCACAGGTCTAAAATTATTCTAAGGTGGGGGTGGGAGTGAGGAGACAGAAGAGCTGAATGAAACGTAATGGCCGCCAATCTCGTGACGTGCCACTAGATGGCAGTACCGTGACACTTAGAAACTCTCTTCTAGCACTTGTTCCTTGATTTCATTTCTGCTTTAAGCAAATGTGCTGATCGAATTTTGGACTGCTGAATGACGCCCTCCAACTGAAATTCACCACCGAAGGCCAGGCTGTTTACAATAGCTGGGTTGAGATGAGTACCGTGCATGGCTGGGCCCGAAAATGTCGTGATTTGAGGACCAGGAAAAGCTGATGTGCACGATCAAGATCAAAGCAGATGACAACAACTGAAAGTTTCACATGAGATCACGAACTGATTAATGATAATCGGCAATGGCTCAGCGAGAAATTATGCTCAGCCTGGGTGTTTTACGGGAAGAGAAACACGTCGTCACATTACCGACGTTCTTCAAAATTGGAAAGTTTCTACGCATAACAAAAGGAGTTGAATTCGTCACGAGATGGTTTCTCACGCTGCTAAAGTGGAGGTGAACCATTTCTCCCCGGTATCATGATAGCTGATGAAATACGGCTCATTGGGACCCAGAAATAAAGCATTATTCTAAGGAATATCACCATACAGCTTTGCCACAGAGGGCGGAGGAAAAATTCAAAACTCAGCGCTTCCGCAGGAAAGTTCCGAGTTATAATTTAGGGGAATGCAGACAGTTTTATCCCCCTGGATTTCCTTGCACCTGGTATGACTCCACTGCAACAGCCAAAACCTTGACAGAACATGGAATAGTAGGGTTGGGAAAGGACCCTGGAGATCTTCTAGTCCAACCCCCTGCTCAAGCAGGAGACCCTATAGCTGTGGTGGCGAACCTATGACATGCGTGCCAGAGATGGCATGCAGAGCCCTCTCTGTGGGCATGCGTGCCATTGCTAGCTGGTTTTTGTGGGTGTCGGAGCGCCAGAAAACAGCCCAAAACAGGCATTCGTGTGGCAGACAGCTGGTCCTTGTGTTTCCAGTGCCCCGGCATGCACAAAGACCAGCTGGCCAGCGCGTATGTGCATGCCAGAAACCCGAAGACCAGCTGGCCAGCACATGCATGCGAAAATAGCCAGCTGGTCTTCAGGTTTCCAGCACTCCAGCGCACGCCCACACATTCTGGTTTGCGCATTTGGTACCGATAAGATTCGCCCTCATTGCTCTCTCTCATTCTGGACAAATTCAGTGTCTTCTTAATTACCTCCAGTGAACAAGCACTCACAATTTCTAGAGGCAAACTGTTCCACAAATTATTCTCATTGTCATGAGATTTGTCCATAGTTCTAGGTTGGATCTCTCTTTAAGGATCTTCCAGCTGTTATTTCTTGGCCAGCCCTGAGTTGGAGAAGAAGACCACCTCGGCACCTCTATGACAGCCCCTCAAAGATTGATAGACAGCTGTTCGTGTCCCCCTTAGTCCTTCTCTTCACTAGGCTAGACCTATAGCTCAGTTCATTTTCGCTGCTCTTCCCTGCACCTTTTTCTAGGATGATGAATGATTCAGCAGCGGTTGGAAGAATATTTTGCTGCAGCCGAACAATGCTAAGCCTCGTCTTCTATCTTCTTCTCCGATAACATTGTATTGCTAACTAGGGCATGCAAAACCTTTGCCAGACCAATCCTCGAATACAGTTCGTCTGCCTGGAATCCACAGTATATCGGACACGACTACGATCGAACGAGTCCAGAGGTGTTTCACGAGAAGAGTCCTCCACTCCTCTGCTCACAAGAGAATCCCTTATGCCAGGGGTCTGCAAAGTCGGCTCTTTTAAGACTGGTGGACTTCAACTCCCAGAATTCCCCAGCCAGCCATGCTGGCTGGGGAATTCTGGGAGTTGAAGTCCACCAGTCTTAAAAGAGCCGACTTTGCAGACCCCTGCCTTATGCCAACAGGCTTGAAATTTTGGGCCATAGACAGCCTCCTGATTCTTTAACCATTAAACCAATAATTAGGGTTAATGAACTCCCTTCTGCTATTTTATAGGGTTTTTTTATATTGAAATACAAGAAAATATCAGCAATCGAGGCTCTTTCCTTTTTACAATAAATATACATACCGTGTGTGCATAATTCCAGTCAAGATATGTCAGGGTTGAATTTCTGACCAACCCAAAGGTGGATATTCCAGCTGAGCTCTTGGTCTGAAAGTGAACAGCTTGGGAATCCCCTTTTTTGCAACTGGCTCTTTCTGGAACGTGCTCCCAAAATTCAAATGTGCACGCTATTTTTTATTTTTATTTTTTAACCAACGTTGACTTCTTCCTGTCAGCTACGCTTCGGACTTAGAATAGTATAGCAGAGTTGGAAGGGAGCTTGGAGGTCTTCTAGTCCACCCCCTGCTTAGGCAGGAAACCCTACCCCACTTCAGACCAATGGATATCCAACATCTTCTTTAAAACTTCCAGTGTTGGGGCACTCACAACTTCTGGAGGCAAGCTGTTCCACTGGTTAATTGTTCTAACTGTTAGGAAGTTTCTCCTCAGTTCTAAGTTGCTTCTCTCCTTGATTAGTTTCCACCCATTGCTTCTTGTTCTGCCCTCAGGTGCCTTGGAGAATAGCTTGACTCCCTCTTCTTTGGGGCAACCCCTGAGATATCGGAAGACTGCTATCATGTCTCCCCTGGTTCTTCTTCTCATTAAACTAGACGTTCCCAGTTCCTGCAACCGCTCCTCATATACTCATTCCTTTCTATGGGGTTAAGCAACACTTGGGGTTTATTACAAAGGTTTAGGCCACATCCGGAATGCCACATGTTGGGTCATTAAACAAGGATATATTTTTTTACTCCTTCCCCTATTCCACCTCCATCCCACAGCACACCTGATTCTCTTGAGGGCTAGCCCCTTGGATATGCCAGCAGCATTGGAAGCAGCTTATGAAGAAGAATGGGCAAATGAGAAGGAAATTAGGCCCACGCCGTACACAGATATAAATCTCTGTTTATAATAACTTTGTTCCCTCTCTAAGGTTGGTTTTTTTTTTTAAGCACAAGTTATTTGCATACCATGTCAGATACAAAGACAGCTCATCGTTCGAGCAGTTAAAAAAACAAAGTCATGTGGTCCTATTTTGTAGCGTTCTACATAAGAGCTCGGAAAAGCAGGAGGGTCGAAATGTCGAAAGGCCGCAGACGAGGGGCTCGCACATGCCTCGCGCGGGCTCTCACACGTCACACGGGGTCTCCAACGTGGCAAGTCCCTGAGGGTCCTGGAAGGCGGGGGGTGGTGAGGGGTGATAGGGGCTACAGCTTGGTGTTCCGGTGGTAGGACGGGACGTGGGCGGAAGCGTAGGTCGGCTGGCTGTGCCACGTCGACACTGGGTACAGCCGGTGGCGTAGTGCGCTGTCGTACGAAGTGGGGTAGTGGACGAGGCTGGTGCCCAAGGACTGACCCAGATCCGACGCCTGGACGGACGCAGTTAATAGCGGGGTGGGGAAGGCGGGGATAATGAACGGGTTGATGGAGAGAGACTGGATCAACGAAGGGCCCTGCTCCTTCAGATGTTCTCCTGGGCTGCCAAAGTTAACGGGCAACCTCAACATGGTGCCCTTGTACATGTCCTGGAGCTGAGGCACGTGAGCGACTGGAAATCTGGACCCCGCCACCGTCGCTTTCGGCTTCGCGATGCCCGGCTTCCCTCCGGGGGCCGCCCCTTGATCCAGGCTACCCTTCGGGTCTACCTCCTTGACGAACGGGGACACCGCCTTGAGTTTCTTGCCATGCAGATAGTAGTCCTCCTCTGACGCTCTCTTCTTCTGCAGCGGGATGCCCGCCTGGCCTGGGGACACGGATGGCCCTCCGTTCTTGGAGACCTGTGGGCTGACCTTCGCCAGGTTGACCACGGGTGGGACCCAGGAGGCTTTGACCGGTGGAAATGGGGGAGACCCCGCCTTGGTGCTCATGGCGCTGGCTTGGAAGGCCGAAGAGTGTTGATGGTCTGCTTTCCAAGGTTGACTTGACTTCCTGCGGAGGTCTTCCGGTTGGTCTTCCAAGCTCTCCTGCTTCTTCTGAGATCCAGCTGCTACCAGGGCATCTTTTCCAGACTTAGCGTAGGCTGGAGAAGACACGGGGAGGTCCTTCAAGCCGGAGTAATATTCCACCGGTCCTCGGAGGCCGCTGACAGGTTTCAAGAGGTTGCTGCTGGAGGCGTGGAAGTAGCCATGGAAGACAGGCGGCCCAGTAGACAGGTGAGCCCCAGAGCTCTCGTCCTCTGCTTTCCTGGACCCCGGGCCCTCCTTGAAAACTTGAGGAACTTTCATCAAACCCTCATTGGCTTTTCCATGCTGGGAAGGGCCTGGAGAACTGCTGGGACCATTCACCTCTGCTCCTGTCTTTGGGGCCTCTTTCTGCAGGCGACCAACCTCGACGTCCAAGCCTGGCATTTCCCTCATCCTGATCTTCTTGTATTCGGGACAGTGCGTGAGATGCTTCTTCTCGTGAGCGTACAAGCATTCGTCCTGGCTCACCTGAGCCAGCAGCTTCTTCTTGGCCAAGGGGGACATGATGCCGTTGTTCCCCTTGAAGTAGAAGCTGGAGAAGAGCCGCGTGTAGGCCTCGGAGCAGCCGTGGGAGCGACAGTTTCCAAGGCAGCTGGCAGTTGGCTGAGTCTCGGCCGTCTCTCGGCTGCCTGGAAGGGAGAGGCGCCCTTCTGCTTGCTCCCGGGCCTGATTCGGCTCGGGACCGCTGGGAGATTTGGGGAGCAAAGCAACGTCCGGACGCCTCATTTTCTCCGGCAAACTCTGCAACGAAAGGAGAACATTTTAATTGACCAGGGGAAACAAGATAGACGGTTCTGTACATATTCTGTAATAAAAATCTATAGCAGTGAGGGCGAACCTTTTTGTTGTCGCGGGCCGAAAGCGTGTGCATGTGCACACCCATAATGCAATGCGCCCTGCCCCTTCCTCTGCATGCCCCACCCCACCCCTGCTCCGTTTTGGTCCTGGAAGGTTCCTGCACCAACCTGGAAGCCAGAATGGGTGCGGGCATTCTGCCGAGCCCTCAAAATGCAATGCGAACACACCCTGCGCATACACTCAGCCCTCCTGCCTGCACATGCGGGAGCATATCCACCCCATGCACCCTGCCCCCTGCGCATGTGCGGCAGAGACCTGCAGGTCACCTGGCGGGAGGTGGCAGCGCATGGGCAGTGGAGCTCGGCTGGGATGATGGCTGGCATGCCTGCAGAGAGGGCTCTGCATGTCACTTGCGGCATGCGTGCCATAGTTTCACCATCACAGGTCTATAGAGATACTCAGTCATCCAAGTCATGGTTGTCCCAAAAGTGCTTTTTTTTCAGGTCGCAACTGGACCTTCTGGTTTTTTTCTTTTCGCTGCCCGTCCAAGAAGCGTCTTCAGCTCTGACTGGATAGTGTGGGAATGGAAGGATTGCTACTCCTTGCAGACAGCTGGTCGTTTGCATCCTTTTGGAGGGTCCTTGAGGCCACTTGGAGGTTTATCTGAGTCCTGAGGGTCTCCTGAGTGGTGCCAAGGGTTCCTGTAAGTCTGCAGTTTTGCCCCCTCTGGAAATCCATCCCTCCTCCCACACCGTTCCAAGGGTGTCCACACCAAATTGCACAGCTAAAGGTCTGACTCAGGTGACCCTGAGCACGCTGGTAAACTTTGAAGGGCTTCAATGACCCTCTAAAAGGGCACAAATGACCAGCGTCTCAATCCTTCCATCCTCCACCACCATCTTCAGCTAGAGTTGAAGAAGCTTCTTGGATGAGAAGCAAAACATCGCCAAAAGGGGGAAAAATCCAGTTGCCTCCTGAAAAAGCACCTTTGGGATATTCTGTAATAAAGGTTTCCAGCAATGAAGGTCCCACAACTTCTGAAGGCAACTTCTCTTCCATGGGTTGATGGTTCTCCCTGTCAGGAAATTCCTCCTTATTTCCAGGTTGAATCTCTCCTTGGTCAGTTTCCATCCATTCTTCCTTGTCTGGCCTTCAGGTGCTTTGGGAAACAGCTTGACCCCCTCCTCTCTGGGGCAGCCCCTCCAATATTGGAAGATGCTCTCCTGTCTCCCCTGGACCTTCTCTTCCCTAGACTAGCCATGTCTCTCTTCTTTCTTTTTTATTATTTTTTCTTCCTCCCTTCCTCTTTCTTTTACTCTTTCTTTCTTTCTTTCTTTCTCTTTCTTTTCTTTCTCTTCTTTCTCTTTCTTGTGCTTTGGAGAATAGCTTGACCCAATTCCTCCTCTCTGGGGCAGCCCCTCAAATACTGGAAGATGCTCTCCTGTCTCCCCTGGACCTTCTTTTCATTAAACTAGACCTACCTAGTTCCTGCAACTGTCCATAGCATGTTTTAGCCTTCAGTGCCCTAAATCCTCTTGGTTGCTCTTCTCTGCCCTCTTTCTAGAGTCTCAACATCTTTTTTATAGTGTGGTGGCCAAAACTGGATGCAGGATTCTAGGTGTGGCCTTACTAAGGCTCTAAGACTTTGGAGAATAGCTTGACCCCCTCCTCTCTGGAGAAGGCCCTCAAATATTGGAAGATGCTCTCCTGTCTCCCCTGGTCCTTCTCTTCCCTAGGCTAGCCAGGCCCAATTCCTGAAACTGTTCTTCGTATGTTTCATCCTCCAGTCCCCTAATCCTCCTGGTTGCTCTTCTCTGCCCTCTTTCTAGAGTCTCCACATCTTTTTTTTAATAGTGTGATCTAACTAAATCTTACATATGAAAGTCTCCATCAAATGGTTATTCATCATTGGTTGTACATATTAAAGAAACAAATCCCTTGATCCTTTTTCTCATGAGTTCCTAACCATTGTGGATACATCGCAGGGCAAAGGTGGGATTCAGCAGGTTCTGACCAGTTCTGGCGAACCGGTAGCGGAACGTTTGAGTAGTTTGGAGAACCGGGAAATACCATTTCTGACTTGGGTGTGTGTGTGTGAAGGGGAACGGCCTTCTTACTTGATCTCTCGTCTTCTCTTTCTTTGTCCTCTTCTTCTCCGCCTCGCGATCCCCCTTCGGCTCCTTGGAGATCTTGTACTGTTTTCGAGGCTTGACGGGGGGCAGTGGCTTGTCGTCCTCCCCTTTCAGGTTCCGGACGTACGGGAGGACCAGCCTGTAAAGCAGAAGGTGGGGAGGAGGAGGAATTACGGTCGTGCTTCAGGTGTGTGTTCTAGCAACAGGAGGAGCAGAGTATGTCAATAGGGCCCTTTCATTCCCTCCCCTAAAAATGCACGCCTGTCGGATTTAAGGAAGACCTTGCTGGTTGTGGATGGGGTGGGATAGATTATGGAATAGAATAGAAAAGAATAGAATGGAATGGAATGGAATGGAATAGAGTGGAGAGGAGAGGAGAAATATTGGAATGAAGAGTAGAGTAGAGTAGAGTAGAGTAGAGTAGAGTAGAGTAGAGTAGAGTAGAGTAGAGTAGAGTAGAGTAGAGTAGAGTAGAGTAGAGTAGAGTGGTTGGGAATAAGATGGAATAGAATAGAATAGAATAGAATGGAATGGAATGGAATGGAATGGAATGGAGTGGAGAGGAGAAATATTGGAATGAAGAATAGAGTAGAGTAGAGTAGAGTAGAGTAGAGTGGAGTGGAGTGGAGTGGAGTGGTTGGGAATAAGATGGAATAGAATAGAATAGAATAGAATGGAATGGAATGGAATGGAATGGAGTGGAGTGGAGAAATATTGGAATGAAGAATAGAGTAGAGTAGAGTAGAGTGGAGTGGAGTGGAGTGAAGTGGAGTGGTTGGGAATAAGATGGAATAGAATAGAATAGAATAGAATAGAATAGAAGAGAATAGAAGAGAAGAGAAGAGAACAGAAGAGAACAGAAGAGAACAGAACAGAACAGAACAGAAGAGAAGAGAAGAGAAGAGAAGAGAAGAGAAGAATACAGAACAGAACAGAACAGAATATGGGATGGGATGGGATGGGAGAGAAGAGAAGAGATTACTGCCGGTTCAGCGCGGGCAAAACTTTCTCTCAGAGAGTCACCACCCAATGAAGTGAACTAATGTTCTCCTGCAAACTCCACTCCCCATTCGCTCCTCTTTTATTTACCCTGGGAGGGGCCATGCATCATCCACCTGTGCCCTTCTTCCCAAGTCCACCCCTGTTCTTTAGCTGTTCCCTTTGTCTGGCCACTCTGCGTATGCGCACACTGGGAACAGGCTCCAGCTGTTCTTCTGCCCCGCTGATGTCTGACTCCGAAGGCAGCTGATAACTGTCATACGGCCCTGGCCCCCTCTCTGCCTCCAACACAGAGCCCTCCTCAGAGCCTTCCCCAGACTCCAGGACTGGCCCAGGTTCCTCCCCAACCCTCCTCACATCTTTTCTACTTCATGGCGATCTCGGCAAGGAGTCTCGGAGTGTCACGAACCAATGAAGCGAACTGATTGTCTCCTGCAAACTCCACTCCCCTGTCGCTCCTTTTTTATTTCCTCTGGGAGGGGCCATTCATCGTCCACCTGTGGCTTTACTCCCAAGTCGACCCCTGTTCTTTAGCTGTTCCCTTCCTCTGGCAATCTATGCACATGTGCACCCTGGGAACAGGCTCCAGCTGTTCTTCTGCCTCACTGATCTCCAACTCTGAAGGCAGCTGATAACTGTCAGACGGCCCTGGCCCCTTCTCTGCCTCCGACACATAGCCCTCCTCAGAGCCTTCCCCAGACTCCAGGACTGGCCCAGGTTCCTCCCCAACCTCCTCACTGTCCGAATCTGCTGCCAGATCTACTGGTTCCTGGGAAGCCACAACACTCCCTCTTGTAAAAAAACGAAGAAGCGGCTATGAGCAATACCTCTCGTAGTGTCGGCGGGTGCAAGTGGCAGCACTGGTGCTTCCCGGGCTGCCTCCCAACATGTCGTAAACATTTTTCCAAAGTCGTCTTCCCGTGACCTGAAAGAGAGGTTAAAATAAAACCTTTCCCCCATTCTTTTTCAACTTTGGGCTCCTGGGATTTCCTAGTGGTCTCCTTTTTAAGTCCCAGCCGGATCCAATGCAAATGAGGCTTTTACCTCCCCCAAGGAGGAGTCAAGTCACCTGTGGAGGTACTTCTCCTTCTGCCAAGCTTGACGTCCTGTGACCTCACGGATATGTCAATGGATTTTGCTTTAACATGGGGACACATAGACTCATAGGTATGGGAGGGCTCCCCCCGCCCACTGCTCTCCACCCCCCCCCCCATGCATGCACACGTGTCTCCCACATGCATGTCTGAAAATCAGCTGGCCGGTGGGAGGCATGCACGCATGTTGGGGCGTGTGCCCGCAGGTAAAGGTAAAGGTTCTCCTTGCACATATGTGCTAGTCGTTCCTGACTCTAGGGGGCAGTGTGCTCATCTCCGTTTCAAAGCCCAAGAGCCAGCGCTGTCCGAAGACGTCTCCGTGGTCATGTGGCCAGCATGACTCAATGCCAAAGGGGCACGGAACGCTGTTCCTTTCCCAACAAAGGTGGTTCCTATTTTACTACTTGCATTTTTACGTGCTTTCGAACTGCTAGGCTGACAGAAGCCAGGATAAGTCACGGGAGCTTCCTCCGTTACACGGCGCTAGGGATTCGAACCGCCAAACGGCCAACCTTTCTGATTGACAAGCTCAGTGTCTTAGCCACAGTATTCCTATAAATCCAGGGCTAACTCTAATTAAGAAGCATGTCTTCTTCGGGCCAAGAAATCCTCAAAGACATTTCACCCGCTATTCCAAGTCGTAGAATTTGAGTTTCCCGTCCTTACCAGTTCGTAAGCCCCGAGTTTTTCCACAGCTTTGTAGATTTTAAACAGATTAACTGTTAAAAAGAAAAGAGAGAGAGAGAGAGAGAAACATCAGATAACAGCCAAAAAACCCAGGGAGGTAAGAGATAATGTATGTGTTGGGCTAAAAGCTTTCAATTGTAAAATTGCCCAAAATGGCATAAAAACTAGGCTGTCCTGAAAGCCAGGATGACTCTGTATTAATTTATTTATTTATTAAGTGGATTTATAAACCGCCCTATCTCCCCGAAGGGACTCAGAATTGAGAGTAGAATTGAGAGTTTATTATTGCTGTCTTCCCAACCCCAAATGTAGGCACACACATGTTGAGTTTGTGTGATACTGTTGTGCCCCCCCAGCGGATCTAGCAGCAGATTCGGACAGTGAGGAGGGTTGGGGAGGAACCTGGGCCAGTCCTGGAGTCTGGAGAAGGCTCTGAGGAGGGCTCTGTGTCGGAGGCAGAGAGGGGGCCAGGGCCGTCTGACAGTTATCAACTGCCTTCGGAGGCAGACATCAGCGGGGTAGAGGAACAGCTGGAGCCTGTTCCCAGTGTGCTCATGCGCAGAGCTGCCAGGCGAAAGGAAGAGTTAAAGAACAGGGGTCGACTTGGGAGTATAAGGCCACAGGGGGACGATGAATGGCCCCTCCCAGAGGGAATAAAAGAGGAGCGGAAGGGGAGTGGAGTTTGCAGGAGACCATTAGTTCAATTCATGAGGGTGAAGATCTGCTCCTGACTGCTTGCCAAGGAATTGCTGCTACAGCGTGGCGTTTGGAAGATATCGGCCTGGCAGCTCTCCAAGCCTGATCAAGGTCCGTAGTGGTGGAATCTCATGAAAGGCTGTTGGGCGGGACTTTGGTGGAGAGGAATTCACTTTAAAACTAAATAAAAGGGGATTTATCGGGACGAGGAGTCGGCTTCGTGCTTTTGGGAAGCCTAAGTCAGAACAGATGCAACAGGTTGCCTGAGGAAAGTACAAGATATACGAGAAACAGGGATGCACATGGATACACACACACACACACACACACACACACACACACACACACCAGGGGTTGGTTGCTGCTGGAGTTACTGCCAATTCACTTTGTGTCCACTTTGCATAAAGTTATAAAAATGACTAAAAAATATGCCGGCAACAGCATGGGCAACCAAGGAATCGGTTCAAGGGCGTGGCCAGCCTGCCATCCCTACCAGTTCGGCGACCCAGTCCCAATTTCCACTACTGGTTCGTGAGAACCGTCAGCAACCCACCTCTGACACACACACACACACTTTTGGAAAGGGCAACCAAGAACATACTTTGCTTGAAGCCCAGATGAGGCACCCTCTCGATGGGCGTGTGACGCTCTTTCATGAACTTGTAGAGGTTGACCAGAAAAGTCTGCTCCTCTTCTTTCTCCCCGCTCAGCATCTCCTCGTCTCCCGAATCTTCTTCAGGAGGCTTCTGCTCAGCTTCAGAGGTGGCATCCTGCTTGTCAGGTGGAGATTCCTGAGTGAAAAAGAAACAGGAAGTCAGAGGTAATAGTTTACCAACCACAACAGAGAAGACAAGAAGGGGCATCGAGAAGCTGAGGAAACTCAACAGCATCTCATCGCCTCCTGGAACCATGTTCGGCCCACAACGCCATGGATGAAGCCTCCAAAAAGATTCACCGACCTCAAGAAGGCTAAGCTTCAAGTCAAATTGAACCGATCCTGCGCGAGCTGCACTGGCTTCCTGTGGTCTTTCGGGTGCGCTTCAAGGTCTTGACGACCATCTTTAAAGCGCTCCATGGCTCGGGGCCTAGTTATATGCGAGACCGCCTCCTGCCCCATACATCCCTCAGACCGATACGCTCCCACAGAGAGGGCCTCCTCAGGGTGCCGTCGGCTGGACAATGCCGACTGGCGACACCCAGGGGAAGAGCCTTCTCTGTGGCGGGCCCTGCCCTTTGGAACGACCTACCCCCTGAACTCCGCACCATCTCCGACCTCCGCCTCTTCCGCAGGTGTCTGAAGACACACCTATTCCACCTAGCCGGCCTAGCGTAGCCTCCATACTGATTATTAGATAGTTTTAAATTTGGGATTTTAATTCGGTTTTTAGCGCAGGGTTTATTTATTAGAATAAGTATTTTAAATTTTGATATATTTTATATATTTTGTATCTATTTTAACATCCCTGTGCGCCGCCCTGGGTCCATTTGGAGAAGGGCGGGGTATAAATTTCATAAATAAAATAATAAAATAATAAATTTATCTGAGCAAGATTACACAGGTGGATTTTCGGAAAGAGCCCACCTTCCAGCGGTGGGATTCAGCTGATTCGGCCTGATTCAGCTGAACCAGTTGTTAAAACTTCTGCCCAGTTCAACAAACCAGCTAATCCAGAGGCAGATTGCTGGCAGTTTGGCTAGGTTCAGCCGAAACGGTAGTGGAATTCAGGCCTAGGTGGCAGAACCAGCAGCGACCCAAGCCTGCCACAGCCCCCAAATCAGTTTCCTTGCTGCGGCTTGGGCACCACCATTTTGGATTTTAGTGACTCCGCATGCACGGTTCACTGTAAATTGCTCTGTGCATGCGCGAAGAACAATTTACATTGAACAATGTGCAAAGTGCACACATGCACATTGCACGTGTATTGCAAACCAGCAGGAACGTCAGCAGCAAGCCACCCCTGGTCCCACCCCTAGCTGGCCCCGCCCCACCTGTTTCCCCCCATTTTGGGGCCGTTTTCAGCCATTTTTCAGGCTGTTTTGGATGTTCAGTAGTAGTAAATAAATAGAGAGGGAAATTGTACCTTTTTGGACCCCTAGAAAGCAGACCCAACAAGAGGGTTACAAGGACTGTAAATGTTTTAACTACATTTTCTCAGGATATTAACTTCTGTCTAAGTTCCTCCTGTTGTTTTAAAATGAGGAATCGTTATTATAATAGAGTTTCTGTATGAGTAATAAACATCAGCAAGCTATAAAATATAAATGAAAGTGAAAAGAAATTGCAGTATTATTTCTAGTCAATAAGCATTCGGTCTTTATTTAACAAATGGCCTGTGATATGTTAAAACTATTACATTAAGAAATACTCAAGTTTCAAATGTTGTGCTAGCCCCCAGGGAGGATGATAGTCCAAAAATTGTTTCTCTGTTAAATTAAATTCTACGTCAGATTTATTTTTCAAAGATGAGGTTATTTTAGACGTGGCATATTCCCAGAATTTCATTTGCCATTTTTCTGCTGAAGGAATTATACATTCTACTTTCCAATGCAAAGCACAGAGTAACAGCTGTTATAAAGCTGGTTTTTCTACACTTTGTAGAAATATAATGTTTAGAAATATTTCACAGAAAGATGACAGGATGGGAAACTAATGATAAAGCATTTTTTCCCCCAAAATTATTGGCCTTCACCATATTGCCATCAGGGAAAGGAGAATGAGCCAACCCTAATAATTACATTTCTAAGAGATTTTTAGAAAATGAATTATCAATTTAGCAGTCAGTACGGGAGTTAAATACTATTGCAGCCCTCCAGCCAGTAGAGCTGACAGCAGATTCGGACAGTGAGGAGGGTTGGGGAGGAACCTGGGCCAGTCCTGGAGTCTGGGGAAAGCTCTGAGAAGGTCTCTGTGTCAGAGGCAGAGAGGGGGCCAGGGCCCTATGACAGTTATCAGCTGCCTTCGGCGTCAGAAATCAGTGAGGCAGACGAACAGCTGGAGCCTGTTCCCAGTGTGCGCATGCGCAGAGTCGCCAGACGAAGGGAACAGCTAAACAACAGGGGTGGACTTGGGAGGAAGGCCACAGGTGGACGATGAATGGTCCCTCCCAGAGGGAATAAAAGAGGAGCGAATGGGGAGTGGAGTTTGCAGGAGACCATGAGTTTGTTTAATTGGGTGGTGACTCTCCGAGAGAAATTTTTGCCCGCACCGAATCGGCAGTAATGCCAGGAGCCATCCACCCCTGATGGTTATGGTCATCAGTGGGAAGAGATCGGTACTAGGAAGGATGAGACGAATTATAGTAATACAGTATATTGGAACACAATAAGCGTTCCGTCGTCTTTTTGCAATTCCTTCAGAATAATATTGCTGCTTTTTTTTTTTTAAGATACTGGAACTGGTCAGGAGGTTTTCATTATCCTGAAAGGGGGAAATAGCAAAAGATTTCAGCTTCGTCTCATTTGCAATTTAAACTTGCAGCCTGCATGATTTATGGTTTTTCCACTGTACAAATTCCTTTGCACTTTCGTCTCCGGGAAAGCCAATATTAGTAACCAAGCAATCGTAAAACCAGAATGTCTTCCTTGTCATTTCCAGAGACCTGGAAACCTTCAATGGACGATCCTCTATTACAAGGGGCTTATACCAGGACCTTGGATGGATATTTTTCCCCCCCATGGAATGGAAATGAGAAATAGAAATCCCGGATGCAACGCTGAATCGTATTTTAAATTAGGGCCCGTCAACATGGTACGAAACAAGCGGGCATGGGATGAGCAACTTTGGATGAATTGCATTTTTTAAAGAAAATCGTTTTGGCAGGAGGGTTACAGGAAGTCAAGACAAGATGCAAGCCTTGGGGTCATCTAAGGTTTCAGCTGAGCTGCAGTGCAGGGCTCAAAGAAGCTAGAGGTTCCCCCCCACCCCCAAATTCCCCGTTTTAAAATTGAGGGAAACCATATCACATTTTGGGAGAGGTTGGGGGCTGAGCTGGGAGGAGGGGAGGGCAGGAATCCGGCGTCTGGTTGAAGGAGAGGAGTTTCTGGAGGAGGCCCAGAAATCTGGTTCATACCAAGTTTTAAGGCTGGGAACGGGCCATCTGTCAGGCAACATGTTTAGTAAAATGCAAAATACATTTCCATAACATGCCCGTTTTCCATTGAGAAGGGCTGATGTTGTGGAACACAGACTCTTAGGGGCGGAGGGACCTTGGAGGTCTTCTAGTCCAACCTTTCGGACCTCAGGGACCACTAAATTCACAATTCTGAATCCCGCGGACCGCTAACAGGATCTGCCTAATGACCGGCTAGGGCGGCGCGTGGCTAGGTGGTCATGTGACTGGGTGGGCGTGGCTGTCTTGATGTCACACATGTCGAGGGGCGCCTCGCCATCCTCTACTCGCCTCTCCCAGACGCTCCTCGCCTCTCCGCCTGGACTCCTTAGGTGCCCCAACAGGAAGCAATTGTTGGAGCTAAGTCGAAGTGGCGCAGTGGTTGGAGTGCAGCACTGCAGGCTACTTCAGCTGACTGCTAGCTGCAGTTCGGCAGTTCAAATCTCACCAGGGTCAAGGTTGACTCAGCCTTCCGTCCTTCCAAGGTGGGTCAAATGAAGACCCAGATTGTTGGAGGGCCAGAGGCTGACTCTGTAAACCACTTAGAGAGGGCTGTAAAAGGACCGTGAAGCGGTCGATAAGTCTTAAGGGCTATTGCTAATCCTTCCTTCCTTCTTTCCTTCCTTCCTTCTTTTCTTCCCTCCCTCCCTCCCTCTCAGAGGTTAGAATGCAGTATTGCAGTCTAACTCTGCACATAGCCAGGTGTTCGAACCTGATTGGCTCAAGGTTGACTCAGCCTTCCGTCCTTCCGAGGTGGGTAAAACGAGGACCCAGATTGTTGGGGCGCAAGAGGCTGACTCTGTAAACCGCTTAGAGAGGGCTGGAAAAGGACCGTGAAGTGGCGTATAAGTCTAAGTCCAATTGCTATTTCAGAATTTTTCGAGCCTCCCTCCCCCCCCCAACCCCCCTCCGCAAGAGAGATGAACGAAGCTGGGACAGCCTTCATGCAAATCAGATGCTTTGTCACTCTGCCCCATCTCCTACAGGCGTACTCCAAGCTCGCTCCAATGCCAAAAGCCATTTTATAGCCCAAACGGCTTCAAAGGGCTGGTTTGTAATCCAGTTCCTTTCTTCTTCTTCCGAGACCCAGATCCTTTGCTCTAGTGGAAACAGAAAACAGATGCAACTCTGTTTTGGTTTGGAACAGCTGCAGGAGCCAGCGCTCCAGAATTCATGACCTCCAACCCCCCCCCCGACTCAATTAGCGGGATCCAGGAACAACGAGGCGCTCTGTTTCCCAGGAGAGAAAAGCCAAGGTTAGAACAGAAGTTGAGCGAAGTCCGCTGGCCACCTTCTTCTGCTTCAGCTTCGCACAGCTACCGGCACGGCCGTATCTTCCCGGGAACAGCGAGAAGCTCAGTTTGCTGCAAGAAACACGAGTCTTGCTCTCATTAACCACCGAGGACTCGAAGCCAATGGGCCGTTCCCGGGCTGAAGCGTTCGGCGTTCACATTATCTCCAAGTTACAACGTCTTAACAGCCTCCGCCCCTCTGGGCTTTGGGCCGCGACCGTTTCTCATCCGCATCCGTCCGCCAACCTGCTATTTAAAAGGGCTGGAGCAACCATCTGAACTTAATGTACTCCTGTCCTGGTATGTTCTGAGAAGGCAGCCAACTGTAAATGGCCCAGCAAACCAGGGCGCAAAGAACACAGCGGTTGAAAAACAGCGGTCGCGATAGTCAACCTTTCTCATTGAACAGTCACTAAATGAGCAGTTCTAAGTCAAGGGCTACAAGCACGGGAGGGACGCGGGAAAGGGACGTGGTGGTTCAGCGGCTAAGATGCTGCGCTTGTCGATGGGAAAGGTCAGCGGTTCGGCGGTTCGAATCCCTAGCGCCGCGTAACGGAGGGAGCTCCCGTGACTTGTCCCAGCTTCTGCCAACTTAGCAGTTCGAAAGCACGTAAAAAAATGCTAGTAGGAAAATAGGAGCCACTTTTGGTGGGAAGGGAACAGTGTTCCGGGCGCTTTCACCATTGAGTCATGCCAGCCACGTGATCACGGAGACGTCTTCGGACAGCGCTGGCTCTTCGGCTTTGAAACGGGGATGTGCACCGCCTCCCTAGAGTGGGGAACGATTAGCAGATATGTGCGAGGGGAACCTTGACCTTTTTACTAGTATGGAAATATTGATCCTCTTTAAAGAAAATTATCAAAGTGCTCTACTTAATTCAGCCCCGATTTCGTGATGGGTTGATGTCAGTATGGTTGGTGCCAGAATCTAGAGAGGAGAAAGAGGAGCAGGAAGAAAGAGGGAAGGGCCATTTTCTCTGGCTGCCCCTTTGCAAGCCAAGCATCAAAGGGATGGATGGATGGATGGATGGATGGATGGATAGACAGACAGATAGATGGATAGAGAGAGGGGGGAGGGGGGAGAGGAGAGGGGAGGGAGAGGAGATATATATATATATATATATATATATATATATATATATATATATATATATATATATATATATATATATATATATATATATATATATATATATATATATATATATATAAAAGATGGATGGATGGATGGGATGGATGGATGGATGGATGGATGGATATAGATAGACAGACAGAGAGAGAGAGAGAGAGAGAGAGAGAGAGAGAGAGAGAGAGAGAGAGAGAGAGAGAGAGAGAGATAGAGGAATATAGAGAGAGGGGGGAGGGAGGGAGAGGAGAGGGGAGGGAGGGGAGATATATATATATATATAAGATGGATGGATGGATGGATGGATGGATGGATGGATGGATGGATAGATAGATAGATAGATAGATAGATAGATAGATAGATAGATAGATAGATAGATAGATAGATAGATAGATAGATAATTGATAGATAGTTAAATAGAAAATAGAGATAGATAGATGATAGATAGATAGATAGATAGATAGATAGATAGATAGATAGATAGATAGATAGATAGATAGATAGATAGATAGATAGATAGATAATTGATAAATAGATAGTGAAATAGATAGTAGATAGAGATATAGATAGATATAGAGATAGATACTTGATAAATAGTTAAATAGATGATAGATAGATAGATAGATAGATAGATAGATAGATAGATAGATAGATAGATAGATAGATAGATAGATAGATAGATAGATAGATAGATAGAGCTGTCCTGTGGCCAGAGGCGATTCAAGAGCTCCAAAAACCCAAACCAGCTCCTTCCTTTTGCTCAAGGCAGCCAGCCAACTTGGTCAGAGCGCCTGAGATGTGTGAGAACACAAAGAGGCTGTTTTCCAGGAAAACGGCAGCGACACCGATTCTCGCTCTCACACGCCCTCCCCTCCTTCCCTCCCTCTCTGGGCTAAAAGAAAAAAAAAACCCCAACAAAACAAAACAAAAAATCTGCTTTGCGTTTAGTTTGTTCTAAATTTTCCGGGCGTTAGAAAACTTGCTGCTATTTTGGTGGGGTGAGGAGAGGGGGCAGGAGGGAGGGAGGGAAGTCAGCTGCTTCGCCGTTCTCACCCGCTCGGCTTGGCTCTATTCTTCTCGCCGTTCACAAGAAGTTTATTTTAGCTGCGCGTCTATTTATGGGACTGCTTCTCTTTTCAAAGGCCGCCTTCTGCGAAGCAGAGAAATCGGAACGATGCTTTCAAGGACGGGCTTTTCTCCTCTCTGTGAAGCTCACCCGGATGCGGTACAAATGTGGCATGCCTCGCTTAACAACATGTCTCACTTAACAACAGGAAGGATGGTGCTCGGTGGCAGTTTAAGTCGGGGGACGCTACCTCTATTTCTGCAGGAAAGGCAAAACATTTCTTCGTCATGCCGCTGGTGACTCCAGATTTATCTCGCCCGTTTCTAAGAACTGGTCCTGGTGGGTTAGAGGCAAAGAGTAACAGAATCCTAAATTTGGACCCTGGTTTTCATTTCTGCTCGGTGCTGAGGTTTAGTCAGAGTAATAGAGTTGGAAGGGACCTTGTAGGTCATCTAGTCCAACCCCCTGCCCAAGCAGGAGACCCTACACATTGCCCCAGTGAAGCCATTTTTGACAGATAGCAATCTAGTCTCTTCTTGAAAGCTTCTGGTGATGAAGCTCCCACAACTTCCAAAGGCGACTTGGATGATTGTTCTCACTGTCAGGAAATTCCTCCTTATTTCTAGGTTGAATCTCTCCTTCATCCGTTTCCATCCATTGTTCCTTCTCTGGCCTTCAGGTGCTTTGGAAAATAGCTTGACCCTCTTCCTTCTCTCTGGGGCAGCCCCTCCAATATTGGAAGATGCTCTCCTGTCTCCCCTGGTCCTTCTCTTCCGTAGACCAGCCATGCCCAGTTCCTGCAGCCGTCTATTGTATGTTTGAGCCTCATCTGTCAAAGTAACCTTCCTCTGGGTTTGTTACTACGAAGGATCCACCCAATGCCATTTTGGCTGAGTCCAGGGACATGATGACATTTTAGTTCAATGGGTGCAAATGAGAAATGCAGCTGGGGTGTATTACAGGAACCTTGTCATTGTGGCTTGTAAACCACCGTTTATGGCAGAACGTGTTTTGCAAGAGTAGTCAACTATTTATTGGGTTTATTTTTATTTTATTTTTAAAATACTTTGTGCAACGTGCAATATCAAGAGCTGTTTAATTTCATGATGTACTTTGTGATGATTGCATTTCACGATTTGTCGCTTATTGCTCGTTATGTACACAGAGAGCTTAGAAAATTCTTTATTGGCCAAGTGTGATTGGGCCCACAAGGAATTTGCCTTTGGTGCAGATGCTCTCAGTGGACATAAAAAAACAAAATGCATAGAATAGAATAGGATAGGATAGGATAGGATAGGATAGGATAGGATAGGATAGAGTTGGAAGAGACCTTGGAGGTCTTCTAGTCCAACCCCCTGCTCAGGCAGGAAATCCTGCACCACTTCAGACAAATGGCTATTCAACATCTTCTTGAAGACTTCCAGTGTTGGGGCATTCACAACTTCTGGAGGCAACTTCTGTTCCACTGATTAATTGTTCTCACTGTCAGGAAATTTCTCCTCAGTTCTAAGTTGCTTCTCTCCTGGATTAGTTTCTACCCATTGCGTCTTGTTCTGCCCTCAGGTGCTTTGGAGAATAGCTTGACTCCCTCTTTTTTGTGGAAACCCCTGAGATATTGGAAGACTGCTATCATATCTCCCCTGGTCCTTCTTTTCATTAAACTAGACCTGCCCAGTTCCTGCAACCGTTCTTCATATGTTTCAGCCTCCAGTCCCCTCATCCTCTTTGGTGCTCTTCTCTGCACTCTTTCCAGAGTCTCCACATCTTTTCTACATCGTGGCAACCAAAAGTGGCTGCCGTATTCCAAGTGTGGCCTTCCCAAGACCTTATAAAGTGGCATTAACCCTTCACGCGATCTTGATTCCATTCCCTCTGTTGATGCAGTCTAGAACTGTGTTGGCTTTTTTGGCAGCTGCTGCCCACGGCTGGCTCCTATTTCAATGGTTGTCCACTAAGTTGGACTAAATGACCTCCAAGGTCCCTTCCAACTCTGTGACTGTTTCAGCTGATTTGGGATTATTACCAGAGGTCCCCCCCCCCGCCCCCGGCTCTATGGCATCCCATTTAGGCACTTTCTTTAGCCAAAGGGGCACATGGCGTATGCGCACAAAGTGAGCACCCACTCACGCATACTCCAGGGGTGGATTCCAGAAGTCACTACTGCCGGTTTGCTCGTGGCCATGCTGCTTGTGCATGCTGTGCAATAAAAATCGCTCTGTGCATACGCCGAAGCAAAAAACAAGATGGCGCCACCGATGGCGCTACCCAGAGAAGCGGTTTGGGGGCATGGCGGGCGTGGGTCCTTGCCAGTTCCAGCGACCCAGGCCACCAAACCACTAGCGGTGCAGCTGAATCAGCTCCCTGGTAGGATCCCACCACTGGCGCACTCACACCGGTACAGAAGGTAAGTGAATGCCAGTAATACCCGATTATTACTGTAACTGTAAATGGTTCCTCTTCCCTTCAAATTTCATTTCGCTGAAAATCTGCAACCGCGGAATTGAAGTGAATGAAATGAGCTAATCCGTTTCCGAAGGGCCGATTCGTTGGCTGTTCAGAGACCAACGCACTAAAGAGAGGAAATGAAGAGTTTCCTCAGTCCAAAAACAAAAAACCAAAAAAACCCCCAGCAACCGTTTCTCGGGAAAAAGAATGATTTCTTGGCAACGGAAAACTCATTTCAAGTTTCAGCACACAAGGCGCAATCTGCAAGAACCTATTCTTGCGTTTTCAATTTCTTTCTGAATGTCGCTCTTATTTCAAAGTCAGCAGGTTTGTTTTTTCTACGTTTCCCTGTTTAAATGTTCTATGTCAGGGGTCTCCAACCTTTGCAACTTTAAGTCTGAAGGACTTCAGCTCCCAGAATTCTCCATCCAGCAAAGCTGTCAGTGTCAGGGCCTGGGCCAGGGGTCTCCAACCTTTGCAACTTTAAGTCTGAAGGACTTCAGCTCACAGAATTCTCCATCCAGCAAAGCTGTCAGTGTCAGGGGCTGGGCCAGGGGTCTCCAACCTTTGCAACTTTAAGTCTGAAAGACTTCAGCTCCCAGAATTCTCCATCCAGCAAAGCTGTCAGTGTCAGGGCCTGGGCCAGGGGTCTCCAACCTTTGCAACTTTAAGTCTGAAAGACTTCAGCTCCCAGAATTCTCCATCCAGCAAAGCTGTCAGTGTCAGGGCCTGGGCCAGGGGTCTCCAACCTTTGCAACTTTAAGTCTGAAAGACTTCAGCTCCCAGAATTCTCCATCCAGCAAAGCTGTCAGTGTCAGGGCCTGGGCCAGGGGTCTCCAACCTTTGCAACTTTAAGTCTGAAGGACTTCAGCTCCCAGAATTCTCCATCCAGCAAAGCTGTCAGTGTCAGGGCCTGGGCCAGGGGTCTCCAACCTTTGCAACTTTAAGTCTGAAAGACTTCAGCTCCCAGAATTCTCCATCCAGCAAAGCTGTCAGTGTCAGGGCCTGGGCCAGTGGTCTCCAACCTTTGCAACTTTAAGTCTGAAGGACTTCAGCTCCCAGAATTCTCCATCCAGCAAAGCTGTCAGTGTCAGGGCCTGGGCCAGGGGTCTCCAACCTTTGCAACTTTAAGTCTGAAAGACTTCAGCTCCCAGAATTCTCCATCCAGCAAAGCTGTCAGTGTCAGGGCCTGGGCCAGGGGTCTCCAACCTTTGCAACTTTACGTCTGAAGGACTTCAGCTCCCAGAATTCTCCAGCCAGCAAAGCTGTCAGTGTCAGGGCCTGGGCCAGGGGTCTCCAACCTTTGCAACTTTAAGTCTGAAGGACTTCAGCTCCCAGACTTCTCCAGCCAGCAACGCTGTCAGTGTCAGGGCCTGGGCCAGGGGTCTCCAACCTTTGCAACTTTAAGTCTGAAAGACTTCAGCTCCCAGACTTCTGACTGGAGAAGTCTGGGAGCTGAAGTCCTTCAGACTTAAAGTTGCAAAGGTTGGAGACCCCTGTTCTATGTGGTTCGAAACAACCAAAGAAACCAAAAATACCCCAGCATCAATTCAGTAATTTTTTAAATAGAAAAGAAAAAAATTGGCGGTGTCACAGATTTGCAAACGCGACTAAGAATTACCAACACTTCATTATTTCATATTCTTCTAATCTAACTAAACTCCAAAAGAACAACGGGGTGGGTTTTTTTGCAAAAACTTGTATGCAAATTAACAAACTATAAACTGTATCTAGCCACTTGATCTGCAGTGCCTCTTGCCTGAACCAAGAAATGCTGTTGGCCTACTTCCAAATTAAAGCAGGGGGCTGGACTAGAAGACCTCCAAGGTCCTTTCCAGCTCTATTCTATTCTAAGAAACACAGCTTCCCTAGAATGGGTTAGATCATCTTGGGAACCTTATTAAAGAGGAAAAAATGAAGTACAACATTTTGATTTATTTATTCTCTTTGCTTCTGGTCCTCCTATCCCCACAGGCTTTGTGTAAGCATAAAAATATCTCTAGGAATGTTTATAAGCATAAAGGCAAAGACATACAAACTAATAATCTCTCTTTCAAATCACAGAGCATCTTCCTACTTTGCAAGGTGGGCCTCTAAAAGCTTTGCTGAATCGCAGAAGGAACTGGACCACTCATATTCCCACTTGGGAAGGAGTTTCAAAATATGGGTGCCCCTAATGGGAACATCCACTTCCAAAGGCCCATCAGGTGACAATCCAATAGCAATGGAGATGGTTGATGCTTTCTACTTTGGTTGGATAGGCAGAAGAACCCAGGAGAAGACAATCTCTTAGTTCAGCGTTTCTCAACCATAACAAGTTTAAGATGTGTGGACTTCAGCTTCCAGAATTCCCTAGCCTACACTCATGGACTTCAACTCCCAGAATCCCCTAGCCAGCAAGCTAGGAATTTCTGGAGTTAAAGTTAAACATCTTGCTGAAGTTGAGACCCACTACCTTAGATAACCATGCTACAAAGGTTCATGCCACACTAAATCACGGTTTGTTTAAACCACAGCAAGCTACTTCAGCCACAATGGCTACATAATGATACAACATAATGACCTCTGGATGAAATAACCCACACCTTAATTCTTAACCTCACAAGCGAACTCAGTCAAGGAGATGACATTTCTTTGACTTTCCATTGGGTTTATTCCACTTCAAACATTATCTCAACCTTGGTCTCCATACTCACCACTTCTTCCAGCTTCTCCGAGTTGCCCTGATGTTCTTCCTCTGGGCACGGACCTGGAACTTCCTGGGATTCACTCGCCGCCATGGAAGTGCTCTTCTTTTTCCGTTTGCCTTTAAGACTGGGTGCTGCATGAAGACAAGAAGACCATTGAGCCTCAAGGACGTAGGACAAGGGAGTCACCAACGTTGGTCTTCAGCCCAGATCTGCACTCAATGATCAACCGCCTACTTGGGCCATTCTCTCATCTGTTGGGGGGAAAAGCCACCCCTTGCAAAAGTCTTTGAACAGGACCAGATCTCAAGTGATGTGAAGGTTCTCTAGTAGGATGCTGCACAGCCACTCCACTCTGAAGTAGACAGAGGGAGAGAGAGACAACCACAGCCGAAGGCTCAAGCCATCTGCTAGCTACACAACGGAAGGCCTTCCTCACCCGTACACCCGTTCACCCATCGTTAGCTGAATCACAAGGAGGAAGCGTGAAATGATGACGTCTCCTTCCTCATCCAAACGTCAACAAACCAGGACTTCCGTCTGTGCGTTTGTGTGTGTCAAAATCTGCTAGACGGCCGGCGCAATTTCGTGATCCCATCTTACCCTACGGGCGGCCCCCTCTTCGCAAAGTCGTGGTGGACTCAAGAGCCTTTTCCCCCCTCTCCCACCACCCACTGAAGTCCAGAAAAAGAGGACCTTCTCCTGCCCTCTGCCCAAACTCTTCTTGAAAACCTCCATCGACAGAGCACCCGCCCCTTCTGGTGGCAAGCTGTTCCACCTGCTTCATCGTTCCAAAGCGTGCAACACTCAGCAAACCCACTCCGGCGAGGGTGCCCATCGCTGACATCCCGGTAGACCCAGGCGAAAATGTCGCACCGCTCAGATTGGGGGGACTTTCCAGCCTGACCTACACCCAAGATTGAGAAGGCAGCCCCTGGCTGAGAAATAGGGCCGGCCTAGCTGCCGTTTCTCACTGCTTGGCTGCAGATGGTCCGTTGGTGTCTTGTTTGGAGAGGAGCATGCGCGGGTTCGGTGGCGCATCCTGGAAGGTGGGTAAGCGGGGGGGAGGGGGGTCCACTTTCACTTTCTGAGCGGTTTCCTGAATGGTAAGAATTTCACCCCACATCCTTCCCTCCTAGACGCTTGCTCAGTCGCCAGCCCCTCCTCTACATTCTGGAGGCGCCCAGAGGCTCCTCTCCTGAAATGCGCCCCCCTAGACCGCAGGCACCTAGAAGGGGCAGGTGGGAGGTTTGGAATCAGGGTGCAAAGAAGAGAGAAGGGGGCAGGAGAAGCAGAGGCTGCTCTCCATTCAGGGGACCAGGTACGGTTCCCAATCAAGGGCATCGGCAGGGTGTGGCCAACGAAAGTCCCTACGGCGGTCCCAATGCTTCAACGAAAGCTCCATCTATTGTGTGTGTGTGTATGTGTGTGTGTTGCTGATAAAGGTTGAAAAATGTTGAGCTGTTTTGTACATATTTGGATTTTTAATGGGAGGGAGGGAGGGAGAGAGAAAAAAAGAAGATAGAGAGAAAGAGAGAAAGGAAGGAAGAAGAAAAAGAGAAAGAGAGAAAAAGAGAAAAAGAAAAGGAAGAAAAGATGGAAGTAAGGAGAAGAAAGAAAGAGGAAGGAAAGAAGAAGAAAAAGAGAAAGAGAGAAAGAGAAAAAGAAAAAAGGCTGGAAGGAAAGAAGGAAGGAAAAAGAAAAAGAGAAAGAGAGAAAAAGCGAGGAAGAAAAGAAGGAAGGAAGGAGAAGAAAGAAAGAGGATGGAAGGAAGAAAGGAAGGAACGAAGAAGAAAAAGAGAGAGAAAGAGAAAGAGAAAAAGAAAAAAGAAGGAAGGAAGGAGAAAAAGAAAGAGACAAAAAGAAAAAGAGAAAAGCAAGAAAAGAAGGAAGGAAGGAAAGAGAAGAGAGAAAGAGGAAGAAAGGAAGAAGAAAAAGAAAAGGGAAGGAAGGAAGGAAGCAAAGAAAGAAAGAAGGAAAAGAGAAGAGAGAAAAGAAATAAAAAAGAAGGAAAAAAGGAGGGGAGGGACAGGGAGATCCTCAGTGTTTAAGATATTTAAACCATCTGGGCAACTAAGGTGTGTAGGCCTCTACTCCCAAAATGCCCCAGAGTCAACATGCTTTCACATGCGTGGACCTCAACTCCCAGAATTCCCCAGAGAGCCCGTGGGAGTTGAAGTCCACACATCTGATCATTGCCATGGTTGGGACACCTGGTTCAGAAGACCAGAAGGGCATCTCCTCCTGCTCCTGTCCTCTTGGCAGCTGTCCCATCGGAAAGTCCCCTTGGCCAACTGCCGAGTCCTTAAACCTGGTCTAATCTGACCACGTGCCAACGGACAAACCTTGGCGGTGCCCTGCCCGTTACCTCATAACCAAATGTAGCGAAACCAAACGACGCAGCTCGTCAACCTCAAATACTTCGCGGATACTCAGGGGGAGGGAAGCATCTGCAGACATTATTATTTTTATAAATGCATCATTTTTATAAATAACATCACGACGAAGGGCACTTGGGTTCCCCACGCACATTAGCAGTTTCCGCATCATGGATGACCTTGTGACTTAACCGTGATCTGTTAAACCAATCTGGGCAGATTGTCTCAACCAACACGCTAAGCCGCAAAATCACAGCGGCTGCATTAAAGCAAAGTTTCCCCTCCTACCGATGTGCTAGTCCTTCCCAACTCTAGGGGGCGGTGCTCTTCTCTGTTTCAAAGCCAAAGAGCCAGCTCTGTCTGAAGACGTCTCCGGGGTCATGTGGCCGGCATGACTCAACACCAAAGGCGCACGGAACGCTGTTCCCTTCCCACCAAAGGCGGCTCCTATTTTTCTACCTGCATTTTTAAATGTACTTTCGAACTGCTAGGTTGGCAGAAGCTGGGACAAGTCACGGGAGCTCCCTCCGTTATGCAGCGCTGGGGATTCGAACCGCCGAACCACGGACCTTTCGGCAAGTTTTTCAGTGCTGTTGCAACTTTGAACGGTCACTAAACGAATGGCTATAAGTAGAGGACTTCCGAATTAGTCCAGCAGGCTGCTCCTTCCCCCAAAAAAACCCCGAGCGAGCAGGATGAGACAGGAGGGGAGAAGGCCAGGCAGTAGCTGCTGAAAGTAGGGTAAAGGGACCCTTTTATTTTGTAAACAAGGCGTGAGTCACCCTGTGGCTACGAGAAAAATAAACGACCGAATCCACAGACAGAATACAAGCGGAAGCGTATCAAACCGTTGCGAGCTTCTGAATTTCCAAGAACTCTTAATCATGCAAGTTAACTAGAAAAGACGACAGAAAGAAAGAAAAACAGAGGGGAAGGAAGACAAGATGACTCACCTGCCGGTTAGAACAGTGTTGCTCAACGGCATTAATTTTAACCTCGTGGGCTCCCAGAATCCCCCAGTTTAAGAGGGTAGATGCCAATAAAGAGGTAAAAGTTCCCCTCGCACCTATGTGCTGGTCGTTCCAGACTCTAGGGGGTGGTGCTCATCTCCGTTTCAAAGCCGAAGCGCCAGCGCTGTCCGAAGACGTCTCCGGGGTCATGTGGTCGGCATGACTCAACGCCGAAGGCGCACGGAACGCTGTTCCCTTCCCACCAAAGGTGGTTCCTATTTTTCTACTTGCATTTTTTAACGTGCTTTCAAACTGCTAGGTTGGCAGAAGCTGGGACAAGTCACGGGAGCTCACTCCGTTATGCAGCACTGGGGATTCGAACCGCCGAACTGCCGACCTTTCTGATCGACAAGCTCAGCGTCTTTAGCCCCTGAGCCACTTGCCAATCAAGATTCTTCCACTAAAAACAGAGTCCATTTGTAACCTCCCGTCCTTCTGGCGCGCCCTAAAAAGCCGGCCTGGCCTGAATAAAATAAATGATTAATTTTAATTGTTGATTTTAATTTATTTTAAATTTAACTGTCAATTGTTAATTTATTGTTATTGGATTCTCTATTTAATCTTTTTTTTAACTTTTGTATTATGTATTTCTATGCTGTACGCCGCCCGGGAGAAGAGCGGCGTAAAAATCCAATAAACACACAAACAACAAGCAAGCATTAATCTGCTGCTGTGGCCTAGAGGTGGAGCTCTCGCCTCCCCATCAGGAGGTTGGGAGTTCGATCCTAGGTAGAGGCAGATGTAGGGTCTCCTGCTTGGGCAGGGGGTTGGACTAGATGACCTGCAAGGCCCCTTCCAACTCTATTCATCTGTTAAATGACACACCAAGAAAGAGAGGTTAAAAATCGGAGAGGGATGGGACCTGCATAGCCAAATGGACTACACACACACACACACACACACACACACACACACAATTTCCCTCCCTCTGCCCCACATTTTGCAGCTTTTGTTCCTCCTCCTTCCTCCAACCCGTCTTTGGTTCACAAAGGACACCCAGGACCACTTTCAAAGCCCGGAGTAGCCAACCATGGGAGGGGGGGAGATTAGTAGTGGGGCAGTGGAGGCTTTCAACTCAGCAGGTCAGCAACCTCTAATCCTACACGGGTCAGTGGGAACTGGGAGAGGGGGCAACATTGAAGGTTGGGGAGAGGCAGGCAGGGGGAGGTGGCAGATGGTCCTTCTCATCTGGGCTGCAGAATTCACTGCCTTTCTCTCCTCTGCCCATCTTTGTTTCCCCATCAGGGAAACTGAGGAACAAGTGAGTCACCGCAGAAGAGAAATTCCTCTCTCCCAGCAGATTGGGACAGGGAGGAGAGTTAGGGAGGAACCTGGGCCAGTCCTGGAGTCTGGGGGAGGCTCTGAGGAGGGCTCTGGGTCGGAGGCAGGGAGGGGGCCAGAGCCCTCTGCCAGTTATCAGCTGCCTCCAGAGTCAGACATCAGTGGGGCAGAAGAACAGCTGGAGCCTATTCCCAGGGTGCGCATGTGCAGAGTGGCCAGAAGAAGGGAAGAGCTAAAGAACAGGGGTCCACTTGGGAGGAAGGCCACAGATGGACTGTGAATGGCCCCTCCCAGAGGAGATAAAAAAGGAGCGACAGGGGAGTGGAGTTTGCAGGAGACTATGAGTTCGCTTCATTGGTTCGTGACTCTCCGAGACTCCTGGCCAAGTTTTGCAGATCTCGGCCTGGCAGCTCTCCAAGCCAGATAAGGTCTGTGACCGTAAATCCTCCCTTGAAACTTTGCTGGAGGTGAAGGAGCAGAATTCACAGCCAGGGGTTTTTGTCGGGTTCAGGAATTGGCTTCAGGCTCTTGGGAAGCCTCGGTCAGAACAGTCAGGTTGCCCTGCAGGGTTGGTTCAAATATTTGCCAACCTGCATGCAGATTGTCCCATCCTAAGACGAATACCTGGATATGGAGAAGTCAGGGAGAAGCCCCCAGACCCGCCTGGAGGTCTTTTCCAGGCCTCTGCTGTGCAGGAATACGGAGTGGGGGGGAGGAGGGGGGAATGTGTCAAAGCCTCAAGTGGAGTAGGAAGACAACTCCATCTGACTCACGGTGTCCAGATCTCTCCTGCCAACGGAAACAGTTAGTAAGCAATTCCAGATTTATGGTTTCTGGATTGCAAAAATTATTGCAATTTGCCCAGCTTGCGAAGCCTTGCAAACTGTTTCCCGAAACAGGATTGCAAAATTACTCAATGAAAGGTGGTTGTGTTAATGAAGGGATGCTAAGGTAAGGGATGATGATGATGATGATGATGATGATGATGATGATGATGATGAAGATAGGTAGGTAGGTAGGTAGGTAGGGAGGGAGAGAGAGAGAGAGAGAGAGAGAGAGAGACAGACAGACAGACACCTAGACACAGACGATAGATAATAACAGATAGATACATAGATAGACAGACAGACAGACAGACAGACAGACGAGATGCCTAGACAAATAGACACAGACAGATGATAGATAATAATAGATAAATAGATAGATAAATAGATAGATGATAGATAGATAGATAGATAGATAGATAGATAGATAGATAGATAGATAGATAGATAGATAGATAGATAGATAGATAGATAATGATGATCTTCTGAGAGGATCTTTACACAGATTAACAGAGTTGGAAGGGACCTTGTAGGTCATCTAGTCCAACCCCAGCCCAAGCAGGAGACCCTACACCATCTCTGACAGATGGCAGTTCAATCTCTTCTTGAAAGCCTCCAGTGATGAAGCTCCCACAAAACTTCTGAAGGCAACTTCTGTTGATTGTTCTCCTTGTTAGGAAGTTTCCCAATAATTAGCGCATAGAAGTGCATAGGATAACAGAGTTGGAAGGGACCTTGTAGGTCATCTAGTCCAACCCCTCTACTGAAGCAGGAGACCCTGAACCATTTCTGACAGACGGCACTTCCAGTCTCTTCTTGAAAGCCTCCAGGGTTGAAGCTCCCACAACTTCCAAAGGCAACTTCTCTTCCATGGTTCTCACTGTCAGGAAATTATCGATTGACCTCAGTTCATCCATGCTAGCTAGAGAATTCTGGGAGTTGCAGTCCGCACACCTTCAAAGTGGCCGAGGTTGCAAAACACAGATTTATATTTAACTAATTCGTCGGAAGACAGGTCAATCGCCCGTGACTTTTCCCCAAAAACAGTCATCCTTCCAGTAGAAAAAACTTTATTTGGATTCTCTGGCCTGGGTGTGAACATCCCTTCCGCATTCCTGCGGCTTTGGGTAATATATTTACACAAGACAGCCATCCATCAAGCCCATGCTTGCAGCCGGGGGAATATTCCTGGATGAAACCTTCTGAGTCAGGGGTCCCCAACCTTTGCAACTTTAAGTCTGAAGGACTTGAGCTCCCAGACTTCTCCAGCCAGCAAAGCTGGCAAAGTCTTTCGGGATAAGGCTGATAAGCGCTCAACTTTGCCTCCCTTGAAAAGCTGCCAAAGACCTAACTGGCAATTCGCTTTGCGAGGCCACACAGGAGCACAGAGTCAAAACGGAGCGTCAGAATTGAAACCGACCAGCATGAACCAAGTTGCTTCCTGCAAGGCCTTTTTGCTCCTCCTTTATGTCCTATGGGAGGGGCCAATCACCTCCAAGCCATACTCCCCAGTCGTCCCTTTTCTCTTAACTGTTCTTGCATCCTGGCAGCTCTGCGCATGCGCACACTGGGAACAGGCTGTTCCTCTCCCTTGATGTCCCACTCTGGAGGCTCCGGAGACAGCTCATAACTCCCAGAGGGCCCCGGCCCCCTCTCTGCCTCCGACACAGAGCCCTCCTCAAAGCCTCCCCCAGACTCCAGGACCGGCCCATGTTCCTCCCCAACCCTCCTCACTGTCCGACTCTTCTGCCAGCTCTGCAGGCCGCCAGAGAAGCACAACAGGACCCTTCTTTAAGAAGTTTGGGTGCCTGGCGCCGGGATGACAATTTGAGTTAGACGAACGAAAGGTAAGAACAAGTGACTGGAAGGCGCCCGAACACAACCCACCAGACGTTAATTGTGGCTGAAAAGAGGGGGGGGGGAGGTAAGGGGGGGATCAGAGATGTAGCCGTATCAGAAGAGAGGTGAACGGAGGAAAACAAATGGAAAAAAGGGACAAATGATTGGGATTTGCAAACTGGAGTTGACATTTTTGGGGGAGGGAAAGGTCAGCTATAATAATACCAGTGTTGATTGGAACGCTCGGAATCTAATGGCAGGGAATTACAAATACTTGGAAAGAGGAGGAGGAGGAGGAAAAGAGGAGGAGGAGGAGGAAGAGGGAAAGAAGGAGAAGGAAAAGGAGACAAAAAAGAGGAGGAGGAGCAGGAGAAGGAAGAGAAGAAAAAGAAGAGGAGGAGAAGAAGAAAAAGAAGGGGAGGAGGAGGAGGAGGAGGAGGAGGAGGAGGAGGAGGAGGAGGAGGAGGAGGAGGAGAGGAAGATCAAGGTCACCAACAAGAACCTTTGCACATAAACAACTGGACTGGCGCATCAATGGGCCAACTTGCACTTGATTAATTTCATGCGTCTGCTTGTCAAAATGTTAACATTCCTCGAATAAAACGGGGCTTAGTCACAAAGTACTGATCTGCTACTCAGTGGAGTAACCTAAGGGCAGGGCAAACAGGCCCCAGGGCTGAACCGATCCCGGAAGAGCAGCCCTTCCAGAGTGCAGAGTTATTCCAGGTGGATCCAAAAACAGGAAGCCAAGCGCAAAAATTGTTTTCTGCCCCCACATCCCACGTCCAGCTCATGTTTGCTCAAAGAGTTTGCATGTCACTCTCTCCCCTGGAAGGGTCAGGGAGCCCATCCAATGCCCTCACCCGCTGCCCAAAGGGAAGGGAGGGGAGTTGGGGAGGGAGAGAAGGAGGGGGAGAGGTAGAGAGAGAGAAGGAAGGAAAGAAGGGAGGGAGGAGAAAGGGGGTGGGAGGGAGAGAAAGAGAAAGAAAGACAGAAAAAGAGAGAGAGAGAGAGAGAGAGGGAGGGAGGGAGGAAGAAGAGAGGGGGTGGAAGGGAGAGACAGAGAGAGAGAGAGAGAGAAAGAAAGAAAGAAAGAAAAGAAAAAGAGAGAGAGAGAGAGAGAGAAAAGAGAGAGAGAAAAGAGAGAAAGAAAGAAAGAAAGAAAGAAAGAAAGAAAAGAAAAAGAGAGAGAGAGAGAGAGAAAAGAGAGAAAGAAAGAAAGAAAGAAAGAAAGAAAGAAAGAAAGAAAGAAAGAAAGAAAGAAAGAAAGAAAGAAAGAAAGAATGAATGAATGAATGAATTCTGGGGGGAAAAGCTGGGGAATTCTGGGAGTTGAAGTCCACCAGTCTTAAAGGTCCCCAGTTTGGCCAGCCCTGTGAGCTACAGAGAGAAAGGAGAAATTAAGATTAAGATTTATTGCATTTATAGACCGTCCTATCTCCCTTTCGGGACTCAGGGCCGTGTACAGCCAACAGTAAAAATGAGTAATATAAAAGTTAATGACAACAAGAAAAGAACAATCAATAACTAGGCGTACTAAGGTGGGGTGCAACTGTCAAAAGGAGAGGTCTCACCTTGAAGTCTGGGGATGATGGGAAATGCAACACTGGGCACCTGGAAAGCTCCTTCCTTCTCTTTCTTTCTCTCTCTCTCGCTTTTTCTTTTTTCTTTTCTTTCCTTCTCTCTTTTCTTTTCCTTCCTCCCTCCCTTTTTTTCCTTTCTCTCTTTCTTTCTTTTCCTTCCTTCCTACCTTCCCTCCTTTTTCTCTCTTTTTTTCTTTTCTTTCCTTCCTCCCCCATTCTTTCTCTTTTTTCCTTCCTTCCTTTCTCTCTTTTTCCTTTCCTTTCCTTCCTTCCTTTCTCTCTCTTACACACTTTCTTTTTTCTTTCTTTTCTTTCCTCCCTTCCTCTTTCTTTCCTTCCTTCCTTCCTTTCTCTCTCTCTCTCTCTCTTTTTCTTTTTTCTTCCTTTCCCTTCCTCCATTCCTTCCTTCCTGCCTCCATCCCTCCCTCCTCTGTCATTTGAAATATCGAGCCCTGGGCTACAGACAGTTGCCCATTTCCATCCTTGTCAGTAGCGAAGACCACCTGTTTCTCTACAGGATTGGCTTTCTTTCTTTTTAACCCACCCACCCCCTGTAAAACAGCTGCTTTGGGGATACCCCCCCCCCACACATTCTCTCTTTCCTTGTTGACTTCAACAAAAGCAACTGTTTTTTCTACACACAGTTGTGATATGTGAGACACGGAGGACTTGTGCCTTCTCCTAATAGTACAACCCCTGGGGAGGTGGGGGTGGAATGTGCAATTTTGGTCCTTGTTTGGGGGGCAGATGGAAGTTCTGGAAAGTTCTGTGGACGTACCGCAGCTCATTTAGCGACCGTTCACAGTTACGACGGCGCTTACGAAGTGACTTACGGCCGCTATTTCCCAGCAAGGGCCTTCGCAGCATTCCCATAATCCAAAGGATGGGATCGAAATGCAGACGCTCGGCAAACAGGTTCGTACTTACGACCGTTCAGACTTACGTCCCCAAGGTCACACGGTCCCCGTTTGCAGCCTTCTGACAAGCCAAGTCAACGGGGACTCCAGATTCCGCTAACCACCGTGTTACCGACAACTGCAGCGATTCACTTAACGTCTGCGGCAAAAAAGGTCGTAAGCCGGGGACTACCTATATAAAAGAGGTGTTCCTTTGAATCCCTCTTTAGAGGGAAATAACTAGAACCCAGAGAGGGGAAACCAAATGAGGATCTCTTTATCATTCAAACGTCATCCAATGTGTCCATTTCGACAGGAAGTCCTTGACTTACAACCGAGCCCAAAATTTAGGTTGCTAAGTGAGACATCTGTTAAGTGAGTTTTGCCCCCCCCCACACACACACCCATTTTACGACCTTCCTAAGTGAATCATTGCGGTCGTTAAGTTAGTAACTCGGTTGTTAAGTGAATCTGGACTTTTAGCATGTCAGAAGGTCGTAAAAATGGATCGCGTGACTCCAGGACATTGAAACGGCCATAAATCTGAACCAATGGCCGAGCTTGTGGATTTTCATCGCGTGACCAGGAGGAGGCTGCAGAGAGTCCTGACTCACGTCGTAACTTTGAGCAGTCACTAAATGAACCGTTGTAAACCGAGTACAGGCTGTGATTTAGAAAAACCACGTTTCCTTGACTTCTGGCAACTCACAGCAGTGGCCCAGGGGTTTTTTATTTTTTTCTAGCAGATCAGAGTCCAGGGGTCTCCAAACTTACTAAACTTAAGACTTGTGGACTTCAACTCCCAGAATTCCTCAGTTGGGGAATTCTGGGAGTTGAAGTCCGCAAGTCTTTAAACGTTCCCAGGTTCGCAGGCGCCAAAGGGAATTCTGATATTGAGAAGGCTGCCTATTTTGGGAAAACCAAATTCCAGGGATGACTGAAGGAGGAAAGTCAACGAATTCCATCGTTTGATGGGCCGCTCAATTCATTTCCCCAGGTCCATCGGCCACCCGATCCCCCCCCCCACTAGGCAAGGAGCAAGATCTCACAATTCAGCAACCTCACAACCATATCTTACACAAAACCCAAAAAAAAAAGAAGGAATTTTCACCCTGTTAAGCCCCAATTAAGGGAGGAAGCATACTGCTTTCCTTTTCTGCCTTTCGGCTCATCACCAGAGGCCATCCAGACCAGGGGTCTCAAACTCGCGGCCCGTGGGCCAATTGCGGCCCGCAGGATGGTATCTTGTGGCCCCCACCGTGATATGAAAGTATAATATTAGTGCGGCTCCGCAGGGGGAGAGAATCCCAGCCTCGCCCAGACTCTGCCTCCAGCGGCCCCCAGGTAAATTGAGTTTGAGACCCCTGATCTAGACAGAAAGCTATGAGTTCCGTTGTGTGATTTTTTTACGTGTGTGTGTGTTAGGTTTTTTGAGCTGATCAATAAATAAACAGGGAGACTAGGATAGATCTATCCTAGTCTCCCTGATTTATTTATTGATCAGCTCAAAAACGTAATATATATATATATGTGTGTGTGTGTGTGTGTGTGTGTTAGTTTTATGAGCTGATCAATAAATAAATCACAAGCATATATAAATATCTATATGCTTGTGTCACAACACCCTGTTAAGCCCCAATAAAGGGAGGAAGCATACTGCTTTCCTGTATGTCTCACATGTAAGACTTCCCTGGTTCGAATCCCACTAAGGGTATGACTATTTATTTATTTATTTATTTATTTTATTTATTTTTTCAGATTTATATACCGCCCTATTCTCCCTGGTGGGACTCAGGGTGGTGCACAGAAAGAATAAAACACCCACAACCAATAGACACAATAGACTAACTGATGAGAGCTAAATAGCTCGAAATAGAGCTATCCTAGTCTCCCTAATTTATTTAGGGAGAAATAAATTAGGCCGCCCTGGATCCTTCTGGAGAAGGGCGGGATATAAATCAAATAAATAAAATAAATAAATAAATAAATTTATTTATCAGCTCAAAAACCTCACTCTCACACACACACACACACACACACACACACACACACACATAGTTATGTATAACTTTAAGTAGTGAGTAATCGATACTGGAAAGATTTTTTGTATGTTAAATGGATTAATGGATGCAATGAATAATTGACACATATATGAATGGAAATATTTAATAACTACTTGGGGGTAATAATGGAAAATTAATACTGGAATTGAATATGTTGTATAGTCCAGGGGAACATTAATGGCCATCTGAGCATATAATGCTCAATAATAGCGATGTGTTTAGTTCGGTTTGATGGATAACCTGTGATTCTAATTCTAATTGCAAAAACTGATGCACACAAGTTTGTAACCAAACAACAGGCTTGATGAAATGGAGGAAAGTACTTTACATGTGTTGTTTTTGTCTTTGTTTGTTTTAAAAATAAAAATCTTATTTTATTTTTATTTTATTTTAAAAGGAATTTTCAAAAGCCACCCAAGGAGGCAAAAAGGAGAATTTAAATGAAAAAAGAAACAAACAAACAAACCAGAACTATCGGGGAATTGAAATGGGGAAATAAAATTGTCAGTTCCAGTAAGTTAAATAAACGCACACACTTAAAGAGAAACACCATACCACAGATCAGTTTCAAAACTTGCGGCTGAATCACACCCAAAATCAGATGTGGCATAACGCCAGTGAAGTTCTCAAAAGTGGGAGGAGGAGGAAGAGGAAGGAGCCAAGCCTTTCTCGAGAATATCAACTTCCCTGCCTCATCCTTCTGCCGGCCAACTGGCTTCCCAGAAGTCATACCAGCGGTTGTATATTCCATTTGTTTTTACTACGGGTTCTGGGGGCGTGGCTTGGTGGGCGTGGCAGGGGAAGGATACTGCAAAATCTCCATTCCCCTCCCCACATTTTGTTTATGTTAATTTCCATTTATAATTGATATTACTTTCCCACAACATTGTCAAATAATTTACTAGGACTGTATGATTACTATTCTTCTTCTCTTCCTTTCTAGTATCTATCGCTCCCCACTGATGACTATAACCACGTTGCTTGTATCTTTCAATTTAAATTGGTTTTATTTGTTTCCTAGTGCGATTTGATAGCTTATTAGGAACCTTGACTACCACTAAGTGTTGTATATTTTTATTGTTGATGAATGTATTTTTATTCTCCTTATGTCCACTGAGAGCATCTGCACCAAAGACAAATTCCTTGTGTGTCCAATCACACTTGGCCAATTAAGAATTCTATTCTATTTCCATCAAACAGTGTGTGATCTAGGATACGGTTGTCTCAACAGTCATCCTCCACATACCTGTTATTATATTCATCACAATAATGTTAATAATATAACTATATATTAATATGATTACAATAATGCATAACATCTTCACCCTCAAATTCTCTCCACATTAGTATTTCCTCTTTTTATGTCGCCTCCTTTCTAACTTCTGTTTCTATTGTCTAACCACTGATAAAATACATCCCACGCCAAAAAAGATTCAGCTTCTCCTTTGCCCTTAATAGTAAGCGTTAGTCTGTTCATTTCTGCGCATTCTAGTATTTTCTTAATTACATTCTCATCTGACGGAATCTCGTCATTTTCTCATCGTTTTTTCCCCCCATTTCTGCGCATTAATGCTCAGGTGTGCCAAGGGCTCCCTCAAGACAGAGTTGTAACCGAATATAATCCTCCAAGGTTAACCTAGAGACTAAATGCTTTTACACCCATCCCGCTTAAAATTAGTCCAGCAGACAAAATCAAAAGTTTCTTCTAAGTTCCCACCAACTTTGGAAAAGTTCAAAGGGAGGGTAAAAATCGGCGTTTGGGAGAAATATTCGGATTAAAAACTCTGAGCAAGCAGAATATAAGGAACACACACACAAACACACACACACAAACCACAAACACACACTCCACGTGCAAAACGTGATCTCTAGATAAATCCATTATTTTAGTGGCGTCCCCCAATACAATCCGCAAAGAGTAGGGTATTTCAGGTCGAAGTCACCCAAAAGAGGAATCCTTTGTATACCGTTACACCAGGGATGTCCAAACTTGGGAACTTTAAGACTTGTGGACTTCAACTCCCAGAATTCCCCAGCCAGCTATGCTGGCTGGGGAATTCTGGGAGTTGAAGTCCACAAGTCTTAAAGTTCCCAAGTTTGGACATCCCTGCGTTACACAAACGAAACCGCTAGATTTGCTCACTGACCGTGCTGGGGAGCAGTGTCAAGTGTTTCGGGGTCACAGCCACAGTGGGAAAATGCAGCACACATGACAACAAGCATGGAGTTCTTGGAAAACTCGTTACCAACGTTTCACCAGGAAGGAAATGGAGCAAGGAAATGAGGGAAACCACAATAGCTACACAATAGTTTCATTCGCTCGGATTTCATGTTAACCCGTCCAAGTTTGAGGTGCTCTCATTTTGGGGGAGGGATTGGGGCTCCCCCCAATATCTCCCTCCCCAAAGCCAAAATCCTGCACAAACTGCACCACACACACACACACACACACCTACAGACTGGGTTCCCCCTGATAGCAGAACTACCACGGACCTCCGCTCCTTCCGCCAGAAACTCAAAACCCACCTGTTCCATCTAGCCGGCTTGGCCTAACTTCATGCTTCTCGCCCCAGTCTGTAATTTTAAATTATTTTATTCGGTTTTATGGGTCTAGTTTTAACTTTTATAAATGTGTACAGAAGACTATTTAATTGGATTTTAACTTTGTATGTATTGTTATGGTTTTAGTAGTTTTAATTTTACCTGTACACCGCCCCAAGTCGTCCCCCCCCCCCCCCGGGAGAGGGGGCGGTCTAGAAATCTAATAAAATAAATAAATAAATAAATAAATAAATCTAGCCCTCTTTTGCACAAATCCAGAAAACAAATCCAGGGTGCATTTCATAAATCCGCCTTTCCATATATATATATATATTTGTTTTCGTCACGGGTGTAGGTAAGCTGGCATAGCTGGCTTCGGGGATTTTCCCGTGTATAAGGCATAGAAATGTTATTGCAACGTAAGCCTGCCTGATGATGACAAGTGAGATCTTGTCGAAACGTTGCAATAACATTTCTATGCCTTATACACGGGAAAATCCCCGAAGCCAGCTATGCCAGCATACCTACACCCGTGAAAATCTACGAAAACATATATATATATGAGAACCAAATAGATTACTGCTGTGTGACATTTTTTAGATATGTGTTAGATTTTTAAGGGCTGAAAATAAAGGGACCAGTATATATATATATTTTAAACAGAATCAAACAGAGCTGGAAGGGGCCTCGGGAGGTCATCTAGCCCAACCCGCTGCTCCAGCAGGGTGGGGAGGGGTGTTGAATTCTGCTGTAGGAATCCAGCCAGCAGGAAAGTTAAAGCGTGTCCTGCGAATGGAAGTATGGACTGTACATTTTATTCAATTACCTCTGTGGGGCTCCTGCTTCCATTTGCAAACTGGAACACCAAGGCCCCTTCTGGCATTTTGAGAATTCCCTGGCACTGCTGTCCCTCGTCTGCCTTTTGCCAGAAATGACAGTAGGGATTGTGTTTCACAGCAAGACGCGCGCATAGACACACACACCCCTCCCATCTCTCTCTCCCCCCCCCCTCCAATGGCATGTAGCATGGCTTGTATCCTGCTTGTATCCCCGGAGCAAAGCAAGGAGAGAGACACAACAGGCGCCAAAGCAGATCTCCAACTTTTCTTGGTGCTGGGATTTTGTTATAAAAGAGTTTTTTTGGGGGGTAGGTGCCCGGAGGCAGAAGGGGGGGGGGGAGGAGAAGGGGGATTTCCCCCCCCCCAAAAAATAATAATAATAAGGACAATCCATCTGCAAAGACAATTTCTGGTGGGAAGAGGAAGCAAGCTCATTTGCATCTTCCAAAGAATGCAAACCCAGCTACTTTCAGGAAGTGACAACAGAGAGCAGGAACTCCCAGGCATCACAGGCACTTTCATTCAGAAAGTGGTTTTTTTCCTTCTTCTTAACTCTTCCTTCCCAAAGGACCTGGCCTCTCACACACAAAACACACACACACACACACACACACACACACACACACAGCACGGCTGGGAACCTGTCAGTTGGGAGGAGAGTGTGTGTAAAGCAGCCACAGCACAACACACAACACAAATTACTTGAGAACAGGCAAGCGATGAACCTGTTGGTTGTGTGTGTGTTGTGTGTGTAAAGCAGCCACAGCACAACACACAACACAAATTAGTTGAGAACAGGCAAGCGATGAACCTGTTGGTTGTATGTGTGTGTGTGTGTGTTGTGTGTGTAAAGCAGCCACAGCACAACACACAACACAAATTAGTTGAGAACAGGCAAGCGATGAACCTGTTGGTTGTGTGTGTGTGTGTGTGTTGTGTGTAAAGCAGCCACAGCACAACACACAACACAAATTACTTGAGAACAGGCAAGCGATGAATCTGTTGGCTTTGGCTGTGTGTGTGTGTGTGTGTGTGTGTGTGTGTGTGTGTGTGTGTGTGTGTGTAAAGCAGCCGTAGTTCAACGCACACCACAAATTAGCTGAGAAGAGTCCAGCCATGAACTTGGTGGGGGGGGGGGGTGTAACGCACGCACACCACAAAGTAGTTGAGAATAGGCAAACGATGAACCTGTTGGTTGGGGTGTGTTTGTGTGTGTGTGTGTGTGTGTGTGTGAAGCAGCCCTAGCTCAACGCACACCACAAAATAGTTGAGAAGAGACCAGCGATGAAAGAAAGAAAAAAATCAAAACCCGCAAAAGGAAGCCGGGTTGCAACAAAATATCAGCCGGTGTGAAATGGACTTTGGCGATGGCGAGGAAGGAAGAAGAGAAGATTCCCACGAAAGCCGGCAGTTTTCGGAGCAGCCCCTCCCGCAGCCCCCCCCTCCCCCCGAGGGCCAAGCCAGAGAGCCCCGCGCCCTTCCAGCCCTTCCAGCCGGGCTCCCGAGCTGGCCCGGGGCGCCAAAGGCATCACGTGGATGAAGTTGACATGCACCATGTTCCGAATACCAAGTGTGGGAAGGGGGGCGGGGGGGGGAGAGGGGGGGAGGAGGGGAGGGTTTGTTGTGTTGTAATCGTCAAGGCAGAGAGAGTGGCAAGTCAGTTGGCCGCTTGACAAAACACACACATACACACACACACACACATACCATCCTTCAGCGCTCAAGGGATTGGGGGGGGGGGGGTAAAGAGAGAAGGAGGAAAGGAAAGAAGGAAAGGAAAGGGAGAAGAGGAGGAGAGGAGAGAAAAGAGAAAGGAAAAAGAAGAGAGAAGAGAAAGAAAAGAAAAGGGAAAAAGAGAAAAGGAACGAGAAGAGAAGGAAAGGAAAAAGAAAAGAGATGGGAAAAAGAAAGGGAGAAGAGGAAAGAAGGGAAGAGGAAAGAAGATAATAAAATAAAATAAAATAAAAGGTTGGTTGTTTGTTTTTCCACCTGCTCGGAAATGACAAACTTGCTGAGTTTTACAACTTAGTAGCGGCTGACTCTTGCCAGTAATTACAGCTCAATCAGTTGCATAAAAGAAAAGAGAGAGAGAGAGAGTGAATTAGGGGTCAGATTTGGAAGGAAGGAAGGAAAGAAAGGAGGGAAGGGAAGGAAGGAGAAGGAAGGAAGGAAGGAAGGAAGGAAAGATGGAAGGAAGGAAGAAAAGGTGAAGGAAGAAAGGAGGGAGGGAGGGAGGAAAGATGGAAGGGAAGAAAGAAAGAAAGAAAGAAAGAAAGAAAGAAAGAAAGAAAGAAAGAAAGAAAGAAAGAAGAGAAAGGAAGGAAAGAAAAGGAGAAGGAAGGAAAGAAAGAAAAGGAAAAGGAAGGAAGGAAGGAAAGGAGAGGAGAAAGATCTGAATTCTCTTTCCCACCCTCCAACCTCCTTCGACCCCCAATTTTCGCGCGGACCCAACTGAAAACAAGCCTTCGCCTTCAAATAAACTTCATCAGCGACACACCCTCCCGCCCCCCAGGAAAGAGAGAGGGGGGGGCAATTGTTCCTCCCCCCCCCCCCCAGCAGCTCCAAGGAGCCCAAGGCGGGAGACTGTGCAGAGAAAGCGGGCTTGGGGGGGCATTTTTTGCCCCGGGGGCTGCGAAGGGCTTTGGAGTCCCGCAGCTGTCGGCGTCAGAAGATGAGAAAGAGCGAGGGGGGGGGGAGGACGCGGGGGCGGGAGGGGGGGGCTCTGAATGCCGCAACTTCACAAATCCCAACCTTTTCCTCGCCTTTTTTTTTTGTTTTGCTGTGTTGCTTTCTTGTCTATTTTTTTTCCCACGATCGGAAACTGTATCACAACTTGACACAACTTCTGTACAACAACAACAACAACACCCCTCCCCCGCCCTCCCCCCCTCCCCGATTAAAAAAAAGTTGAGCCAACTTCGCAAGAGTGAATGCAGGGCGGGGCGGGGGGAGAAATCCAGGGACCCCCACCGCAAAACAAACTTCTTTCGGCTCCCCGTCAAAACTTTTTTCCCCCACCCCCATCCTTCGCCACAAGATCCGACAAGCGAAAGCAACCCCTACAACTTAAAGCGTACAAGCAAGTTGCTAGTCCTCAAGGCGCCCCCGGGGGACCACCACCACACACACACCCAAAAAAAAAAAACCCGTCCAAGGGCGGAGTCCCTCCTCGCCCGCGGCCGCTTTTGCTCACCCATCGCCCGGAGCGCCAACCCTGCCCGGCTCGGGACCAGCGGTTCCCATGTGATGCTGAGCCCGCAAGGCGACTGAGCCGCAGACTCGCTCGCTCCGCTCCGCTCCCCTCTCTTGGCCCGGGAGCCTGCTTCGGCGCTCTGATTGGGCGCCTTCGGGGCCCCGGGGCCCGGCGATTGGACGAGGCCGCCGTCGCTCCAGCGGGAGGGCCCCGCCTCCTCTCGGCTGAGGGATTCTGGGAAGTGTGGTCCTGGGAGGGCAGGGGAGGCGAAACGAAACACGGTTCGCGGCTGGAGAAAGAAAGGCGAAAGTGGAGGGACAGGAAACAAAACGAGGACTTGAGAAACAACAACAGAAACACCCGAGAGACACATTAAATGAGGAGGCGGATTGTGGAGGGCAGTGGGCTGACTCTGCAGATCTCTTAGAGGGGGCGGTCAAGCATTGAGAAGCGGTATATAAGTCTAAGTGCTGAGCGATATATAAGACTAGGTGCTAAGCGGGATATATGTCTTCAGTGTTAAGCAGTATATAAGAAAGTGTTAAGCGGTAGATAAGTCTAAATGTTAAGTGGTATATAAGTAAGTGCTAAGCGGTATATAAGTGCTAAGTGTTAAGCGGTATATAAGTAAGTGTTAAGTGGTATATAAGTAAGTGCTAAGCGGTATATAAGTGCTAAGTGTTAAGCGGTATATAAGTAAGTGTTAAGTGGTATATAAGTAAGTGCTAAGCGGTATATAAGTGCTAAGTGTTAAGCGGTATATAAGTAAGTGCTAAGCGGTATATAAGTAAGTGCTAAGCGGTATATAAGTGCTAAGTGTTAAGCGGTATATAAGTAAGTGTTAAGTGGTATATAAGTAAGTGCTAAGCGGTATATAAGTAAGTGCTAAGCGGTATATAAGTGCTAAGTGTTAAGCGGTATATAAGTAAGTGTTAAGTGGTATATAAGACAAAGTGCTAAGCAGTACATCAGACTAGGTGCTAAGTGGGATATATGTCTTCAGTGTTAAGCAGTATATAAGAAAGTGTTAAGCTGTAGATAAGTGCTAAGCAGTATATAAGTCTAAATGTTAAGTGGTATATAAGTAAGTGCTAAGCGGTATATAAGTCTAAGTGTTAAGCGGTATATATGAATAAGTGTAAGCAGTATATAAGTAAGTGCTAAGTGGTATATAAGTGTAAGTGCTGAGTGATATATAAGTCTTAAGTGCTGAGCAGTATATAAGTGTAAGTGGTATATAAATCAGCAGCATTTCAGTTATACAAAGAGTTTATTTTATTATTTTATTTATTATTTTACTTTTATTTTATGTTTTATTCATTATTTTATTTTATTATTATTTTATTTTACTATTTTATTTTTTAATTTTGTTTTTGTTTTAATTGTTTTATTTTTGTACGTTGCTTTGTTATCATTTTATTTCATTATTTTATTCTGTTGATTTTGTTTCAATTATTTTTATTTTATTTGTATTTAATGATTTCGTTTCATTTTTTAATCTCATTGACCTAGGGCAGGGGTCTGCAAAGTCGGCTCTTTTAAGACTGGTGGACTTCAACTCCCAGAATTCCCCAGCCAGCTATGCTGGCTAGGGAACTCTGGGAGTTGAAGTCCACCAGTCTTAAAAGAGCCGACTTTGCAGACCCCTAGGGGCTCCTCTGAATCCAAAGGCTGCCTTCAGGGTTTCTCCCCCTTTGACCCCTGCTTCTAACTCCCTTCTCCTACCCACCCACCCACCCCAATTGTCAAACCCAGTTTGACTTCCTCTCCTGGGCCGCCCAGGACTACATCTCCCACAGCACCCCTGCGTGAGGTGGGACGGTCCTGCCTGCAAAACACGCCCACGTCAGCTTCTCAGGCTTAAAAAAAAAGAAAAACACAACCCCCCCAAACCACAACTACAAAGAAGGGGAGGAGAGACGAGCCGAAGCCACGAGAGCGTCATGTCTAGGAATAGAAATGGGAAGGCTGCCAAGATATTACAGGGGATGAGTAATCCACTTAAGTCATTCCTCTAAACACCATTCCTTGTAAGAGAATTAAAATATCAGCTTACATCACCAGACTCGGCCAAAGGCTGCGCAAGCATCAGGCTTGGCCTCTGGCTCCCAGGAAGAACAAGGGGAGGGAGGGAGGGGTGGGGGGGTGGGGAGGGAAGCATTGAGTGGCTTCCAAGTAACCCTGGCTGGCGGGCGCAAACATGGCCAGAGGAGCTGGGGGGGGGGGGAGGAGGTTGGGGGGGGGGGTGAAATTAAAAGGAGAGACAGCCAGGAGGAGAGGCTAATGTGAAACACAGAAGTTGTGCGCCCCCCCCCTCCCCACGCGTCATTTTTAAAGAACGATTTCCTTTTTATTTCCTTTTGTCATCATTATTTTGTTTAGAATGGCATAGAATAGAATAGAATAATGGAGTGGAATTGAGAAGAGAAGAGAAGATGGAAGAGAAGAGAAGAGAAGAGAAGATGAAATAAAATAGAGAAGAGAAGAGAAGAGAATTTAGAAGACGAGAAGAGGAGAGGAGAGAAGATGGAATAAAATATGTAGAGTAGAATAGGATAGAATAGAATATGGAATGGAATTAGAGTAGAGTAGAATAGGAATAGGAATAGGGAATACAATAGAATAGGAATAGAATAGGAATAGAGTAGGATAGGAATAGGGAATAGAATAGAATAGAATAGAATAGAATATGGAATTTAGAAGAGAAGAGAAGATGGAATGAAATAGAATAGAATAGAATATGGAATTTAGAAGAGAAGATGGAATGAAATAGAATAGAATAGAATATGGAATTTAGAAGAGAAGATGGAATGAAATAGAATAGAATAGAATAGAATATGGAATTTAGAAGAGAAGATGGAATGAAATAGAATAGAATAGAATAGAATAGAATAGAATAGAATAGAGAATGTGATGGGAATGGGAGGATAGGATAGGATAGAAAATGGAATGGAATGGAATATACAAGAGAAGAGAAGAATGGAAAATGGAATGGAATGGAATAGAATTAATGTCCTTCCTTCCTTCTTTCCTTCCTTCCTTCCTTCCTTCCTTCTTTCTTTCTTTCTTTCTTTCTTTCTTTCTTTCCCTCCCAAAATAGTGGAGACTTTGATCCTCAGCTCACCCGCCCAAAGCCTTTTGGTTATTATCAAAAGTAACAATGTGTTTTGTGTGTATGGTTAAGCCTCCCTCAACAAAACGCTGAGCTCTTCCTGTCTACTTTTACAAATTCCTTCATCCCTTTGCAGATATGTTATTCCTGCATCAACTCATTTTTTCACTTGTTCATTTTCTTCCCTCGTTCTTTCGTTAAAATATATATAGAGAGAGATAGATTTCAAAGTACAATTTTAAAAGTCACGAATGAAGCTGGGGTACGTGATGAAACCTTGCCCTTTTCCTTTATATATGAGTCTCAGCTGCTCTTTTGACTTTCTGGACATCCTGCAAACTGCAAGAGAATGCTGCTTGGAATGAATCACCCTCTGGGGGCAAAATCTGTCCATCAGCAGATCATTCTCCAAAAACTAGACAGAATGGGACCAAATTTGGTGTAGTGGAAAAAAACCGGCCAAAAAACGGTCGCGTTCAAAAATGCTCTGGGTGGATCTCAAAGCTGGAGGAGGCGGGTGGAAATTCCAGAAAAGTTCTCCTAGGAGCTGCCAGCTGTTGGATTCTTGCTTGTCTCCAAGCAGGGCAGCAGCTCAGAAATCTGAGCCAAAAAACAGGGCACAGTACCCGCCCCTCCGTGGGGTTTGTGGGGCCCCACGTCAACCTGTAGGTCTCACGGTGACTGGTTGTAAGTGGAGGGCATTTGTCGGCCCAGTAACTGATTTCTTTCCATTGAACGATGCTGCACGAGAAGGGTTAGAGATGGCTTAAGGTCCGTCCAGGTGGCACGTGGAGCCATTATGGTAGGGCACGCGAGGCGTTGCCCTGTCAGCTCCAGCGCTGGCCAGCTGACTTCGGCCTTCTTTTTTGGCCGTTTTTTGCCCTCTGGAGTCTTCTCTGATGGCGAAAAACCACCCAAAGATGCAAACCGGAAGTTTGGGAACGGACTTCCAATACAATATAATACAATACAATAGCAGAGTTGGAAGGGACCTTGGAGGTCTTCTAGTCCAACCCCCTGCGTGGGCAGGAACCTTATACCATTTCAGACAAATGGCTATCTAGCATCTATTTAAAGACTTCCAGGGTTGGGGCATTCACAACTTCTGGAGGCAACTTCTGTTCCACTGATTAATTGTTCTGACTGTCAGGAAATTTCTCCTCAGTTCTAAGTTGCTTCTCTCCTTGAATAGTTTCCACCCATTGCTTCTTGTCCTGCCCCCAGGTGCCTTGGAGAATAGTTTGCGCATTTAGGCATCTTTTGCCCTCCAGGAGGCTACAGAAAAGTTAGTTAGTTAGTTTATTCGATTTATATACCGGCCTATTTCACCTAAAAGGGACTCAGGGCGGTGCGGAGAAAGATAAAAACCCAACAATACAATACAAAATATAAAAGACCATTAAATTATTAAATCTGTGCTACAATTTGGATAAATAAATTTAAAACCAATAAATATCAAAGTTTTAAATTATTCCCTAGTCCAGGGGTCTGCAAAGTTGGCTCTTTTAAGACTGGTGGACTTTAACTCCCAGAATTCCCCAACCAGTCATGCTGGCTGGGGAATTCTGGGAGTTGAAGTCCACCAGTCTTAAAAGAGCCAACTTTGCAGACCCCTGCCCTAGTCTATGTCAGAAAAGCCTCCGGAAGCCCTCTGGGGGTCAGAGGAGGCTGTTTTCACCCTTGCCAGGCTCCTAGAAAGCCTCTGGATTCTGGGTAGGGTGAAAAATGGCTCCATCGTGCGCCAAAAAGAGGGGGTGTCACATGCGTAGCATGATGGGTGTGGGCACACCTGCGCACAACCCACCCACCCCTGCGTTCCCCTCGCTTTTTGCACGCGATCCGAAAAAGGTTCGCCATCCCTGGCTTAGGCATTGCTACCTGAATGTAGAATCTTTTTAACGTTTATCTTTTGGGGGAAAGTTAAGAGAAGAGCAATTGAGGTGACCATAAGGCCCGGAGACTGAAACCACAGGAAGAATGCAGCGGTGAAATCTAATTTTATTTCCCACTGGTTCTATGGGCGTGGCTTCGGGGAGGGGAGGGGTTTGTCCTGTGACTGGGTGGGCGTGGCCACACTGGGAACAGGCTCCAGCTGTTCCTCTGCCTCGCGGCTGTCTAGCTCTCTCTCTGCCTCCGACGCAGAGCCCTCGTCTGAGCCCCCTGCTCCTCCACGACCTCCTCACTGTCCGGACTCTGTTGCCAGCTCCACCGGCTGCCGGCGGGCCACAACAATGTCACCGCTTAAGGTAGGTGGTAATGAGTCAGCTGGCAGGGGAAGATGGGCCTGGTTCCAGATGCTTGAGGAAGTCAAAGCAAGTTTTTACTTCTACTTGGGGGGAAAAAATAACTTCAAAGACCCCAGAGACACAACCGAAACTGGTAGGGTTCACACCTTGCTCTACGTCTCCCTGGTGTGTGTGTGTGTTTGTGTGTGTGTTAAAAAATCAGATCTCTTCCTTTTGGATCTCATGCAGTTGTCCCTCTCCATGGTGGGGGGTGGGGGGTTAATGTTTTCATGGCTGGAAGCACAGCAGTCTTGATTTCAATATGACAGAAGTCTCTGAATGACTAAAATATATATTATATCTACATACACGAAACGGATCGCCTCTTTTTTTAGATCACGTCTTTTCGTTTTGCAGCGACCAACGTTGCAAGAGAGGAGAAAGAGTTCCACTGAATAGTGAAAAACCCAACTCCCTCCCAGCATTCACCAAGGTGCCCTGGACCCGAAACCTGGAGAGAATCTGAAATTGGGGATCGTAGCCCAACAGGGGGGAGGAGAGACGGGTGGGAATATTATTTAGGTCCTATCGTTACGGTGATCTAAATGCACCCAATTCTTATCACTTCCAATCTGTTTGGCCAATTTCTGGATCGGCAGCCTGGCAGACAATCCGATAAAGACTTTTGCTCCTTGAGATATAATTTGGGAAAGATGGTAATTATTTGGTTTGTAGTTGCTGGGAAAGAAGGCCTGAAGTCATTCCGTTAGCTATCTTCTTTTTTCTTTCTTTTCCTCCTCACTAGCCTTCACTTTTTCTTGCATTCTTTCATATATCTTGTTTCTGCTTCGCTTTGGTGTTTCCGTAGTGTTTTAATCTTCACTACAATTTTCATTAAATAAAAATAGAGAGGAGGAGGAGGAGGAAGAGGAAGAAGAAGAGAAGAAGAAGAAGAAGAAGAAGAAGAAGAAGAAGAAGAAGAAGAAGAAGAAGAAGAAGAAGAAGAAGAAGAAGAAGAAGAAGAAGAAGAAGAAGAAGAAGAAGAAGAAGAAGAAGAAGAAGAAGAACGGTTGCAGGAGCTGGGTATGTCTAGTTTGATGAAGAGAAGGACCAGGGGAGACATGATAGCAGTGTTCCGATATCTCAGAGGGTGCCACAAAGAAGAGGGAGTCAAACTATTCTCCAAGGCACCTGGGGGCAGGACAAGAAGCAATGGGTGGAAACTAATCAAGGAGAGAAGCAACTTAGAACTGAGGAGGAATTTCCTAACAGTGAGGACAATTAACCCGTGGAACTCCTTGCCTCCAGAAGTTGTGAATGCCCCAACCCTGGAAGCCTTTAAAAAGATGTTGGATAGCCATTTGTCTGAAATGGTATAAGGTTCCTGCCCACACAGGGGGTTGGACTAGAAGACTTACAAGGTCCCTTCCAACTCTGCTATTGTATTGGAAGAAGAAGAAGAAGAAGAAGAAGAAGAAGAAGAAGAAGAAGAAGAAGAAGAAGAAGAAGAAGAAGAAGAAGAAGAAGAAGAAGAAGAAGAAGAAGAAGAAGAAGAAGAAGAAGAAGAAGAAGAAGAAGAAGAAGAAGAAACAACGGACGTTCCAATAATTATACAGGCATATTCATTCTCAAAAAACTCTTAATGTGATTGATGATACACAACTGTTTGCTCAACCCCATTTGACTATAATTGGTTGTGCTGATGCAACATGCTTGGCTGTTGTTTACAAATCACAGCAGCTGGATTGCACAACGGGCTTAAAGTACAAACTCCCAGAACCTATGATGGTTTCGGGCCGCCGCATTTTCCCTTAAATCACAGCCACTTCGCATCAAACGGCTGTTGCAAGCACAGCGGGAAAGCTGTGCCAAAAAAACCCGAACCATCACAGCAATGGGCAGCTGCATTAAAACAACTCTGTTGCAGATCCTCTTCTGGATTGCTTTTGTGCCTTTATTATTATTATTATTTTTTGCCACTGTGGGATTTATAGAAATGAGCTGATGAAGCTTTCTCAAGCTTGGGAGCATAATATCCCCTGCTTTGATTCTCTCCGTTCGTTGCGGGAAATAATTCGCTCACCAGCTTGACGGGATGCTTACACTTGTGTTCTGATCGATATTGGCCAAGGGAGGGGAGGGAGACATCTTCCTTTACCTAATGGTTATGCGTGCTGGACAACCGTTAGAAACAAAACAGCCCCACCCAAAAAGAAAAAGAAAAAAAGCATCAGGTTAACAGGGATCTGGACTTGGAAGGGATATTGGAGGTCATCTAGTCCAACCTCCCGCCCAAGCAGGAGACCCTACACCATTTCTGACAGAGGGCAGCCCAGTCTCTTCTTGAAAGCCTCCAGCGATGAAGCTAACTCAACTTCTGAAGACACCTTCTGTTCCACTGAGTGTAGAATAGCGGAGTTGGAAGGGACCTTGGAGGTCATCTAGTCCAACCCCCACCCAAGCAGGAGACCCTACACCATTTCTGACAGAGGGCAGCCCAGTCTCTTCTTGAAAGCCTCCAGCGATGAAGCTACCCCAACTTCTGAAGACACCTTCTGTTCCACTGAGTGTAGAATAGCGGAGTTGGAAAGGACCTTGGAGGTCATCTAGTCCAACCCCCACCCAAGCAGGAGACCCTACACCATTTCTGACAGAGGGCAGCCCAGTCTCTTCTTGAAAACTTCCAGGGATGAAGCTCCCACAACTTCCGAAGGCAACTTCTGTTCCATGGGTTAATGTTAATGTTTATTGAATGTATATACCGCCCTTCTCCCTTGCGGGACTCAGGGCGGTGAACAGGCATAATAAAAACAACAAAGACAGGAATATATAAAATACTTTAAAATATCAATTAAATTAGGGGCCTGTTCTAAAACCAAATAAAATTACTAAATAAAATCGATTAAAATCAATTAAAAACTACACCAGGCCGGCCGCACGGAATAAATGCGTTTTCAAGGCCCGGCGGAAGAGGCGCAGGTCAGTGATCGTACGTAGGTCAGGGGGTAGGTCGTTCCAGAGGGCAGGAGTTGCCACAGAGAAGGCTCTCCCCCTGGGGGTTGCCAGCCGACATTGTTTGGCCAATGGCACCCTGAGGAGGCCATCTCTGTGGGAGCGGACTGGTCGGTGGGAGGTATTTGGTAGCAGGAGGCGGTCTTGCAAGTAGCCAGGTCCCGTGCCATGGAGCGCTTTAAAGGTGGTTACCAGCACCTTGAAGCGCACCCGGAAAGCCACAGGCAGCCAGTGCAGCTCGCGCAGGAGAGGTGTCACGTGGGAGCATCTAGAGGCTCCCAGAATCCCCCGCGCGGCCGCATTCTGCACTAACTGGAGCCTCCGGGTGCACCTCAAGGGCAGCCCCATGTAGAGAGCGTTGCAATAGTCCAGGCAGGAGATGACGAGGGCTTGAGTGACTGTGCGTAGAGCGTCACGATCCAGAAAGGGGCGCAACTGGCGAATCAAGCGAGCTTGATAAAAAGCCCCCCTGGCCACGGCCGTCATATGATCATCTAATGACAGCCAAAAGTCCAGGAGGACACCCAAGTTGCGAGCCCTCTCTGTGGGGGCCAATGGTTCTATCAGAAAATTCCTCCTTATTTCCAGGTAGAATCTCTCCTTGGTCAGTCTCCATCCATTATTCCTTGTTTGACCTTCAGGTGCTTTGGAAAATAGCTTGATCCCCTCGTCTCTGGAGCAGCCCCTCCAATATTGGAAGATGCTCTCCTGTCTCCCCTGGTCCTTCTCTTCCCTAGACTAACCAGGCCCAGTTCCTGCAGCCGTTCTTCGTATGTTTGAGCCTCCAATCCCCTCATCACCTCTGTTGCTCTTCTCTGCACTCTTTCTAGAGTCTCCACATCCTTTTGATAGTGTGGTGACCAAAACTGGATGCAGTACTCTAGGTGTGGACTTCCTAATGGTTTGTAGAGTGGTATTAGCACCTCCCTTGATCCTAATTGTATCCCCCTGTTAATGCATCTCGCACACCTCCTGTCGATATTTGGCCTTCCCTTCTCAAATTTCAAACTGCGATCAAATATTTGCAATATCGGCAAAGAAAATTCTCTTTCGCTTTGACAGCCTCCCAATTTGACTCAAAGGTTCTGGTATGTGAAGAAAGCACGTTTGTGGGCAAGGAGTTACAGATACAGCAGATAGGGTAAGTTCCTCGTGAAAACCAGGGTGACTCATATGGGGCCCTTCAATTTCAGTAAAGGGGCCCAAGAACAGAAGAGAGGGAAAGAGAGAGAGGTGGCGCCAATTGGCTTAAAATTTGACTTTGCTTTCTATCCGCGGTCGATGCATCTGGGTAGAGAAATCGGGCAGACAATTGAGCGCACGGAAAGCCAAGTTTACACGGTGACCGGCTGTTTCTTGGCATGCCGGGAAGAGCCAAAAGCAGAATGGGAATAAGACCATCAGCCGACAGCAAGAGAAGCGATATAACAGAATAGAAAAGTTGGAAGGGACCTTGGAGGTCTTCTAGTCCAACCCCCTGCTCAATCAGGAGACCCTATATCGCTTCAGATAAATGGCTATCCAACATCTTCTTGAAGGCTTCCAGTGTTGGGGCATTCACAACTTCTGGAGGCAAGTTGTTCCACGGATTAATTGTTCTCACTGTCAGGAAATTTCTCCTTAGTTCTAAGTTGCTTCTCTCCTGGATTAGTTTCCATCTGATGCTTTTTGTCCTATATAGATGTTGTTTTAGATGGAAGGATGGGATATAGTTGCCAATTTTCTTTCTTTTTCTCTCTTTCTTGCCTTCTTTCCTTTCTTTCTTTCTCTCTCTCTTTCTTTCTTTCAGGGCTCAGGAAATAGTCAATGGTTTTGTGGTTCCCGGTGTTTTCTTTTCGGGTCCAAATAGCTCTTTGAGTGTTTAAGGTTGCCGACCCCTGGGCTAGTCTAAAGAAAAAAAGAATTAGGGGTGTCAGGATAGCAGTATTGCAGTATTTGAGAGGCTGCCCCAAAGAAGAGGAGGTCAAATGATTCTCCAAAGCACCAGAGGGCAGGACAAGAAAAAACAGTTGGAAACTAATCAACAAGAGAAGCGACCTGGAATTAAGGAGAAACGACCTAACAATGAGGACAATTAACCAGAGGAACACCTTGCCTCCAGAAATCGTGGCTGCTTCACCACTGGAGGTTTTTAAGAAGAGTCTAGACCAGGGGTGGGCAAACTTTGCAACTTTAAGTCTGCAGGACTTCAGCTCTCAAAGCTGAAGCAAAGCTTCAAAGCTGGCTGGAGAATTCTGGGAGCTGAAGTCCTTCAGACTTAAAGTTGCAAAGTTTGCCCACCCCTGGTCTAGACAGTCACTTATCTGAAATGGTATAGGTTCTCCTGCTTGAGCAGGGCGCTGGACTAGAAGACCTCCAAGGTTCCTTCCAGCTCATTCATGCTCTTCTAAGTGGCCAGCGGTTTTTGCCTAGGAGAACATCCTGGAAGGTGGTTTGCAGCTCAACCAGACAACGTGGTGTATACATATTGAGGTTGCCCTCTTGTTAGACAGCTACTTGTGGTCTAGACTGGGGGCGATTGCTAGGGTCACTGGAAAGGATGGAACGTTTCCAACACATTCTATACCCTACAATGAGCACAGCTGCATTTGCAGAACGGCAGAGGGAGAAGGCCTGGCTCACAACCTATTGGATTGTTGCATGTAGAAGAGGGTGAGAGGTAGGCTCCTTGGTCCGTATACCAAACGAAGGACCCATTGGGATCCCCATAGCAAAACAACCTACTTTGTGTGTGACCAGAACCTGAAAATAACATTTAACATAACAAAGGACTTCAACGAAATGGTTCGGTTGAGATCTGCGTATGTGGGACTGATTGGGGTAGGTTGTAAGGGTGACACTGAAATATAATTTGATGTCGTTTTACTCTATTTTATACATTTATGTATTAAATTATATTGTATCTCATCCTATATCTATTGTGTTTTACCTTACTCTTATTTTAAACTAGCATTGCTGTGGCCCAGTCTGGTTAAATGGCCAACCAACCTGTGTGTAGATCTACACCTGCCCACAAACACTTACACACAATCACCGTATAACCCCCAACCTACCTACCTACTGTATTTCTCCCTCCCTCCCTCTTTCTCTCTCCCCCTCCCTCCCTCTCTCCCTCCCTACTGTATTTCTCCCTCTCCCTCTCTATCCCTCTACCTACCTACTGTATTTCTCCCTCTCTCTGTCCCTCTACCTACCTACCAGCTACCTACTGTATTTCTCCCTCTCTCTATCCCTCTACCTACCTACCTAACCTACTGTATTTCTCCCTCTCTCTAGCCCTCTACCTACCTACACTGTATTTCTCCCTCTCTCTATCCCTCTACCTACCTACCTACTTACCTACCTACCTACCTACTGCATTGTTCCCTCCCTCTCTCTATCCCTATAGCTGCCTAGCTACCTACCTACCGTATTTCTCCTTGAATCTTATGGACAGAGTATTTTATGTCATAAAGGATGACATAATACCTGTGGCCCATTGCTCTCTCTGTATCCATCTACCTACCATTTTTTACAGTTTTTTACATTTCCGTTGCGTGTACCTGGCACAGGTGTGACATGTACACAATCTCTATATACCATTGGTGCCGTACTTGAAAGGAACGTTGTGTGAAAATTTGGAAGTGATCGGTGCAGGACTTTCGGGAGATAAGTGGTTTTGCACAAGCTATTGTTAAATTTTTATTTATATAGATTATTTGTATAAGATTTTATTGGCGATATGCGTTTTACTTTACTTTTTTGTCATTGTGGAGACCTGCGGAGACCTGGTTGGGCCACGAGGGAGGACTTCCCCTCGTTGAAATGTGCCCGCCAGGCTACCGCGCTTTTCATCAGCCCCGGGTCCAAGGTAGGGGCGGTGGGGTAGCGGTCATTATCAAGGAAGGTCTTGAGCCAAGAGAGACCATTGTGCCACAGACTTCCGGTTGCGAGTCCCTCTACGTGAAGTGGGGCCTAGGGAGGCAGTTGGGCTTGCTGGTTATATACCTGGCTCCCCGCTATGTAGCAGCAGCCCTGCCCGAGCTCCTGGAGGTGATCGCTACGGTGGCAGTGGAGACCCCCAGACTTATAGTCATGGGGGACTTTAATCTGCCATCGTTGGGCGAATCATCCGAGGTAGCTCGGGAGTTCATGGCTTCCATGACGGCCATGGACCTGACCCAACTAATTCAAGGCCCCACCCACGAGGGTGGACACACACCGGACCTCATTTTTGTCTCAGGCCAATGGAAGAGTGATCTGGGTATAGGGGACATAGTCATCACACCCTTGTCATGGTCGGATCACTCACTTCTCCGGCTCGACTTTCCGACCGCTACTCCCCTCCGCGAGGAGGCGGTGCCAGAACCACCTATCTGGTTCCGCCCCAGGCGCCTGATGGACCCGGATGGGTTCCAGATGGCGCTTGGGCCACTTCCTGTACCCCTGACCCGCGCCCCGATGGAGGACCTCGTGGCCGCATGGAATATTGCGACCACGGGAGCCTTGGATCGGGTCGCGCCCTTGCGGCCTCTCTTGCGGCGCCGAGCCGCCCCGGCTCCTTGGTTTACCGAGGAGCTGAGGGCGATGAAACGCCGCAAGAGATGCTTAGAGGGAAGATGGAGGGCTACTCGCTCTGAATCTGACCGGACACAGGTAAGAGCCCATTTACGGACTTACATTGTGGCGCTGAGAGTGGCCAAACGCCATCATTGTGCTACTCTCATAGCATCCGCAGAAAACCGCCCTGCCGCCCTGTTTAGGGTGACCCGTTCCCTCCTTCAACAGAGGGTGCGGGAAGCCCCGCTACAGGGTAGAGCAGAGGAATTTGTGACTTTTCTGCAGGACAAAACCGCTCAGATACAGAACGAGTTAGCCCCCATTCTTGGTCCAGTGGGGTGCCACGAGGCCGATCTTGTTTGGGAGGAATTTGACTCCGTTGCTTCCGAGGATATGGACAGGCTACGTGGGCGACTGCGAGCCACCACATGTTTATTGGACCCGTGCCCCTCCTGGCTTGTACTGGCATCCTGGGAGGTGACACGAGGCTGGCTCCAAGAGGTTGTCAACGCTTCTTTGAGTGAGGGTTCCTTGCCTGCTTCCCTAAAAGAGGCTATGGTGAGGCCCCTCCTTAAGAAGCCCTCTTTGGATCCAGCTCTTTTAACCAACTATCATCCCGTCTCCAACCTTCCCTTTTTGGCGAAGGTTGTTGAGAGTGTGGTGGCACAACAGTTTCCCCGTCACCTGGAGGAAGTTGATTATCTAGACCCGCGCCAGTCCGGCTTTTGGCCCGGGCATAGCACCGAGACGGCATTGGTCGCGTTGGTGGATGATCTCTGGAGGGCCAGAGATGGGGGTTGTTCCTCCATCCTGGTCTTATTAGACCTCTCGGCGGCTTTCGATACCATCGACCATGGTATCCTATTGCATCGGCTGGGGGGGTTGGGGGTGGGAGGCACCGTTTTACGGTGGTTCTCCTCCTACCTCTCTGGCCGATCGCAATTTGTGTTGGCAGGGGAGCAGAGGTCGACCCCGAGACCCCTCACATGTGGGGTGCCTCAGGGGTCGGTCCTCTCGCCTCTCCTGTTTAATGCATACATGAAGCCGCTGGGTGAGATCATCCGTGGTTTTGGGGTAGAGTACCATCTATACGCTGATGATACTCAGCTGTATATATCTACCCCAAACCACCCCAACGATGCCGTAGCGGTGATGTGCCAGTGCCTGGAAGCCGTGCGGATCTGGATGGGAAGCAACGGACTCAGGCTCAACCCGACCAAGACCGAGTGGCTGTGGTTTCCGGCTGCCCGATTCAACCAGCTTTCTCCAACGCTGGCCATAGGGGGCGAACATCTTGCCCCTGTGGATGGGGCGCGCAATTTGAGTGTCCTCCTGGATACCCGGCTGTCTATGGAAGAGCAAGTGACAGCCGTGGCCAGGAGGGCGTTTTACCAGGTTCGCCTGGTCCGCCAATTGCGCCCCCTATTGGATCGGGACGCCCCCCCTCGCACAGTCACTCATGCCCTCGTGACATCCCGACTGGACTATTGTAACTCCCTCTACATGGGGCTCCCCTTGAAGTGCACCCGGAGGCTTCAGTTAGTTCAGAATGCAGCCGCGCGAGCAATCATGGGAACCACTAGGTTTACCCACATTACACCGCTCTTGCGCGAGCTGCACTGGCTGCCTGTCGTCTTCCGGGTGCGCTTCAAGGTGTTAACTATCATCTTTAAAGCGCTCCATGGCTCGGGACCTAGCTACCTGCAGGATCGGATCCTGCCTCACACATCCTCACGGCCGATCCGCTCCCACAGAGAGGGACTTCTCCGGGTGCCGTCCACTAGACTTTGTCAGCGGGCGACGCCCAGGGGAAGGGCTCTCTCTGTGGCGGGCCCGGCCCTCCGGAACGACCTTCCCCCCGATATTAGAACGACCACGGACCTCCGCTCCTTCCGCTTGAAATTGAAGACTCATCTTTTCCGCCTGGCCGGCCTAGGGTAGTCTCTCTCTCTATGGGTTTTTAAATGTATGGGGATTTTTAGTTAATGGGATTTTAGCACAGGAATTAATTTAATCTGTTTTAATTTTGTTATGTATGTTGTATATTTATTGTTTTTATTTCCCCTGTGCACCGCCCCGAGTCCCTGTGGGGAGAGGGAGCGGTCAATAAATTTGGCTATTATTATTATTATTATTGTATGTATACACACAGTTTACACATACAGTGAAATTCACCTTATGCATTTGAACCTTGTGCTTTGATATGAGCTCTAGGCTAATCAATAAAGCGATCACATATCATATCAAGCTGTGGTTTGCCTATAATAAAAACGTTTTTTTAAAGAAAATAATGGTAGTTCTTGTTCTCACATTTGTATGTCTTCCCTATAACAGACCAGCTTTCTCTGTAACAAACAGCGTTTGTTAACGATGGCCAAGATTAAGAGCTTCACACAAGATGATTTGGGTCATTTTTTCTCTTCAATCTGAGATATTGCTGTACTCAAACTAATATTTGTGACTCCCAAATTGCTAATATCTTCAACCCTGCTAATTCTGCGCGGGAATTGACACACAAGAGAACATACAACATGGCGGGTTGGCATGATATAATTTCCACCCTGCTTTGTCATATCAGTTGCAGAGCTGATTCTCGCTTTTTGTGTCTGTGTGTGTCATTCGCTCATTTCTATTTTATGCTGCCTTTCATGTAAAGGCTGCCTGTGTGTGTGTGTGTTTTTAAAAAAAAATATGTCTGATTTTGCGTTTGTGCCTGGGGTTTTTTGAGTCACGAAGGGGATTTTTTTCTTCAACCGTGTCAAAAGGGAATCTGAGATGTTCTTAAAAACAATTTGATAGGACAAGCTTCTGGTGAAAAACAAAATTAACTTTATTTTTTTAAATCCGCTCAGCCAACACACGTTTCCTTATGACGGGAGGAAGGCGAGAATTTTTGGTGTGTTCTCCACCTTGACCGGCTTTCATTTTGTGACGCAAACACAAGACTGGAATTTGGGGAACGTTGGAAAGATGGACGCCTCTTTAATAATAATAATAATAATATTTTTATTTATATACCGCCTCCTCTCCCCAAAGGGACTTGGAGCGGTGCACAGGGAAAATTAAAAATACCAATATAAAATACATAAATAGAAAAATAAAATACAATTAAACCAAATTATCCCTGCGCTAAAATCACCCTATCTTCCATTTTGCACGATCTCCTGCGGACAAATTGAAACGGCAGCCCGTGTGCTATTATACCGTGTTTTCCCAAAAATAAGGCAGGGTCTTATTTTCTTTCGACCCTCCCCAAAATAAGCGCTGGGCCTTATTTTCAGGGAGGTCTTATTATTTTTGAGGTGTAGGAGGCCCCTTAACCTCAGATCAGCTGATTCAGAAAGGGCCAGAAGTTCTGTTTCTGGAAAGTTCTTGCCAGCCCTCACATCACTGGGCCTCCCGCTCTTTTTGCAGCCGCCACTAAGAGAAGGGGCGTGGTAGCTAGGGTTTGCGGGAGCAGCTTCCATGAGGCCGTTCCGCGCGAATGGCAGGTGCATGTGGGGCATGACTCCCCCCCTTTTCCACCCCCAGGAAATGGCGGAGTCTGACTGCGCTAGTGTTGAAATATTTTAGGGAAGGGCTTATTTTCAGGGGGGGCTTATTTTAGCGCATGCGCTCAAAAGCCCGATTGGGGTTATTATCCAGGGAGGGCTTATTTTCAATGGGAAAGGGTATTGTATCTTCTATAACAGGGCTCTCCAACCTTTGCAACTTTAAGTCTGAAGGACTTCAGCTTTGCTGGCTGGAGAATTCTGGGAGCTGAAGTCCTTCAGACTTAAAGTTGCAAAGGTTGGAGACCCCTGTTCTATAAGGACTCTTGAACTCATTTTATAACACTTCCCCTAATAAAATACCCAGGAAATACTGATTTCTTGGATCAGATCGGCATGGAGTAGTTTCTTTGAATGTGGCCATATTTGGTTATAATTTTGCAAAATTAGGCAGACTCTTAACGGCCAACAGTGAGGACCATTAACCAGCGGAACGGCTTGCCTTCAGAAGACTGGACAGCTACTTGTGTGAAACGATATAGGGTCAATAAGGGGTTGGACTAGAAGACCTCCATGCTCCCTCCAACTCTGTTCTTCTATCTTCTAGGTTCAGATATTGTCTTATCTGGGTTTTAAAAAAATCATTAATGCTTTTATCGGCACGCTGGTTCTGTGGCTGCAGTAAAAATGGATTCGTTGATAGATTTTGCACAACTACCCACGATTATTCACAAGGATTGTTCTGCAACAATCACTTGAGAACCACTCAACGTTTATCATCCTCCTCTTCTTTTAACAACCCCATAATTCCTTGCGTGGTGGAGTCGGGGCAACAGAATGGAGCTAGCAGAGTGTTTTAATGGCCGGATGCCTTTTGTGTCGCCAGGGTGGAGTTTTCTCTCAGCAGATACATTCTCAGGGTGCCCAGAGAGAGAAATATCTGCCTCTATCTAGGACCGAACTCACATGCTCCTGATTTGAGATGAGAGCGCCACCTCTAAGCCTCACTCTCGAGAGCCACGCAACGTTGTTGCTGCAAAGCAGTATTTTTGGCAGTCAGAACCACATGTGCGATGTGGCCACTTTGACGTTGTGACATATGCACCCCATGATGCCCTTGCTGAAAGAGCCAATGCTCCCAGATGAGGGCATCTCTTAGCACAGCTCTGTGTGACTTGGCGAACCTATGCAATGTTTATCTAAGAACGTTGCCTTTTTCATTAACGAAATCCTGGACAGTGTCCGTCAAGAGCCCAACTTCTAAACAGCCCAGATTTGCACAATGCCTCCTTTATCTTCCTCAATATTGCCCCCCTCCCCAAGGAGAAATTCCCGCACCATCATATCTAAAGTAAAATGCAGAGTTTTGCTTCACTTCATGATGAGAAAAGGACGAGGGGAATTCTTATTCCAGGCAACGGGGTTTATTGTCTTAAGGGGACACGGTGGCTCAGTGGCTAAGATGCTGAGCTTGTCGCTCAGAAAGGTCGGCAGTTCGATGGCTCGAATCCCTAGCGCCGCATAATGGAGTGAGCTCCCGTGAGTTGTCCCAGCTCCTGCCGACCTAGCAGTTCGAAAGCAGGTAAAAAATGCAAGTAGAAAAATAGGAACCACCTTTGGTGGGAAGGGAACAGCGTTCCGTGCGCCTTCGCCGTTGAGTCATGCCGGCCACATGACCCCGGAGACGTCTTCGGACAGCGCTGGCTCTTCGGCTAAGAAACAGAGATGAGCACTGCCCCCTAGTGTCAGGAACGACTAGCACATATGTGCGAAGGGAACCTTTACTTACCACTCGATGGAAGACGTAATTAAGAAGATATTGGACTATGCAGAAATGGACAGACTTACATTGAAGATCAAACAGGAAGAAGATACAGCATACTATCCCACATGGAATTTATTTATTTCAATGGCTGGGGGAAAAAGGGGTAAAGATTAGGCATATAATTTGCATTATAGGTCTATTGTATATTGTATTAAACGAAATAACTCAGACAACACGATTTTGATCAAGCTCCAGCTAAATGTCACAGTGGAAAATGAATAAAACTTTACAAAAAGAAGAAATGAAGAAAACGCCGAAGGGTAAATGGCTTTTCTATGTATATATATATTTTTAAATCGTTATTATTTTGTTCTACAGTGTCCACGAGTTTCACAAGACCAGTTCCTGGTGGCTGCCGCAAGCTGCTCTCCTTACAAAACCAGAGTTTTCATTTTAATATTGGAAAGTACCGCACACTCATCTGGTCAGACGCTTAAGAAAACCACAATTAAAATAACTCCGGAAAGAAGCCTGAGCACTTCTGGAAATGAACAAGCCCCCACCCCCCACCAAAAAAAAAAAACCACACACACACACACATACACACACCAATGACTCACATCCTGACCCCTTTGACCTGGTAGGAGGGGCGGCAGCTGAACCAACGTTTATTCGGCTTCAATTTGTAACCGAGCTAAACCGAGATATGTCGGGTTTTCGCCTGGATCTCCTTCAGTTGCACTGATTCCTGGCAAGATGACAAAACGCCAGTTTGACAGCTCATTCAGCTGTTGATGTGTCACACGCATGTCTGAATGAGCCTTCGTCGGAGACGTCCAAGACTGAAAAGGGAAAGGCCCATGTTGTGTATGGGTCTGAGATGACCCTGCGTGTAGAACAGAAGAACAGAGTTGGGAGGGACCTTGGAGGTCTTCTAGTCCAACACCAGACAAAGGGTTAGCCAACATCTTTAAAACGTCCAGTGTTGGAGCATTCACAACTTCTGGAAGAAAATTGATCCACTGATGAATTGTTCTAACTGTCAGGAAGTTTCTCCTTAGTTCTAGGTTGCTTCTCTCCTTGATTAGTTTCCACCCATTGCTTCTTCTCCTGCTTCTTGCCATTGGACCGGACGACTGGTTAGATTATCCCAAAGCAGCTCAGATTTTTATATGCATACATACAGATACATACATATATAATAATAATAATAATCTTTACTGTCATTGTAATAATACTGTAATAAAATTACAATGAAATTGGTTATATATATTGGTTATATATTGGTTACATATTGGTTATGTATATATACATACATATATACATGCATACATACATCCTCCTCCTCCTCCTCCTACTAATCTTCTTCTTCTTCTTCCTCCTCCTCTTCCTCCTCCTCCTTCTCCTCCTCCTTCTCCTCCTTCTCCTCCTTCTCCTCCTGTACTCAGCCTTCCATCCTTCCGAGGTGCTCAGATTTTTATATGCATACATACAGATACATACATATACATACATACATACATACATACATACATGCATACATACATCCTTCTCCTCCTCCTACTAATCTTCTTCTTCTTCCTCCTCCTCCTCCTCCTCCTTCTCCTCCTCCTCCTGGCTCAAGGCTGACTCAGCCTTCCATCCTTCCGAGGTGGGTCAAATGAGGACCCAAATTGCTGGGAGACAAGAGGCTGACTGTAAACCACTTAGAGAGGGCTATAAAAGCACTGGAAAGTGGTATAAAAGTCTAGGTGCTATTGCTATGCCTGTGTGTCTACTGTATATATTACATAATGTGTGTCGATTGCACAAGAGCCTCACATTGTGATTGACATCCGTGTGGTACTGCTCAATTTTGAACCGACCTGATAGGCTTGGGCAGGCCACGGCCGGAAAGGTTTTCGTTTCAGTTGGTGGAAAGAAAAAATATCGATTGACGTCACCACGAGCAGGTGAATCACCAGATCATTGGGTTGTACAGCTTCAGAGCATCACTAGAGCCATCCTTCTGTCATCAGCTGGATTCAGTGGGGCAAGCAGCGATGGGCATGATTCACCGTAGGGCAGGGGTCCCCAACCTTTGCAACTTTAAGTCTGAAGGACTTCAGCTCCCAGACTTCTCCAAGTCTGGGAGCTGAAGTCCTTCAGACTTAAAGTTGCAAAGGTTGGGGGCCCCTGGCCCAGGCCCTGACACTGACAGCTTTGCTGGCTGGAGAATTCTGCGAGCTGAAGTCCTTCAGACTTAAAGTTGCAAAGGTTGGGGACCCCTGCCGTAGGGCCACGTAATAGGGCAATGATGGGCAGCAAAAAAAATAATAAATGTAATGGATATAATAAAAGAAGAAAATGAACCCCTGCTGCTTGGCAAATTGCAGGCTGGCCAGCTTGCTTTTTAAGAAAGGTTCAAGGCGGCTGTCAGAATCCCTAACGTGATACTGCCATTCAATTGGGAGGAGGGGGGCCTGGGAGTCCAACTTACTAGCAGTGCCTGTAACAACTGTGCTTTACAGCTGGTTTCCTGTCAAAGGAAGGCTGGAGAGCCCAGCACCTCTGGAGAGATGTTTATGATGGCCATGTGGGATATCTTTTTGGTCGTCACGATGTAGAAAAGACATGGAGACTCTGGAAAGAGTGCAGAGAAGAGCAACCAAGATGACTAGGGAACTGGAGACTAAAACATATGAAGAACGGTTGCAGGAGCTGGGTATGTCTAGTTTGATGAAGAGAAGGACCAGGGGAGACATGATAGCAGTCTTCCAATATCTTAGGGGTTGCCACAAAGAAGAGGGAGTCAAACTATTCTCCAAGGCACCTGGGGGCAGGACAAGAAGCAATGGGTGGAAACTAATCAAGGAGAGAAGCAACTTAGAACTGAGGAGGAATTTCCTGACAGTTAGAAGAATTAACCTCTGGAACAGCTTGCCTCCAGAAGTTGTGAATGCCCCAACCCTGGAAGTCTTTAAGAAGATGTTAGATAGCCATTTGTCTGAAATGGTATAAGGTTCCTGCCCACGCAGGGGGTTGGACTAGAAGACCTCCAAGGTCCCTTCCAACTCTGCTATTGTATTGTATTATCTTACTTTAACGTCAAACCAGAGATAGCCGTGGGAATGTATGTGTATTCGACTCTAAAGGCAGAAGAGCCAAGGAAACATTTTCACACTTGGGTATTGGCCAGAATCTGCCTTCTGACCAAGGGGAGGGGTCATTATCAGTTTAATCCCACTTGCATTGCCTGAAGGGGGTTCAGATGCTGCTTTGCCTTTAACGGTTACCATTCTTCTTAATTAAAGGTTCCTTTTGAAATAATTCGTTTCAAGAGTCTTTACTTTCTTAAGTTAGGAGAGGAGCCAAAACAGTGGCAGTCGCGACCTATAATGGCCTACCTGGCAGACAGCCTGGTTACCTGAGGTGCCCATAGCAGCATAGCAAGTTGTGGAACAGCTTGCCACCAGAAGTTGGGAAGGCTCCAACGCTGGAGATTTTAAAGAAGAGATTGGATAAACATTTGTCTGAAAATTTGTTCTGGTACTTCTAACCATCACACAATGTAAATCATGAGGGAAATAAAGTCTGTCATTCCCTCCACCATTTAAACCCTCCGGTGCCCCACCCTCTCTTATGGGTGAGCAATACACCCAGTGGGGAAATTCAATTTTTTTTAGTACCGGCTCTGTGGGCGTGGCTTGGTGGGCGTGGCAGGGGAAGGATACTGCAAAATCTCCATTCCCACCCCACTTTGGGACCAGTCAGAGGTGGCATTTGCCAGTTCTCCAAACTACTCAAAATTTCCGCTACCGGTTCTTCGAACTACTCAAAATTTCCACTACCGGTTCTCTGAACTACTCAAAATTTCCACTACCGGTTCTCTGAACTACTCAAAATTTCCACTACCGGTTCTCTGAACTACTCAAAATTTCCACTACCGGTTCTCTGAACTACTCAAAATTTCCACTACCGGTTCTCTGAACTACTCAAAATTTCCACTACCGGTTCTCTGAACTACTCAAAATTTCCACTACCGGTTCTCCAAACTACTCAAAATTTCCACTACCGGTTCTCTGAACTACTCAAAATTTCCACTACCGGTTCTCCAAACTACTCAAAATTTCCGCTACCAGTTCTTCGAACTACTCAAAATTTCCGCTACCGGTTCTCCAGAAGCTGTCATAACCTGCTGGATTTTACCCCCGAATGCACTAAATAAACTCCTATGGCGTGAGAGACCATGCTGGTTTACATTGCCATGTCTGCGCTGGCTCCCCTCTGTATGAAAGTCACTGTGCATGTGTCGGGCCGCCTATCAGCTGGGAGACGCACCCCCAAAACAATGCTCACAACCAAGGATCTGGCAGGGAGCAATCCAAAGGTCCTTCACGCTCTTGGTGCAGCAGGGAAGCAAGCATGGCGCAGCCGCAGTCTAAGGTACGAAGCGCCCTATTGGCGGATCTCCCCACCAGTGGAATGGCAGCCTCAAGCCGCGGAGAGTGACGAGGCTGACAGATAGTTTGCCCGCCGGACAGCAGATCCGTGGTTCCACAATTGAAGTTTTGGACAATTATTTGGCCTGGTTTAAAATTGCAATAAGACCTTTATCTCTGTGTGTATCAAAGCTTGGGAAATGGCCATCCTTCCAGCAGCGAGGAAATTACACATCAGACAAAAATGTACTTCTCGGGGCAGATGGACAGTTTCTGCCGAAAGGGAACACAGGATTAAAACAATCAGATTCTGAGCATGGGCCAAGAGACAAACAAAGAAGAAGAAAGCAAGCAGCTCTCAGCGTAAGCTGGCTGTTTCATGATGACTAAACAGGGCTGCCCGACTCAGAAGACACGAGAATATTACGAGCAGCAAAGCTTCATATTAAGGGAAGGCGATTTGCAAAACTTTCTCAACACTGGAACCCGGCCAGGCTGCGCCGTTTGAAGACGTCGAGAGTCTAGCTGGCGAGTTTGTGGCTTAAGAAAGGAGAGGATTGTTATTCTTTATGAAAAGCTTTATTTTTTATTCTCTTCCATGCAATTATAGGTCTACATTCCCATCGTTCTTCTTCTTTACATCTGTCAATCTTGTACATTTATTATTCCATTTAAAAGATTATGATATACAGTTTGGGTTGCTCTGTTTACCACTTTCTTTTCCCTTTCTTTTCTCCCTCCCTCCCTTCTCTTCTTCCTTCCTTCCTCCTCTCCTTCCCCTCCTTTCTTCCCTTACCTCTCCCCCACTCCTACTCTTTCTCTCCCTTCCATGCTCCTCTCCTTCCCTCTTTCTTCTTTTCCCCTTCTTCCTTTCATTCTCTCCTCCTCTCTCCCTTTCTTTTCTCCCTCCCTCCCTTCTCTACTTCCTTCCTTCCTTCTCTCCTTCCCCTTTCCTTCTTCCCTTGCCTCTCCCCCACTCCTACTCTTTCTCTTCCCCTTCCTACCCTCCCTTCTTCTCTTTCTCTCACTTCCACTCTCCTCTCCTTTCTTCCTTCCCTCTTCTTCCTCTTCCTTCTTCCCTTACCTCTCCCATACTCCTACACTTCCTCTTCCCCTTCCTGCCCTTTCTCCTTCTCTTTCTCTTCCTTCCCTCCTCCTCTCCTTCCCTCTTTCTTCCTTCCCTCCTCTTCCTCTCTTCTCTCCTCCTCTCCCTCTTTCTCTTTCTGTTGTTATAGGTGTCGCTTTCAAATCTCAATTTATCTTTTCTTGGGATGGTATTTCCACAAACCCAAATATAGTTTAGTATCATTCCCTTATTCCCTTCCTTTACCTAACCTAACTATGGGTTTTCTTCCCCAGAAAGGAGGGCCTTCTCTGCGGTGGGCCCGGCCCTCTGGAACGACCTGCCCCTCCGATATCCGTACCATCATGGACCTACGCCTCTTCCGTCGGATGTTAAAAGCACATTTCTTCCATCTAGCCGGCCTGACATAGACTAAAGGTATAATTTTAAATTTTGATATTTATTGGTTTTAATTTTTACATTATCCAAATTTTAGCACAGATTTAATAATTTACAATACAATACAATACAATAGCAGAGTTGGAAGGGACCTTGTAGGTCTTCTAGTCCAACCCCCTGCGTGAGCAGGAACCTTATACCATTTCAGACAAATGGCTATCTAACATCTTTTTAAAGACTTCCAGGGTTGGGGCATTCACAACTTCTGGGGGCAAGCTGTTCCAGAGGTTAATTGTTCTTACTGTCAGGAAATTTCTCCTTAGTTCTAAGTTGCTTCTCTCCTTGATTAGTTTCCACCCATTGCTTCTTGTCCTGTCCCCAGGTGCCTTGGAGAATAGTTTGACTCCCTCTTCTTTGTGGCACCCTCTGAGATATCGGAACACTGCTATCATGTCTCCCCTGGTCCTTCTCTTCATCAAACTAGACATACCCAGCTCCTGCAGCCGTTCTTCATATGTTTTAGTCTCCAGTCCCCTAATCATCTTGGTTGCCCTTCTCTGCACTCTTTCCAGAGTCTCCACGTCTTTTCTACATCGTGGCAACCACTGTATGCAGTATTCCAAGTGTGGCCTTACCAAGGCACTATACAGTGGCATTAACACTTCACGTGATCTAGATTCTATCCCTCTGTGTATGCAGCCTAGAACTGTGTTGGCTTTTTTGGCAGCTGCTGCACACGGCTGGCTAATTTAATTGTCTTTTATATTTTGTATTGTATTGTTGGGTTTTTATCTTTCTGTGCACCGCCCTGAGTCCCTTTTAGGTGAAATAGGGCGGTATATAAATCAAAATTAAATGAATGAATGAATGAATGAATGAATGAATGAATGAATGAATGAATGAGATTCTTAGGAATTTGGAAAAAGTCACGTTGACCCCTGTAGAAAAACCCCCAAGACCCCCACCAGGAGGCCAAAGCAGACCCCATATCAGAATTTCTGCCCCCCTCCAACCTGCACAAAAAGACCCCAAAGGGAGGGCTCTCTGCGGCAACACAAGCGTCCGTTTGCACTTATCCATCCTGTAGTTTGAGGAGCCCTGATTTAGTGCAAGATAAAAAATGCAAATAATTTTTCTGTGGACCGCCAACGTTTTCTCGTGGACCCCCGGTTGGTGACCGCTGGACTAGATGACCTCCAAGGTCCCTTCCAACGCTGTTATTCAGGGGGTTGCCACCATCTCTCCCCATTGGCAGGGAGCGCGGTGATTTGAATTTCGGGATTAAAATCTCAATCTGTTTTCTTCTTCTTTTTACGAAAATGTGTTTCTTTTACTCGCTGTTGCCCTCGAAGGAAGGGGTGGCCATACCTCTGCTCTGAATCTGACAGCCTTGAGAAGAATGCTGGAGTGGCCATTAACCACAGGCAGGAAATTCAGGCTAGTCATCAACTAATAATATGCATTCTCTTGCCTTTTTCTTTTTTTCTTTTCTATTTTCCAGCATGATGTTTCTATAAAGAGGAACTTCTTCGGGCTAAAATAAGGCTTTGAGATTGAGGAACAATAGCGCTGAGCTTTGAGACGCGTTGACTGGGTTACACACCTTTTCCTTCCTCTGTGCATCATGCGTTTCCCACGCATTTAATCCTGGAAATCTGGAGATGAGCCAGACAGCACCACTCTTATGGAGGGCACTGCCACCCCCTGCTGGAGAGAAGCAAAAAAAAAATAATACAACAGAAGGCAGAATAACAATGACAGCGACCTTGGAGGTCTTCTAGTCCAGGGGTCCCCAACCTTTGCAACTTTAAGTCTGAAGGACTTCAGCTCCCAGGATTCTCCAGCCAGCAAAGCTGTCAGTGTCAGAGCCTGGGCCAGGGGTCTCCAACCTTTGCAACTTTAAGTCTGAAGGACTTCAGCTCCCAGGATTCTCCAGCCAGCAAAGCTGTCAGTGTCAGGGCCTGGGCCAGGGCTCTCCAACCTTTGCAACTTTAAGTCTGAAGGACTTCAGCTCCCAGAATTCCCCAGCCAGCAAAGCTGTCAGTGTCAGGGCCTGGGCCAGGGGTCTCCAACCTTTGCAACTTTAAGTCTGAAGGACTTCAGCTCCCAGAATTCTCCAGCCAGCAAAGCTGTCAGTGTCAGGGCCTGGGCCAGGGCTCTCCAACCTTTGCAACTTTAAGTCTGAAGGACTTCAGCTCCCAGAATTCCCCAGCCAGCAAAGCTGTCAGTGTCAGGGCCTGGGCCAGGGGTCTCCAACCTTTGCAACTTTAAGTCTGGGAGCTGAAGTCCTTCAGACTTAAAGTTACAAAGGTTGGGGACCCCTGTTCTAATCCAACCCCCTTCTCAGGCAGGAAACCCTACACCACGTCAGACAAATGGTTGTCCAACATCTTCTTAAAGACTTCCAGTGTTGGGGCATTCACAACTTCTGGAGGCAACTTCTGTTCCACTGATTAATTGTTCTCACTGTTGGGAAATTTCTCCTTAGTTCTAACTTGCTTCTCTCCTTGATTAGTTTCCACCCATTGCTTCTTGTTTTACCCTCAGGTGCCTTGGAGAATAGCTTGACTCCCTCTTCTTTGGGGCAACCCCTGAGATATTGGAAGGCTGCTATCCTGTCTCCCATAGTCCTTCTTTTCATCAGACTAGCCATACCCAGTTCCTGCAACCGTTCTTCGTATGTTTTCAGTCCCCTCATCCTCTTGGTTGCTCTTCTCTGCACTCTTTCTAGAGTCTCCACATCTTTTCTACACTGTGGCGACCAAAACTGGATGCAGGATTCTAATACTGCTAAATAGAGAAATATTCATTGAGTGGGGGAAACCACAGAAGGAAGTTCCTCATACTGACTGAACACATCCATGTTTATTTAACAATATGGTTTATACGTTTTTAGTCCAGATACAGCCGTCAAACTGCATGCAATCTTACTTCGGATGTAGGGGACTGGGGAAGATGGCTCTTCAATCTGGTCATTGCAACCAACAATCTGACTTTTTTTTACTCTCTCTCTTAGTTGTCCCTGCTTTGGCTCCCATGAGTATATTTGAGAAGTGTTGGAAGAAATATCCACCTGGTTCAATTCCACAATTTAATATTTTCTTATTTCCCCTCCCCCCTGATTTAATAATGTTAAAGACTTAAGACTTATTTGTTCCATCAAGCCAGCCTAGCTTAGCCAATGAGTAAATGCATTTTAGAATTTAATTGGGATTTTTAGCACAGGTTTTTAGTTTAATTTATTCTTAACTTTTTTGTATTTATTGTTATTTATTGATTTTAATTTCCTGTGCACCGCCCTGGGTCCATTTCAATGGAGAAGGGCGGTTCTATAAATCTAAATAAATTAATGTCATCTGAGTTATTTATTTCATGTTTGGTTTCTTTCTATCTATATCTTTTTTTCAAGCCAATCGTAAAATCGCCCCCATGTCCTGTAGTACACTGATTCCTCTCTGTCCTTTATTCTCAATGTCAACCTGTTCATTTCTGCACAATCTAGTAACTTCTTCATTATCTCCCAACCGATGGGATTTTGTCTGCTTTCCAATTTTGTGCAAATACAATTCTAGCTGCTGTTATTATCTGTACAATGAAAGATGAGTCTTCTTTATTATATTTATCTGGTAGAATACCCAATCAAAATACCTCTGGCTTAAACTCTACAGGTTGATGTATCGTTTTCTCTAACCATGTTTGTATTTTCACCCAATAGCTTTTTTGCATCCTTGCACATCCACCACATATGATGATATGATCCTGGCAGTTGGTGACATTTCCAACATTTAGCTGATTTATCCTTAAACATTTTTGCTAATCTTTCAGGTGGCATGTGCCATCTATAAAACATTTTATAGAAATTCTCTTTATATGCTGTTGGCATTGTCAATGTGTAGTTCTTTTCCCATAGTTGTTGCCATTTTTCTAGTTCTATTGTATATCCAAAGTTCTTTGTGGCATCCCTTGAGATATTGGAAGGCTGCTATCATGTCTCCCCTGGTCCTTCTTCTCATTAAACTAGACCTATCCAGTTCCTGCAACCATTCCTCATATGTTTTAGTCTCCAATCCCCTAATCCTCTTTCTTGCTCTTCTCTGCACTCTTTCTAGAGTCTCCACATCTTTTCTACATTGTGGCGACCAAAACTGAATGTGGTACTCCTTGGAAGGGAGCTTGGAGGTCTTCTAGTCCAACCCCCTGCTCAACAGCAGACCCTACAGTACCATTCCAGACTAATGGCTGTCCAATCTCTTTTTTAAAACTCACAACTTCTGGAGGCAAGCTGTTCCACTGATTAATTGTTCTCACTGTCAGGAATTTTCTCCTCAGTTCTAGGTTGCTTCTCTCTTTGATCAGTTTCCACCCATTGCTTCTTTTTCTGCCCTCAGGTGCCTTGGACAATAGCTTGACTCCCTCTTCTTTGTGGCATCCCCTGAGATATTGGAAGACTTCTATCATGTCTCCCCTGGTCCTCCTTTTCATTAAACTAGACATACCCAGTTCCTGCAACCGTTCTTCCTATGTTTGAGCCTGCAGTCCCCTCATCCTCTTTGTTGCTCTTCTCTGCACTCTTTCTCGAGTCTCCACATCTTTTCTACATCCTGGCGACCAAAACTGGATGCCGGATTCCAAGTGTGGCCTTCCCAAGACTTTATAAAGTGGTATCAACACTTCACGTGACCGTGATCTTCTATTTGGAAGAAAGCTGTCTTAGGAAAGGAAGATTTACAAATATTAAGAATTTTATTATGGAAGCTGTCGCTGTTGCAGTGACTGACCGGAAGAGGGAGCCAGGACACCGTCTCTCTTCCTCCCTTCTCTTGCCAGTGAGTGGCAGATCTTGGAGTCTCCACTGCACTCTTTCACAGGAAATAACTTTAAATCACTTCTCCAAAATCGATCCATTTGCTTCTCACGGCTTGGGCCAGGGCTGGGGGTTTCTTTCCTTGAGCAAAATTGGGATTCTATCATTCACAACCATTAAAAAAAGAAAATTTCCCACCAAGCAAGAAAAATGAAGAAGTGAACCGAAGAATTTAAAGTATGTTCACTTTCAGAGTTATGCAGAAGTTCAGTTGACATGCGAGACTTTTACTTACTAAAAGTCTGAATAACAATAGCAATTCGTTATTGTTAATAGGTAAAGGTAAAGGTTCCCCTTGCACATCTGTTCTAGTTGTTCCCGACCTCTAGGGGGCGGTGCTCATCTCTGTTTCAAAGCCGAAGAGCCAGCGCTGTCCGAAGACGTCTCTGTGGTCATGTGGCTGACTCAATGTCGAAGGCACATGGAACGCTGTTCCCTTCCCACCAAAGGTGGCTCCTCTTTTTCTACTTGCATTTTTTACATGCTTTTGAACTCCTAGGTTGGCAGAAGCTGGAACAAGTAATGGGAGCTCACTCAGTTATGTGGCGCTAGGGATTCGAACCGCTGAACTGCCGACCTTTCTGATGGACAAGCTCAGTGTCTTTAGCCACTGAGCCACCGCGTCCCCTCATTGCTGATTGCACATGTCTTATAATATTCTATATTCTTTTGTGGTCATATGGAGAACTTTTATTGATTGCCCTTATAATGTCAGAGAAAAAAAGAAAAATAAGTAGCTCCTGCCCTCTCCCATCCTCTGGAGTCCATTGAAGCTCACGCCGGCTGCTTCGGTGACTCCATCCGGCCACCTCCTTCTCTGCCGTCCCCTTCTTCTTCTTTGGCCCTCCATCGTTCCCAGCATGAGGCTCTTCTCCAGGGAGTCCTTCTTCCTTCTCATCAGGTGGCCAAAGTCTTTGAGTTTCCTCTTCAGGATCTGGCCTTCTGAAGAGCAGTCAGGGTGGATCTCCTCTAGGACTGACCGGTTGGATGGCCTTGCAGTCCAAGGGACTTGAAGGAGTCTTCTCCAGCACCAGAGTTCAAAGGCCTCCATTCTTTGGCGCTCAGACTTCCTTATGGTCCAACCTTCACAACCATCCATTTCAACTGGTTCACAACCATCCATTGCCTTGGTTCCCAGCATGAGGCTCTTCTCCGCTGAGTCATTCCTATTCAGCAGCAAATGTGGGTTTTCCTAGAGTAGCTGCTTATGAATCTACAAAAAGCATCTCTTGACTCAAAACAAATGTGAAACCAAAAGGGGAGTTGTGGCTTTAAAAGTAAAAGACGCTTGTGGGTTTTTCCTTCCCCCGAGATGCACAATGAAATGTAAATATTGAAAGTTCGCTCATGAGGAAGTCATAAAATATATTTATTTGGGAGGGATGATGGGTTACAACACCCATAATGTTTGAAAACTCCTGTTTTTAGCTGCATTCCTTTGTGTTTTTTAATCTTAACATTTTTAATTGATGTTATTATTATATATTATAAAATATGATAAGGTACAAAATACAAAAGAAAATAGGAAAACGGTGGTGAGGAAGAAAGGGAAGAGAAGGGAGGAAGGATGAGGAAAAGGAAAAGAAACAGACTTCCAACTCTCTCTGTTGCAGTAAAATAAGGCATTAACATCAAACTACAACTTGTAGTTTTTTTCATAGTAATAGCAAGCAGTCATTTCTATAAAGATCTATCCATCCAATCAGTAAAACCCAAAATCAGCGTTTCGCTCTTTTCCACTTCAAGCACAAAGTTCAGAAGTGGTTTCCACGTGAAAATAAAAGTACTTGTGTTCTTTTCTTTCATCAAAATAGTCAATTTTGCCATTTATTTTTATTTTTATTTTGTTCGTTCGTTTGTCAAACATGTACGAGATAACAGGGATAAGTACAGACACGGAGATGAATAAAATAAACGAATACAAATAAATGGGGACAGTAGGACAGGGACGGTAGGCACACTGGTGCGCTTATGCATGGCCCCTTGACGGACCTCTGAGGAATGGGGTGAGGTCCACAGTAGACAATCTGAGGCTGAAGCTGTGAAGGTTTGAGGATGTAACCATGGAGTCAGGTAGAGCAATCCAGGCGTTGACCCCTCTGTGGCTGAAGTCGTCTTTTATGCTATCGAGTTTGGAGTGGTTGACCTTGAGTTTGCATCAATTGTTTGCCCGTGTATTATTGAGGCTGAAGCTGAAGTGGTCGTTGACAGGTAGGATGTTATAGCAGACAATTTTGTGTGGTACGCTTAGGTCAGACCTTAATCGGCCTAGTTCTAAGTTCCCCAAGCCCAAAATTTCGAGCCTGGTGGCAGAAGAGATTCTCTTGTGAGCAGAGGAGCGGAGTACTCTTCTCGTGAAATACCTCTGGACTCGCTCGATTGTATTAATGTCCGATATACAGTGTGGATTCCAGGCAGACGAGCTGCATTCGAGGATTGGTCTGGCAAAGGTTTTGTTTATTTATTTATTTATTTTTCATATTTATAACCCGCTCCCATCTCACAACAAGGGACTCGGGGCGGCGAACATAGAATTAAATCAATAAATACAAAATACAATACATAGATATTAGATGCCTGTGTTGTAACCGTTTTTAAAACCCTCGTTTATAATTGGCGGTGCTGGGGTTACGCAAGGCCGGCTAGTTGGAAGAAGTGAGTCTTAAGACATTTGCGGAAGAGGCGGAGGTCAGGAATGGTGCGGATTTCAGGGGGCAGGTCGTTCCAAAGGGCCGGCCCTGCCACAGAGAAGGCCCTCCCCCTGGGCGCCGCCAGTCGACATTGCCCGACCGACGGCACCCTGAGGAGGCCCTCTCTGTGGGAGCGTGTCGGTCCCAGGGATGTATGGGGCAGGAGACGGTCTTGCAGATAGCTAGGTCCCGAGCCGTGGAGCGTTTTGAAGATGGTCGTTAGGACCTTGAAGCGCACCCGAAAGACCACAGGAAGCCAGTGGAGCTCGTGTAGGACAGGTGTTATATGGGAGTGTTTAGGCGCTCCCGTAATTATCCGTGCGGCCGCGTTCTGGACTAACTGTAGTCTTCGGGTGCACTTCAAGGGAAGCCCCATGTAGAGAGCATTGCAATAGTCAAGTCGAGATGTGACGAGTGCTTGAGTGACTGTGCGTAAGGCTCCCCGATCCAGTAAGGGACGCAGTTGGCGCATCAGGCGTACCTGATGGAATGCCCCCCTGGCCACGGCCGCCACCTGGTCTTTCATAGTCAGACGGGAGTCCAGGAGGACACCTAGATTGCGTGCCTTCTCCACAGGGGCTGGTGTTTCGCCCCCAATGGCCAGAGTTGGAATAATCTGGCTGAAACGGGGTGCCGGAAGCCACAGCCACTCAGTCTTGGACGGGTTGAGCCTGAGTTTGTTACTACCCATCCAGATCCATACAGCCTCCAAGCACCGGGACATAACCTCGACGGCATCATTGGGGTGGTCCGGGGTGGATATGTACAGCTGGGTATCATCAGCGTACAGATGATATCCCACCCCGAAACCACGGATGATCTCACCCAGCGGCTTCATATATATGTTGAACAGCAGGGGCGAGAGGACCGACCCCTGAGGGACCCCACATAAGAGGGATCTAGAAGTCGACCTCTTCCCCCCCCGTCAACACATATTGTGACCGACCAGAGAGGTAGGACGAGAACCACCGTAAAACGGTGCCTCTCAGCCCCAACCCCCCCAGTCGGCGTAATAGGATACCATGGTCGATGGTACGCCCTACTTAGCAGTACAATGTTACCGGAGAAGAAGTTTCGCAAAATTAGGTTCACCACTCTTAATGCCTTTTTGGCAATGCTGTTACAGGGCTCAGATGGATTGAGAGGACTACTCCAAGGTCCTTGACAGAGTGAGGGTTGTCATTTCGTCAAGATGATAGCAGTGTTCCAGTATCTCAGGGGTTGCCCCAAAGAAGAGGGAGTCAAGCTGTTCTCCAAGGCACCTGAGGGTAGAACAAGAAGCAATGGGTGGAAACTAATCAAGGAGAGAAGCAACTTAGAACCGAGGAGAAACTTCCTAACAAGTGAGAACAATGAATCAATGGAACAAGTTGCCTCCAGAAGTTGTGGATGCCCCAACACTGGAAGTCTTTAAGAAAATGTTGGATAGCCATTTGTCTGAAACGGTATAGGACTTCCTGCCTAGGCAGGGGGTTGGACTAGAAGACCTCCAAGGTCCCTTCCCACTCTGCTATTGTATAACTTTTGCAACCCTTGTTTTAAGGTGCAGTCCTGTTGGCAGAAGGACTTTGTATATAGACAGACCTAATCTCCCCACTTTACTTTCACTTTCTAAGACAAGAGAACACATAATATTTGCATGGTCACGGTCAAAGACTTCATATTCTTGGAAGGTAACCCGAGTGTAACTTCCCAGAAACACTGAAGTATACTTAGGCAGTTTGGCAGCCATCCATATCTGTACTTCCCCACATGGTCCTTTCAAAGGGATTGGGGCCATACATTCCAGATTACCTAGTGACCATCCCTTTCCGCTTATAAGAAATCATTCCATTATTCATACTGTAAATATACAGGAAGCTCTCCACTTACGACCATAATTAAACCCAACATGACTGTTCCTAAGCGAGACGGTGGTTGTTGCATTGTCAGAGGGATACAGTCAAGATCAAGGGAGGTACTAATACCACTCTGTAAAGCCTTAGTAAGGCCACCCCTAGAGTCCTGCGTCCAATTTTGGTCACCACACTATAAATAAGATGTGGAGACTCTAGAAAACATGCAGAGAAGAGCAACCAGGATGATTAAGGGGACTGGAGGCTAAAACATACAATGAACGGTTGCAGGAACTGGGCATGGCTGGTCTAGGGAAGAGAAGGACCAGGGGAGACTGGAGAGCATCTTCCAATATTTGAGGGGCTGCCCCAGAGAGGAGGAAGGGGGTCAAGCTATTTTCCAAGGCACCTAAGGCCAGACAAGGAATAATGGATGGGAACTGAACAAGGAGAGATTCAACCTAGAAATAAGGAGGAATTTTCTGACAGGGAGAACCATCCACCCATGGAATAGAAGTTGCCTTCAGAAGTTGCGGGAGGCTTCATCCCTGGAAGCTTTCAAGAAGAGACCGGACTGCCATGTGTCAGAAATGGTGTAGGGTCTCCTGCTTGGGTTGGGAGAGTTGGACTAGATGACCTACAAGGTCCCTTCCAACTCTATTAATCTGCTTTTAAAAAGTGAATTTTGCCCCTTTTCACGATCTTTCTAGACGGAGTTGTTAAGTGAATCACTGCACCTGTTAAGTCAGTGACATGTTCGTTCAGAGGATCGGGGGCCTCCCTGTTGACTTTGCTTGTCAGAAAGTCAACAAAAGGAGATTGCTTGGCCCTGGGACAGACACTGCAACTGCCCTACAGACTGTATATGAAACCAATTGCTAAGTGTCCAAATTTTGATCACCAGGGGGCGCTGCAACGGTCATAAGTATGAAAAGGGGGCATGTCACTTTTTTCAGCGTTGTTTCTAACTTAGAACGGTCCTAAACCAATGGTTATAAGTCGAGAACTACCTGCAGGCCCCTGGCCTTTAAGGCGGAAGGTTGTGCTCGTGTTTCGAAGTAAATTTCCAGCTGGGGAGGCCCTCTGCCTTTTGCAAATAAGATTATCACTTTAAAAATAGCCAACAACCCCAATGACTAATTTCTGTCAAGGTTGAGAATACTTTCACTTTTGCAACGAAAAGCAGCTCCTGTCCTTCTCAAATGGCTGGAGGAAGCTGTTCTGACCCAGCTCCCCAAACCAGTGGTGAAATCTAATTCTTTTTGCCACCGGTTCTGTGGGTGTGGCTTGGGGGGAGTCATGTGACTGGATGGGCGTGGCCAACTGATCTCCGCGATTGTCGGAAGCTTTCACCCCCCTCCCGTGCTTTTTAAAGCATTTTTTTCCTGCCTGTTCGCCTGGACTAGCAGGGAAAAAATGCTTTAAAAAGCGCAAAAAAAGCTTTTGACGAAGAGATGCGTGATCCTCTGAAACTTTTTATTTTACTACCGGTTTGCAGAACCAGCGACAATTGTCCCTACCGGTTTGTCTGAACCGGACCAAACCAGGAGGATTTCTCCCCTGTGACAAACCCTCTGTAGTTAAATCAATGATTCCTTTATTCGGAGCGCCAGCAGCCGGCAAAAACTTTCTCTCTCACCACAGGCTAAGAAGTCTGTCTGGCAGGGAGATGAATCGTTCTCTGCCACATCTATTCATCTCTGCTCCCTGCCTTTGATCCCCAGAGCTAGGGTGAGGCTTCGCTAGCAGCGGTGGCTCTTCTGTCCCAAGGCCTGGCCCATAGATTTCCACTGCTCTCCTCTCCTCTGCCACATCTATTCATCTCTGCTCCCTGCCTTTTATCCCCAGAGCTAAGGTGGGGCTTCGCTAGCAGCAGTGGCTCTTCCGTCCCAAGGCCTGGCCCATAGATTTCCACTGCTCTCCTCTCCTCTGCCACATCTATTCATCTCTGCTCCCTGCCTTTTATCCCCAGAGCTAAGGTGGGGCTTCGCTAGCAGCAGTGGCTCTTCCGTCCCAAGGACCGGCTCATAGATTTCCGCTGCTTTCCTCTCCATCCCAAGGACCGGCCCATAGATTTCCACTTCCACAAGCCGGCCTAGGATAGCCCCCTGTTCTGACTTTTATACATAAATTATAATTTGGTAGGGTTTTTTAAATATGGGTTTTAGCACGGGTAAATAATTTAATATATTTTAATGTTGTATATTGTATTTATTGTGGGTTTTTTTTTTTAAATAATGCCTGTGCGCCGCCCTGGGTCCTAACAAGGAGAAGGGCGGGGTATAAATTCGAATAAATAAATAAAATAAATAAACTGCTCTCCTCTCCTCTACCACATCTATTCATCTCTGCTCCCTGCCTTTTATCCCCAGAGCTAAGGTGGGGCTTTGCTAGCAGCGGTGGCTCTTCCGTCCCAAGGACCGGCCCATAGATTTCCACTGCTCTCCTCTGCCTTCTGCACAGCTATATTTTTTTCTTTGAAGACGTTTCGCTTCTCATCCAAGAAGCTTCTTCAGCATTTCAAAGTAAACCAGAAAGTCCAGTGGCCTCTTGAAAAAGCACCTTTGGGACAACCATGACCTGGGTGGCTGAGAATCTACACAGACAATTGACTCATTTGTCCAGGATGGGGTAAGGTCTCCAGCCATGGGCAAGGGGTTTTGAGTAGACAACCTCCAAAGTCCCTTCCATACCTATGATTCTATGTCCCGTCCTCCTGAGATTAAGGTAGAATTCTCCACCTTATACATCCCAAAGCAGCTTCAAGATATATAACATATTGGTGAATCCGCCCAGTAGGAAAGTTGATGAGAGCATAATGCGCCTAGCCATAGATCTCTCCCATAACTTGGGGACTTGGGCTATTCCATCTCTCTTAGCCCCTAGAAAGCAGACAATGGCAAATTAATTCTGAAATCTGACCAAGAACATTACAGGGACTTGCCCAGACCGTTGTCGGGAGTCAATATTAACTTGAAGGAAGGAAATAGAATGAATAACTTGGGGAAATTTAATGTGTATAATTAACTTGCTGATAATCTTATCTTTCACTGTTTTGCTGTTTGGTTTGAATAAAACTTTGGTTTGTTGTTCAAATATCACCGAACCTTTAAAGGGCTGCTCCTTTTTAACTAGTCAAAAATGGATTATAGAAGTCCTTTTCTTAACAGATTACAGAGTTGGAAGGGACCTTATAGGTCATCTAGTCCAACCCCCTGCTCAAGCAGAAGACTATACACCATTTCTGGCAAATGGTCAAATGGTAGTGTAGTCCAATCTCTTCTTGAAAGTCGTCTTCTTACTCATTGGGAAAAAAATAAGTAGAAGTCAATTAAAAGCTTTAAAGAGAAGAAAACAATCTTTGTAAGACAAACTAAACAATAACTCAAAGTCTAATTGTCTTAAAGACAGAATCAAGAAGAGGAGAAACAAATTTGATTAGAAAGCTAATCTATTCGGAGGAAGAAACTTTTGGCCAATTGGGTAACTTAGCACGTTTAACCATCATAATATTTTAAACCACTGTGTCAATCTCAGGAACCTTAAGATGTGGGGAAGTGAATCCCCAGGGAATTCTGGGCATTGAAAAAGAAATCATCCAGAATTCCCTGGGTATTCACATTCCCACATCTAAAGTTCCTGAGGTTGACAAACAGTGGCTTAAAATATTAAGAGTCCATTTATTTGAAATTGTTTTCTGAGGTGGTCGGAATCCAGGCTTCTGAGAGGATGTTTAAATAGATTATCAGTTAGAAGGGACCTTGTAGGTCATCTAGTCCAACCCCCTGCCCAAGCAGGAGACCCTTCACCATTTCTGACCAATGGCAGTCCTCTTCTTGAAAACCTCCAGGGATGAAGCTCCCACAACTTCTGAAGGCAACTTCTGTTCCTTTGGTTGATTGTCCTCACTGTCAGAAAGTTCCTCCTTATTTCCAGGTTGAATCTCTCCTTGGTCAGTTTCCATCCATTGTTCCTTGTCTGGCCTTCGGGTGCTTTGGAGAATAGCTTGACCCCCTTCCTCCTCTCTGAGGCAGCCCCTCAAATATTGTAAGGCTCCCCTGGTCCTTCTCTTTCCTAGACTAGCCAGGCCCACTTCCTGCAACTGTTCTTCATATGTTTGAGCCTCCAGTCCCTTCATCCTCCTGGTTGCTCTTCTCTGCACTTTTTCTAGAGTCTCAGCCTCTTTTTGATAGTGTGGTGACCAAAACTGGATGCAGGATTCCAAGTGTGGCCTTACTAAGGTTCTAAGACTTTGGAAAGACTTTGCCCCCTCCTCTCTAGGGGAAGCCCCTCAAATATCAGAAGACTGCTCTCCTGTCTCCCCTGGTCGTTCTCTTCCCTAGACTATTCATGCCCAGTTCCTGCAACCGTTCATCGTATGTTTGAGCCTCCAGTCATGTAATCATCCTGGTTGCTCTTTTCTGCACACTTTCTAGAGCAAGGGTGTCAAACTAACATCATCATAACATCATCGTGTAACGTGTCGGGACAGGGCAAAATTAGTAGGGCCTTAGAAAATCTAGACTAGTAAAAGTAGAAGGAATGGAGGGGAGAAAAGCTTTCAGACTTCTGCTATCACCTTACAATTAAGGTAATGTTGATATTCCTGGCTCTTGTTTCTTATTTGGATTACTCTGAAAGCCGGACCACACCTGCCCAGGTATTTTTCCTGCCAGGTACATTTTTGATAAGGTCCACTGACTAATCAACGAAAGTGAAAAGAAGGTAGCTTGGCTGCTGTGACCTGCGTCTCCTTCTGCCCAGCCTGGGCATTTCTCAGCCTTCCCCTCTCCAAGGGCTTCAGGCCTGCTGAGTTTCTTTGGAATTGTCCAAGATGTGTAAGCCTCGTCCTCTGCTTTGAGGCTTAAAATAGGAGTGACCCAATTTTCCTGGGCCAGAAGCCAAGCCCTGGTGTCTCTGAGAGTGTGCCAGTCCCCAAAGTCATAGATAGGGCGAGACAAAGGCTGATTGTTCTTCTTTTCTGCTTATGTTTACATGCAATCCACATTAATTACACATTATATCACTGTTTTCCTGTCCTGCCTCCTCCTCCTGTTTCTTCTGCCTCTCATCCTCACTTGCTTCTTCACCTCCTGCTTCTGCTCTTCTTCCTCCTCCTCTTCCTCCTCCTCTTCTTTCTCCTTCTTCTCCTCCTGCTGCTTCTGCTCTTCTTCCTCACTTGCTTCTTCTCCTCTTCCTTCTGTTTCTCCTCCTGCTCTTCTTCCTCCTCCTCTTCCTTCTGCGTCTTCTGCTTCTTCTCCTCCTCCTCCTCCATCATCATTAAAAATTACCATTGCTGAAAATGTCCTGGAGATGGAGATTCTCCTGCATCAATCTCTTTATTGGCCCCCATTTCTGTGACCTGCAACCATAGTTGTCCATGCTTCTTCTTTCCCCCCAATTGAAATGGAGGAGACTTTGGAAAGAGTGCAACTAAGAAGCAACTAAGATGATTAAAGGCCTGGAGACTGAAACATAGGAAGAACGGTTGCAGGATTAGGGAATGGCCAGTCTACAGCAAAGAAGAATTAGAAAAAGAAAAAGAAAAAAAAAGGATCTCCCACAGAAGCTGCATTTTTAGCAACGCCTGGAGTACTGTATAAGCCCCACTGTAGCAGGACGGTAACTGAGCTGCAAACCCCGGACATCCCACTAGATGGCAGCGATGTTGTTGATCCTGCCATCTAGTGGTCCTGTAAGGTTTTGAGCCAGATGTTGTAACTGCCTTGTTAGCAAACTGTCTGTCTACCTTGAGAAAGAAGGGGGGGGGGAAGTAGCAAGCATTTGGGGAATGCCAGAGGGAGTGGTAGATGTGAGCCTCACACAGAAGCTATTTGGTGTGTAAGAAAGCAGTTGTGCAATGAAGGAAGATGCTTGAACGAGATTTCTAACCAGGCTGGGCATTATGTTAAATGCACAACCCTTTGTAGAAAAGCTTCACGGGATGGCCACAACTGCCATAGAAATGTGTTTTTCAACCATGTGTCCAGAAGGACTCCAGACTTGGGCAGGGGGGTGGACTAGATGACGGAGGTCCCTTCCAGCCCCAGGATTCTATGATTCAACCTCAGAAGCTTTAAGATGTCTGAATTCCAACTCCCAGAATTCCTCAGCCGGCATGGCAGCTGGGGAATTCTGGGAGCTGAAGTCCACATTTCCAAAGCTTGGGAAACAGTGTAATACAGAAGAGAAGAGGAGAGAGGAGATGAGAGGAGGGGAGGAGTAGGATAGGATAGGATAGGATAGGATAGGATAGGATAGGATAGGATAGGATAGGATAGGATAGGATAGGATAGGATAGGAATGGAATGGAATGGAATGGAATGGAATGGAAAGGAATAGAGGAGTGGAGTGGAGTGGAGTGGAGTGGAATGGAATGGAATGGAATGGAATGGAATGGAATAGAATAGAATAGAATAGAATAGAATAGAATAGAATAGAATAGAATAGAATAGAGGAGTGGAATGGAATGGAATGGAATGGAATGGAGGAGAGGAGAGGAGAGGAGAGGAATGGAATGGAATGGAATGGAATGGAATAGAGGAGAGGAGAGGAGAGGAGAGAAGAGAAGAGAAGAGAAGAGAAGAGAAGAGAAGAGAAGAGAAGAGAAGAGAAGAGAAGAGAAGAGAAGAGCTGGAAGGGACCTTGGAGGTCTTCTAATCCTGCTCAAGCAGGAGACCTTATATCAGGCATGTCCAAAGTCAGGCCCGGGGGCCATTTGCGGCCCGGGGGTCGGTTTAATACGGCCCTCCAACAGCCCTCCCTGTTCTGTGTAAATGTGGCCCTCCCTTCCTCCCTCTGTCTCTGGGGCTGTGTGGCTGGGAGGGAGGTGGACGGAGGTTACGGACGCCTCCTCCCGCAGTGGGCGAGGGAGCAGGCGGGGTGAGCACCCAAGGCTACCGTCATCTTAAGCACCACCGAGGCTGTCGCCCGGCAGGGGCGTCAGTCAGGGAAGCCGGTTGCGCTTCCATCGCTGCACGTTCTGGGTCTGCGAAGCTGGGAGGGAGGTGAAAGCGCGGCCCCAGAACGTCCGCTTGGCGCGTTCACCTCCCTCCCAGCCACGCAGCCCCAGAACGTGCAGCTCCCACCGCACAAGGTCGCCCGGCAGGGGCGTCAGGCAGGGAAGACGGACATGCGGCCTCAGAACGTAAGCCGTGGTGCCTGCCGGAGGGAGCTGCGATGGAGACGCGACCGACTTCCCTGCCTGACGCCCCTGCCGGGCGACAGCCTCGGTGGTGCTTAAGATGACGGTAGCCTTGGGTGCTCACCCCGCCTGCTCCCTCGCCCGCTGCGAGTGGCGAGGGAGTGACTGACAGACACAGAGAGAGACAGAAGGGGAGGGAGGGAAAGACAGAGAGACAGACAGAGACAGAGAGAAAGAGAGGGAGGGAGAGAGACGGAGAGAGACACAGATAGAGAATGAATTGGAATCGGATTGAATCCGAGACAGACGGGGAAAGAGAGAGAGACAGACATACAGAGAGAGGGAGGGAGGGAGAGAATCAGAGAGAGTGACACACACAGAGACAGGGAGAGACAGAGAGAGGGAGGGAGAGACAGATAGATAGAGACTGATTAAGTGAGTGAGAGACAGACAGACAGACAGACACACACACAGAGTGACAGAGAGAAAGAGAGAAAGAGAAAGAGAGAAAGAAAGAGAAAGAGAAGGAAAGAGAAAGAAAGAGAGAGAGAGAGAAAGAGACAGAAAAAAAGAGAAAGAGAAAGAGAGAAATGGAGATAGAGAGAGAGGAAGAAAGAGAGAGAGAGTGAGAGAGAAAGGGAGACAGAAAGAAAGAGAAAAAGAGAGAGAGAAAGAAAGAGAGAAAGAGCGAGAGAAATGGAGAGAGAGCGAGAGAGGAAGAAAGAGAGAGAGAAAGAAAGAGAGACAGAAAGAAAGAGAAAAAGAGGTAGGTAAGTTTTTTTAAAATTTATTTTCAATACATTGTGAAAACTCAACTGTCAGTTGATCTTAATGTTATGAAATGAAAAGTATGTCATTTGCAATTAACTTGGCATAAAATAATTTATTTGCATTTAATTGTAATGGTTCAAAGAATGTTCGGAAAAATGTTCGGCCCTCCACCATGTTCACTTTATCCAATCTGGCCCTCTTTGAAAAAAGTTTGGACACCACTGCCTTATATAATTCCAGACAAGTGACTGTCCAATATTTCATTCATTCATTCATTCATTCATTCATTCATTCATTCATTCAGTTTGTCAAACATGTACAAGATAACAGGTATAAGTATAAACATGGGCATGAACGAAAGAAATAAGTACGAATAAATGGGGACAGTAGAACAGGGACGGTAGGCACACTGGTGCGCTTATGCAAACCCCCTTTCCGGACCTCTGAGGAATGGGGTGAGGTCCACGGTAGACAGTCGGAGGTTGAAGCTGTGAAGGTTTGAGGATCTAACAAGGGAGTCAGGTAGAGCATTCCAGGCGTTGACCCCTCTGTGGCTGAAGTCGTATTTTCTGCAATCAAGTTTGGAGCGGTTGACCTTGAGTTTGTATTGATTGTTTGCCTGTGTATTATTGAGGTTGAAGCTGAAGAATTCGTTGACAGGCAGACAATGTTGTGTACTGTGCTTAAAAGTCAGACTGTAGGCAGCATAGTTCCACGTTCTCCAAACCCAAAATCTCGAGCCTGGTGGCAGAAGAGATTCTATTGCGAGCAGAAGACAGGAGGGCTTCTTAAGAGCCTCCAGTGATGGACCAGCCACAACTTCTGAAGGTCTCTGTCACAAATGCTACTCACTTACCACTGATAGCAGGCGTTCGAGCACGTCCATCAGAAGAGCAACGGGGTGCCTCAGATTTCTTGGGGGCTCAGACCCCCCTGGTTGAGCTGAGCCAAAGCAAGGAGCCGTTTCGTGCTTTTGGGCGAGAAGCCAGTGGTAAACAGGAGCATTGCAAGTAAGCTCGGATTTCAGACCCAAAGAGAGAAAGAGAAAGAGAAGCTGGAAATCCCCACCTACAACAACAAAAACGGTGTCTTGTGACACACACACAGAGACACACTTCCCCAGAAACCACAATGATGATTAATGTTTAACTCACGAGGAGAGGGCTGTATAAAACGGCTTCCTTCCTTCCTCTCGCTTTGAGTCCCTGGTGGTACTCCGAGAACCTGGGAAGTTCTTCTTCTGTCTCAAGTTTAAAGGGAGAAGAAGCCAGGGGACGGCAACCAGGATCCACAGCACAGCAGAGTACCACCTAGCCCAGCCCCAGCCAACCATGGGAGCCTGCCTAAGTCCCTCTGACGACGGTAAGGAAGAAGCTTCAAGGGAGCTTTCTGGAGGCACCAGGTTGGCTTTGAAAGGCTGTGTTTTAGCCCAGCCGGGAAGGGAAGCACTCCTACGAAATGATTTCTGAACAGACACTGCGTAGCTTCACCCTGAGGGACTGCGGTGACTCAGTGGCTAAGATGCTGAGCTTGTCGATCAGACAGGTCGGCAGCTTGGCAGTTCGAATCCCTAGCGCTGCATAATGGAGGGAGCTCTCGTTACTTGTCTCAGCTTCTGCCAACCTAGCAGGTTGAAAGCACATTAAAAAATGCTAGTAGGAAAATAGGAGCCATCTTTGGTGGGAAGGGAACAGCGTTCCGTGCGCCTTCGGTGTTTAGTCATGCTGGCCACATGACCATAGACAGCCCTGGCTCTTCGGCTTTGAAGCAGTGATGAGCACCGCCCCCTAGAGTCGGGAACGACTAGCTCATACGTGTGAGGGGAACCTTTGGCTTTATCTTGACTCTGAGCACTGAAGCCCTGTGGCTGCTTCTCACCCCTAGGCACACTAGATAATTGATGCTGGAGATTGGCAGCAACTTGCTTCCGTCGTCTTCTCCTCCTCCCCCTCTTCCTCCCCCTCTCCCAAACCCCTCTGCCTTCTTGCACTGATGCTGCTAGCTAGTTTGAGTAACGAAACATCTGCAAGAAAACAAGCCAGCTCAGAACGCACCAATGTCAACATCTTTATTGGCATGATCATGATTTAGATAATCTGGTGCCTTTTTCATGTAGGTTATTTTGTGCTGGCGTGCTCGCCCGTCATGGGGTCTGGGCGTTAGAAGACGATAAAGGTTAGAAGACGAGAGGGTTGCCACAAAGAAGAGGGAGTCAAACTATTCTCCAAGGCACCTGAGGGCAGGACAAGAAGCAATGGGTGGAAACTAATCAAGGAGAGAAGCAACTTAGAACTAAGGAGAAATTTCCTGACAGTTAGAACAATTAACCTCTGGAACAGCTTGCCTCCAGAAGTTGTGAATGCTCCAACCCTGGAAGTCTTCAAGAAGATGTTAGATAGCCATTTGTCTGAAATGGTATAAGGTTCCTGCCCACGCAGGGGGTTGGACTAGAAGACCTACAAGGTCCCTTCCAACTCTGCTATTGTATTGTATTGTATTGTATTGTATTGTATTGTATTGTATTGCTAAACCTTGGGATCAAACATGCCCATCAACGTCTCAGATTCTATCTCGAGGGCAGGTGGCAGAGGAGATAAAGAGGGCAGCTTGTCTAATCAGCAGATGCATCGTGTGGCTTTAGGTCAAAGTTCCCCAACCGTTTCGGTTTTGCAGAGTGGCGGAGGGAGGAGGGGAGGGTCATTCCGTGCAAGCGGTCGGTGGGAAAACACACACGCAGCTCCATCGGCACGAGCGGCAGGGACGCACGGCCAACACTGGTGCAAAGGGAGTGCGTGCGCACACACTTGTCCACTCTTCGTGTTAAGTGGGAATGTGAGCATCTACGTGCACTCACCCACCCCTTCTGCAGCCCGGTTCTGAATGGCTCAAGGGCCGCAAGTGAACTATGGGCCAGGAGTTGGAAACCCCTGTTTTACGCTGAATGGTAGGAGCTTAGCCTCAAACAGAGTGTTTTTCAGCCTCGGCCTTTGGCTGGGGAATTCTGGGGGTTCCAACTGCCTGAATTGTTCAAGTCCCATCAAGCTCGGACATTTGCTAGGGAAAAGGAGTAGGGAGAGACCACTGTGGGTCAGTGGACATGGTGGCTCAGTGGCTAAGACACTGAGCTTGTCAATCAGAAAGGTTGGCAGTTCGGCGGTTCGAATCCCCAGCGCCACGTAACGGAGTGAGCTCCCGTGACTTGTCCCAGCTTCTGCCAACCTAGCAGTTCAAAAGCACGTAGGAAAATAGGGACCACCTTTGGTGGGAAGGGAACAGCGTTCCGTGCGCCTTTGGCGTTGAGTCATGCTGGCCACATGACCACGGAGATGCCTTCGGACAGCGCTGGCTCTTTGGCTTTGAAACGGAGATGAGCACCGCCCCCTAGAGTCGGGAACAACTAGCAAAGATGTGCGAGGGGAACCTTTCCCTTTTTATATATGGAATCAATTTTGTGCATTCGTTCCATGAAGGCTTTTCCGTATCTATAGAAGCTTTATATGAGTTTATTGTTGCAGATAAGGGAAACGCAGATAAAGGATTAAAGTTTATACATATGGGGAAAAACAAGATAACCCTCGTGTGGCAATAAATAAAAACAATCCAAACACAAAATGTCTCTTTTGGTGGGTTTGCAAGATTCAGCATTCATTTTAGAAACCCTCTGGGGAGAGGGTGGGCGTGGAGGAATTATAAGTGTGTTTAGAGGCAATAAATCATTGGGTTACTTTCACTTTCACTCAGAGTGAAATTTTCCTATAAACAGACACAGAGTCAAGAGCTTCTTTTGAAGCTAAGGTTAGGAAGTTAGATATTTGATCCCTTTCTTGATGCCAACAATCCAGGCCAGAGATCAGCTTATTCAGAACAACAGAATAGCAGAGTTGGAAGGGATCTTGGAGGTCTCCTAGTCCAGCCCCCTGCTTAAGCAGGAAACCCTACACCACTTCAGACAAATGGTTATCCAACATCTTCTTAAAAGTGTCCAGTGTTGGAGCATTCACAACTTCTGGAGGCAAATAGTTCCCCTCATTCAGGAAATTTCTCCTTAGTTCTAAGTTGCTTCTCTCATTGATTAGTTTCCACCCATTGCTTCTTGTTCTGCCCTCAGGTGCCCTGGAGAATAGTTTGACTCCCTCTTCTTTGTTGCAACCCCTGAGATATTGGAAGGCTGCTATCATGTCTCCCCTGGTCCTTCTTTTCATTAAACTAGACATACCCAGTTCCTGCAACCGTTCTTCATATGTTTTACCCTCCAGTCCCCTCATCCTCTTGGTTGCTCTTCTCTGCACTCTTTCTAGAGTCTCCGCATCTTTTTTACAGTGTGGTGACCAGCAGGCTGGGTATTCAAAGACCTCACAACTTGCAATTTTGTGTTGCGCGCCAATTGTGGCCTTATGTGGACTGTGAACCCTTACACACAGTCACTGATGCCCTGGTCATTTCTCAGTTGGGTTACTGCAATGACGTTTCTGTGGGCTACCCTTGAAGAGTATTCGGCAGCTACAGCTGATGCAGAATGCAGTGGAATGCACAGTTCTGGAAGCCACTAAGAAGGGTGCACATAGCAATTGCAATAGCATTTAGACTTATATATTGAGAGACTGGGGAGGGAGAGAGAGGGAGAGGGAGGGAGGGAGAGGGAGGGGGAGAGAGAGAGGGGGGGAGAGAGAGAGAGAGAGAGAGAAGCAACCTGGAACTAAGGAGAAACTTCTTAACACTGAAAAGCCATTTTAGGCCTTTTTCGGGCCAAAACACAACCTGGAAACAACCTGAAAAATGGCCTTAAAATGGCTTGGAAAACAGCCTTAAAACTGCCCATAAACTGACCAAAAACGGCCAAAAAACCAGGCATGCTCACACCAGCCAACTGGTCTTCAGCATGCGTGTGCCGGAAACCCAGAAAACCAGCTGACCAGCATGCACATTCACACCGGCCAGCTGGTCTTCGGGTTTCCAGCGCTGCAGGGCACGCACATTCCGTTTGGCCTCTCGGTGCCGAAAAGGTTCGCCATCCCTGGTATATAAGGTCTCCTGCTCGAGCAGAGGGGTTGGACTAGAAGACCTCCAAGGTCCCTTCCAACTCTTCGTGATTCTTAATAAGCTGGTCTCTGGCCTGGATTTGGGGCCCCAAGCCAAGGTTCAAAGCTGTAACCGCCTAACCTTGGCTCTTTAACATGCCTGTTTGTTGGGAAGTTGGCCTGTCCTTGCTTATGGCTCCTTTAACGCCTGGGAGAGAGTGAAAGTGAAAGTAACTGAATGACTTATTGCTTCTAAATTCCACTTGCCCTTTTATTTCTTTCCTGGCCCAGAAGGCTTCTAAAATGAACGCTGGATTTTGCAAACCTGCCAAAAAGGCACATTGTGTCTTTGGGTTTTATTTTATTTTTTTTAAATTCATATACATTCACATAATTGCTATTCTTCTTTACATTTGTCATTCTTATACATTTCATTTATCTAAATAAATAAAAATGTAAAATAGTTTGTACGAATCCACTAATCTCAAAAAGTACTGGACCAATTTGCCTCAAATTTTGACACAACGTAGCCAGGGACTTCCGATAATAGAATAGCTAATCATTTTGTGCCTAGCACACTTGTGTATAAATGAAATACATTTTATTTCATTTAATAGGTTATAATATACAGTTGAGGTTGCTTTATTTACTATCCCTTCCTCCTGTTGTAACACCCCCTTATTTTCCCTTTCTTTTCTCCCTCCCTCCCTTCTCTACTTCCTTCCTTCCTCCTCTCCTTCCCCTTTCTTCTTCCCTTCCCTTTCCTCTACTCCTATTCTTCCTCTTCCCCTTCCTACCCTCTCTCCTTCTTTCTCTCGCTTCCACCCTCCTCTCCTTACCTCTTTCTTCATTCCCCCTTCTTCTTTTCACTTTCTCCTCTATCCCTTTCTTTTCTCCCTCCCTCCCTTCTCTACTCTCTTCCTTCCTCCTCTCCTTCCCCTTCCTTCTTCCCTTACCTTTCCTCTACTCCTCTCTTCCTCTTCCCCTTCGTACCCTCTCTCCTTCTCTTTCTCTCCCTTCCATCCTCCTCTCCTTACCTCTTCCTTCTTCCCTTCTCTTCCTCTCCTCCTCTCCTCCTTTCTTTTTCTGTTATTATAGGTGTCTCTTTCAAATCTCAGATTATGTTTCCTTTATGTTTTTCTGCACAGACTCCGATCTGTTTAAGCTCCCATTGGCTGACTTAGTTGCTATGCCTATTAATTGGCTGACCTTGTTCCCATGTCTCTCCCGGTCATGAATATTCTAACAACGATGCTTCATGTCTCCGCAGAGTTGGAGTGTTCTCTAGACACTCCCTACAGTCCGCTATTCTTCCACCCTTCCATCAAAGGGTCCCAGGTTATCATGGATGAATCCTGCTGTAGAGTAAGTCGAAGAGACACGTTCCATGATGGCATCGTCTTCTCCAATCGGCCGGTCGAACTTTATGAGAAAGTGACGCTGAAAATCTTACAAGATGACCAGAAGTGGCAAGGTGGGCTACGGCTGGGCTTCACCTGGAAAGACCCCTGCCTCCGGACTGGCGACCTGCCTCCGTTTGCATGCCCAAACCTGGTCACTCAAGGGAAGACCCGTGCCTGTGTTTTGCCAGATGAATATATCGAAGAAGACACCATTATCAGCTTCTGGGTGGACAGCTGGGGCTGCGTCTTCTGCAGCACCAACCTTCAGGCCGAAGGGTCCTTCCTCTTCAGCGGAATTTCGGTTGAATCGCCTCTTTGGGCAGTGGTGGACGTCTACGGAAGGACCAAAGAGGTGGAACTTCTCGGTAAGGAAATTCAGGCCGAACCGTGTGCTTTATGTGGCTTTTCTAGGGCAGAGGAAGGCCGGTGGAGTGACCATCAGCACTGTTCTCTCTTTCTGTCTCTCTTTCTCTCTCTGTGGGTCTCTTTTTCTATCTCTCTGTCTCTCTTTCTATCTCTGTCTCTCTTTCTATCTCTCTGTCTCTCTTTCTATCTCTGTCTCTCTTTCTCTCTCTCTGTGCGTCTCTCTTTCTCTCTGTCTGTCTCCATCTCTCTGTCTCTCTGCCTCGTTTTCTCACTGTCTCTATATCTCTCTCTATCTCCATCTCTCTGTCTCCATCTGTGTGTGTCTTTCTTTCTATCTCTGTCACTTTCTCTCTCTCTCTCTTACTATGTCTCTCTCCCTGTCACTTTCTATCTGTATCTCTCTGTCTCTCTTTCTATCTCTGTCTCTCTTTTTCTGTCTCTATCTCCATCTCTCTGTCTCCGTGTTTGTGTGTCTTTCTTTCTGTCTCTGTCTCTGTCTCTTTCTATCTCTCTGTCTTTCTCTTTCTCTCTCTCTCTCTCTTTCTATCTGTTTCTTTCTTTCTCTGTGTGTGTCTGTCTCTCTCCATTCCTCTTTCTCTCTCTCTCTCTCTCCCTTTCTCCCTTCCTCTCTGTCTCCCTTAAGAACTGTCTCGCTTAGCGACAAAACATTTGGGTTCAAATGTTTGAACTTATATTCCCCTCTAGAGAACAAATGTTCAATTTTGTTCTAAAGCCATTATGCGATAATGACACACACTCTCTCTTCCAGCTCTTAATCTTTACCCGCGAAATATTCATTATGCCTCTGCAGATCCCGCTTGCTTGGAGTTCCAGGAAAAAGCGGAAGAAAACACCGGGGAAGATTGCATGGTCTGTTTCGCGTCCTCGGCCACTACCATGATGTTCCCTTGCCATCACTCCGGCTTCTGCGCCAGGTGCGCCTTGAAGATTTTCAGAACCAGCGCCCGCTGCCCTCTCTGTCGGGAGAAGGTGAAGAAAATCCTCTGGATCTCCATTTTGGCAGACAACAAGGGACTGCCCAGCTGGTTGGGGAAATCGGAGCGCGTCCCTTCCCTGCGGTGACAAACTGTGCAGGGTTGCGGAGCTCCAGAAATACACCCACCCCAGTAGGAAAAGGGCAGGGATTGGAAAGGCGAAGAAAGCAATCGGGGGAAGATCCAAATGATAATAATGATAATTTTTAAAAAAAACAGTGGTTGCTTAGAAGGGACAGAGGCGACGCAAATGGGGTTGCTAGTTGGATGGAGGAGCTGAATTGCTGGAACTGCTGCAGATGCACAAAAGCCACAGGTTAGGATAAGGCCAGGCCTCTTTGTTCTTGTATACAGTATATATGTGCGTGTGATATGTTTTTGTGCTGATAAATAAATAAAGAAGGGAGACTAGGATAGATCTATTTCGAGCTATTTAGCTCTCATCAGCTAGCCAGACCCTGACTGGGATTCGAACCGGGGCTGTATTACATGTTAGGCAGATGTTTTAGCCACTAAGCCACCAGGTTCTCCTCCTGATCAGCTGAGCCAAAAGCCAAATATATATATATATATGCTAGTCTTGTTGTAGTCGGGTGTTTTCCCGTGTAAGCATGAGATTGAGAAACACGGAAAAACACCCAAATACAACAAGACCAGCATACCTACACCCGTGCAAATCTACGAAAACAAACAAATATGTGTGTGTGTGTGTGTGTGTGTGTGTGTGTGTGTGTGTGTGTTGGTCTTGTTGTATTCGGGTGTTTTCCCATGTAAGAATGAGATTGTCTTTGCAAAGTTTCGGCAAGATCTCACTTGCCAGCTTCAGGCTTCGGTCTTCAGACCGAATACATACATACATACATACATACATACATACATACATGTGTGTGTGTGTGTGTGTGTACACACACACACACACGTTGCATTTTTGCTGATAAATAAATGAAGGGAAGCAGGAGGCTCCCTCCCATATTTGGGCTTACCAGATGCTTTGACAAAACACTGAAATCCCTTAATCATCCCCCTGGCTCAGCTGATAAGGAAGGAGAGCTTGTGGCTTAGAGGTTAATATAAAACAGCCCAACATGTAAAAACAGCCCAGGTTCGAATCCCAGGAAGGGTCTGGCGAGCTGATGAGAGCTAAATAGCTTGAAAAAGATCTATACTAGTCTCCCTTCATTGACATATATATAAAAAAACTTAACACATATCTAAAATTCAACAGTAATCTCATGATCTCTTTGCCCAGATGGTCTCTAGGTTGAGCCGAAAGGCAGAGAAGGATGACAGTTTGTCTCCTCTCTTAAAAAGGGGCCGAACAGGAGTTGTAAAAATATTCTCTCATTCAATAGTCCTGTAAAATCTGATGTAATCAGGGTAAGCCGGATAGCTCAAAGCATAGAGAGCCTTGCTTGATATGCTGGAGAGTACCGGTTCAAACCCCAGTGAAGGTAGTATGGCCAGCTGAAGAGGGCTAATAAGCCCGAAATGGATCCATCCTGGTCTCTTATTTATTAATCAGCCCTTAAAAAAAAAAAACTTAAAACTTATATATATGTTAGATTTTTAAGGGCTGAAAATAATATATATATATATATATATATCACAGTTCTCACACACTTGCAAGCTGGCATGAGGCTGACGGCTTTTGGAATTTATTTCCAGGACTTTCCAGGACTTTTCAGGCAGGGGAATCACCAGCGCTGTCTGCTCTCAGAGCAACAAGAATCTGGAAGGGCTGGTTTGAAAATGTCTAAGGCTGTGCAAGCCGTCGAAAAACGTTGCTAGCAGTGCCTTGCCAGGGACTTGGGCAAAAGACTGTTCACAGGTGAACCAAAACCTTTGGGGATCTGCTTCCGTCTGCCAGGCTGCCTTGGCTTCCTTGGGACATTGACGTTGCCCGAGAAGGAGGGACATTTTTGTTTAATCTTTTGGAGAAGAGAATTGTATTCAGTTGAACAGTTGCGGCCTTCGGGGGAAAAGGGGGGATCTGACCAGGCTTGTAAATAAACAGGGTTACAAGAACGGAATTCCAAACTTAAGGAGTCACCGGAGGGAGGGAAGAGACAGCGAGAGAGGAATTCTCCTCCAGAGCAAAAAAACAACCAACCTCCCCTTTTATGGTTTCTCCTGCTTGATGGGAGGCAGGAAACATCTGGAGATGGAGGCCTTTGAGAGCATAGACAAAGGGATGAGGTCGGGTGATTTGTTCTTTCAAGATTAGAATCAAGCCATCTCAAAGTTGGCAGGGCCTGTATGTTGAGGGAACCAGGTTCAAAGTTAGAGAAAGGAAGGAAGGAAGGAAGGAAGGGAGAGAGAGAGAGAGAGAGAGAGAGAGAGAGAGAGAGAGAGAGAGAGAGAGAGAGAGAGAGAGAGAGAGAGAGAGAGAGAGAGAGAGAGAAAGAAAGAAGGAAAGAAAGAAAGGGAGGGAGGGAAGGAGGGAGAAAGAGAAAAAGAAAGGATGGATGGATAGATGGAGAAAGAAAGAAAGAGCGAGAGAGAGAGAGAGAGAGAGAAAGAGAGAGAAAGGGAGGGAGGGAGAAAGAGAAAAAGAAAGAAAGGATGGATGGATAGATGAAGAAAGAAAGAAAGAAAGAGAGAAAGAAAGAAAAAGAAAGGGAGGGAGGAAGAGAAAAAGAAAGAAAGGATGGATGGATGGATGGATGGAGAAAGAGAAAGAAAGAGAAAGAAAGAAAGAGAGAAAGCAAGGGAGGGAGAAAAAGAAAAAGAAAGAAAGGAGGGAGAAAGAAAGAAAGGATGGAGAGAGAAAGAAAGAAAGTGAGAAGAGAGGGAGAGAAAGAAAAATAAAGGAGAAAGAAAGAAAGAAAGAAAGAAAGACAGACAGAAAGGAAGGAAGGAAGGAAGGAAGGAAGGAAGGAAGGAAGGAAGGAAGGAAGGAAGGAAGGAAGGAAGGAAGGAAGAATCTTTTGCCATCTTTTGGCAGAGGCTTCTTCATCAGAAGGGTCGGGTTGAGTGAACACCTTTTGGATGATGAAGGTTGCAAAATCAGCTTTCTGGTTTTTCCAGGACCTTTCAGGCCCAATGATGAGTAATGCAGCCCTCCGTTTAATGGCTGTGTCACAGCATGTTAACCACAAATTAGTCCTGGGTCAATGTGAAAATCAAAGCTTGCTCAGAAGGACAAAGGAGGAGAATCTCTCCCATTTTGGGAATTTTTAAAAAAATATCATTTATATTAAACTTAAAAACAGTTTCATCTCCTGCAGCATACAGATGGGGTGGGAGCTGACAACCCCTCCTGCCTTAGCAGAAAAATGAATGACAAATGCCACTGAATTGCTTTCAATCTGCTCTTAGAGCCCAGTGACATCATGTTCTAAAGCAGGGGTCTCCAACCTTTGCAACTTTAAGTCTGAAGGACATCAGCTCCCAGAGCTGATGTCCCAGCTGGGAGCTGAAGTCCTTCAGACTTAAAGTTGCAAAGGTTGGGGACCCCTGGCCCAGGCCCTGACACTGACAGCTTTGCTGGCTGGAGAAGTCTGGGAGCTGAAGTCCTTCAGACTTAAAGTTGCAAAGGTTGGGGACCCCAGTTCTAAAGAATTAAGGGTGGAAACAATTGGAAATGTAAAGTAATTTACATCAGGTTTTCTAAATGGCAAGAATTCAACCTGTGTCATTTTCTGTTAATAGTCTTGCTGCTTTTTTGTACTTTGTAAAAACCTGTACATTTTATAAATAATTTGTAATAAACCGCCGAGATGCCAGCCTCCTGGATCCTGTTTTCCTTTTTTAAAAAATGATATTTATGGGCTTAAAGAGGCGACGTACGAAGGTGCGTAACAGGAAATGTGGAAAGAAAGAAAAAAATTCAAAGAACCAGTTTCTTGAGCAGCCCAGTTCTAACCAGGGCAAGCCAGTTAGAGGAAATTGCTAGGAAGGATGTGAAGGCAGCCCTTTTTTTGACAGCTAATATTGCATTGTTGAAAGGATCTGCTTGGAAAGATCTCCATTTTTCCTGGAGATCCAGATTAAAAAGGTGGAGAAGGGCCTCCTTTTTCCTGCCCTAATCATCCCGTAGACGCCTTCTTCTGCCTTCCCACCAACCACAAGTAAAAAGCATCCCAAAGTGGTTATATGCACATATAAAAGCGAAACACCACTCGCGCATCCTCTCCAGAATCGTAAAGCCTACAAACTTCAAATTTGGCACATTTGTTCCTCTTGGTCAAGGTGACCAGATGTCCTGCTTTTGGCGGGACAGTCCCGATTTTTAACAATTTGTCCCGCGTCCCGCGGCGTTTTAAAAAAGTCCTGATTTTTGGACAGAATGCATGACAAGCTAGGGAACGGTGAGAGAACGGGAAGGGAATGTACAGTTTTCGGCGGCCATGTGGCTATTTCTCCAGGATATGAGTTTTATATTATTTCCTCACTGCACATGTGCGAAGATGGCGGCTTGCCGCTGAGCTCCATGCGGGTCGCAGGGCCCGTTGGAGGAAACATCTTAAAACTGGTATCCAACGGGGTCCCTATAATATCTGTAACTTGCATGTACTCAAGGGCAGACCTCTCACTGCGAGATTCCCCCCCTCTCGCAGGGGTGGCCCGCTATGCTATCTAGGGCAGGGGTCTCCAACCTTTGCAACTTTAAGTCTGAAGGACTTCAGCTCCCAGAATTCTGGGAGCTGAAGTCCTTCAGACTTAAAGTTGCAAAGGTTGGAGACCCCTGATCTAGGGCACACTTCAATGAAGGACTAATCAGTCAGGAGAAGTGGAAGAAACACAGACTCAGGGGTTTTTTAATACTTTAAAATTTTTAGCACAGGGATAATTTATTTAATTCGGTTTTAATTATCTATATTTGTGATATTATGTGGTTTTTAATTTCCTGTGCACTGCCCCAGGTCCCTTTGGGGAGAGGGTACGGGTATATAAATCAAACTAATAAATAAATAAACTAATACATTGTTAATTTTATAATGTTAAACTTTAAAATTCACTCAAATGAGAAATATGCCAAAGAATAAAATAATACTATACATAATTTTTTAATGTATTGTATTTGTAAATTGTACTTATGTTGAAACTAAAAAAAATATATTACAATACTATTTTTGCGTTCTATGAAAAATTTTGTTGCTCCATATAGACCAAATTTTTAATCACGGACCCCCGCTCCCCGGTCAATGGTGTCCTGCTTTACCTCGGGACCTAGTTATATGCGAGACCGTCTCCTGCCCCATACATCCCTTAGACCGATACGCTCCCACAGAGAGGGCCTTCTCAGGGTGCCGTCGGCCGGACAATGCCGGCTGGCGACACCCAGGGGAAGAGCCTTCTCTGTGGCGGGCCCTGCCCTTAGGAACGACCTGCCCCCGGAACTCCGTACCATTACTGACCTCCCCTCTTCCGCCAGTGTTTAAAAACACATCTTTTTCATCAAGCCGGCCTAACATAACCTCCGCTGTGACTAGTATAGATAGTTTTAATTGGGGATTTTTAATTGGTTTTAGCGCAGGACTTGGTATTTAATAGGTTTTTAAATTTTTGTATTTTGTATTATTTATATGTTATTTTAAATTCCTGTGCGCCGCCCTGGGTCCTTTTGGAGAAGGGCGGGATATAAATCAAATAAAACTTAAATAAAACTCAAAAACCAATGTTAAAATCTGGTCACCTTACTCTTGGTGCTCGCTAAGAAAGGATTTTTTTTTTAGAAATGGCCATTCCTATTTAGGTTTATTTTAAAAACCCTTCCTGGTTAACCCACCACTTAACCATTATGCCCATACTAATTAGATCTGGAAGCCAGAGAAATCTGCCTCCAGCTCTTTTAAGCCCCGTGAATCATCCGAGGGCTTAGAAACTTTCTAGCGAGCAGCGCCAAGTTGTTAAACAGAAGAAAACGTTGAGTTAGTCATTAAAAAGAAAAAAAAGAAAAGAAAAATGAGATCAGAGAGAGAAGCCGGTGGAAAATTTCCTTTGGGGAACCGAAAGACAATCACACGAGAGGCTGTCGAGTTCACACAATCCCTCGGGCTCAGTCGGGTGCCAAAATGAATGGAAAATTTCCCAAATTGATTCCTTTTTCCCACCAGTCACGTGGCTTCTTTCCTCTTCTCTCCCTTCCACCCCTGAAGGCTCTTTTGCAAGCCAGCCAAAGCTGACGTATAAATCACATTATTATTGCCGTGTTTCTCCAAAAACAAGAAGAGGTCTTAGATTAATTTTTGCTCCAAAAGATGCATTAGGGCTTATTTTCCAGTTAGGTTTTATTTTGGAGGAAATATGGTACTGAATGCATCCACCTGGCCGACAATCTTAACTGGGGCTTATTTTTGAGGTGGGGCTTATGTTACGAGGATCCTGAAAAAAAATCATACTAGGGGTTATTTTCCAGTTAGGTCTTATTTTGGAGGAAATATGGTACTGAATGCATCCACCTGGCCGACAATCTTAACTGGGGCTTATTTTTGAGGTGGGGCTTATGTTACGAGGATCCTGAAAAAAAATCATACTAGGGCTTATTTTCCAGTTAGAGGTCTTATTTTGGAGGAAATATGGTACTGAATGCATCCACCTGGCTGACAATCTTAACTGGGGCTTATTTTGAAGGGTGGGGTTTATATTACAAGCTTCCTGAAAAACCATGCTAGGGCTTATTTTCCAGTTAGGTCTTATTTTGGGGAAAATATAGCACTAAATGCATCCACCTGGCCGACAATCTTAACTGGGGCTTATTTTGAAGGGTAGGGCTTATCCTACGAGGATCCTGAAAAATCATGCTACGGTTTATTTTCTGGTTGGGTCTTGTTTTTATATTACTTTTTTTTTTTTTTTTGCAAAGCCAGTTGCAGAGGTGGAGAAATAAAATACAAAAAAAAACAACCCGTGACTTGTGGACAGAGGAATGTTTGCTTCCTGGATATCATTACCCACATAAACATAATGAAAGTTCAGAGGGAGAGCAGGGCCGTCCCCACCCTCTGAAGAAAAGGGATTCCCAAGGAGAAAGAGGGGAGGGGTTGATTGAAAATAGGGCTGGGCAATCATTTCTTTCCCAGAGTTGCCCCCACTGCCAGCTGGCGGGAGAATCGGACAGTGAGGAGGGTTGGGGAAGAACCTGGGCCAGTCCTGGAGTCTGGGGAAGGCTCTGAGGAGGGCTCTGCATCGGAGGCAGACAGGGGGCCAGGGCCGTCTGACAGTTATCGGCTGCCGTCAGAGTCAGACATCAGTGAGGCAGAGGAACAGCTGGAGCCTGTTCCCAGTGTGCGCATGCGCAGAGTGGCCAGACGAAGGAAATAGCTAAAGAACAGGGGTGGACTTGGGAGGAAGGCCACAGGTGGAGGATGAACGGCCCCTCACAGAGGAAATAAAAGGGGTGAATGGGGAGTGGAGTTTGCAGGAGACAATTAGTTTGCTTCATTGGTTGGTGACTCTCCGAGGCTCCTTGCCAAGTTCTGCAGATCTCGGCCTGGCAGCTCTCCAAGCCAGATAAGGTCTGTGACTGTAAATCCTCCCTTGAAAGACTTTGCTGGATGCGATTTCACACTTACGACCGTTGCAGGATCCCCGTGGTCATATGATCAAAATTCAGATGCTTGGCAACTAACTCGTAGTTATGATGGCTGCCGTGTCCTTGGGGGGGGGGGGGGGGAGGAAGAGTGTGTTATGCAAAAGGAAAAGGAAGGAAACAGGGGAAGGTAGAAGAAAGAAGGAAAAGGAAAGAAGGAGAAAGAAGAAGGAAGGAAGCAAAGAGAAAGGGGGAAGAACGAAGGAGAAAGGGGAAGGAAGGAAGGAAGGAGAAAGGGGAAGAAGGAAGGAGAAAGGGGAAGGAAGGAAGGAAAGAAGGAGAAAGAGGAAGCAAGCAAGCAAGCAAAGAGAAAGGGGGAAGAAGGAAGGAGAAAGGGGAAGAAGGGAGAAAGGAAGGAAGGAGAAAGGGGTAAGAAGGAAGGAGAAAGGGGAAGGAAGGAAGGAAGGAAGGAGAAAGGGGTAAGAAGGAAGGAGAAAGGGGGAAAGAGGAAGGAAGGAAGGAGAAAGGGGAAGGAAGAAAGGGGGAAGGAGGAGAAAGTGGGAAAGAGGAAGGAAGGAAGATTATGAGAGCGAGGGAGTCTGATGGAAGTCCTTCCTTAGCACTTGGTCACCACTGGCACCCCCCCCACTCTGATGAGTAATATTGAGCTGGCCATGCCCACCCTGTCCCCGCCTGAAGTGAAACACAACCCTGATGCAGCCCTCAATGAAATCGTGTTTGACACCCCTGTGCCAGTCGAAGGGGCTCCTCCGTAACTCGCATACAAGAAAGCTGAGGGTCGACGCTGACCGCCTGACCAACTTGAAGAGAAACGAGATCGTATCTCCCGTCGACCTAGCGGTTAGGTAACCAGAGATTGTGCCCAGGAATGCGATCAGATAACGCGGTGGTGCAACGGGAGTTGCCGCGAATTGTTGAGAAACCAAAGCAAACTCCGAGTTGCAGTGAAGTCACCCCGCCTGGAGCAACTTTCCTCATCACTTGGTGAAATCGAGGTAGCCCTCTTGGCTTCTGGATAGGCTGCACATTTAAATTGGGGGCTTTCTGCGGCTTCTGTTACGTCCGCCACCCACACGAAACTGCGGCGCAAAAGGCAATCGTATTCCAAACAAGACACACAGCAGTGGCCAAAATGGTGGAAACCTTTTGGGGAAAGCGTATTTTTGAGGATTGATGGCTAATAATCCTTTTTCGGGGGGAGTTTCAAGATAATCAAATTCTACTGCTGACCTGGCCTGGGAATAATCGCCCAGACCTTCACCCAAATGAAAATCTATGGAGAAGAAAGAAAGAAAGAAAGAAAGAAAGAAAGAAAGAAAGAAAGAAAGAAAGAAAGAAAGAAAGAAAGAAAGAAAGAAAGAAAGAAAGAAAGAAAGAAAGATCTTAGTCAGAAGACTAAGAACCCAAATGAAAATCTATGGAGAAGAAAGAAAGAAAGAAAGAAAGAAAGAAAGAAAGAAAGAAAGAAAGAAAGAAAGAAAGAAAGAAAGAAAGAAAGAAAGATCTTAGTCAGAAGACTAAGAACCCAAATGAAAATCTATGGAGAAGAAAGAAAGAAAGAAAGAAAGAAAGAAAGAAAGAAAGAAAGAAAGAAAGAAAGAAAGAAAGAAAGAAAGAAAGAAAGAAAGAAAGAAAGAAAGAAAGAAAGAAAGAAAGAAAGAAAGGATTCTTAGTCAGGAGACTAAGTCAGAATCCAACTGAAAATCTATGGAGCCCACTAAAGAAACGGGTTAGTCAGAAGTGACCCAGCAATAAACCCCAGTTAATAGAAGCCATCATTCAATCTTGGTTTCACATGATAACAGCTGCAGAGCTCAAAGACTTGGTCCACTCCATGGGAAGATGTTAAGGCCGCCCTGGGTCCCTCATGGAGAAGGGCGGGATATAAATCAAATTAAAATAAAAAATAAATAAATCATTCATGCTAAAAGTTACCCAACTAAGTATTAACTGACCCGGTGAATCATTTTTGTGTATCTCATTTTTATTACGGTGATAATGTCTGTATAGGCACTTTCACTTTGCTTCTTTATAACTGCTATTCTAATAGCAAATCCCTCATAAAAGTTATCGCATTGCATTCCTGATTAAATTGCCTTTCCGTCGATATATAATCTTATGGCGCTACTCCAAAAAAAAAAAAAAAGTGGTGTTATTAGCCTAGTTTTAGAAAATACACTTTTCCTCAAAAGCTTTTCCCTATTTTGGCCCCTGCTGTATATCCCAGCCACAGAGGCCGTTCCGTCAGAGGTTCAAAGCCGATGAAAGCCACAGGCAGAGAAGGACTACGATAATATGGTTTGGGTTTATTCCTTTAAAAAAAAGAGAACAAAAGGTGCGTACAAATATATAAAATGACTTGAGACAATGATAAAAACGACAGGAGACAGGAAAGGGTAGAAAGACGGGAGCTGAAAAACCAGTTTTGAAAAACAGCAGATTGGGATACAATTGATTGTGCCAAGAAGACACACACACACACACACACACACACGTGTTAAAATGCTCCCTCTTTCCCAGCGCGGGAAAGGGACCAAATTAAAAACACCCAGGGTCCTTTATAAAAGAAAGACAAGCGGATTTGGACTGCCGAAACCATCGTGCCAAATCGTCTCCTGTTTTGTCCCAGGAAGGTCACCGATGGAATTCGGCGGAGGCTTCTGCCCTTCGCTTGACCCGCTGAGGGTGGAAGAGTCACGATGGCCGATCAAATCCCTCTTGGGAGGCCGCAGAGCGTCGGGTGACACGGGTTAATCTTCTGGTAGCACTAAGACTTCGGATAAGTCTTCCACTCCTTGTAGCTTCAGGTTCTGGGCACAAGTGGGGGGAGGGAAAGAAGCAAACGTCAAACTTTAAAGCTGCCCCCCCCGCCCTTTCAAACTTTTTTCTCAGCGTTGGCAAAGGCACGAAAGAAAAGGTTTCAACCACTGGTTAGATTTCACAGAATAACAGAATTGGAAGGGACCTTGGAGGTCTTCTAGTCCAACCCCCTGCCTAGGTAGGAAACCCTACACCCCTTCAGACAAATGGCAATCCAACAACTTCTTAAAGACTTCCAGGGTTGGGGCATTCACAACCTCTGGAGGCAAGGAGTTCCACTGACTAATTGTTCTAACTGTCAGGAAGTTTCTCTTTAGTTCTAAGTTGCTTCTCTCCTTGATTAGTTTCCACCCATTGCTTCTTGTTCTGCCCTCAGGTGCTTTGGAGAATAGCTTGACTCCCTCTTCTTTGGGGCACCCTCTGAGATATTGGAAGGCTGCTATCATGTCTCCCCTGGTCCTTCTTTCCATTAAACTACACCTACCCAGTTCCTGCAACCGTTCTTCATGTTTTAGCCTCCAGTCCCCCAATCCTCTTGGTTGCTCTTCTCTGCTCTTTCTAGAGTCTCCACATCTTTTCTACATCGTGGTGACCAAAACTGGATGCAAATATTCCAAGTGTGGCCTTCCCAAGGCCTTATAAAGCGGTATTAACCCTTCAGGTGATCTTGATTCTCTCCCTCTGTTGATGCAGCCTAGAACTGGGTTGGCTTTTTGGGCAGCTGCTGCCCACGGCTGGATCCTATTTCAATGGTTGTCCACTAGGACTCCGATCCCTCTCACAGTTGCTACTATTGAGCAAGGTCCCACCTATACTGTACCTGTGCATTTCGTTTTTCTTGCCTAAATGTAGAACCTGACTCTTTTCACCATGAAATTTCATGGTGAAAAATTAAGGTTCTGCATTTAGGCAAGGCAAACAAAATTGCATAGGGACAGTTTTAAGGTTGAAAAATTCCTCCCACAAGGCTGTCCTACTAGAGGTAGACTTACAACAGTTCGTTTAGTGACTGTTCACGGTTAAAATGGGGGTTCATATTTATGACTGTTGCAGCGTCTCCAGTGTGTGTGTGAGAGAGAGGGAGGGAGGGAGGGAGGGGGTGATCCCCTCCAGCCACCTTATGACGAGCCAAATCAATGGGGAAGCCAGGTTCACTTAACATCCAGTCTTGACAACTGCAGGGGTTCACTTAATGACTGAGGCAAGAGAGGCTGTAAAATTTATCCCGGATGTATCGCTCGGCAACAGAAATGTTGGGCTCGGTTGAGCAGCTGTCAGTCGAGGACTACCTGGGTTTGACTTGCGCCTCGTACTCACCTTTTCGTTAGCCAGGTGCAAGAGGCAGGCAAAGGCCAGGGGGACCGAGAGGTTTTTCGCCATCACGGAAGGCAGGCTGCAAGAGAGAACAAGTTGGCTGTCAACCCTGAAGCTGACCATGTTGGGGCTTCTGTGTTGCCACACTGGAGCTGAGGGATTGGGGATGGGAGGGGTAGAGACAGCTGGGGGGGTTAGTAGCCAAAACAAAATACTGTCCCTTGGGAACCAAGGACATTGCCACAGGTGGCAGAAGAGAGGAGGAGCAAAGTTACCAAGCAACCGGAAGGCACCTTGATTGGACCACGTGGCTGTCTGTTTGCGGAAGTGGTGGTGGTGGGGGGTTTACTTTGAATTAGGCGAAAACTGTGGGAATATTCAGAGTCGGGTTTTCACCAGATCTTGTGCCAAGGTGATATATTCGATAAAAAGTATCCTTTGAGGAACCGACCTGCCTCGGAGTCCTGCTCGCTTTGAGTGTGTTACTTGGCATTGTGATAGCAATAGCGCTTAGACTTATATGCCGCTTCACAGGGCTTTTACAGCCCTCTCTAAGCGGTTTACAGTGTCAGAATATTGCCCCCCAACAATCTGGGTCTCTGGAAACAAATACTGTGGGGGTAAGACACCCCTAACACCTCTCGGGGCGTCTGTTCTGTTAAGGGGCAGCCTGTTGTGCCTTCAAATGGCTTCTACTGTACTGCCGTGAAATGGCTTCTACTGTACAGCGCAGTGGAGTTGCCATGATAACGGCATCACAGTACTCCACAAGGGGGCTCCCTCTGGTAAGGAGAAAAATCCAACATTAGAAATAGTTTGGTCCGGGTATTTTCCCCTTATAAACAAACACCAGGTTATCAGCTGTTTTTCAATAATTAAAATAGAATTGTAAAGAATTGTCCCATTCGGCCTGGGAAATACCTTTGAAGTAGATCCTTGGTGATGCTACTGAAGACCTTCGGGATGGATGAAGGGTTGACCTTTTTCTCTGGGGCTTCACTCTGCATGAAATAAAAGCAGTCAGATCATAACCCTTTCTAGGGAGGACGTTGCGTTTTGATCATGCCAGTGGCTGGTCTAGGGAAGAGAAGGACCTGGGGAGACAGGAGAGCAGCCTTCCAATATTTGAGGGGCTTCCACGGAGAGGAGGGGGTTGTCAAGCTATTCTCCAAAATCACCTGAAGGCCAGACAAGGACTAATGGATGGAAACTGACTCAGGAGAGATTCAACCTGGAAATAAGGAGGAATTTCCTCACAGGGAGAACAATCCACCCATGGAAGCTGTGGGAGCTTCATCCCTGGAAGCTTTCAAGGAGAGACCGGGCTGCCATCTGTCAGAAATGGTGTAGGGTCTCCTGCTTGGGCTAGATGACCTCCAAGGCCCCTTCCAACTCTGTTCTTCTATTCTATATTTAGGGTTGCCGTAGGAAGTTGTGGGAGCTTCATCCCTGGAAGCTTTCAAGGCCATCTGTTCAGAAATGGTGTAGGGTCTCCTGCTTGGGCGGGGGGGGGGAGGGGGGGTTGGACTAGATGACATCCAAGGTCCCTTCCAAGTCCGTTATTCTGTTCCTCTTTTTGCAAAGTGTGGATTAAAAGGGTGAGGTTATTCCCTTCAGAAGCAGAGTTCAGAGAAAGTTGACCAAGATACCAAAGGACGACAAATAAAAGCCAGATTTCCTTACGTGCACCTCTTCCTTGGCCTGATTCTTTGGGACCTCTGTCAAGAGTTGCCACATGCTCTGCTTGAGCCTCTTCATGTCCATCTTCTTGGCAGTTTTTGCATACTGAATGTCTATTTTGTTCACCTGGAATCCAAAATTAGGCAGAGTTAGAAGACCAGTACAGCCCAAAGACAAACCGGCAACCCTGCCTTTCAAAGCACTGCTGTTCCTTCCTTAAAATAAATAAATCTGCTTTCCAGAGGAAGAAGCACACAGAATGAGAAAACCAATCTAGAACTAAGTTTCGAGCTAGTTTATAATTGGGAATCGGGGGGGGAGCCATCTCCTTTTGGGACTGTGCGTTCCAAAGTCATAACTTGCCTTTTGAGGCTCAGCGACCATGTTGGCTTCACCGTAGGTGGAGATGTTGAATCCCGTGGCCTTTCCATAACCAGGTTCTCCATCGTGGTCATCTCCACCCGTAGGATAGGCGGTCATTTCAAACATCCCTCCTTGACCGATAAAATTCACAGGCCCGTTGTCATCATCATCGTCATCATCGCTGTCGCCCTGCTGAACAGAAAGAAGAGAGGGAGGAAATGAACAGGAGGGCAGGCAAGATTTTCACAGTGTGTCTTTCTGAGTCAGATCTAATAACAACAACCTGAACAGTTCCAGGGTCCTTGGTTAGGACTCAAGCTGTTGAGCTACTAACCAGCCCCAAAGGCTGTGAATCTCACCAAAGATGTAACCACACAATAATAACAACAACAACAACAGATGTGCAACCATGGCAACCAAAGCAGGCAAGGTCATAGAAGATGATGGAATAGAACTTGAGAATGAAGAAATGATAAAGGCAGCAAAACCAGAAGAAGGCTACAAGTACTTGGGGTTTTTAGAGGCCTCTGAGCTAATGCATGATAAAGTCAAGGAATCAACTTCAGCCAAGTACATTCTACGAATTTGCAAGGTATTAAAGTCCAAATTGAGTGGAGGAAACATTATAAAAGCCATAAACAATCCTTCATTGGTCAGGACTTCCACATATGTCTCTTAGGAATAGCAATTGTACTTAGAGTTATATACCGCTTTCCAATCCTCTCTGAGTGGTTTACAGAGTCGGCCTCTTGCCCCCCAACGATCTGGGTCCTCATTTTACCAACATCAGAAAGATGGAAGGCTGAGTCAACCTTGAGCGGATCAGGATCGAACTCCTGGCAGTTGGCAGTGTTAGCTTGCAATATTGCATTCTAACAGGAAGGAAGGAAGGAAGGAAGGAAGGAAGGAAGGAAGGAAGGAAGGAAGGAAGGAAGGAAGGAAGGAAGGAAGGAAGGAAGGAAGGAATAGCAATAGCACTTACACTTATATACCACTTCACAGTGCTTTTACAGCCCTCTCTAAGCGGTTTACAGAGTCAGCCTCTTGACCCCCAACAATCTGGGTGCTCATTTGACCCACCTGGGAAGGACGGAAGGCTGAGTGGACCTTGAGCCTGGCGAGATTCGAACTGCCAAATTGCAGGCAGCCGGCAGTCAGCAGAAGTAGCCTGCAGTACTGCACTCTAACCACTGTGGCCCAGCAAACTTTATCGTCTGCACGGCCAAAGAGAACCCACAGTGCAAGAAATGTTAGGTATTATTTTAGCAACGTTTAAAAAGTTCTGACTTTTAAAAGCCTTCAGCGGGATTTCTCAGGATGCTCGTAATTATAAGCCCTGCCCCAAAAATAAGACTGTCAGCCAGACGGACGCATTAAGTACCATATATCCCCCCGAAAATAAGACCTAACCAGATAATAAGCCCTAATGAGTCTTTTGGAGCAGAAATTAATATAAGACATGGCCTAAATTACAGGGAAATGCAGATATCAGTGTTACAATTCTCCATTGTTTCATTAGCTACCCTATCCAAATCTTGCAGCTACCACTTGTTATAGCTCCCAGACCCCAGTTTCAGATGAGAAGGGATGGCAGTCAAACACAGAGCACGCTTCTGATGATCAGGAACTCACCTGCGCCGCGGGACAGAAATTGGAGGTATCGTTGGGATTGTTGTAATCGTATTCTCCAACGTCATTGTCGTGGCTGGGTGAGGCGCCCTGAAGTGGCATGTTGGAGAGCTGCAGAAACAAAATGACTTGAAAGAATCGTGACAAGAATCATGACTATTCTTTCAGGGAATTGACGCACTAATTGATGCACTAAGGCAGTGGTGGTGGCTGGGGAATTCTGGGAGTTGAAGTCCACCAGTCTTAAAGTGGCCATGTTTGGAGGCCTCTGATCTAAGTGGGGAGATTGCAGAGGGAGGGATCACAAGAGAGTAAGCTATGCTCGCTGGGGAATTCTGGGAGTTGAAGTCCACCAGTCTTCAAGTGGCCATGTTTGGAGGCCTCTGATCTAAGTGGAGAGATTGCACAGGAAGGGATTGCAAGAGAGTAAGTGATGCTGGCTGGGGAATTCTGGGAGTTGAAGTCCACAAGTTTTAACATTCCCAAGTTTGGACACCCCTGTACTAAGGCATGCTGGCTCAGGTAGAAAACCTCTTTAGCCAATCTTCTGGCCAAGGTAGCAAGCTGTCAGCATCGCTGCCGAGATCCTTCTACATCGACAAAGGAAACCTTACCCTGATTTGAGGTTTGAGGAACAGCTGAGTGAGATTGTCGGGATCATAATGGAAGTCCGTTGGGAGGGTGTTGCTTTTCTTGTTCTGGCTTTGGAGGGTGGACTTGGAGAGGACCGTAGCTGCCTGTTTCGGAAAACCAGAAACGTCAGAAAACATCCTCCACTGGGAATGCATCGCACGTTTTATCTTAAATCACACTTTGCACCAATTTAGATTTGGTAACGGTAAAGGAGCCCCTGCAGAGTTTACTCTGTTAGTGTTGCCGAGTACAGTGGAGTGGTCAGAGGAGGGAGTCACATAACGTAACAACTGGTTCGCCCAGAACTGAAAATGTGGGCGCTGTTCTGACCGAGGCTTCCCACGAGCCTGAAGCAAACTCCTTTTCTTAAGCTCCTTTTATTAATTGACTGTGAATTCTGCTCATTCACACCCAGCAAAGTCTTTCTAGGGAGGATTTACGGTCACAGACCTTATCTGGCTTGGAGAGCTGCCAGAAAAACCTACCCGAGTTTTGCGGAAGTGAAGTTCAAAGTCAATCTCCTCGTCAAAATTGATCTCAAAGACTTTCTTAGCTGTTTTCCTTTTACTGACCCTCTCGGGGTTGGTATCACCTGTGCAGAGGACAGAAGACAGGAGGGAAGGAAGTGGCTTGCTTGGCCATAGAATGTTAAATCTTTCTCTCTCTTTCTTTACTACGCTGTTTCATTAGTGGGGTAAATGGGAGGGGAGGTTATACAGAGTTAGATGAGATGTAGCCATAACAACATTCTTTCTAGAAAGCCAAGATCATCATCCTTTGTCTCTGCACCTGACCTTAAGTGGATGGGTGGCAATGCCAGTGTGGCAGTGGAAGATTGGACCATGGGATGGACTTGTGGGTGTGTGGGAAAGATCATGAACTTTCAACTGGGTGGGAAACCCTGGAAGCTTTCAGATTCGGGTTTCCACGGTTTGTACCAACATGTCTCTCTTCTTAAATTGGAACTTTGAGGAAAGCTCTGCCTTGGGCTCTGATTTAATTCTGGATGACATTTGGAACGCTGACACATAGATTGTACTGTGTACTACAGAATATACTTTTGTAAACATCAGAGAGCATGATTCTGAAAAGGGGAATGTGCACGGGTCAACCCATGCACATTTCTACGCAGCTCTGATGGAGCAAGAGAAGAAAACGGTAAAAGAAGTCAGGCAGAGTCAAACTACAAGGAGAGAAACAGTAGCAGATAAAAGATTGTGATTCTTCGTAAGTGTATGAGATGCCACAATTAACTTTTGACTGCTGGACTCTTGGCAATCCTTCCCCAGCCTCTGCCCACCGTTACCTTTATGGCGGGGTTTAAAACGCCAATGTTCTGGGCCTGCCCACATGGACATAATTCGGGGGCTGAAGTAAGAATACTCGCTGGGGTTCATAGACAGCTGCAGGCACATCGACCCGATATCCCCTTCTTTCCTTGAAACCTGGTTTTCTCTGTAAGAAAAAAGATTTAACGCTAGGTTTAAAAGACGGACCGTTGCTTCTTCAAGGTTTGCTGTGCAGGTAAGTCCTGGATTTACAGCGGTTTGTTTTGCGACCGTTTTGAAGTTACGACGGCACTGAAAAAAGTTAATTTATGACTGTCTTTCATAGTTAACGACTGTTGCAGCATCCCACGTTATTAACTTATCAATTGTGGTGATATCGAGTTAATTTTGTTCCTGCTGTTATTGTGAATTGGATTAAAATGGAAAAATGGATTAAGAATCAAAACGTTAAAGAAGAGATGTGTAATATAATGATTATATGAACTTGATAAACGTGATAGAGATTATTAACAATGTTAGCATAAACTGGATCAATATAAATGGAAACTTAGTTACATTTGTTCATATAACAGAGAAAAATGTTTATATAGAACAAGAAAGATAGAGATGAAGGTAGGGATAAAGGTGAGGAGTTAGACATTCTTTGAATATATAAGTTTGAACGATATACCGAATTTTTCGGAGTATAAAATGCACCTTTTTTTCTCAAAAAAGAGGGTGAAAATCTTATATACTGAATACAGCAGTTTTGCCCTACCTCTTTTTTTCCCTTTTTGCAATAAAGAGAGGCGTGCAGAGGGTTTAGGAAGCCTGCAGAGTGCAAAAACTTCCTTTAAAAAAAAAATTACCTCTTCAAAATCAGGGTGCGTCTTTTACTCCAGTGCGTCTGATAGTCCGAAAAATACGGTAATAAGGATTACTTAGGCTTGAGAAATGGGACAGAGATGATTCATATTGTTATGGTGAATTGGATGCATATGAATGATGGCCAGAACCAACTCTGTTCACACACAATATAAATGCATAACTTTAAAAAAAAAAAAAGTTAATAAAAATATATTTTAAAAAAGTACAAACAATTGCTTTGATTCACTTAACAACCACGGAAAGAAAGGTTGTACAAATGGGGCCAAGACTCACTTCACAAATGCCTCGCTTAGCAAGATAAATTTTGGGCTGTTACGGTCATAAGTCAAAGACCCCCCCGAATAACATGAGTGTTTTTACTAACATTGTTCCCGATTCATTTTTCACCGAAGGTAACAATTCTCATTGAAAACGTCTCAAGAGCACCAACCTTATCCCCAGATATTCCAAGGAGGGACATATATACCTTGAATGTTCTGGTGCTATTTGGCACGATTCCAGCTTTTCGGAGAATTCCCCAAGATCTCCGGCCATCGTCTTGTCTACGACGTCGGCATCAAAATCATCTTCCATTCTATCCCCAAGGGACTCGTTATCCATCTCTGCGTTGATATCAAACGCCTGTTCACTCTTCTTGAATTTGTCCAGCAGAGCGGAGACTGACTGGAGACAAAACAACATTTTAAGTTTTTCCTTCTTCTTCTCAAAAGGACAGTTAGGAGGATGGCAATCAAAAGCCAGCTGTGCAATGATGACAATATGTGTGGGTGCAGAGAAGAGCAACCAAGAGGATTAAGGGACTGGAGACTAAAACACATAAAGAACGGTTGCAGGAACTGATTTGATTTTGATTTGATTTTATTAGATTTCTAGACCGCCCCCTCTCCCCGAAGGGACTCGGGGCGGTGTACAGGTAAAAAATTAAAAAGTGACATCAACATTACATATAAACTAAAATCGAATTAAATAATCCCCTGTACAAATTTATAAAAATTAAAAACTGAACCTTAAAACCTAATCCCATAATTTAAAATTACAAACTGAGGCGGGAAGCATGGAATTAGCCCAGGCCGGCTAGTTGAAACAGGTGGGTTTTGAGTTTCTGGCGGAAGGAGCGGAGGTCCATGGTCATTCTAATGTCAGGGGGAAGGTCATTCCAGAGGGTCGGGCCCGCCACAGAGAAGGCCCTTCCCCTGGGTATGTCTAGTTTAATAAAAAGGATTAGGGGAGACATGAAAGCAGTCTTCCAATATCTCAGGGGCTGCCCCAAAGAAGAGGGAGTCAAGCTATTCTCCAAAGCACCAGAGGGCAGAACAAGAAGCAATGGGTGGAAACTAATCAAGGAGAGAAGCAACTTACAACGGAGGAGAAATTTCCTGACAGTGAGAACAATTAATCAGTGGAACTCCTTGCCTTCAGAAGTTGTGAATGCCCCAACACTGGAAGTTGTTAAGAAGATGTTGGATATCCATTTGTCTGAAATGGTATAAGGCTTCCTGCCTAAGCAAGGGGTTGGACTAGATGACCTCCAAGGTCCCTTCCAACTCTGCTATTGTATTTATAACTATTAAAATGGAAAATGAATTGCGGAAGAGAAAACTTAAGGTGGCTATGTAATCACTGAACTGAATCCCGAAAATACACCAGATGGAAAAGGAAAATATGTCAACACCGCAACGAAAAGAGGGAATGGAGAGGAGTAGAGGGAAGGGTAGGAAGAGGAGGAAGGAGAGGGAAAGAAGAAAGGAGAGGAAGAAATGGAGGGTAAGAGTAGGAGAAATTGAAGAAGAGGGGAGTGTAGTTGGGGGAAAGGAAGGTGAAGGAGAGAAGGGAAAGGAGAGGAGGAAAGGAGGAGACAAGGGAGGGAAGGAGAAAAGGGGAAGAAGGAGGGTTGTTGCAAAATAAGATGGGTGTAAGGGATGGCAGCAAAGCAACCTCGATTCTATTTTTAACTTAAGGAAGAAGAAAAATTGTTATAAATGATAAAAGATATATTATTAATGAGAGTTATGAGGTTGTATATTTGTGAATGTATGAGAAATAAAAATAAAAAACTTTTTTTTTAAAAAAAGCTAACTGTACAACGCTAGGCCCTAAATAGTTATAGAATAAGAATAGGATGGAATAGGATGAATGAGCTGGAAGTGACCTTGGAGGTCTTCTAGACCAGCCTCCTGCTCAAGCAGGACAACGTATACCATTTCAGATAAGTGACTGTCTAAATTCTTCTTAAAAAAACCCAGTGAGGGAGCACCCACGATTTCTGGTGGCCAGCTGTTCCACTGGTTAATTGTCCTCACTGTTAGGAAGTTTCTCCTTAGTTCCAGGTTGCTTCTCTCCTGGATCAGTTTCCATCCATTGCTTCTTGTCCTGCCCTCTGGTGCTTTGGAGAATAATTTGACCTCCCTCTCTTCTTTGTGGCAGCCCCTCAAATACTGGAATGCTGCTATCGTGTCTCCCCTAATCCTTCTTTTCTCTAGACTAGCCAGACCCAAATCCTGCAGCCGTTCTTCGTATGGTTTTAGTCTCCAGGCCTTTGATCCTCTTAGCTGCTCTTCTCTGAACTTTTTCCCAAAGTTCTCAACATCTAGATAAGTAATGATAAAGCTGAGAAAAACCCAATGAACTTATGTCATTTAAACACCTTTGCTGTCAAGGTTCAAGCTGTCTTAAGTTAAACATGTCATAATAGAACAGGGATGTCCAAACTTGGGAACTTTAAGACTTGTGGACTTCAACTTGTGAAGTCCACAAGTTGAAGTCCACAAGTCTTAAAGTTCCCAAGTTTGGACATCCCTGTAATAGAACTTGAGAAAAACCTCTAGAAAGGTGTGGTAAGAAACTTGGTACCACAAAATGTTGGCATCTCCTGGGTATAGATTAAACGAATGTTGTATTCCAGTATAAGATCACTGTGGCAACTTCTTTTGACACAAAGCAGCAACCAGATTTGCGTACCTCGTTGTGGGTTTCGCTGTCCCACTGCGTAAACAGAAAGCCGGACAAGGAAGGGCAGATGGGGGACTTTTCAGCACAACGTAGCAGGATGGCTAGATAGGATAGCAAAAAAAGAAAAGGGAGGGGGAATTCAGCGAAGAAATCTGAGATTCAAAGCTCCAGTGATCCCTCGTTTTTCGCGGCTTCAGTGCTTCGCGGGTTTTTCAAAAATACAGGGGGGGGAAATGCATCGGTAGGAGGCAAGCGCCCCCTTGTGCTTGCTTTAAACGATGTCCACCAACTCAAGTTTCCGGTGCGAATCCTACTTCGCGGTTTTTCAGTTTTCGCGGAAGGTTCCGGTCCCCATTAACCGCGAAAAACGAGGGATCACTGTATTTTAAAAAGTTCTTTATGCCAGCAAGCTTTCCCATCTTCCCCCATTGACTTCCCTTGTGAGGAGTTTGCCCAAACTCGGGAGTTACCCCCCGAACTCCGAACTATCACGGACCTCCGCTCCTTCCGCCCAAACTTGAAGACGCACTTCTTCCATCTTGCCGGCCTGGCCTAATCCACACCATCAAGCTTGCAGACTGAAGCCTAGATTGTTTTAATTTTGGGTTTTAAGGGGTAAGAGTTTTAGGATTTTTAGCACAGGGTTACTAGTATTTAATCTGTTTTTAGTATTTATCTATTGTTGTGTTTTTATATTTCCATTTTAATTTCCTGTGCACCGCCCCGAGTCCCTTCGGGGAGAGTGGCGCGGTTTATAAATTTAATAAAATAAATCAATGAAATAAATAAAGATGATCATGTGACCCCGGAACACTGCAATCGTCTTAAGTACATGCCAGTTGCCAAGCGTCCAAATTTGGATCATGTGACCGTGGGGTTGCAAGAGCGAAAAATGTTCATGTCCTCTTTTTCAATGCCACTGTATCTTCGAACAGTCACTGAATGGACGGTTATATGTAGAGGGCTAACTATTAACCTTGAAATAAAAGTTTGAACATTAATAATTTGGAATGGCAGAAAGAGGAGGAAAAACAGGAGTGAACAACAGTAATTTCTATGAACTACCGTATTTTTCGACGTATAAGAAGCTCCGAAGTATAAGGAGCACTTAGCTTTTGAAGAGGAAAACAAGGGGAAAAATACCTGCCTCTGCCTCCCAGCAATTTGCCTCCTTGCAACAAACAGCAAACAGTACAGACAATAGAAAGTTTGTGGTGTTACATTTCAGACCATACTGTACAGAGGCTGTTAAAATTGATGTGGCTCTCTGGAAATGTACTTTATTCTCTGCTATTTAAAAGGAGATACAATAGTACTGGGCCTCTTCAGATCAAGCATTTATTTTAAAAAGCCTCTTCGTTTTGTTAAGCTGTCTAGAACAATAATAAAGCAGTCTTTAAAAAAGAAGTCTAATAATTTGAACATTCTACAGGCATGTATAGTTATTGACCTACGTCCTTGGAGCAAACAGCAAACAGCCTGATTAGCACAAGAAAAACAATCTGCCTCTGCCTCCCAGCAATTTGCCTTCTGGAGCAAACAGCAAGTTTCACTTTCAGTTTCAGCATGGACCTCCCAATCATCAGCTGTTTCAGGCTGTTAGCCTATTGCCATAGGCCAGGGGTCTGCAAAGTTGGCTCTTTGAAGACTGGTGGACTTCAACTCCCAGAGTTCCCCAGCCAGCATAGCTGGCTGGGGAATTCTGGGAGTTGAAGTCCACCAGTCTTAAAAGAGCCAACTTTGCAGACCTCTGCCATAGCCTATTGCCGCCTCCCCAAATCCCTTTTCCCCTCTTTGCTACAAGGAGGTAAATTGCTGGGAGGAAGAGGCCAAAGGGTGGGTGGAGCTACATTCAGTGTATAAGACACACCCAAATTTTCATCCTCTTTTGGGGGGGGGGGGAAGGTGAATCCTATACTCCAAAAAATACGGTACGTTTAGGTCAGTGGGCAGCAACCTTTCATTGTAATTTTATTATTACAATGACAATAAAGATTATTATTATTATTATGTGGCTCTTTCATCCCTCTGCTGCGGCTCCCTGTGACTCAAAATGTGTGTCACAACCACAAATATGCAACACCTGCGGGCATGCGACTTATTGAGCTTTTCAATCCCCCGGGTAGGCTGGCCATGGATAATACTAACGCACTCAAAATGCATATTATTGTAATTAGAATAGTTTGCGGCCTATCTGTCACACCTACATTTTAAACCGGTCACTTTTACAGGAGAAGAACTCGGTAACTCGGAAGTCACAGATGAAGACGGCAGAGGAATGACTGTGGAATCGAACAGGACTTCACTGAGGTAGCTGTGGGTGTGGAGCGTGGTAAGGAACACTCCCGCTGTACTGCATTCATCGAAGGAGGAGGCCGTTTTCTGGAACATGGGGTCGCTCTGGAGATAAAACCAGGAAAAAATGGGAATTACATTCCCTCCCCACTCCAGGGGAAGGATACTGCAAAATCCCCATTCCCTCCCCACTCCAGGGGAAGGATACTGCAAAATCCCCATTCCCTCCCCACTCCAGGGGAAGGATACTGCAAAATCCCCATTCCCTCCCCACTCCAGGGGAAGGATACTGCAAAATCCCCATTCCCTCCCCATTCCAGGGGAAGGATACTGCAAAATCCCCATTCCCTCCCCACTCCAGGGAAGGATACTGCAAAATCTCCATTCCCTCCCCACTCCAGGGGAAGAATACTGCAAAATCCTCATTCCCTCCCACATCAGGGGAAGGATACTGCAAAATCCCCATTTCCTCCTGATCAGCTGGGACTTGGGAGGCAGAGAATAGATGCGAGGCCAGCCAGAGGTGGCATTTGCCAGTTCTCCGGACTACTCAAAATGTCCACTATCGGTTCCCCAGAACTGGTCAGAACCTGCTGGATTTCACCTCTGAAGAAGTGTCACTTTTATAGAGGCCTCACCTCACATTTGCGCTCCGTCTCAGAGACATTGATGTTATTCAAATTTTTCTCGATGGTTTTGTACTGATGCTTCCTCTTAATCGAACGCTTCTTAGAATTGTCCAAATCTTCCTTTTCGCCACCTAGAAAAGGAAAATCCAGGAGTGGAATTTTCTGCAACATTTTTCACCAAAGCTTGCTGAAAATACTGCCAAATACAATTTAAAGAGAAAATCCAACACCCCAACTATTGGTGTAAAAATGTTTTCACGCAAATTTCGTTATTGAAATTCTCATTTGGGTGCCATAATACAATACTACCTTGGAAATTATACATTGTGCCTGTTAAAAATGATGAAAGGATCCTCCAATATGAGTACGTGGAGTTGCTTTGTGGGTCTTAAATGTGTTATTTTTTTTGCAAGAAGAGGCTAAATTTATCTCTTACTTTTGCATTTCTGCTGCAGAGATGATACCTAGTAAATCCTCTGCCTTATATCTAAAGTCAGCAACTCCCAGCTCCAGGGTTGCAACCAGTCCAAAACCTAATCAAAAATGGGTGGCAGAGTTTCCTCTCCTTTGAAATGGGAATGTACATTGTTGTGTCATTGTTAGGACCTGATTTAATATACCGGATTTTTCAGAGTATAAGACCACTCATTTCCCCCCTGCAAAAGAGGTTGAAATTTTAGGTGCGTCTTATACTCCAAATTTAGCTTTTTCGAAGCATTTTTTCAGCCCAATGAGGCGCTAAAGCGCCAATGAGTGAAGCGATCTTCCCTGCTTTGCCTGCTTTTCTCATTGCTGCTTCCTCCGATGATCAGCTGTGCTTTAGAAGCCGTTTTTTATCCCCAACCAGGGGACAAAAAGCACACTTGCATGCTTAAAACCAGCAAATCTATGTACTGAAACAGACCAGACTAAGGACGGTAGCCAGATGAATGTACCTGGTAGGCAGAATTTTTCCCCCCTATTTTCCTCCGCCAAAACTAAGGTACCTCATATAGTCAGGTGCGTCTTATACTCCGTAAAATACGGGTAGTTAAGGAAAAGGGGGGAAAAGTAAATCCTCCTTAAAGCAATAAAAAGGATCCAAAAATCCCAGCTCCTTTATATTCATGACACAGCCCCCCAACTCTTTTGCTTTCTGCCTCTCTCAATCTGGAGCTGGGTGGTCCCAGGTGCCCAAAGGTTTCCCAACGTGACCCTTGCTATCTAAGTATCATACTTGTTACTAAAATAGATGGCTGATCCAATTTGCCGGCAACGTGAATGGGGCCTGCATCGTTGCTCCATTTTTTTTGTTCTGATGTTCAAATGAGCAAAGGAAATGAAGAAAAAAATAATAATCCTATAAACAAGGGTGAAGAATCTTAAGGGGAAGGGAGAGGCTTCTAAGAGCTAAACTATTCCGAATTGTAGGCCCAGTTAGTTAATAGCGACAAAAGGCCCACCTGTATCCTGGCTATTCTCAGCCTCTGCAGGTGCAGCATCCCTGCCCAGCCCTCCAAGGACGCGATAAACATCTGCATGAACAGCGTCCACTCTCACGGCGTAGATCTTTGCGCTGGCGTCAAGGGTACCAGCTGCTACCTGTAAATGCAAATGTAAAGAAATGTCATAGATCCCATTCACAAACCAGGGGGTTGGACTAGAAGACCTCCAAGGTCCCTTCTGACTCTGTTATTCTATGCTATTCAGTCTTGCACAACACACCATATGAGAGACAACCCAACGTTTGCTGTTCATATTCTATGTACATCTAAGGCAGTCGAATAAGGAAGCCACCTGACCTTGAAGTTGGTGAGCTCGGAATCTTTCTGCTTGAGTATTTCGGTCATATAGTCAATGAGGTGTAAGCCAAATACATTCTTTGTGGTGATTTTCTGGAAAGAAAGACACAGTTAAAACAACAACAAAAGGTGGTGAACACTACGTTTAAACAATGAGTACAACTGTGGGTGTCACCAAGGTCAAACAAATTATAGCCTTGAATTCTACGAAACAAAGCTGGGTACCATACATAGATCCATATTTTTTTTTAAATCTCAGAATTCCCAGTCGAGTGAAATGTCAAACATTTTGTGAATTTTCAAGGAATATGCAGTCCTAACACTAGTAAGGCAGAACGGTTCTTTTGTAGAGTTGCGAGGAGCGAGCAGAAGTTGAACTCACGTTCTCTGTGGAAAGCTTGATGCACGTGGAGTAATGATCTGCAATCTGAGCATTGGACAATTGTGGGATTGCCGGAAGCGAAGTCTCTGCTTGCCTAGAAGACAAGAGCAGCCATAAGGCCATGGATAATGCTCTGCCTTTCTGTCTATCCATCTGCCTGTCTGCCTGTCTGTCTCTACCATCTACATCTATCATCTTATCCATACATACATCTTTCTTTCCCATCTACATCTTTCTTTCTTTCTTTCCCATCTACATCCATCTATCTATCAATCTATCTTTACCATCTACATCCATCTATATCTATCTATCTATCTATCTATCTATCTATCTATCTATCTATCTATCTATCTATCTATCTATCTATCTATCTATCTATCTACGTATCTACGTATCTATCTATCTATCTATCTATCTCTCTATCTACGTATCTATCTATTTATCTATCTATCTATCTCTACCATCTACATCTATCTATCATCTTATCCATCTATCTCTCTATCCATCTATCTTTCTTTCTTTACCATCTACATCCATCTATATCTATCTATCTATCTATCTATCTATCTACGTATCTATCTATCTACGTATCTATCTATCTACGTATCTATCTATCTATCTATCTACGTATCTATCTACGTATCTATCTATCTATCTATCTATCTATCTATCTATCTATCTATCTACGTATCTATCTATCTATCTATCTATCTATCTATCTATCTATCTATCTATCTATCTATCTATCTATTTCTTTCCCATCTATATCTATCTATCTATCTATCTATCTATCTATCTATCTATACCATCTACATCTATCTATCTATGTATCTATGTATCTATCTATCTATCTATCTATCTATCTATCTATCTATCTATCTATCTATCTATCTAATCTATCTCTACCATCTACATCTATCTATCATCTTATCCATCTATCTCTCTATCCATCTATCTTTCTTTCTTTACCATCTACATCTATCAATTAATCTATCTATCTATCTCTACCATCTCTATCTATCTGTCTGTCTGTCTGTCTGTCCACTGAACTAGGCTCATTTTGCTGTTTATAGCAAAATACACCAATGGAGAAAATAAGAAATGAAAAGTTGGTGTAACTTGGAAGAAGCAATGGAAGATACTATTTATGGATTAAGAAAAAATAACTATAAAGATGCAAAATAATGGAAGAGAATAATTTGGCTGAAAACGAAAGCTAAACTGTGATGTAAAATAAGTATAAGTATAATCTTTATTGTCGCTGCACTTAAATACAACGAAATGGACGATGTAAATGAGAGGATGTCAAAGGAAAGACCCAGACAATTCTCTCTTCCTATAATATGTATAATTTGTATTTTTTTTTTAAAAAAAAACCTTGAATGAATTTGGCTCATTTTTGTAAACCAGTCGTGCTAAAAAAAGAAACCCATCTCCTTAAAACCTTCAAAGTGCTTCGTAGCCTCCAGGGCATATTCCAGTGCAATGACACAGTCACAGTCTCTTTTTGGCGGGTGTGTTTATGTGTGTAAAAATTGCTCTTACTTGCTAGCGGGAGACGGTATGGACAGAGGCGACTCAGTGCTAAACTGTAGGTCGTATACTCTGGAGCGTCTCCGCTGCTTCCTCTCCCGTTCATCGTCGTTCTGCGGGCAGTTCTGCAGCACGGGGGTGCCAGGGGCACTGAGCGGCTGTCGCCTGGTGCCAGGGGACACAAACACACTGCCGGAAGAGGCACTGCCTTGGGAGCCAGCAGACTGTGGTGTTGAAAAGCTCATGATCACTAGGGAAAAAAAGAAACACAATCAGACAGAGGTTCTTAGCTCAGTGATGGCGAACCTATGGCACGGGTGGCACAGGTGGCACGCAGAACCATTTCTTAGGGCACGCGAGGCGTTGCCCTGTCAGCTCCAGCGCGCATGTGTGCGCTGGCCAGCTGATTTACGCCTTCTTTTGAGGCCGTTTTTTGCCCTTTGGAGGCTTCGGGGAAGCTCCCGAAACCTCTGGAGGGAGGGAGGCTGTTTTCACCCTCCCCAGGCTCCTAGAAAGCCTCTAGAGCCTGGGGAGGGCGAAAAAAGCACACCAAAAGCAGGGGGTCACGCACATAGTATTATGGGTGTGGCACGCCCACACACAACCCCCCTGCGCTCCCCCCGCTTTTGGCACGCGAGCCAAAAAAGGTTAGCCATCACTGTTCTAGCTGGTAGGGCAAGGAATCCAGACTATTTACAACTCGAGACTGGAAATTTGCAGGCCCTGGAGGAAATGCTCAGCAATCCTCACGTCTGTCAATGTTGGGATAGGGTGCTGGAACAGAGCAGCTGTCAGATGTCACCTTTTAACAGATTAACAAGAGTTGGAAGGGACCTTGCAGGTCATCTAGTCCAACCCCCTGCCCAAGCAGGAGACCTTATATTTGCCTCTACCTAGGATCAAACTCACAACCTCCTGCTTGTGAGGCGAGAGCTCCACCTCTAAGACACAGCAGCAGATGTATTCGTGTGCTTCGCCGCCATGCGATGACCGTCTGCCATGAACTCTGGGGAGGGTGGACGGGAGGGGGAAATGTTTGGGGGAAAGCGGAAGTAACTTCTGTATCTCCCCGAGATGCTGCTTCAAGGTCATCCAACTGGGAGAAGAAAATATCATTCCCCCCCCCCCGAATTTATACCCCGCCCTTCTCGTTAGGACCCAGGGCGGCGCACAGGCATTATTAAAAACCATTACAAAACAATACAAACTCTTAAAAGCATATTAAATTAACCTAAAACCCGTGCTAAAACCCTTTAAAACCCTAAAAAAGTAAAATTTATAAATATAGTCAGAAACGGGGGGCTACGCTAGGCCGGCTTGTTGGAATAGGTATGTCTTAAGGCGTTGGCGGAAGAGGCGGAGGTCCGAGATGGTGCGAAGGTCGGGGGATAGGTCGTTCCAAAGGGCAGGGCCCGCCACAGAGAAGGCCCTTCCCCTGGGTGTCGCCAACCGGCATTGCCCAGCCGACGGCACCCTGAGAAGACCCTCTCTGTGGGAGCGGATCGGACGAACGGATGTATGGGGCAGAAGGCGGTCTCATATATAGCTAGGCCCCGAGCCATGGAGCGATTTGAAGATGGTCGTCAACACCTTGAAGCGCACTCGAAAGGCCACAGGCAGCCAGTGCAGCTCGCGCAGGAGAGGTGTTATGTGGGCATGCCATGGGACACCCAAAATCACCCGCGCGGCCGCGTTCTGAACTAGCTGTAGCTTTCGAGTGCACCTCAAGGGGAGCCCCATGTAGAGAGCGTTACAGTAATCCAGCCGAGAAGTCACAAGCGCTTGAGTGACTGTGCGAAGGTCCCCTCGGTCCAGTAAGGGGCGTAACTGGCGTATCAGGCGAACCTGATAAAACGCCCTCCTGGCCACGGCCTGATTGGTCACGGGGAGGTCAGCGATGGGAGGCAATAAAGGGAGGGAGGAAACTCTTGAACTTAGGGATTTTGGCGGACGATTCTCAGTTCCGGCTATGCAAATAAAATTCTACCTTTTCCAACGAACGGAGCCAAGGATCGTTACAGATCTGTTAAGTACCAATAGCACGTAGAACCTTTATACCACTTTATAACTGAGCAATTTACAAACATCTAGAGAGGTTTAAGTGAAGCAGTATATAAGTCTAAGTGCTATTGCTATTTTCCTTCCTTCCTTCTTCCCTCCCCCCCTCCCCCCTCCATCTATCCATTTATGATGCACGTTGGTTAGAATGCACAGTGCAGGCTTAACACTGCCTGCACTGTGAATTCACTGCTAACATGAATTCAATCCTGACAGGCTCCAGGTTGACTCAGCCTTCCGTCCTTCCGAGGTGGGTCAAATGAGGGTCCAGATCGTTGGGGGCAAGAGGCTGACTCTGTAAACCGCTTAGAGAGGGACTGTAAAGCGGTATATAACTCTTTAAGTGCTATTGCTATTCTTTCCTTCCTTCCTCTTTCTCCTTCCTGGTGCCGCAGTAGTTAGAGTGCAGTATTGCAGGCTCACTCTGCCCACTGCCAAGAGTTCGATCCTTGACTCAGCCTTCCGTCCCTCCGAGGTGGGTCAAATGAGGGTCCAGATTGTTGGGGGGGGGACAATAGGCTGACTCTGTAAACCGCTTAGAGAGGGACTGTAAAGCACTGTGAAGAGGTATATATGTCTAAGTGTTATTGCTATTTCCCTTCCTTCCTTCTTTCTCTTACTCGCTTTCTCCTTCCCCTTCCTGGTGCCCTAGTGGTTAGAATGCAAGTATTACAGGCTAACACTGCCTACTGCCCGCAGTTTGAGCCTAACTGGCTCGTCCTTCCGAGGTGGGTCAAATGAGAGCCCAGATTGTTGGGGGCAAGAGGCTGACTTATCTAAACCACTTAAGAGAAGGCTGGAACCTTCAGACCAACCTTCTGCAGAGATGCTCAATAAAACACGTGGGAATTGCAATTTGCAAAAGTCATCCCCTTGCTAAGCATTCTGGGAGTCGTAGTTCCCACTACTGGAGGGACGTGGCAAGGCGAGGAAAGGCCGCTTTCGCTTTTCTGTAACGTGCATTTGGGGCAACCGCAAGCTCTCGGGTTGCTGACGGTCAGAATCTAAGAATTTCGACGTTCGCCAGTTAACACGGGTCGAAAACAGCAGAACTGAAGGCAGGCCTCCCGCGCGTGCGCACTTTCTCCCTTTCGAGCCGCCGCCGATGCTTCCCCGCCCACAAGCCGCCATCAATCAGGCAACCGGGCTCTTTTAAGCCAATCAGACGGCGGGATTAGTCTGCCGCGCTCAGCCGAGCCGATTGAACCGTCCATTCAGCAAACACTTCAAATTCCCGCCCCTTCCTCACGTAGAACCAATCAGCGCGCAGTTCCCTAGGCAACATTTCTCCCGCCCTCCCTGGTTTGTTTGCTTTTTGAGCGCGTTTCCCATCTTCCGTCGAAAGTCGCGGAATTTACCTTAGGCAGGAGTTTTTAATTGCTTCATTCCCGTTTTGCCCGTAAGGCGCTTCGGGGGACGAGTCGGCGGCCGCTCGTAATTCTTAGGCGAAAATTCCCTCCCCGGCGTTGTCGGCGGCCATGAATTCTCCTCGCGGCTAGTTTGAAACGTTCCCGCGGCCGCACTGCGCAGGCGCCGCGGGTGCTTGACGTCATCACGCAAGAAGCGCATTTGGAGTGACGCGTCATGGGGTGGGCGGAGTTAACAAGTGGTACGGGCGATGCTGGGTGCATAGAGCTAGAAAAAGTGAAGAGAGTCCCCTCACACCCTTAGTTCGTTTAATGCCCGTCCAAAGTCACAACAGCACTGGAAAAAGTGACTCGTGACCGTTTTTCATAGTGAACAAAATTCAGGTTCATGGAAACTGGTTCATTAACAAGAATAACAAGAGTTGGAAGGGACCTTGTAGGTCATCTAGGCCAACCTCCCCCACCCTTCCCATATTGGCAACTGACTCACACTTGTGACCGCTCCTCTTTTGTGACCTTCTGACAAGCAAAGTCAATGGGGAAGCCGGACTCACTTAGCAACCGGCTGACTCACTTATTAAGTGGCAAGGAAAACCGTACAATGGGGCAAAGTTCGCTCAACAACGGAAATTGGGGGCTCAGTTGTGGGTCGTAAGTCAAGGACTACCTGGATTTGAAAAAGAGTGCGACTCGGCTTTATTTGCAAGGAGCATCCTTAGCTTGCATTACTTCTGAAGGTTTTTCTTTTTAAATTAAAAAAAAGGGGGCCATTGTAGGAAAAAAAACTGCACATGGTTTGGTGGGGGGAATCATTTTCATTTCTTCTTTTTTTCTTTGTTGGAAGAAACAAAAATGCATCTGGTTCAGTTCCAAGCTAGGAGAAAGGATCATCTGACAAAATGAAATTCCATGGCAAAAAGAGTCAGGTTCTACATTTAGGCAAGAAAAACGAAATGCACAGGTACAGTATAGGTGGGACCTTGCTCAATAGCAGCAACTGTGAGAGGGATCTTGAAGTCCTAGTGGACAACCATTGAAATGGGAGCCAGCCGTGGGCAGCAGCTGCCCAAAAAGCCAACACAGTTCTAGGCTGCATCAACAGAGGGAGAGAATCAAGATCCCGTGAAGGGTTAATACCACTTTATAAGGCCTTGGTAAGGCCACACTTGGATTACGACATGCAGTTTTGGTCATCACAAAAAAGATGTTGAGACTTTAGAAAGAATGCATAGAAGAGCAACCAAGATGATTAGGGGATTGGAGGCTAAAACATATGAAGAACGGTTGCAGGAACTTGGTATGTCTAGTTCAATGAAAAGAAGGACATGGGGAGACACGATTGTAGTGTTCCAGTATCTCAGAGGGTGCCACAAAGAAGAGGGAGTCAAACTATTCTCCAAAGAACCTGAGGGCAGAACAAGAAGCAATGGGTGGAAACTAATCAAGGAGAGAAGCAACTTAGAACTGAGGAGGAATTTCCTGACAGTGAGGACAATCAGTGGAACAGAAGTTGCCTCCAGAAGTTGTGAATGCTCCAACACTGGACATTTTTAAGAAGATGTTGGACAACCCTTTGTCTGAAGTGGTGTAGGGTTTCCTGCCTAGGCAGAGGGTTGGACTAGAAGACCTCCAAGGTCCCTTCCAACTCTGTTATTCTATTCTATCCCCTTTTGAACCTTCTGACAAAGCAATGTCACCGCAGAAGCCAGATTCACTTAGCAACCATGTTGCTTAATGAACAACAATGGTGATTCAACTGATTCACAACATCTGGAAAAGTTGAAACCTCAGGGGGAAAAAACCATCAGGAGCCTTTGATTTTGAAAAGCCCAGAAAGGATGGCTATAAGAAGCTGAAGAACAGATTTGCTGGGACCTTTATTTCAAGTCTAATAGAGCAAATTTGTCTGGGACTGTAATGTAGAAAAATATTGAAGAATAGCTGGCTTTAAGGAAGCTGATCCTACTCGGGCTCTTGGAAGTGCTACCGGCCATTGCCCGGCTCATTTCGAAGCCTCCCACAAATACCATTCCAGGATCATCCGTGATGCGACACATCTCATCCAGCTTCGTTCCACATGCTGGAGACAACGCTCCCCGCCTTTTTCGGCTCCGCTAAGGATACGTGATTCGGGGGATGAGCCAAAGGAAACTGTCCTTTCCAAACGGCATTGAGGGGTTGCTATTCTTCAGGGGCTAACCAGAGAGTCCTCACCTGCTCTACCACCTGCGCAAACTCATTGACCGCCTCCGCGTGGACGATCGGGATTTGGGCCAAGGACTCAAAAAGGTTGAAGGGGGCAGCACTTCGGAGGCTCTTGGGCAGAGGGATTTGGATGGGCAAACCCACGTTCCCGATGAGGAAGTGTTCGAGGTATTTTTCCTCCAAGGCGGCATTCATCTCCAAGAGGAGATCTTGAAGCCGTTGTGTGATTCGCCCTGGCTCCCAGGAAGACAGAGGCCCCAGAAGCAAGAGGTGCATCAAACAAGTCTTGTAATGGTAGTTTGTGAGCACCAGGTTCTTCTTGTTCGGGATGGTAGACTCTCTAACAAAGACCAAGATCTGAAGACATTTCAGGTGGCAGCTGTCCTTGGGAGCTCGCTGGCTCACCCACTTGAAGAAGAGCAGCTCCTGGACGGCAAAACTTCGACACCAAACCGAGCCGTTGAAATGGTCCGTCGGATCCTCTCCGATGGTCATGAAGATCAGCGAGTCTCCTTGCTGCACTCCGAGTAAGATATCGATAACGATCTCCTCCCTGGATTCAAGGTCTATTTTCAGCCGGCACCTTTTGTTGGAATTCTGAATAGTGAGAATTAAGTTATACTTGGGGCCGAGCGTGTCCCAGGCCTTGCTTACCAAACCTTGGAACCACTGGCTGGTTTTCTCCCCGTCCAGATGATAATTGGTGCATAGAACGTACATAAGGGACTTGCTCTGCTCTTCTTGGCTCAGTTCTTGTCCCGGGTGATGGATGGAGCACACCACGTCCCCCAGCAGCTTCTCTCTCTTACACAGGCACTCTGCCTCGACCAGGATGTGGCCATGCTTGTACGGACCCCCCTCGGTGTCGCTGGTTTCGATGTGGAAGGAGTAGCCCTTGGGCGGCAATATCGGCACGAGGACACAGAAGGTTTTGGAGACCTCCGTGGACCATCCTTCAAAGGCGCTGCCCACCCCGATGCAGTTCTCCAGCAGAAGTAGCTTTTGATCCCGACTCTCTTCCAGCACGTCGTTCACTAGCATCTCCACGAAATCGCACAAGCTGGACATATCGCCGGTCTCGATGTGCTGCTCATAAAAAGCCTCCAACCATTTCTGCTTGGATTCGTAATCTTCCAGTTCCAGTTCCGGATCGGTGTCTTCAAAGTCTTCTTCTCCGTCGGTGGTAGTGGTGGTCGTGCTGGAGCCGTCCGTGCTAGAATCGTCGCTGGGCTCCTTCGCGACGGTGCGCCTGCGGCATCCAAACAGGATGAGGATGACAACCCCTACATATGGCCACCCATCCCAGGTGCCATCTTCCGTGTCGAGGTCCTCTGCAGTCCACTGCTCCTGGTTCTGTTTGACATCCCAGTTCCAGTTCTTCTGCTCCATTTCCACCTGGAGACGCCCCATCTCTGTCGTTAGCCGCTTCTCATGCTCCTGGAGACGATTCAGGGTGGTCAGATCTGTGATGTCGTTGACCAACAAAGGGTGATGGACCAATGCTAGGGCTGCCAGGCAAAGCAGAGGGGCTATGGCCATCTCTAATACGGTGGTCCCTGGAAAGAAGCACAAATGCCAGAGGTGTTGACAAAGAGTATCAGAGAAAAGAGGAAACAATTGTTTTAAACTTACGACTGTTCTTCCGTAACAATTCATTGGATTTCTGAGACGTCAAAATCTACAACATTAAAAAAAAAAAAAAAGGAGCTGAAAAGGGGACAGGATGGGACAATCAAGTTCATTCCGGGTTGTAACGTTTCCTAGCCTCGAATTATCCTGGGAAAAGAGGCCGCTAGCCTCCCAGTTGGGAACCCCAAGGCATTCCCAGAATTCCAAGACGTTTCCAACATCTCTGGACTGCTTAGCAGGTGTGGGAGTCTGGAGTAAGGTGTTGTGGCCCACCAGCAGAGCTGGCAGCAGATTCGGACAGTGAGGAGGTTAGGGAGGAAGAGGGGCCAGTCGTGGAGTCTGGGGAAGGCTCTGAGGAGGGCTCTGTGTCGGAGGCAGAGAGGGGGCCAGGGCCGTTTGCCAGTTATCAGCTGCCTTCAGAGTCAGACATCAGTGAGGAACAGCTGGAGCCTGTTCCCAGGGTGCGCATATGCAGAGTTGCCAGACGAAGGGAACAGCTAAAGAACAGGGGTCGACTTGGGAGTAAGGCCACAGATGGATGGTGAACGGTCCCTCCCAGAGGGAATAAAAGAGGAGCAAGAGGGGAATGGAGTTTGCAGGAGACTATTAGTTCGCTTAATTAGTTCGTGACTCTCCGAGACTCCTGGCCAAGTTTTGCAGATCTCGGCCTGGCAGCTCTCCAAGCCAGATAAGGTCTGTGACTGTAAATCCTCCCTTGAAAGACTTTTCTGGATGTGAATAAGCAGAATTCACAGTCAATTAATAAAAGGGCTTAGGTAGAATTTCCACAATAGAATTTCCTATGCCACCAGACTTGACATTTTTGGCTTGGACAACCTAGAACTACGCTGCCCATGGTCTGACCTAAAGACAGTACATAAAACTGTCTGCTACAACATCCTACCTGTCGATGACTTCTTCAGCTTCATCCTCAATAATACATGTGCAAACAATCAGATGCAAACTCAAGGTCAACCACTCCAAACTTGATTGCAGAAAATACTTCAGCAACAGAGTGGTCAACGGCTGGATTGCTCTACCTGACTCCGTTGTGACCTCCTCAAACCTTCACAGCTTCAGCCTCAGACTGTCTACTGTGAACCTCACCCCATTCCTCAGAGGTCCGTCAAGGGGGCGTGCATAAGCCTACCAGTGTGCCTACCGTCCCTGTCCTACTGTCCCCATTGATTTGTATTCGTTTCTTTCGTTCATATCCATGTTTATATTTATAGCTATCTTGTACACGTTTGATGAACTAATAAATACAAATACTCGCAAGCCACTGGCCTGCGCCCCAGAGATGCAGCTGACCGTGCAAAGTGGCATTCAGTGATCCAAAAACTCGACTCTGCACCTGAGGGAATACGCTAGGAAGGAGGAGGAAGAGGAAGAGGAAGAAGAAGAAGAAGAAGAAGAAGAAGAAGAAGAAGAAGAAGAAGAAGAAGAAGAAGAAGAAGAAGAAGAATCCATGACTATTCACCATGCCTTTCAGCGGCCTTCAGTTTTAATATCTATTATTTTTGTGGCACTTGTGTCTCTTAGTTGCTGGACATTGACACTCATCGTTTAATACAGAAGCAGAAATCCAGTCTTTCCCGCAAGCTTTTAGGAGTCTTTTGAGTCAAGCCGAATGAGAAAACCGAGTGCAATAGATCCATAATATCCCTTCCACTATATATCCATGATGGCGAACCGATGGCACGTCTGCCATCTCTGAGCACGCAAGCCGTTTCTCTTCCAGGTCTTGCTCTTCCAGCAGTGGCCATACGATGGGCACTGTTGAAAGAGTGGAGGCATTGGAAGTTCATAAGCTGCCCAGAGTGATCTTGATGAGCAGCCTATACATTTTATAAACCGAGCAATCGACAATACTGTTCCTTGGGTGGTTGAACGAACAAGCAAATTCTGTGTCTTGGGTTGTTAAACGAAAAAACCCCTCAGAAACTGCCTCTAGAATTGGCAGCCGCGATACAGGCGTGACCCTCACTTAGCAGCCATGCCAGGGGCCACTTCCTTCCCCCAACCCCAACCTACCTCTGGTGGCACGCAGGTTTTTAAGGGGCAGCGCACCTTAAACCAGGGATGCTCCATATCTTGGCTGCTCCTTCCTGGCACCACAGAACATCACTTCCTAAGTCACAATCCCAGGTTTGCTGCAGCCTCCGGGGAGCCCCATTGGCTGCTAGTTGCTGCACTAGTAACCCCCTTCCCATTGTTACTTGACTGACTGTGAAGTCACCGCTGGCCTATAAAAGGAGATCAAATTCAGGCTCCCGTCTGCAGGTTTAAGACGCCGGCATTCTTAATCCTGCCTTTGGACAGGAGGTTCGGCCGGAATCTCCCGCCAGGTCCCAGCAAGGAGAGGAAATACAGAGGTTATCGCCATGTTTCGCCTGTGGTTTAAAGCTTTTGCAACCACTTGGGGGGGAAAGAGAAATGCCCCCTCCCCATTTCTCATTCCAAAAGAGGAAAAAGCCTCACGTGATGACAACCAAGGGATTTTCCCCCCCACTACTTCCGCCACAGTGGAGCCAACTCATAGTTGGAAATCAAAACAAAATGGCAGCAATCCGTTTAAGTCCTCTGGATAAAAAACGCCTGCAGAAACGAAGAGTTTTTCTGACGGTATCAAGAGGAGAAGGAAACGTTTACGGAAATGGAAGGCCATTGTACCAGGAATCTTAATCATTAGAAGGCGGGAGGCTGAAGGTGACCAGCAAATAAGCTGCAAAACTATGTTTTGACCACAGGATGGTACCAAAGAGCGAGCCTTCCGTGTCACTCTGCTGCCATCTAGTGGCGTTCTGAACTTTTTGAAGCGCAGATGCAGGAGCCCTGGTTTAGCATATTGTGCGATTTCAGTTGAGTAAAAGGGCCTAAACTTCGAGTAGAGTAGATATTTGATGGGTGGAGGAGGAAGGGAAGAAGAAAAAGGAAGGGGGAGAGAAAAAGGAGGGAAGGAAGAGAAAAGGAGAGAGGAATGAATGGAAAGAAAAAGAAAGAAGGAAGGAAAGAAAAAGAAAGAAAGAAAGAAAAAGAAAGAAAGAAGGATGAAAGAAAGAACAAAAGAACAAAAGAAAGAAAGAGAGAGAGAGAGAGAACGAGAGAAAGAAAGAAAAAACTTTTGGAAAAGTTTCTGCTCTTTCATCTTAACCCTACCTTCATTTGTAGATGTTTTTGGGATAGTTAGTTTGTACTCGGGGTGAAGCAGTGGTGAAATCTAAAAAAAATTTGCCCCTGATTCTGTGGGCGTGGTTTGTTGGGGGAGGGTCATGTGACTGGGTGGGCCTGGCTAACTTTTTAAAGCATTTTTTTTTCTGCCGGTTCGGGCAAATAGGTAGGGGAAAATGCTTTAAAAACTGAACAAAAAGGTCCTGACGATTATTGCGTGTCTCACAGCTGATCATCAGAATCTCTTTTTTTCCAGTTTTTAAAGCATTTTTACTACCTATTTGCCAGAACCGGTAGTAAAAAAATGCTTTAAAAAGTGTGTGTGTGTGGGAGGTTCCGATGATCGCGCGGCGCAGCTCATTGTCATGGAACCTTTCTATACCCCTTTTAAAGCTTTTTTAAACTACCGGTTCGGGCGAACGTTAGCATTTTTTGCTACCGGTTCTGGTGGACTAGTCAGAACCAGTAGCACTTCACCCCTGGGATGCAGGAAGGAAAAGAAAAGGGGGAGAGGAAGGGAAAGAGAGAGAGAGAGAAGAAAGAAAGAATGAATGAATGAATGAAAGAAAGAAAGAGAAAGAAAGAAAGTGTGAAAGAGAAAGTGAAAGGAAGGAAGGAAGGAAGGAAGGAAAAGTGTGAAAGAAAGAAAGAGAAAGAGTGAAAGAGAGAAAGTGAAAGGAAGGAAGGAAGGAAGGAGTAAAAGAAAGAGAATGAAAGAAAAAAAGTGAAAGAAAGAAAATGAAAGAAAGAAAGAAAAAGGAAGTAAAAGAAAGATAGAAAGAGAAAGAAAGAAAGAAAGAAAGAAAGAAAGAAAGAAAAAAAAAAGAAAAGCATAATGAAAGCCTGGCAAACAGCAGAAAACACATTTGGGTCTGGGCAGTTAGAGTTCAAATGCCAACGCTGCTTCCTAACGGCTTGGGAGTCGGGCCGGCTGTTGACACCTGCTCGGACTGCGGTGTAAATCCACAGCAACTCCACTAAAGTCTGCAGAAGGACTCCAAATTTAACCTCACACATGGCCGTGCCCCTGAATTCTCCACCCAGAGTCTTTCTCCGACCCCAGAGTCCTTCTCTAAGTCTTGTTATGAGGTGTCACATTGCAGTGGAATAAAACGGCAATTATGGGGATGTCATGAGAGGATTATGCAGCAGGGGGTGGACAACACGATCCAAGGCGGCCATCTTAACGGAGGCCTTCTTGTTGCCGCAGCTCAAGGGAAGAAGAGAAGGAGGAGGACAGAGAGAGGGATCTGTTCCATTTGCAGGGACACCTCTGGTCCACCTGCCTGCCTAAGAAGCATCAGGTCGTTGCTGGGATCTTCTGTGGACTGAAGGTCCTTCTAAGGAGAGACGCAACCTCGAACTAAGGAGAAATTTCCTCATAACGAGAACAACGAACCAGTGGAACCGGTTGTCTTCAGAAGTTGTGGATGCTCCATCACTAGGACCTTTTAAGAAGAGATTGGACAGCCATTTGCCTGGAATGGACTAGGGCCTCCTACTTGAGCAGGAGGTTGGACCAGAAGACCTCCAAGGTCCTTTCCAACTCTATCATTCTGTTATTCTGAAATCTCATGGACCCAAATCTTTAGGGCCAAATCTATGGCCCCATCTATTCCTGCTGACTTGCGATGTGCCGAAGGGGGACACCACAGAGTTTTTGGAGAGGTTAGGCCTCTCCCCTGGGAAGGACGACCCAGCCTTAGGCTTGTCGTGGTGCGCTCCACACAAAATTGTGGGCTGAAAGAGGATTGGCCCTCCTACATTCAGCCTTTTCTTCCGTCTCTGGTTCCACGATTCCCTAAGCCACATGTCAGGGTTCCAAGCAACCCTTCGCAAACTCCAAGGCAGGTAGATTCCTCAAAGAATAGTTTTCCTGGAAATATCGTACTGGCACAACCTGGTGAAAACCGACTCTGAAAGTTCCCACTGTTTTCACACCTAATTAAAAGTTTCCCCCCCTTCCCTAAACGATCAGTCGCGTGGTCCAATCAAGGTGTCATCCTGTTGCTTGGTAACTTTGCTCCTCCTCTCTCCAACCAGCTGTGGGAGCGTCCTTGGTTCCCAGGAGAAAGTATTTTGTTTTGGCTACAAAACCCCAGCTATTTCTCTTCCCCACCCCTCCCTCTCCTTCCACTCCAGTGTGGCAACACTGAAGCTTCAAAAAGACTTTAGGGTTGACACCGTAATCCGTTCAACCTGGCACCCTCTACAGGAAGAATGCCAGTCAGGGGCCATTTTGTCCCAACTGGCTTCCTTACGATGGGAAGGGGGAATTTATTTATTTATTTATTTTATTAAATTTATACCCCGACCTTCTCCAAACGGACCCAATTATACCAGGAAGGTGTGAGTAGTAGCAAGACCCCTCGAGAAACTGATGCTGAGAACCGTCAAATAACCTTTGCAGGTTTATTTATGCCCGGCTGATGCTCTGTGCCCTGCTGTGCCAAGCCGGGTAGGGAGGGTGGGCGAGGATTCAGCAATTCCAAATCCCGCCATCAATCAGGACGGCAGCTGGTTTGAGTTACGAGGGTCCGTAGTAACGACAGCCAGCTAATCCCGGCCTCTTTAGCTGGGATTACTGTCAATCATAGTTCATTACCTTTGGGTCCAATCGGTGCCCCTCATTTTCTGGGGCTGGATGGGGTGCGCATCTCCCACTGGACCGCAGGCCCCCCCGCTGCCCTGAACGGCCTGTCATCGCAGCTATAAATAATGTGATTTGTTTGCAGAAGGACAAATTTAGCTTGTCCCAAAGGTCAAAGTGGCCGGGAGCCCAGCCTCGCTTCAAATAGTCCTCCATTAAAATGGTTCTCGTGTTTTGAGTTTCACAACCAAAGGGGGAGACAAGGCTGAGGGCAGGGAAGGTTGGAGAGGGACCCACAGGGCTCTTGGGCGTCTTTCTCCTTCGCTGACCCTGCCCAAGGAAGAACCCATGTCCTCTGAGGACGCTAAGATGGCAGGAATAGCCAACACCTCAGATCAGGCTTTGGCAACCTTAAACACTCAAAGAGCCATTTGGACCCATTTCCAAATGGAGCCACAAAACCCTTCATGTGCTTGACTATTTCCTGAGCAGCCGCAAAACGAGCATCTGTTTTTGAATGAAATGTTCGGTTTTCTTCTGAAACTTTTCTTTTCTTGGACGTATCCACGGTTGGACCTACCAGGGGTAGAAAAACACAATAAATCGCATGCCGGCAGGTGTCGCGCATTGGCGGTTGTGATGCATATGTTGAGTGACAGGGAGCCGCAGCAGAGGGATTGAAAGAGTCACATGTGGCTCCTGAGTTGCTGACCCCTGCCCCAGATGGATCTCGACAGATTCGGACACTGGGCCCTATCCCACAAAATAAAATTCAACGTAGAAAAGAGCAAGGTTTTTTATTTAGTCCCAAAGGTGCTTTTTTTCAGGAGACAACTGGTTTTTTTCCCCCCTGAAGATGTTTCACTTCTCCAAGAAGCTTCTTCAGCTCTGATTGGATGGTGGGGAATGGAAGGGTTTATATGCCTTCCAGACAGCTGGTCATTTGCATCCTTGAAGGCTTATCTGTGTCCTCAGGGTCACCCGAGTAGTGCTAATGGTTCCTGTGAGGGACGCGGTGACTCAGTGGCTGAGCTTGTCGATCAGAAAGGTCGGCAGTTCGGCGGTTCGAATCCTTAGCGCCGCGTAACGGAGGGAGCTCCCGTGACTTGTCCCAGCTTCTGCCAACCTAGCAGTTCGAAAGCAGGTCAAAAATGCAAGTAGAAAAATAGGAGCAGAGACGTCTTCGGACAGCGCTGGCTCTTTGGCTTTGAAACGGAGATGAGCACCGCCCCCTAGAGTCAGATTATTGCCTTTTTTAACATCTCCTAAAATATTTCATTCTTCTAGGAGAGGCGTGGATGCTAACTTTCTTCACAAGGCGTGAGAAGAACGGCTCTTTCTCTTCTGTACCATGTTTCCCCAAAAATAAGACAGGGTCTTGTTTTCTTTTGACCCCCGAAATAAGCCCTTGGACCTATTTTCGGGGAGCTCTTATTATTTTTGAGGTGCAGGAGGCAGCAAGCATGGTCACCTCATGGCTGCTGCTGTGTTGCAATACTTTTTGGGGATGTCTTATTTTCGGCACATGCGCTCAAACGCCCGATTGGGCTTATTATCCAGGGAGGTCTTATTTTCGGGAAAACCGGGTAGCACTCAGGATTCATTGTTGTTTCTATTCACGGATGATCCATTTTGCCAGGCAACCAATCTCCACTGGCAGCCTCATGCTCCCTGGCCCGATTTAAGCGCCCTAAATCCTACATCAGTTGACAAGAGATCAGAGATGAAAGTTTGGCCCTTCGTCCAGGCCTCTACCCCCCCTCCGTCGGTTGAAGCCCGACTGTCAACATGGGTAAACCCCCCTTTCTTCTTACCGAGAGTGGCGAGGATATCCACAAAGCCCCCGACGCGATTTCCTACTCTCCCGGCTGAGATTATCGCAATGAGGGTGAATGGGTCCCATCTGTTTTCTAAAGCCATCGCTAACACCTTGTCATCTCCTTGGGCCGAATCCACAGCTGGGCTAAGCCTACGTGAAGAGCCACCAGAATGGCAAATGGGCTTCAAACGAAGTCATGAGCTGGCAGAAATGCGGGCATGGACTTGTTGGAAGGAAACCCTGGGTCTGCATATAGCTGGGCTTTCCACAGACCACACAGAGCAACAGAGTTTGTTTTAGTTAGTTAGTTAGTTTGTCACTCATGTACAAGATAACAGGAATAAGAATAAACATGAATAAGGACACAGGAAATGGGGACAAATAAATGGGGACAGTAGGACAGGGACGTTAAGCATGCTTATGCACGCCCCCTTTACGGACCTCTTAGGAATGCGGGGAGGTCAACAGTAGATTTGAGGATGCTACAACGGAGTCAGGTAGAGCATTCCAGGCGTTGACCACTCTGTTGTTGATGTTGTATTTTCTGCAACCAACTTTGGAGTGGTTTATCTTGAGCTTGTATCTATCCTGTGCTTGTGTGTTATTGTGGTTGAAGCTGAAGTGGTCGTTGACAGGTAGGACATTGTAGTGGATAATTTTGTGTACTACGCTGAGGTCAGGCCGTAGGCGGTGTAGTTCTAGGTTGTCCAAGGCCAAAACATTTGAGCCTGGTAGCATAAGGGATTCTGTTGTGAGCAGAGTAGAGGAGTTGGAAGGGACCTTGGAGGTCTTCTAGTCCAACCCCCTGGTCAAGCAGGGGACCCTATACCATTTCAGATCAATGATCGTCCGGTCTCTTCATAAAAGGCTCCAGTGATGGAGCACTCACAACCTCTGGAGGCAAGTCATGGCGCTATGAATTGTTCTAGCTCTTCGGAAATTTCTCCTTAGTTCTAGGTTGCTCCTCTCCTTGGTTAGCTTCCATCCATTGTTTCTCGTCTTGCCTTTTGGTGCTTTGGACAGCAGTTATGGGGTTCAAAATTCTTTACTACCGGTTCTGTGGGCGTGGCTTGGTGGGCGTGGCAGGGGAAGGATACTACAAAAAAACCCTTCCCTCCCAATCAGCTGAGACTCAGGAGGCAGAGAATAGATGCGGGCGCGGCCAGCCAGAAGTGGTATTTGCTGGTTCTCAAAACTACTCAAAATTTCCGCTGCCGGTTCTCCAGAATTGGTCAGAACCGGCTGAATCCCACCTCTGAGACAGGGCAATTCACCTGAGGCAAGAGTTCGTTCTGAACGCATAACATGGAGTACAGCAATCAAAAGATGCCTTTGAGGTTAGAACGCTAAGGGCTAGAAGTATTTTGGTTAGATCATGAAGTAATGGACTTTGATGTTTAGGTGCATAAATTAAGAGGTCCCTATCGGGAAGAGGCGTGGAAGTTCAAAATGGGCTTTGGCCGCGAGATACGTTTTAGAGATCTTTCTAGGCATGGAATTTTATTAGAATTATAATAAATAATAAATTCGAATTTATTAGAATAATAACAGAGTTGGAAGGGACCTCGGAGGTCTTCTAGTTCAACCCCCTGCTTAGGAAGGAAACCCTTCACCACGTCAACTCACGATATTGTCTATATATTAAGAAAAAATTAAAAGTATTCTTTTTCCTTTTCTGTGGCACAGAAGAAAATGGAGAGTTTCCATGGGTCACACACCACCTGTTTTCAGGAGTTCTGTAGGGACCCGTCTGAGATTGATGGGAAAATGTTGACACCATTCAATTCTAGGTTCGCCGGATCTTTACGCAGAAATTCCTCTAAAGCATTTCTTTGTAAAGGATGGGGTGGGGGTGACGAGTGGGGGGGGAGGAGGGCTTAACCCCCTTGTATTTCAGATAGCTGGAGTCATTTGGGCCAAAGAGTAAAATGCTTCCCAGCGGGACGACTTCTCAGCTGTTTCCATTTCTCCCTGGATTCCAGCTTGTCTAGCGCAGCCTCAGGACAGCTGTTGGTGGATTGGGGTGGGGGCACGGGGGGGGGACTTGTCGGTCCAGAGCAAGATGGGGAGGCGGGGGGAGCTTTCACAGAGGGTGAAAGCCAGAGCAATAAGGAAAACAACGCATGGAAGTGGCGCCGGGCCATAAAAGCAGAAGGACCCATGGAATATGGGATACTCGTGCCTCGCTCCTGCTCTTAAGAAGCTAAAACTAAAGAACTGGAAAAGTGTGTGTGTGTGTGTGTGTGTGTGTGTGTGTGTGTGTGTGTGTGTGTAAAAGACGAGATAGCAAAAAGGAGGAGAAAGAAAACTTCCATTCTGTGTTTCTCCAAAAATAAGCCAGGGTTTTAGTTTTAGTTTATTTTCAATTTATAAACTTTTCACCAAAAAGGGACTCAGGGCGGTGCACAGAAAGATAAACCCCCACAATATACAAAATTTAAAAAACAATTAAACCCATACAAACCCTGTGCTAAAATTGAATAAATAGTTAAAACCATAAATACCGAATTAAAATAGTCCCTAATCTATGTCAGGCCGGCAAGACAAAAGAAATGAGCTTTTACCATACGACAGAAGAGTCGTAGGTCCGTGATGGGTCTTGGCCGCTGTGCCAACAGAGGAGATGTTTACATTGATCAAGGAGAATATTGGTAGCTCAGGGTGGGCCTGAGGGGGTGCTGGGTGCTCTCTGGGCTTGGTGGTTTTCTTGCAGGTGTAAGACAACTAGGTGACATCATCAGCACTGGTCCTTCTTCTCAGTCCTGGCACTGATGATGTTACCTAGTTTGAGTCATGAAACGTCTCCAAGAAAACAATCAAGGTCTGAGAGCACCAAGCCCACCGTTCTCCTCCTCTTCCTCCTCAATCTCCATCTAACCTTCTCCCTCTAGCACTGATTATGGAACCTAGTTTGGGTAATGGAACGTCTGCAGCAGGGGTGGGTTGCTGCCAGCATTACTACTGGTTCGGTACAAGCAATTGTGCGTGTTTACACCAAAAGGGTTCTGTGCATGCGCAAAACGTTAGAAAAGGGGGTGGGGGTATACATTTCTTGGGGTATGCCCATTTTTCACCCTCCCGCCACCTCTGCGCGCACCCTGCACTTACCTGCATCCAAAACGGGCCGCGTGGGGTCTGGTTCAAGTGGATGATGCCAGAGGGAATGTTGGTGTTCTGGGAGGGAGGAAGGGTGAGAATAAAACAATTGTAGAGGCGGAAGCCTTTCTTAAAAAACATTCCCCAATCCTGGAGGATGAAAATGGGGGAACGGAGGGGGCCATGGCTCTGCCCACTGGAGGTCAGGGAGAGGAAGACACAATTGCCAAAAGACTTAGATCTCAAAAGTGACTTTATTTCTGTATAGTACAATTTTTATTTGGATGTTTTGATGCTGTTTGGCAGCTGATTGAGGATGTTCCATGCTGATTGTCAGCATGGATTTTACAATGATATATTTGTATTTCTTTCCACTTTGTAGTACAAATGAAAATTTACTGTATTTTCTATATTTTTGTTATGAAGCCTCGGCTGGGGCAAACGACTCTGACATGGAGGTTCTCACAATGTCTTTGTGGCACCTTATTTACCCTTATCCTATTTGTATAAAGATTTGTAAAACTCAATAAAACTTTTTCAAAACCAAAACGGGCCGCGTGGGGACTCCTGGCAGGGGCAGGGTGGGATGGGCGGGGCCCGCCAGGAATGGGATTTGGGGGTTCTCTAAACTGCACCACATCTTAGCTGGAGGTTCTCCCAAACCCCTGTGAACCTCCAGAAGCCCCCCCCCCACGTAGCAGTGGTGGGGTACAACCAGCACACCCCGGTACAGGCATACGGGTGCCTGCCAGGAGCACCAGGTACAGTTCTGGTACAGTGCTCCGGAGGGCCCACCTGCCCACCTTACCGGTACTTGAGCTCTTCGGTGCTTCCGTGCACACGCATGGCGTGTACGGCGCCTGCGCAACGCTCTGCCGAGCAGCTGGAGCATTGCGGAGGCTTCACGGAGCATCGCAGGTGGTAAGTATGCATGCGTGTACTGCACGCATTCATGTGGTGGGTGCTGGTACCGGTTGCACTGGGATTGGAAGCCACCACTGCTGCGTAGCCACCCTCCTAATCGGCGGGCCTTCCAGATGTATGGGAATGCAACACCCATCACGTCTGAAGGGGTGGAAGAGACAGATTGGAGAAGGATGAATTTCAAGTTTGCGAGAAAACCAGTGGCACAAACAAGACATCCCGGACTGCGCATCAAGAGTTCTCAGAAACCTGCAGCTGTCTTGAGTGAAGATTAGGATTCCCGAGTGGCCGGCAGCCTGTCTTGAGGGCCCCAGAGATGGGAAAGCAGTCCTGAAGCGTGCCTTGGCTCCTTCAATCCTTCCCCCCCCCCTCGCAAGGAAACATGGAAACCTGACCTTCTCCTCGAGATGGCTCTGAAGCAGCCACCCCATCCCATCTTTCAAGGCCTAATTAGCCAACGAGAGTGCTGGCGTCTCCCACCTGTCTCTCCGGCCATCCGTCAGCCAGCAGCCCGGAATGCTCAGCCTGGATAAAAGCGACCCACGAAAGCTTCCTGAGCCTCCCATAGCTACCCATGATGTAGCCACGTGTCTATGGGGAGTCTCAGCCAGGTCGTGGTGGAACCCCCAAGGGTGCTTTTTCAGAAGGACGTCCTTGCTTTTCCCTTGGAGACGTTTTGGGAAACGACCCGTCTTCAAGGAAAAATAAAAGTCAAGCGGTCTTTTGAAAAAGCACCCTTGGGACATCATGTAGCCATTTCTGAAATTTATCTCCTTTAGCTTTGAACCTCTAGAATATTTCTGATCATCCTTCAGGAGCAGCTCTGAACTTCTAGAAGGCCGTCCTTCAGATCATCCTTCAGGAGCAGCTCTGAACTTCTAGAAGGCCGTCCTTCAGATCATCCTTCAGCTCTGAACCTCTAGAAGGCCATCCTTCAGATCATCCTTCAGCTCTGAACCTCTAGAAGGCCATCCTTCAGATCATCCTTCAGCTCTGAACCTCTAGAAGGCCATCCTTCAGATCATCCTTCAGGAACAGCTCTGAACCTCTAGAAGGCCGTCCTTCAGATCATCCTTCAGGAGCAGCTCTGAACTTCTAGAAGGCCGTCCTTCAGATCATCCTTCAGGAACAGCTCTGAACTTCTAGAAGGCCGTCCTTCAGATCATCCTTCAGGAGCAGCTCTGAATTTCTAAAAGGCTGTCCTTCAGATCATCCTTCAGGAGCAGCTCTGAACCTCTAGAAGGCCATCCTTCAGATCATCCTTCAGCTCTGAACCTCTAGAAGGCCATCCTTCAGATCATCCTTCAGGAACAGCTCTGAACCTCTAGAAGGCCATCCTTCAGATCATCCTTCAGGAACAGCTCTGAACTTTTTGAAGACCATCTTTCAGATCATGTTTCACTGTGGTCTTCTTTATTCAGGCTAAACATACCCACCACCACCAAACATTCCTCCAAAGGTCTTTCTTTCAGAACCCTTAATATTCCTGGGTAAAGGTTTCAGCATCCTGGGACTGGGGATTTAGTCTTCTGAGCTTTCAGACTTGTGCTGGAGCCCATCATCCTCAGGGAACACCTCTCTACTATTCTTTGCGTAGCATTTATGTGGTGCCTGGTTGTGTATGGCTTAGTTGTTCGTAAGTTGTTCACCTAATGTACTGTGAAGGATTCCCGAAGACGAACTGATTGAAGAATTAATCACCCAACTCTCTCATGAAAGAAGGCCAATATACACGTCTCTCTCCTTTCTCCTCTTCTTACCTTTTTCTCTACTCCTCTCTCCATTTCTTCCTCTCCTTTTCCTTTTCTTCTTTTTCCTTCCTCCTCTCCTCTTCTTACCCTCCCTACCCTCTCTCCTACTCTTACTTCCCCTCCCTTTCTTCCTTTTCCCTTTCTCCTTTTCCCTTTCTCCTCTTCTCTTCCTCCCCTCTCCTCTACTTTCTCCATTCCCACTTTTCCACGGTTAATATTTACATATCCCCCTCTTTAACCCGGTGTAATTTTTGGGATGGCGTTCCAGCAAACCCAGTTCTGTATTTACATAACCTATCTTAAGTTCTGATGGGACTTTCCACATCTGACCTTGCAGGAGGGGCTCTTGACTCTCAGGAAATGTAAACCCCCCTGCCCCCACCCCCACCCCAAAGCAGCTGGTGCTGAAATATGCATTTTTCAGCCTGGTCTCTGGGCGCAGGCTGAACCAAATTCTGGCCTCTCAGCTGCCATCCTTCCATCCATCCCCACTTCAGGCCAGCTTCCCGTGCCTGCTTGGGGAGACCATGGCTGATTGGCACCTGGTTAGCCTGCACTCAGCTGTCCCTGATATTTGACACACACACACACACACACACACATACACACACTCTCCTTCCTCCTGCCAAACCAAAAAAACCCATCGGCCCTGGGAAAGGGAATAATAAACACGAGAGGAGAAAGAGATGGGAGAGAGAGGGGGGGGAAAGACGTCCAGAGCAAAAGAGCCCCTTAGGATGTTGACAAGAGGAATGCCCTGCAGCTAGATGTTGATGTAGATCTGGTGGAGGAAAGTGGACCTCTTGAGAGATGGTTGCGTGGAGAGGACCTCCTTCCTGGGGACTTCAGAACTGAAGGACATCTAAACATCTCCTGAGGAAGAGTTTCGCAGCTTGCATCGTTTCCTCTTTTGTAGATCTTCTTCGAGATTGACGCCATATATATTCTCCCTCCTCCCTCTTGAGCCTCTTCCCATCCGTCCACCCCAGGACTTTCCACCAGGAAGATCCTTTGCAACCTGTGGCGCGCGAAGGAACCTCCTCCTGCTCCTCTACTCCGAACTGGAAGGAGGAGAAGGCTTTGGCTTCTGCGTCTTTGGGAACTATGTCAACCTTGTTGGATGCCTCGGATGGAAACGCAAAGGGGATACGACCACAAACTCACTCGGGAACATCCGTCATAGAACGTAGTGGTAAGGCGTGGCGTTTTGGGAGGGGGAACTTCAGGTTGGTTTGGGGATCTTGCAAAAACCGTTGACGCAGGAGGGGGATACTTTTGAGAATGTGCAACCCACAGTTCAAGTGGATTCAGTTTTATTCAATTCAATTCAATTTATATACTGCCCTTCTCCCTTCCGGGACTCAGGATAAGCGGTATCCTGTATTCAGGGTAAATCCAATCGGATTAAAGAGTCCAAGACTCGCTGGGAAATGATCCCGTCTTCCATGGTGTTGGGGAAATGCTGACGCTGTCCCAGTGTTGCCTTGGGTCAAATAAGTGGTAAGGCCACACTTGGAAGACGGCATTCAGTTTTGGTCGCCATGGGGTAGAAAAGATGTGGAGACTCTAGAAAGAGTGCAGAGAAGAGCAAGAAAGAGGATTAGGGGACTGGAGGCTAAAACATATGAAGAACAGTTGCTGGAACTGGGGATGTCTAGTTTAATGAAAAGAAGGACCAGGGGAGACATGATAGCAGTCTTCCAATATCTCAGGGGTTGTCACAAAGAAGAGGGAGTCAAACTGTTTCCTGACAGTTAGAACAATGAATCAGTGGAACAGAAGTTGCCTCGAGAAGTTGTGAATGCCCCAACCCTGGAAGTCTTTAAGAAGATGTTGGATAGCCATTTGTCTGAAACGGTATAGGGCTTCCTGCCTAGGCAGGGGGTTGGACTAGAAGACCTCCAAGGTCCCTTCCAACTCTGCTGTTGTATTATTGTATTCCATTCCATTCCATTCCATTCTATTCTATTCTATTCTATTCTATTCCAACCAACAATTTTGCCTTGGTGACGTCCCTATATTTCCGCCATGTTCTCTGCTGATGAAAAGAACTTTGTAAAACTGCCATTCCAGTGACCCTCCGGTTGTGTTTCGGCTGATGCGTGTGTTTAAAGAAGCTTTGCTGTTGGTTCAGTTGAAACAGTTCACGGAGCATTGTACAAAGCGACGTCAACAACAACAAAGAGATAAACCCGAATTTACATCCCCCAACAGCTGACTCCAAAAGGGAGGGAGGAGGATAACGAGGCTATTGTTGCAAAGTAAAATTACAATCTGAGAGAAGAGAATATTTGCAACCCAAGAGTTGAAATGAGGGAATCCTTGGTGTTCTCTGAGATTGGTGGTTTTTTAGCAAATGTTTAATCACCAAACTAGCTAACATCATCAGTGCTAGAAGGGAGTGGGGTTTGCGGAGAGGAAAAGGAGGAGGAGGAGGAGGAGGAGGAGGAGGAGGAGGAGGAGGAGGAGGAGGGGTGGTGGCTACTGTATGGTCCTTGGTGCTCTCTGGGCTTGGTTGTCTTATTGAAGACGTTTCATTACCAAACATGATAACACCTTCAGTGCTAGAAGGGAGTGAGTTTTCCACAGAGGAGGAGGAGGAGGAGGAGGAGGAGGAGGAGGAGGAGGAGGAGGAGGAGGAGGAGGAGGAGGAGGAGGAGGAGGATGGTGGCTGACGTAGGGCCCTTGGTGTTCTGTGAGCTTGGTGCTTTAATTGAAGACATTTCATTACCAAACTAGGGAACATCATCAGTGCAATGCCTGACTAGGATGAAAAGAATTAGGGAGAAGGGGAACCAAGAGGAGCTGTTTTCTCCACAGAGGCCATCATGGGGTTGCTTCTCGTTCCCCAGCAACGATTGTATTGTTTTGTTCTGTGGGATTGTATTGTTCTGCTGCAGAGGAAGTCCTTGACTTATGATTGATGGCTTAGTGACTCTTGAAAGAAATCAGGAAAGCTCTGAGGTTCAGAGCCTGGACCAAGATATTAGTCAACTCTGCAGCTAGCCTGACCGAGGCCATCTTGGAGGCTGCAGCATTGCCACACTGGAGTCGAGGGATAGGGAGGAAGGGGAACAGAGAGAGCTGGAGTTTTGTAGCCAAAACAAAATACTTTCCCTTGAGGACCAAGGACATTCCCACAGGGGACTGAAGAGAGGAGGAGTAAAGCTTCCAAGCAACCAGAGAGCACCTTGATTGGATCATGGGACTGATGGTTTGGGAAAAAGGGGGGAAACCTTTACTTTTAATTAGTTGAAAACCGCTTCCCTCCCCCCTCCCCTCCCCAAATATCCTTCTTTCTTCTTTCTCTCCAGGAGAAAATGGCGAGACCTCTCGGGGCAAATCTTCTGATTCCAGCGGTGAAGAGGAAGCAAGCTTGGGTCAAAAGAAAGCGCGTAGGCACCGAACCCATTTCACCAGCCAGCAGCTGCAGGAGCTGGAGGCTACGTTTCAGCGAAACCGCTACCCGGACATGAGCACAAGGGAAGAGATCGCAGGCTGGACCAATCTGACGGAGCCGAGGATAAGGGTGAGGATCCCTGTAGGACAGTGTTTCTCAACCTTGGTGAGTTGAAGTCCTGTGGACTTCAACTCCCAGAATCCCCCAGCCAGCACAGCTGGCTGGGGGAATTCTGGGAGTTGAAGTCCACAGGATTTCAAGTCACCAAGGTTGAGAAACACTGATGTAGAAAGAGCCGATGGGTGGGGGGCGGGGAGAAGGGAAATGGTCCTCAAATTAGCTCAGCCACACCAATGATGGATCACGGAAGACGAGAGTAGCTTGCAAGCCAATCCTTGGCAAGATCAGAGTTTCTTGGCCTACCCTTCTTTGAAGGGTGAATATTCACTTTACAATGCCTTGGTGTTATAAATCGATCAGAGAGGTCGGCGGTTCGGCCATTTGAATCCCTAGCGCCGCGTAACGGAGGGAGCTCCCATGACTTGTCCCAGCTTCTGCCAACCTAGCAGAAGCACGTCAAAAATGCAAGTAGGAAAACAGGGACCACCTTTGGTGGGAAGGGAACAGCTTCCCGTGCGCCTTCGGCGTTGAGTCATACCAGCCACATGACCACGGAGACGTCTTCGGACAGCGCTGGCTCTTCGGCTTTGAAACGGAGATGAGCACCGCCCCCTAGAGCCAGGAACGACTGGCACACATGTGCGAGGGGAACCGTTATCTTTTCCTTGGTAATATCACACTTGGAATACCACATTGGTCTTCGATCGTCACAATCTAAAGAAGAGTGCAGAGAAGAGCAACCAAGAGGATTAGGGGACTGGAGGCTAAAACATACGAAGAACGGTTGCCGGAACTGGGCAGGTCTAGTTTGATGAAGAGAAGGACCAGGGGAGACAGGATAGCAGCCTTCCAATATTTGTGGCCACAAAGATGAGGGAGCCAAGCTATTCTCCAAAGCACCTGAGGGCAGGACAAGAGGCAATGGGTGAAAATGTCTATAGAGATTCTCCATCCTCCAGGTCATGGCTGCCTGAAAGACATTTTGCTTCTCTTCCAAGAAGCTTCTTCAAAGAAAAACCAGAAACTCCAGTTTCCTCTTGACAAAAGCACCTTTTTGGACATCTCACCATGTTGATTTCTTGATCTGCTCTACCTAGGAGCATTGAACATTCCAAAGGTGCTTTTTTTCAAGAGGCCCCTGGACTTTCTGGGTTTTCCTTGGAAGACATTTTGCTTCTCTTCCAAGAAGCTTCTTCAGCTCTGATTTGGACGGTGGGGAATGGAAGGATTGATGTTCCTTGCAGACAGCTGGTCATTGAATCATGACCTGGATGACTGGGAATCGCCATGGACTTTTAGCTAGGCGTAGAGCCGAAGAATCTTCTGGGATGAGAAGCAAAACGTCTTCAAAGAAAACCAGAAGGTCCAGTTACCTCTCGGAAAAAAAACACACCTTTGGTGATAACCAGGACCCGGAGGATGGAGAATCTAAATCGAGATTTACTAAGCTTAAAACTTTCTCATAAGTCTCCTCCTCTTTTTCACACTGCAGTGTTTTTCTCCTCTGCACATTCCATTCCCAGTTGTGTGGAGACTGTATTCTTGTTGGAAATTTGGGGGGTGGGGGGTGGAATTGAGTGACAGTGCATCTGGAAGACAGCAGAAGGAGAAAGACGGGGAAGGAAACCTTGCGTAAATCACCACGAAACGATGGGACGAGAAGTCCGATTTGAAGTTTGCAGGCTGGCTGTTGCTGCAACACTTTTCTGATTGTCTTCCCTTTTTAAAAACAGCAAAAACACACGTCCTGCGATTGTTCACGCATTCCTCGAGGAAAGCGTGGAGAATGGGACAAACTGAAAGCATTCATCGATGGATCTTGCGACTGTCAGTCAATATACGTCTCTCGGGAGAGCGTTGCGGGATCCCGTTTGAATCGGTCCCCAGGATCAGAGGTTAATTCCTCCAAGTCTTGTCTCTAGAATGGGACAGGGGTTCCCAACATTTTATTTATTTATTTATTTTATTTTATTACATTTATATCCCGCCCTTCTCCGCAGAGGACCCAGTTTTCTACAGTTTTCTAGTTTATGGATTTATTTATCAGCACAAATGCAACCCAAATGTAACAAAGGCAACGAAAAAAATAGCTTTCTGCCTGGATGGCTCCTAGGGTGAGCCGAAAGAGAGAAAAGGGAAGCCGTTCTGCTCCCTCCCATATTCGGGGCATACAAGGGTGTTGTGACACAATGCATACATACATACATACATGCTGGTCTTGTTGTATTCGGGTCTTTTCCTGTGTAAGAATGAGGTTGTCTCTGCAAACCAAAGTCTGAAGATGGCGAGTGAGACCTCGCCGAAACGTTGCCAAGACAATCTCATTCTTACATGGGATCTACAACAAAATCTACGAAAACAAATGTATGTATGTATGTATGTATTGTGTCACAACACCCTTGTATGCCCCGAATATGGGAGGGAGCAGAACTGCTTCCTTTTTCTGTCTTTCGGCTCACCCTAGGAGACCATCCAGGCAGAAAGCTATTTTTTATGTTGCCTTTGTTACATTTATTTATCAGCACAATTGCAACACACACACACACAGAATTTATTTTTATATAGGTAGGTAGGTAGGTCGATAGATACCATATTTTTCGGAGTATAAGGCGGACCTTTTTCCCTAAAAAAGAGGCTGAAACTCTGGGTGCATCTTATACACTGAATACAGCATTTTTGGCCTCCCGAAACTCTGCCCCCTTCGCAAAAATGAATGTGCAGAGTTATATAACTGTAACTGTAACTGTAACTGTAACTGTAACTGTAACTGTAACTGTAACTGTAACTGTAACTGTAACTAACTCTAACTGTAACTGTAACTCTAACTCTAACTATCTATCATCTATCTATCTATCTATCTATCTATCTATCTATCTATCTATCTATCTATCTATCTATCTATCTATATATCTATCTATCTATCTATCTATCGTATTTTTCGGACTATCAGACACACTGGAGTATAAGACGCACTAAGATTTTAAAGAGGTAATTTTAAAAAAAAGGTTTTTGCACTCTGCAGGCCTCCTTTGCACACCTCATTTTTTGCAACAACAAAAAAGGGGCATGCAGAGCCTTGGGGGGCTCTTAGAGTGCTCCTGGGGGCTGGGGGAGGAGCAAAAACTGGACAATTTTTTGCAAAAAAAAAAAAAAAAAGGACATGCAGGGGTTTTGCAGGCCTGCAGAGTGCAAAAACGTTTTTTTTAAAATTCCGGTAGTTTGGAATCCTTCCTCAGCCTTGCATAACGGTGTGCTTGTTTTCTGCTCTCTCTCCTGACCCGTCTCTTTTCTTTCCAGGTTTGGTTTAAGAACCGACGCGCCAAATGGCGCAAAAAAGAACGCCACCAGCAGACGGAGCTTTGCAAAGGAACCTTTGGGTCGCAGCTGAATGGGTTGAGCGGTAACCCTTACGAAGACCTTTACCCCACCTACGCCTACAACACCTGGACTCCCAAGGGGCTACACAGCAGCCCCATCCACGGCAAAGGCTTCCAGCTCTTCAACTCCATCAACCTCAACTCTTTCGCGCCCCAGAATGTGTTCCCCGCAGCCGCCGGGCCTTCTCTGCCTGGAGTTCCGTCTCTGGAAAACTTCAACAGCATGGCAAGTCCTCCAGGGCACTCAGGATCCATGTACGGGCCTGGCGCACCTTCGCCCTACATGTACAGGGACCCCTGCACCTCAGGATTGGCGGGATTGAGACTCAGAGCGAAACAGCCACAACCCGCTCTCGGTTACGGCGTTCCCCAAAATGTCAGCCCCAGCTCTAGCCAGTATCCTCTCGACAGGCCGGTGTGACGCTGGGTTGCAGGTTGAGAGATGATCAGAATTGCATCCCATTAAGTGTAAATATATTACCCAAAGCAGGGGGGAAATCCAGCAGGTTCTGACAGGTTTTGGAGAACGGGTAGTGGAAATTTTGTGTAATTCGGAAAACGGGTAGCGGAAATTTTGAGTAGTTCGCAAAAACGGTAGTGGAAATTTTGAGTAGTTCAGAAAACCGGTAGCGGAAATTTTGAGTAGTTCAGAGAACCAGTAGCTGAAATTTTGAGTAATTCAGAAAACCGGTAGCGGAAATTTTGAGTAATTCAGAAAACCGGTAGCGGAAATTTTGAGTAGTTCAGAGAACCAGTAGCGGAAATTTTGAGTAATTCAGAAAACCGGTAGCGGAAATTTTGAGTAATTCAGAAAACCGGTAGTGGAAATTTTGAGTAGTTCAGAAAACCGGTAGTGGAAATTTTGAGTAGTTCAGAGAACCGGTAGCGGAAATTTTGAGTAATTCAGAAAACCGGTAGTGGAAATTTTGAGTAATTCAGAAAACCGGTAGCGGAAATTTTGAGTAATTCAGAAAACCGGTAGCGGAAATTTTGAGTAGTTCAGAAAACCGGTAGTGGAAATTTTGAGTAGTTCAGAGAACCGGTAGCGGAAATTTTGAGTAATTCAGAAAACCGGTAGCGGAAATTTTGAGTAGTTCAGAAAACCGGTAGTGGAAATTTTGAGTAGTTCAGAAAACCGGTAGCGGAAATTTTGAGTAGTTCAGAAAACCGATAGCGGAAATTTTGAGTAATTCAGAAAACCGGTAGCGGAAATTTTGAGTAGTTTGGAGAACCGGCAAATGCCACCTCTGGCTGGCCCCAGAGTGGGGAGGCAATGGGGATTTTGCAGTTTCCTTCCCCTGCCACGCCCACCAAGCCACGCCCACAGAACCTGTAGTAAAAGAAAATTGAATTTCCCCACTGACCCAAAGCCGCAGGAATGCGGAAGGGATGTTCACACCCAAGCCAGAGTATCCAAATAACATTTTCTATTGGAAGGATGACTGCTTTGGTGGAAAAGTCCGGGCGATTGACCTGTCTTTTCATGAATTAGTTAAATATAAATCTGTGTTTTGCAACCTCGGCCACTTTGAAGGTGTGCGGACTGCAACTCCCAGAATTCTCTAGCTAGCATGGATGAACTGAGGTCAATCGATAATTTTCTGACAATGAGAACCATCAACCGATGGAACAGAAGTTGCCTTCGGAAGTTGTGGGAGCCTCATCCCTGGAGGCTTTCCAGAAGAGCCTGGACTGCCATTAGTCAGAAATGGTTCAGGGTCTCCTGCTTGAGTAGAGGGGTTGGACTAGATGACCAATCTGGGTCCTCATTTGACTCAACTCCGAAGGGCGGAAGGCTGAGTCAACTTTGAGTCATTCAGGATCGAACTCCTGGCTGCGGGTAGAGTCAGCCTGCAGTAATGCATTCTAACCACTGGGCCATCGTGGCAAGAAGGAAGGAAGGAAGGAAGGAAGGAAGGAAGGAAGGAAGGAAGGAAGGAAGGAAGGAAGGAAGGAAGGAAGGAAGGAAGGAAGGAAGGAATAGCACTTAGACATATACTGCTTCATAGCGTTTTCCAGCCCTCTCTAAGCGGTTTACAGAGTCAGCCTATTTGCCCCCAACAATCTGGGTCCTCATTTCAACAACCTTGGAAGGATGGAAGGATGAGTCAACCTTGAGCCTGTTCAGGATCGGACTCCTGGCTGTGGGCAGAGTCACATTGGTTGATTATTATTTTTTTGCAAATCTATTGCCAACAAGTTAAAAACCAGTCAGAGTGTCGCAACTGATTTTCTCCTTCCTCTTCTCTTCGGGTGGACGGTTTTCGGAAGGTCCTCCTTCTCTACGGATGAGCGTGTCAGATGGAAGCTCTCTCTTTTTAATCCCCATAATCCATCCTTCCCCTCCAGGTGCCCTCTAGATATCTTAGGCCAAGCCCGCCCCCCCAATCACGTCTAACGAGGCTCTCTGTTGCTCCTTCTGCTGCCCTTCCAAATTAAGAACGTCCTTGAAAACTATCTGGGGACCTTTAATCGTGTCCTTTTTGCCTTATCCATCTGGAAGTGCAGCTGGTAAATTTAGAACTAATAAAAGGAGATACTTCTTCACTCAGCGTGTCGCCCGAGAGTGGAATTCACCATCGTAGAAGGCAGCCTTGGCCTCCACGGAAGCTGAGAGCGGCTCTCCTACTACTACTACTACTACTACAAGTCCATAGTTAGTTATTTTATGTTTACTGCTATTTTAGGATTTGTGTCATCTCTGTCTCTCTTTCCTATCTATCTATCTATCTATCTATCTATCTATCTATCTATCTATCTATCTATCTATCTATCTATCTATCTATCTATCTATCTATCTATTTATCTAATCATCTAGCTCTACATCCATCCATACCTATCTACCTATCTATCAATCTATCGTCTCTCTCCCCCCACCTAGCTATCTTATATATCTCTATACCCATCCATCCATCCATCCATCATCTACCCATCTACTTACCTTTCTACCTACCTTTCTACCTACCTACCTATCTCTTATCTCTCATCTAACAATCATCTATCTTACGCATCATCTCTCTATATCCATCCATCCATCCACTTATCTACCTCCCTATCTATATCTTATCAATCGTCTATCAATTATCTATCCATCCATCCATCCATCCATCCATCCATCCATCCATCTATCTATCGTCTCCCTCTCTTTCTCTCTCTCATGTATCATCTATCTCTCTATCCATCCATCCATCCATCCATCCATGCACCCATCCACTTACCTACCTATCTACTGTATATCTTATCTATCATCTATCAATTATCCATCCATCCATCCATCCATCCATCCATCCATCCATCCACTTACCTACTTATCTACTGTATATCTTATCTATCATCTATCAATTATCCATCCATCCATCCATCCATCCATCCATCCATCCATCCATCCACTTACCTACCTATCTACTGTATATCTTATCTATCATCTATCAATTATCCATCCATCCATCTATCTCTGTCATCCATGTGGCTGTATAATGTTTTAACTGTATAATATTTTGACTGTAACCAGAGACATTTAGAAAGCAGGTCACAGGCAGATTTCCCCCCCCCCCTAAAATAAATAAATAAAATGTGCTTGCAGACATTTGGAGTTTCCCACGGTGAATCAGCAGGGAGAGGTGGGGACGTTTTATTTTGGATTGGAACCTCCTCACCAGCAGTCCCTTTGAGGAGAGGAGACCAAACAGCGATTCTTATTGTGTGTGTCCCTGGGGAAGGAAAAGGTTGAGAATTCCAAGATTTGGGCTGGGGAAATTGGTCCAAGGGAGGAGCATTATCAAGGGATCATTCCTCTTTGTTGTATCTCACCTTTAAATGCCTTCAAAGATAGACTGACCATATGGAGATATGCTCACCAAGACAACTAAGAACAGAAAAATCTATGTAGCCCAGGGGTCTCCAGACCTGAAAACTTCAAGACTTGTGGACTCCCAGAATTCCCCAGCCAGCAGGAGTGGAAGTCTTGAAGTTTGAAGACCCCTTATAGTACAGTATAGTCTTTATTGTCATTATACATCATCAGGGTTGGGTTCCTGCCAGTTCTAACCTCTCCTATAGAAGAGGTTCCACAAATCTACAGGGCCGTTTAGAACCGGTTCCAGCTCCCTCCCCCCGCCCGCCTGCCCATCATCAGGAGGAAGAGCGAGAGGAGGAATTCTGGGAGTTGAAGTCCACAACTTAAAGTCTTAAAGCTGTTAGGTTTGAACACCCCTGGGGTTTTTTTCCCCTAAAGGGTGAGGGGTGCGGGGGGCTTGTCATTTGACAGCTTTAAGACTTGCATGCTTCAAATGCCAGAGTTCCTGAGCCAACATTTTGGTTGCTAAGCAAGAGCATTGTTAAGTGAGGTTCACCACATTTTAAAACTTGGCCACGCCCACACAGTCACATGACTGCCAAGCCATTCCCACTCAGTCACATGGCCGGCAAGCCACTCCCACAAAGCAGGCCACACCTACAGAAGAGGCTCTAAAAATTTTTGAAACCCACCACTGTACATCATGTATACAACAAAATTGGCTTTAGCCTCACTGGTGTGATCCATGACCAAAAATACAAACAACTTAAATAGCATAAAGCAGGGGTCTCCAACCTTTGCAACTTTAAGTCTGAAGGACTTCAGCTCCCAGACTTCTCCAGCCAGCTTTGCTGGCTGGAGAATTCTGGGAGCTGAAGTCCTTCAGACTTAAAGTTGCAAAGGTTGGAGACCCCTGGCCCAGGCCCTGACACTGACAGCTTTGCTGGCTGGAGAATTCTGGGAGCTGAAGTCCTTCAGACTTAAAGTTGCAAAGGTTGGAGACCCCTGGCCCAGGCCCTGACACTGACAGCTTTGCTGGCTGGAGAATTCTGGGAGCTGAAGTCCTTCAGACTTAAAGTTGCAAAGGTTGGAGACCCCTGGCCCAGGCCCTGACACTGACAGCTTTGCTGGCTGGAGAATTCTGGGAGCTGAAGTCCTTCAGACTTAAAGTTGCAAAGGTTGGAGACCCCTGGCATAAAGGATAATCCCTATGCAAGTAATTAGGAAAAGAAAGAAAAACTAGTCATATATTTCCACATGCCTGGAGTGATTGTGGTTGTGTTTAAGAGTCTGGCAGCCCAAGGATAGAAACTATTTTTAAAACCTATTTGTCCGGCTGGCTGTCCTTCGACGTCTGTTGCCCGATGGTAGAAATGCAAAGAGACACTGACCAGAGTGTGAATCATCTCTGAGTCTCTTCCTTACTCTGCTAAAGCAGCGAGACCTGGCGAGGTCACCCAGCGGTGTCAGAAAGCAACCAATGGTTACTTGTGCCGAATTGATCCCTCTCTGTAGGGCTTTCCTGCCTGTACTATAATGCAGTATGTGAGGACACTTTCTATGGGTAGACTGATAGAAAGGTCATCAGCTGTTGTTCCACCTGATTGTTTCGCAGGGCTCTGAGAAAATGAAGTCAGGGTTGGGATTCAAATAATTTAGCAACCGGTTCTCTGCCCTAATGGTTTCCTCCAACAACCAGTTCATTCAACTGCTCAGAAACTTAACAGCCGGTTCTCCCGAAATGGTGCGAACTGGCTGAATCCGACTACTGAATGGAATCTCTGTTGGGCCTTCTGTCAGGCCTGCAGCTCTCTTTGGATCTCTGGCCTGCCACACTTTCTATTATTCTACTATGCATTTTCTATTGTGGGAAAATGGGAGGAGGGATTGTATGGAGTTAGATGATAGGTAGCCATAACAACGTTCTTTCTAAAAAGCCAAGGTCATCCTTTGTTTTTTCACTTCTGCACCTGACAGGAACTGGACGGGTGGAACTGCCAGCATGGCAGTGGAGAATTGGACCATGGGATGGACTTGTGGGTGTGGATGGGGGGGGGGGGGCAAGATCGTGAACTTTCAACTGGGTGTGAAAAACTGGGAAGCTTTCAGATTTGGGTTTTCCCAGATGTGCCAACCTGGCTTTCTTAATAAATGGGAACCTTGAGGAATGCTTTGCCCCGGACTCTGATTTACTTTTGGATGCTATCTGGAACCCTGACAGTAGCACCATCTCCTTTTGTCTTAGTAGTATTTAGATGTGAGTTGTTTTTTGTGAACAACATGCGGATACCTTCTGGACTTCTTCCCTGTATGCTGATTATAAAGCTGAACAAATTGACAGGCGAGGAAGACAAAGGAGACCCCATTGAATGAATCCCCTTGCCTAAATTCCAAATTTGACTTTTTGAAGACTATGACTATTGGGTGTACGGTCTTGGTCGTAGGTTTTCTAAGTCAATGGCCTTTTTTGGGGTAAGAGGGGGCATGTTACAGTGCAGCAGAGGGCCTCTTGGTTCTTCTGGTTCAGGGGTCTCCAACCTTTGCAACTTTAAAGGACTTCAGCTCCTTTTTGGTAAGAGGGGGGATGTTACAGTGAAGCAGAGGGCCTCTTGGTTCTTCTGGTTCAGGGGTATCCAACCTTTGCAAGGTTTCAGAAGCTGGCTGGAGAATTCTAGGAGCTGAAGTCCTTCAGACTTAAAGTTGCAAAGGTTGGAGACCCCCTGTTCTGGTTGATACCAGCTCCTGGTGAATTGAGGCCTTTTGGCTACATCTAAAAATATCTCTGGCGTAAACAAGCCATCAGCCTCCTGGAACAGAGCCTCTTGAGAGAATGCTAGGGGGTATTTTAGTCCCCCTACAAAGGAAGCGATGGGACCGTGGGGCACCTATAAACAGCCCTTGCCCTCCTCGGTCCACTTGGAAGAGGTCACTGGGACATGTCCTCAAAGAACTTTTGCTGCATCAAGATTGCGATTGTCTCCGTGCTCGGTGTGGCCCCCGTGGGAGAATCCAACACAGCATCTGAGCAAGCAAAGCACAGAGGATCAGGGCACCTGTGGCTTGCAGAGTCAGGCTGTGGCCCCTCGTCAAATGACGCACGCACACTTTTCAGATCATTAATGGGTTTTCTCAGTTCCTTGTTTTCTATTTACAGTATTTGCACTTTGCTTTTTTGGGGTCTTTTTTTCCCAAATGTGAACAGAATAACGCAGAAAACAGAAGGCAGAACAGAACCGATTAGAATAGAATAATGCAGAACAGAACAGAAGAAGAGAATAAGGCAGAAGAGAATAAAATGCAGAATAAGGCAGAACAGAACAGAAGAAATAACAGAATAAAATGCAGAGCAGAACAGAAGGAAGAATAAGGCAGAACAGAACAGAAGGAAGAACAGAACAAAACAGAACAGAAGGAAGAAAGAATAAGGCAGAACAGAACAAAACAGAAGGCAGAACAGATTAGAATAGAATAATGCAGAACAGAACAGAAGGAAGAAGAGAATAAGGCAGAACAGAACAAAACAGAAGGCAGAACAGATTAGAATAGAATAATGCAGAACAGAACAGAAGGAAGAAGAGAATAAGGCAGAACAGAACGAATAACAGAATAAAATGCAGAGCAGAGCAGAACAGAAGAATAAGGCAGAACAGACCAGAAGGCAGAACAGAACAAAACAGAACAGAAGGAAGAACAGAACAAGGCAGAACAAAATTATTCTATTCTATTTCCTATTCTATTCTTCATTCCAATATTTATTCTGTTCCATTCTATTCCATTATTTCCTATTCCATTCCATTCCACTCTACGACTGGAGAATAATTGGTCCGGCATGGTAGAGGGTGGGAGGGGGTCCGACTAGAAACCTCCGGGGGCCCCTTCCCGCTCCCTTCTTTCCTTTTCATCATCGCTAACCGCCAACTCCCCCCCCCCCCCCCCCCACGCCGTCCCTTTCAAGAGAGGCGAAGCGGAACTCAAGCCGTCGAAAAGAACCCGCACGTCTAGAGCGCGTGCCAAAGGGCGTCCCCTCTAGGCACGTTGCCGTACGTCACGCTCCCCTCCCTCCCTCCCTCCCTCAGCCCGGCCGCCCGGAAAGAGAGGGAAGAACTTCCGGAGCTGACCCGGAACCGGAAGCTCCAAAACGTGTGGCGTTTCCCCCTTTCTGCCTGTGCGTGAGGGAATCGTTACTTGGGAAGAGCGAGAGAGGCCCAGAGCGGCGGGAGAAGGCGGGGAAGGCCCAGCTGAGCAGGGGCGGAGGAAGAAGCCGCCGCCGCCGCCATGGCGGACGTAACCGCCCGGAGCCTGCAGTACGAGTACAAGGCGGTGAGTGAAAGGCCGGGGTGGGGGCCTCCTCCTTGGGCCCCGCGGGGAGTGGAGGGAGCCGGCTCCCAGCCGTGGGGAGGCTCCAGGCGCCGGGAAGGGAGGCCTGGCCGCTTCTCTCCTCTTCTGAGGACCCTTGTGTGTGTGTGGGGGGGGAGGAATGGGGGGCGCAGAGAAGGGGGCTCTGGGGGGGGGATCCTTTAGGCCACGGGTCTGCAAAGAATGGCTGGCTGGGGAATTCTGGGAGTTGAAGTCCACCAAGTCTTAAAAGAGGCAACTTTGCAGACCCCTGCTCTATTCTACGGCTTTACAGGTGGTCCTCGACTTTACGACCACTCGTTTAGCAGAGAGGGTAGAATGGGGAAAGTGAACGGAATAGAATAGGAAAAAGAATAGGAACAAGGCAATAGGATGGGGAAAAAAATAGAATAAAAAAATAGAACAGAGGAAGGAATAGAAAATAGAATAGAAAAATAGAATGGAAAAAAAATAGAATCTAGAAAAGAAAAAAATAGAATAGAGAATAGAAAAAAGATTAGAATAGAATTGAAAAAAAAGAATAGGGAATAGAATAGAAAAAAAACAGTAGGAAAAATGGAATAGAAAAGGGAATAGAATAGAAAAAACAAGAGAGAGAATAGAAAAAAGACAATATAGAATAGAATAGAAAAAAGAGAATAGGATAGAGCATAGAACAGCACAGAATTTTTTATTTAGCCACATGTGATCAGACACACAAGGAATTTGTCTCTGGTGCAGAAGCTCTCAGTGTACATACAAACAGTAGATCATGAAGTCACCAAAGTTACGACGGTATTGAAAAAAAAGGGCCGTTTTTCATGCTGACGACCCTTGTAACGTTTCTACCATGGTCATGTGATTTACATTAGGATACTCGACTCACATTTAGGCTTGTGATTCTGTGGCGATTAACTAATTTCAGGGTAATGATACAAAAAGGCGCCTTTCATTGTAATGGGATTGGCTTAGGCATGCCTGACTGCAAACGTTAAGAAAGAAATGCTTGAAATAAATTGCTGTACAGCTTTTACCGTGTTGCTGATCTCTCTCTCTCTCTCTTTCCCTTTTCTCTTGTCCACCTGTGCATCAATTCTTTCAGAACTCTAATCTTGTGCTTCAAGCGGATCGGTCTCTGATTGACCGGACCAGACGCGATGAGCCCACGGGAGAGGTCTTATCGTTGGTTGGGAAGCTGGAGGGCACCCGCATGGGTGATAAAGCCCAAAGGACCAAACCCCAGATGCAGGAAGAAAGAAGAGCAAAGTAAGCAATTATGGGTTGGTCGCCTACTCATATCATACGTCTTCTTGTGTCATATCCGTCATTGGACATTAGGGATCATGTTGGCGATCCTGTTTTCATCAACTGCAGCACAAAAAAGGTTTTGTCCAAACTGGTCCCTTAGATTTTGAAGCCATGATGTTCTTCTTCTGCCTGGACCTCATTGTTGTGTTGCGGAGTTGGCAGAAGATTCGGACAGTGAGGAGGGTTGGGGAGGAACCTGGGCCAGGCCTGGAGTCTTTGGAAGGCTCTGAGGAGGGCTCTGCGTCGGAGGCAGAGAGGGGTCCAGGGCTGTCTGGCATTTATCATCTGCCTTCGGAGTCAGACATCGGTGAGGCAGAAGAACAGCTGGAGTCTGTTCCCAGTGTGTGCATGCACAGAGTTACCAGGCAAAGGGAGCACCTAAAGAACAGGGGTCGACTTGGGAGTGAGGCCACAGGTGGACGATGAATGGCCCCTCCCAGAGGAAATAAAAGAGGAGCGGAAGGGGAGTGGAGCTTGCAGGAGACAAGTAGTTTGCTTAATTGGTTTGTGACTCTCCGAGACTCCTTGCCAAGTTGTGCAGAGATTGGTCTGGCAGCTCTCCATGTCAGATAAGGTCTGTGACTGTAAGTCCTCCCTCAAAAGACCTGGCTGGATGTGAATGAGCAATTAATAAATTAATTAATAAAAGTTTTTTTTTTATTGGGACAAGGAGTTTGCTACAGGCTCTTGGTAAGCCTCGGTCAGAACACTTGTTTGCCTTCAATCTTTCCTTGGAGGATTCATTATCATATTTAATTGACTGAATTCCAGAGTGGGATGGATCTGCCATGTTCATTGCATCTTCTGCTTATGATACTGTTGTATACCGATGTCCCAGCACAGCGTGTTCAGTTGATCAGAATATTAAACGTTTCCAGGTCATCTTCTCAGAGAGCCTGGAAAACTTGCACTAAAACCTAAAAACTGAAGAGGTTCACATTGAAGAGCCGGAAGAAACAATTGGGATTAGGCAATATGAATTGATAGAAGTTGAGGCCTGGGGTGGAGAAAATTTCAAACAGCTCAAGATGAGCTAATGAGAACGTTTCTCTGTACGTAGGAAAAGAAGGTTTTTATTGTGCTTCAAGATGAGAAGGGTTGGGCTTCAGGATGGTTGGTTATCTCAGAGAGAGAGAGAGAGGACTTCAGGAGTTTGAAATGCACTGGCACAAGATAGGTACCAAGCAGAATAACAGGGGAACCAGCTATACTTTTATCAGGCTGGGGACAGGTTTTTCAACTTCTCAATAACTCGGCGTAAGAATATTGTTACCAAAGGAGAGGATTGGGGGTATGGGGAGGGGAAGGATGGATGTTTAAAGAGATGGGTTTCTAGTTACTGGGCAGTTTTTAAAAAAGTTTTTTTTTAAATCTCTTACCTATGATGGCAGGTATACATTCACATAGTTGTTATTTATATGTATCACTTTTACACATTGGTTGTTCCATTTAAAAGGTTAAAATATACATTCTGGGTTTGCTTTGCTTACCATCTTTTTTTTTTGTATCAACTATCATTATCATTATATTATTTTGCAGTATCACCATCCTACTTTTTCCTTTCTTTTCTCCCTCCCGCCACTACTGTCTTCCTTCCTCCTCCTCTCTTCTCCCTTTCCTTCTTCCCTTGCCTCTCCTAATTACTGGGCAGTTTTAAAGGAGGATCCTGGACTGAATACTGAGCAATTAAAATACCGTTCACATCAGAATAATTTTGATTGGGACAGAGAGAAAATGCACCTTTGTGTATCATGAAAAATCCCCAGAGCTTTCCTGACTGTCCATTAAATAGATTTTCTGACTGCCAGCTAATCTTCCTCTCGGTTTTTCTAGGCGGCGCAAACGTGATGAAGACAGGCATGACATAAACAAGATGAAAGGCTACACACTGCTCTCCGAGGGTATTGACGAGATGGTAGGGATTATCTACAAGCCCAAAACGAAGGAGACTCGGGAAACCTATGAAGTTTTACTGAGCTTCATTCAGGCAGCTCTGGGGGATCAGGTGAGTGAAAAACAGGTGCCGCCTTTGTCCTACGTGAGCGTTCATAATTATTCTACTTTGCATCCAGTATTTGCACTTTTTGTGAAAAAGCTATAGGAGACCACAATTGAGCTCCTGTGTAGAAACACAATCAGATCAGCTTGTGAAGTTCTTTATCCTTTCTGTAGAGACCACTGGAATTGAAGGGTCAATACATTTTAAGAAATAAATAAAATAGAGGTACATTAACACTTTAAGATGATCAGGTTTTATTTTTTGCTGTTTCTGTCAGCTGAGTGAAATGAATGTGTCATTTGGAAACTACTTCAGTGTTTGGGAAATTATTTTTTTCTGGTATTCTTGAGTTGCTGAATATTCTCATGCTGTGTTAAAGAAAGAAAGCTGGTGCCTCATTATTTTTATCCTTTTATGGATAACTTAATCCAGTCTTTTTTCTATAGGCACACTTAGATAGGATTCCTGATGTTTGAACTGACTTTGGATTTTTTTTAAAAACCACGATCGTTCAGCGGCGTAGCTGAAGTATTATCAAAGAATTGCTTCCAATTATGTTGTCTTTCTGGCTTTTGGCTTTCCAAAACATGTTTATGGCTCCCTAATTCAGACAGTGGGACAAGGCAGCTCAGTGGCAAAAAGGTTGAGCTTGTCGATCAGAAAGGTCGGCAGTTCGATGATTTGAATCCCTAGCGCCGCGTAACGGAGTGAGCTCTTGCTCCTTGTCCCAGCTTCTGCCAACCTAGCAGTTCGAAAGCAGGTAAAAAATGCAAGTAGAAAAATAGGGACCACCTTTGGTGGGAAGGGAACAGCGTTCTGTGCACCTTCGGCGTTGAGTCATGCCAGCCACACTGAAATCGAAACTGGCTGTTTGCTGCAAGGAGGCAAATTGCTGGGAGGCAGAGGCAGATCCCCCTCCCCTCCAAAAAGCTAGATGCATCTTATACTTCGGAGCGTCTTATACTCCGAAAAATATGGTATGTGCCGTCCTGTTGGGGCAAATATGGGCACATGCAGTCCCACAAATAAGTCCTAAGATACAGGGTAAATTTTCTCAAGTTTTCATCCCTGAAACTGGGCACAGAAGGAATGGTATCAATTGATTATTATTTCTTTGCAGCCTCGAGACATTCTCTGCGGAGCTGCCGATGAAGTGCTGGCTGTCCTGAAGAACGAGAAGCTACGCGACAAGGAACGGCGGAAAGAGATCGACCTCTTGCTGGGCCAGACAGACGACACCCGTTACCACGTCCTGGTTAACCTGGGCAAGAAGATCACAGATTACGGCGGAGACAAGGAGATCCAGAATATGGGTATAATCTGCGGCCTCGGCTCCTTTTAGCTTTTGCTCTCTGAATTAGGACAGCGGAAGGCCCAGCTTATAGCACAGTCTGATTTCGTGTGTGTGTGGTTTTCTTGAGTTGATCAAGCTGGGTGTGGTGGTGAGAGGTTGCATGGAGGGATTTGGTTTGCTGCTGAGCGTCAGGGATGGGTGGGGAGTGGTGTTTCTTGTCACAAATGCCCAAGGCTTCCAAGATGGTTAAATCTTCGAAGATTTTGAGGATTTCATCATGAGGCCTATAAGGTTTGAATTTTTTTTTTAAAAAAAGTTTGAGCTATTGTAGTTGTTGGCTTGCTAACTTCCGTAATAGGAAACTTCTGGCAACCTTCAATGTTGCATTGGGATGGTAGGGAGCTTTGTAGAAAACTCCAGTTGGGGAAGGAAGGATGAGCTTCACATCTGCAAGCTTTTGCATGTGGATCCCAATCTGGACAAAATGCAGAAATGGCAACCAAGGCAACCATGCTGAGAATCAACACAGTTTAAGGTTTCTGCTTTTGTTTTAGTTTAGAAACAAGATGACAACCACAATTTCTGTTGCTAAGTGAGACAGTTGTTAAATGAGTTTCCCCCACTTTTACCGCTTTTCTCACCCACCGTTGTTAAGTGAATCCCTGCAGTTTTTAACCTAAATCAGTCAATCTGGCTTCCCTCATTGACTTTGCTTGCTTGCAAGAGGGTCACATGATCCCCGGAACGTGACCGTCATAAATATGAGTCAGTTTGCCAAGCACCTGGATTTTGATCACACGATCATGGGGATGCTGCAACGGTCATAAGCATGAAAAACGTCCATAAGTCGCTTTTTTTCATTGCTGTTTGTAACTTCAAACAGTCCCTAAACAAATTGTTGTAAGTTGAGGGCAACCTATAGCAGGTTTGTGTGAGGTAAGGTTGAGTCATGGAGAATGTGGATATACGTTTTGCCTCCTTTTTCATAAACTGGCTTACCTATTAATTTGAAACGACATGTAGCTTAACAATTTTCTGTCACCCAAAGGGGTGACACCTCGGCCATTTTAGAAAATTCTTGGAGGGCTTCCAGTTGTTAAATTAGTCCCATGGTTAAGTGAATCGGGCTTCCCCGTTGCTCATGATCCCAGGGACCCTGCCAAGGTCATAAATATGAGTCGGTCGCCACGTGTCTACATTTGGGATCCAAACCAGGGGAATGCTGCAGCAGTTGTGTGAAAAAATAAGTTGCTTTTTTTTCAACGTCGTAACTTTGAGTGGTCATTAAACGAACTGTCTCTACCGGCTTCTCCTCACCGGAGCCTTTTTTGGGTCTCCTTTGCAGACGACAACATTGATGAGACCTACGGAGTGAATGTACAGTTTGAGTCCGACGAAGAGGTGAGCATGTGCTGTGGAACGCTGCTCCATGTGCACCAAGTGCATTTTCTGCCGATCGATTGGCCCACCAGCCAGCATAATTCCCACGTCCCCTTTTATTAGAGAGACAAATTGGGGGTGCCAGGGATGAGGGCTCCCTGGGCTTAATGGCATCGTTCCGAATGATGAACCCAGGAAAGTCAGACCTGTGATACCTGGTTCAGGAAGAAGAACCTTATTTTATTTATTTATTATTTTTATTTATTTGATTTGTAGACCGCACCCTCTCCCCGAAGGGACTCGGGGCGGTGCACAGGACTTCAAAAACATATATAAATACAACAATACAATATTAAAATAAAATTAAATAATTTACCTGCACTAAAAAAAATTTAAAATCTTAAAACCCTTTATATTATTGAGTACACCATCTCCGCACTTAGAAAAGCTCTAAAACAGCAAACTGAATTTACTTGGGGGCCGCTGGAGGCAGAGTCTGGGTGAGGCTGGGCCGCATAAGGGATTCCTTATATTAATATTAATACTAACATTAATACTAATATTATACTTTCATATCACGGTGGGGGCCACAAGATACCGTCCTGCGGGCCGCGAGAATGAGACCTCTGCTCTAAAGTGTTCCCGTGCTTGGGGATAGTTAAAAGGATAAAATTTCCCCACCCACTTTGTCTCTCTGGGCCAATCAGTTCAGGCCCAATTTCCCACTCTGCTCTGACAGATGCCCGTTGACACGCAGGCTTTGTAGATGTTACGACCAGCAGCTGAGGCTCCACCTTCCTGACTTTCCCCATCCCTCTTCTCCCCAACCATGAGCAAGCATGGCTTCAGCTGAAGTCGTCTTGCAGGTCGAAAAGGAAACCCAGTCTATTCTAGCTAGGATTCAGCCTTCTGTAAACCCTTGATGGCCCCTGTCGTGATTGTGCTTGATCTCCAAGGCTTGTCATGTCCCTGGGAGGAAGCGGCCTTGTTCTTGGAGGGGCTCTTAACTAAAAGAGCCGTTGTGTGAACCCACAGGAAGGAGATGAGGACGTCTACGGCGAAGTCCGGGATGAGGCATCTGATGAGGACCTGGAAGGCGACGAGGCTGTCGTTCGCTGCACCCTCTCGGCTAACGTGAGTCCCTCTTGATAAAAACTAAAAAAAAAATCAGTTTGATTAAATGGGAGACTTGATGTCAGGGTTCCAAGTAACAGACCTCCAAGACAATCAAAACTCTTGAGGCGTGGAGTTTCCTCAAAGTAAGAAGTTCCTTTCAGCTGAGTGAAATGAACATAGAAGCGACTTCAGTGTTTGGGTGGGAACGCAGTGGTTCGAATCCCTAGCGCCGCGTAACGGAGGGAGCTCCCGTGACTTGTCCCAGCTTCTGCCAACCTAGCAGTTCAAAAGCACATAAAAAAATGCTAGTAGGAAAATAGGAACCACCTTTGGTGGGAAGGGAACAGCGTTCCGGGCGCCTTCGGCGTTGAGTCATGCTGGCCACATGATCACTGAGACGTCTTCAGACAGAGCTGCCTTTTTGGCTTTGAAATGGAGAAGAGCACTGCCCCCTAGAGTCGGGAACGTCTAGCAGATACATGCTAGGGGAACCTTGACCTTAACTAAAACGGTCACTAAAGAAAGGCTGTAAGTTGAGGATTCCCTCTAGCGCTTTCTAATTTCCGGAAGAATGAGAGAGGCTACGTATTCCTAATGGGTATTCTTAGCAAAGCTCAGGGTGCGAGTCCTGTTCTTTCTCCCCAGCTGGTGACGTCCGGTGAGTTGATGTGCTCCAAGAAGAAAGATCTGCACCCCAGAGACATCGACGCCTTTTGGCTGCAACGCCAGCTGAGCCGTTTCTACGACGACGCCATCGTGTCCCAAAAGAAGGCAGACGAAGTGCTGGAAATCTTGAAGGTGGGCTGCTTGCTTGACCCTGGTGCTCTGATCCTGATCCTGCTGGGGGGTTTTTGGGGGGGGTTGGCTTAATACTTGGGGCTCCTGCTGTACTCCTGTCCTCTGCAACAGGCATCTCCAACATTGTCTCTATCAGGGACTCCTCATTTTAACCCTGAGCTACAAATATTCTCTTCTACCGGTTCTGTAGACTTTTGTTTAGACAGGGAATCCCCGTCAATCATTGTCTTTGCAATTCAGAAGACCCAAATATACCAGTCCAAAGAGGATTGGTAAAATTGCCTCAAACTCCTGAAGGTCACCTGCCAGTCAGAGGCGGCACCCTGTGTTTTTTTCCTGATCGCCTCGTGGCTCTCTCCGCCCTCCTACCCTGTGAATTCTCCATATGAGATGAAAATGTTTCAAATGGTTTCAAGGCCTGTCCGTTTTTCCTCGCTTCCTTCCCCAGACGGCCAGCGATGACCGAGAATGTGAGAATCAACTGGTTCTCCTCCTGGGATTTAACACGTTTGACTTCATTAAAGTGCTGAGACAGCACAGGATGATGAGTGAGTATCTGCTGCTGGAACGTGGAGCGTTGCTTACTGGGACTCCCAAGAATTGGCTTCTTGTCACCAAAGCCCCTTTAAGATACTCAGCCGAGGAGAGCTCAGCTCTGCTTATTTCCTCCCAGCTTAGATCTCAAGAATCTATTTTTGCTCTTTCTGGTTTCCGATAAACAGTCAGTCAGAATAGAGCTGGAAGGGGCCTTGGAGATCTTCTAGTCCAACCCCCTGCTTAGGCAGGAAACCCTACACACTTCAGATAAAGGGTTATCCAATATCATCTTAAAAGCCTCCAGTGTTGGAGCATCCACAACTTCTGGAGGCAACTTCTGTTCCACTGATCAATTGTTCTCACTGTCAGGAAATTTCTCCTTAGTTCTAGGTTGCTTCTTTCCTTGATCGATTCTTGTTCTACCCTCAGGTGCTTTGGAGAATAACTTGAGTCCCTCTTCTTTGGGGCAGCCCATCCAGAGGTGGTATTCAGCAGGTTCTGACCAGTTCTCGAGAACCAGTAGTGGAAATTTTGAGTAGTTCAGAGAACTGGTGAATACCACCTCTGGCTGGGTCTGCCCCCATCTATTCTCTGCCTCCCGAGACCCAGCTGATCGGGAGGGAATGGGGATTTTGCAGTAACCTTCCCCTGGAGTGAGGAGGGAATGGGGATTTTGCAGTAACCTTCCCCTGACACGCCCGCCAAGCCACGCCCAAAAGAACCGGTAGTAAAAAAAAAATCTATCTCACCACTGAGCCCCTCAACTATTGAAATACTGCTTTACCAGTTGTCAGGATGTCAGTAGCCATACATGTGTGTGATGTGCAACTGATATTTTGCTTTCTTGCTAGTCCTCTACTGCAGTCTCCTGGCAAGTGCTCAGAGCGAAGCTGAGAAGGAGAGGATTATGGGAAAAATGGAATCGGACCCCGAGTTGTCAAAGTTCCTGTATCAGCTGCATGAAACGGAGAAGGAGGATTTGATCCGGGTGAGAATTTGATAGCAGCGATAAAGAGAGGAACCTTATTGAAAGGATGATTGCACCAAAGCAGGTTAATCCAGAAGCAGGATTGGCTTTGTGAAACACAGCTGCACCGTGGGGCTTATTTTTTGTGTGCGTGGCCTTGTAACATCAAGTAACGTGCGCAATTTGAGCACTGCTGAAACAAGAGACAATAACAGTAGCATTTAGGCTTATATACCACCTCTTGGTGCTTTACAGCGCACTCTATAAATGTAAATTAGGGACGCGGTGGCTCAGCAACTACGACACTGAGCTTGTCGATCAGAAGGCCAACCAAACTTGGTACACAGATTACTTACCCTCTGGAAACAAATACTGTGGGAGTAAGACGCCCCTCAAACCCCTCATGGTGTGTGTTCCATTAAGATACAGCCTGTTGTGCCTTAAAATGGCTTCTACCGTACTGCCGTAAAATGGCTTCTACCGTACTGCCGTAAAATGGCTTCTACTGTATTTCCATAAAATGGCTCCTACCATACTCTGTAAAATGGCTTCTACTGTACTGCCGTAAAATGGCTTCTACTGTACTGCCATAAAATGGCTTCTACTGTACAACGCAGTAGGTTTGCCATGGTAACGGCTTCATAGTACTCCACAAAGGGGCCCCCTCTGCTAAGGGGGGAAATCCAACATTTGAAATTGCGGTGACGTTCATGGAAGGCGGGGGTGGTGGTGGTGGTAACGCCAGATTATCAGCTAGTTTTTAAAAAAAATCTATTTGTCGTTGGAATTAAGATTTAAACCAAGTTGTCGGCTTTCCCTTCCTCTCTCAGGAAGAGCGCTGTCGCCGGGAGCGCGTCCGTCAGTCGCGCATGGACACCGACTTAGAAACCATGGACCTGGACCAAGGAGGCGAGGTAATTCGGCGGATGGAGTGGTCTGGGGGACCTTCAGGCCGGCTTGATGCCTTCCTTTACTCGCCCTAGATCCAAAGCCTTCCCTCCCAGTGACATTTGACCCCGGTGGTCTTCTCTAACCCCAGGCCCTGGCCCCTCGGCAAGTGTTGGACCTGGAAGACCTGGTGTTTGCCCAAGGAAGCCACTTCATGGCCAACAAGCGATGCCAACTGCCCGACGGCTCGTTCCGCAAACAGCGCAAAGGCTACGAGGAAGTCCACGTCCCAGCCCTGAAGCCCAAACCCTTCGGATCGGAAGAGGTGAGCCGCCCTCGCATTTCCCTGCTGGGGCCTCTGTTGCCAACTCCGAAGCGGACCTGGCTGGAGGCCTCTAATTTTGCTGCCTCGGAGTTGCCACAAGCCCTGAGAAGGGGAAGGGAGGGGGGAGAAGCAGATAGAACGTCTGATCTGTCGAAAGAATTTTTTTTTCCTGTGGGGACCAAAGCCGTATTAGATACAGATCTAGATTAACCGAGTTGGAAGGAACCCCACCGTCATCTAGTCCAACCCACCTTCCAAGCAGGAGACCCTACATGATTTCTGACAGAGGGCACTTCCAGTCTCTTCTTGAAAGCCTCCAGGGATGAAGCCCCCACAGCTTCCGAAGGCAACTTCTCTTCCATGGGTTGATTGCTCTCACTGTCAAGAAATTCCTCCTGATTTCCAGGTTGAATCTCTCCTTGATCAGTTTCCATCCGTTCTTCCTTGTCTGGCCTTTGGGTGCTTTGGAGAATAGCTTGACCCCCTTCCTCCTCTCTGGGGCAGCCCCTCCAATATTGAAAGACTGCTCTCCTGTCTCCCCTGGTCCTTCCCTAGGCTAGTCAGGCCCAGTTCCTGCAACCATTCATCGTATGTTTTAGCCTCCAGTCCCCTCATCCTCCTGGTTACTCTTCTCTGCACTCTTTCTAGAGTCTCCACATCTATTTTGTATAGTGTGGTAACCAAGGCTGGGTGCAGTATTCTAGGTGTGGTCTTACTCACAATATTAACAGGTGGGTGGGAGAGGAAGGGAGAAGTGACCAAGCAACCCGCCAGCACCTTCATCGGACAATGTGACTGGTGACATCGGGGAGGGGGACGACGACACTTTTTACTCTTTTAATTTGGTGAAAACCGCAGGAACTTTCAGAGTCATTTTTCCACCGGCTGTGCCGATATGATGTGTCCAATAAGCCTGTTCTTTGAGTTCTACTTGCCTTCAAGATCTGTTTTCAATGAGTGCGTTACTTAGAACGCTGGCCTCTGTTTTGGCATCATGGTCGTCTTCCTTTTGTCATCTTCCTCAGCAACTCGTTCCTGTGGAGAAGCTCCCCAAATATGCCCAGGCTGGATTCGAAGGGTTCAAAACCCTGAACAGGATTCAGAGCAAACTCTACCGCGCTGCGCTGGAGACGGACATGAATCTGCTACTTTGCGCACCCACGGTAAGTGTCAACTTTCCTTTCCCCTATCTTAAGTTTTCCCTATGCTCTGATGCGTGGAGTTAAAATCATGCCCCACTCCCTCCCTCCCTTCCTCCCCAGGGTAGTTCTGGTGAGAGTTGTAGCCCAGAACACCTTGGGGAAGGCAAAGGCTGCTCTCTTGTTTTCTCATGACACCAATGGTCTCTGGTGATGAGCCGAAAGACAGAAAAGGAAACAGTATGTCTCCTCCCTTAATAGGGCCCTAACAGGATGTTGTGAAAGAAACAAAATCTCCAGAACCGCAAATGTGAAATTTGGTACATATATTCCTCTTGGCTTCTAGGTGCTCGCTAAGAAAGGATTTTTTTGAAATGACCATCAGATCATTAGTATTTTGTATATTATTATTATTAACACACTCTGATGCTAAGGAGTGAGATGTTCTACTCCCCATCCTCACCTGAAAAGAACTCTGTTCCAACTGCCACATGGGTGTGGCCAGCACGTGACTCATCCGGCCTGCAGGCTGTGAATTTAGACATTCCACTCCCCCTCCCCACATTGAAGGGAGAGAAAGGGATAACATAGGAGAGGCCTCTCTGGGGCAAGCCTGAGGGAGAGAAGGGGAGAGGAGTAGATCAATGGGGCCAGCCTGAGGGAGAGAAGAGGGATAAGATAGAAGAGGCTTCTGTGGGGCAACCCTGAGGGAGAGAAGGGGAGAGGAGAGGCCAATCATAACTACTCATAAAATTTCAAGCTGTAGGTGTCGGTTTATCAAGCCCGATCACATAGTTCCATAGCGAAGCACGGGTATCCAGCTAGTGTTATCTATATCTTAAATTATTGTATTCTATTCCAGTTTCATTTTAGACTGTATTTTGTTCCAATTCCATTAAATTGTATTTTATTATGGCTTTTATCAAATTTTAGTTAATAATTTGTTTCTGGAACCTTTGCACTTTGATATGGCCCAAGGGCTAAAGCAGTGTTTCTCAACCTTGGCCACTTGAAGATGTGCATTCGCTGGCTGGGGAATTCTGGGAGTTGAAGTCCAGACATGTTCAAGTGGCCAAGGTTGAGAAACACTGGGCTAAAGAATCCTGAATCTCCTGTCTTCTCCTTGGAAGATTGTGTGTGCGTTCTATCAGGCAGGGGGTTTTTTGGGGGGGGGAGTCTCAGAGGGAATGAGGTTTTGCTGCCCTCTGACCTTCTCGTGTCATCCAGGGTGCCGGGAAGACCAACGTGGCTTTGATGTGCATGCTGCGGGAGATCGGAAAGCACATCAACCTGGACGGGACGATCAACATCGATGACTTCAAAATTATCTACATCGCCCCCATGAGGTCCCTGGTGCAGGAGATGGTGGGCAGCTTTGGGAAGGTAAGACTGAGTTCGTGGAAGGCGAGCCTAACGTCACTTAGTTGTTGTTGTTTTTGTTGTTTATTGGACATGCCGCCCTTCCCCCGAAGGACTCAGGGCGGCGTACAACATAAAAATACCTAATACAAAAGTTAAAAAAAAAAGATCAAATAGAGAATCCAATCACAATAAATTAACGATTTACAGTGAAATTTAAAATTCAATTAACAATTAAAATTAATCATTTATTTTTATTCAGGCCAGGCCGGCTTGCTGGAAAAGCCAGCTTTTTAGGGTGCGCCGGGAGGTCGGGAATTATGCGAAGCTCCGGGGGTAGCTCATCCCAAAGGGAAAGCGCTCCCACAGAGAAAGCTCCCCCCCTGGGGGTCGCCATCCGACACTGTCTGGCCGACGGCACCCTGAGGAGGCCAACTCTGTGGGATCGTACTGGACAGTGGGAGGCTACCGGTGGCAGTAGGTGGTCTCGCAAGTACCCTGGACCTAGTGTTCTGTCCCGAGGCTCTGAATATACCAACGGATGCAGACTTGGCTGTCTGCCACGACTAAAGAAAGAGATAAGCAACCCCTTGGCTGGGAGCCCAGAAGGCTATCTATATAAAGATGGCTTGACTCACAAAATTCTCTCCAAACTTGTCTCAATAGCTGGATCAATGAGCTATTGTTTCCTGCAAAATTCCCCTCCCATCGCCCCACCTATAAGCTCTCTGGGAGGGGCCAATCAGTAGCCACCTGTTCCTATTTCCTTCTGGGAGCCTGTCTCCACAGCTGCTCCCTTCTACTCCCTCTGTTCTTCCTCACTGCTCCCTGACTCAGACGCCCCCTGGTAGCCAACAGGCTTCTCTAGTCCCTGCTCTGACTCCGAACATCCCCCCCCCCCCCCCCCAGTCTTCCTCAGCCTCCAGGGCAGACCCATAGTGTTCATCGCTGTCAGAGTCCACCGACAGCTCAGCCGGTCGCTGTTGGGCCGCAACATTAAGCTGGAGCCAAAATAGCTGCACAACCAGGAGGTGAACTTCATTGTGGTCTCTGGGCAGTGCAGCTTTTAATCTGGTTTTGAAACGAACGTGGGTGTGTTTCAAAAAGGCCCATTGAAATGGCGGGTCATTTGTTATTGAGTGCCCGTTCCCTCCCTGCTTGTAGCGCTTGGCCACTTACGGCATCACAGTGGCGGAGCTGACCGGCGACCACCAGTTGTGCAAAGAGGAAATCAACGCCACTCAGATCATCGTCTGCACCCCAGAGAAATGGGACATCATCACTCGCAAAGGAGGGGAGCGCACCTACACCCAGTTGGTGCGCCTGATTATCTTGGTGAGTTTGACCCTCTCAAGGTTCTTGTTGGGACCAGACGGGATCTAGGCATCCTTCACCTGTGGCAGTGAGGCCCATTGGAATAATAATAGCACTTAGACTTATCTACTGCTTCACAGTGCTTTTACAGCCCTCTCCAAGCGGTTTACAGAGTCAGCCTCTGGCCCCCAACCATCTGGGTCCTCGTTTGACCCACCTCGGAAGGATGGTAGGAGGATCGAACTCCTGGTTGTGGGCAGAGATAGCCTCCATTACTGCTTTCCAACTACTGAGAAGGAGGGAGGGAAGGAAGGAAGGAAGGAACGTAGTAACATCACTTAGACTTATATACCACTTCAGAGGGCTTTACAGGCCTCTCTTAGCAGTTAGAGAGCAGTTAATATGGGTCAGCATATTAGCCCCAATAATCTGGATCCTCCTTTGACCAATCTTGGAAGGAGGATCAAACTGCTGGCTGTGGGCAGAGTTAGTCTGCAATACCTCCTTCTAACCATGGTGCCACTTGGCTCTTGGCAATGGTACCTCCTTTGGCTTGCTGTGCATGGAAGTCACCCTTTTTCCTACGGGCAGGACGAGATTCACCTTCTCCACGACGACCGGGGGCCAGTTCTGGAAGCCTTGGTGGCCAGAACCATCCGCAACATTGAGATGACCCAGGAGGACGTACGGCTGGTCGGGCTGAGCGCCACCCTTCCCAACTACGAGGACGTGGCTACCTTCCTGAGAGTGGAACCCACCAAAGGACTCTTCTACTTCGACAACAGGTATTTGATGGAAGATGGCAGTCATGTCAAATGGTTACTGAACACGCAATGTGTGACATCTGTAGATCTAGCAGAACGCTAAACTGCCCAATTACGGATGATTCTGGGTAGCCTGGCACACAAAAACTATGCATTCAATAATAGAGGCCATTAGGGGCTGCCACCTGGAGGGGAAGAGTAACTAAACTCTGTCATTTAATGTGAAAACTTAAACTTTTAAGAAAATATAGGTGTGTTGTGTGTATCTTTTTTTAAGCATCCTCTCCCAGCAGTATAGTTCTCCCCTCTCTTCCCTTCCGTCATTCATTCATTCCTTCCTTCCCTCCCTCCCTCCCTCCCCATCCATCCACCCACCATCCATCCATCCATCCATCCATCCATCCATCCATCCATCCATCCATCCATATCATCCATCTACCTCTCTTCTATGTCTGTTTGTTATCCATCTATATCTCTCATCTATCTATCTATCTATCTATCTATCTATCTATCTATCTATCTATCTATCTATCTATCTATCTATCTATCTATCTATCTATCTTATCTATCATCTCCTTTATTAGTTTTGCAAATGACTCAAGGCAGTGAACAGATTCAACACACCTTCCTCCTATTTTTCCCACAACAACCACCCCATGACGTGGGCTGGGCTGAGAGTGAGTTACCGAAGGCCCAAGGTCACCCAACTGGTTTCCATGGCTAAGACAGGACTAGAACTCACCGTCTCCTGGTTTCGTGCCTGGTGCCTTAACCATCAGTTGACTCTCTTATGATGTGGAAGACAGTTTAGAGCAAACCAACAGAGTGGATTAACAAGACAGTAATCCCTGAGATAAAGGTAGAAAAATATAATATTGGTTGCCTTGTTTCTGTCAAACAGAAGAAGGAGCCGTGCGAAGTACATCTGGGGTGTAAACAGATATTTACGTCTCTGATTTACGGTTTTCAAGGCCAACTGTTGCCATCTTGAGCTCTCTCAATTCTGCCCGTCTCCTCGTAGCTTTCGACCGGTTCCCCTGGAGCAGACCTATGTGGGAATTACCGAGAAGAAAGCCATCAAGCGCTTTCAAATTATGAATGAAATCGTGTATGAGAAGATCATGGAGCATGCTGGGAAAAACCAGGTAGGATGGGTTGGACTGCCTTTCATTTTCCCACAGATTTCATCTTCTTGTTAATGAAGATAAACCGTTTTGATTGAAGAAAAGAATATAAGTACTTTCATTACTGCGTGGAAACCGCTTCTGGACTTTTTGCTCGAGGTGGGGAAAAGAAATGAAACTTTGATTTGGAGCTTACACTGATCAGATCGATTTGCTGCTATAGAAATGGCTAGTTTATATTGTTTTGGAGAAGTAAAAAATTGAGATTCGATAGTAATGCTTTGCTCCACTGCAACAGAGAAAGTCAGAAGTGGTTTCCCCCCCCCCCTTTCTTCCTCCCCTCCTCACTTTTCTTTGCCCCTGTCCTCCCTCCTCACTGCGTTCTATTATTTCATATTTTTAATATTTTATTTTTGTATTTTATTCTGTAACCTAATAAAAAATGTTTTAAAAAAAGACAATGAAGGGATTCCAAAACTAACGTATTTTTGGGAGTATAAGACGCACCTTTTTCCCCTCAAAAAAGAGGCTGAAAAATCTGGGTGCGTCTTATACACTGAATACAGCATTTTTGGCCTCCCGAAACCCCGTTCCCTTTGCAAAAATGACCATGCATAGCCTTTAGGAGGCTTCCAGGGTGCTCCTGGGGGCTGGGGAGGGCAGAAATGAGTGAAAAATGGGCCGTTTTTTGCTCGAGCACTCTACAAGCCTCCTAAAGGCTATTCATGCCCCTTTAAAAAAAATGGGCCCGTTTTCATGAAAAAGGGCCATTTTTGGGAGGTCTGCAGAGTGCAAAAACTTCTTTTTTTAAAATTTGCCTCTTCAAAATCTTGGTGCGTCTTATACTCCGGTGCATCTTGTACTCTGAAAAATATGGTAGATAGATCCGTCCTCTGATTCTTTGCTGCAGATTTCGCCCCTTATTCGGCCGTCATTCTTGGTGCCTCGTTCGTCTTCCTCTCTCTGTCTCTCTCTCTCTCTCTCTCTCTAGCGTTCTTCACCAGAGACTGGGCGCCGCTGCGGCCGACTCCGATTTTAACGGTTTTGTTTCTGACGTTTTGAAACCAGGTGCTTGTGTTCGTCCACTCCCGAAAGGAGACGGGGAAGACAGCGCGAGCCATCCGAGATATGTGCCTGGAGAAAGACACACTGGGCCTCTTCCTGCGAGAGGGCTCTGCTTCCACGGAGGTCCTGAGGACCGAAGCCGAGCAGTGCAAGGTGCTTATTTTCCAACACTTTTCCATGCCGATTTAAAAAACAAACAAAAAGGCTTTGGACAGAGCACCCAATTGGGGAGAATTTTCTTCTTCGCCTTCTAACGGACCTTGCTGTTTTCTTCTGTGCACAGAATTTGGAACTTAAAGACCTGCTCCCCTATGGGTTTGCCATTCACCACGCGGGCATGACCAGAGTGGATCGAACGTTGGTGGAAGATTTGTTTGCAGATAAACACATTCAGGTATGGCATTCCACTTCCTGGAAGAACGAATTCCCTCTATGTTGTACGCCCTAAAACAGGGGTCTCCAACCTTGGAAACTTTAAGCCTGGAAGACTTCAACTCACTTCCCCAGATGCAACACTTAGTGATACTCATAGGATACTAAATAAACAATCAAATCATACCAGGAAACTAAATAAAACAATATAAACCATAAAAGATACAAGGTTATAGTCATAAAAAAGGATAGGCAATAGGAAGGATGAGAAGAAGAATAGTAATTCAGCCCTAGTAATAGTTTGACAATGTGGGAATTATTTGTTTAACAGAGTGATGCGTTTGGGGGAAAACTGTCCTTGTGTCTAGTTGTTCTGGTGTGCAGTGCTCTGTAGCATCGTTTTGAGGACAGGAATTGACACAATTTACGTCCAGGATGTGAGGGGTCTGTAAATATTTTCACAGCCCTCTTTTTGACTCCTGCAGGGTGCAGGTCCTCGATGGAAGGACCTGCATAATGTATCATTGGGTTTTTAGTGATATTGCAGAACTGTTAGAAGTGGTATTACATCTAATCATTTTCGTCTCTTGGACATCTTTTTCCTTTACAGGTTCTGGTCTCCACTGCAACCTTGGCTTGGGGTGTCAACCTCCCTGCTCACACGGTCATCATCAAAGGGACACAGATTTACAGTCCCGAGAAAGGGCGCTGGACTGAGCTGGGTGCCCTGGACATCTTGCAGGTAGAATCCCGCTCCCCAGTTGCGTCCTCCACAATGCAGTGCGTCTAAATGTTGAGACCGTCGTTCTTTCTCACCACAAGAAATTTATCTGGCATGCTTGAAACCCTCTTGTGATGACCCGAGACACAGCACAGAGATAAGACATATAGCTGGCAGTTCAGACCACCGCTTTATTGCTCCAAATTTCCCTAAACGCTCCCACGTGTCTGGCAAGTCCCAGAGTAAAATGGGGACAATCCCCCACCTACACCTCAAGCAGCCTCTGGCTGCAATTAGTCCAGCCCTGTGCTGTTTACACCAAGGCTGCACAGCAGTAAATCCAGCAGGGCAAATCAAGGAGTTCAGGAAGCAAAGGATCCAGGGAATTAGTCCAGAAAGCCAGAAAGAATGCAAGGGCTCTTGGGAAATTCAAATGTCCGGTACTCAACACTTCAGGAATGTAACATTTGTTCCTGACAAATGCCCCTCCCCCACAGCGTCTCCTTTAAGTCACATTCCCTTTACAAGGTATGCCTTGTAAAGACGAGCGCAGCATTCTCCTCCCGAGTAGCCTGCTCAGTCTGCGCTGTTCTCGCCTTCTCTCGACTCTCCGTGCTCTTGGATCAGGAGGGGGTGGTCCTTGCTCCTCTCCTGAGCTCTGTCTCTCTTGTTCATCTTGCCCCTCATCCTCCCTGTCTACAAGCTGTCCTAGTCCTGAAAGGCCCTGGCCCGACTGCCCCTGCCCCTCCCCATTTCCCTTTTACCCAGCGAAGCCGCCCCCTCATGGCTGTTTGTCAAATTTCCTAACGATGCTGTAATTGATTCATAATAATCGAGTCAATGTTTTAATACAAAAAACAGTGATTTATTAACAGTGTCATTAGGCAAGATTTATTTTTCAGCCATTTCTTTGCTCTGTTTATCTGCTTCCGAATTTTACCCCTGTTCCTTTCCTTCCCTCAATCTGTGTCATAAATCACGTTACCCAATAGATACACCCATCCCAAACCAGCTACTGTAATCTGAGATATCGCGTGGAATGTCAACACGGAGACTTGACATTCCAGCTTGTCTTCCCCCGCAGATTCAGGCTCCAACGGGGGCATGGCACCATGTATCCATGTATCTCAAGACATGTGATAATAATAATAATAATAATAATAATCTTTATTGTCATTGTAAAAATTACAATGTAAACACAATGATGTGTTTTGTTTAGATGTTGGGTCGTGCTGGAAGACCTCAGTATGACACGAAGGGCGAGGGCATCCTGATCACGTCCCACGGCGAGCTGCAGTACTACCTCTCTCTTCTCAACCAGCAGCTTCCCATCGAGAGCCAGATGGTGGCCAAGCTCCCCGATATGCTAAATGCAGAGGTTGTGCTAGGGAACGTCCAGAATGCCAAGGTGAGGATGGGGTGCTCGTTATCCGGTTCATCCGGAAATACTCCGAGGTTGGCAGCTCTCGGAGCTTATTGACATGGAGTAAGAAAGGAAGGTTGTGCACTTGTGTGCCACTTTGTAAGCTATGCTGCATGGAACAAACAGCATAATACAGTTTTAATATATAAAGAAATGGTTAGGGTGGTGTTTAATAACAGTTACACAGTGTGAACATCAACAGACGCATAGAGATAAGCAACATCTACCTACAAAAGATGTAGGTAGATGTTGCTCATCAAAAGAGACAATCCAAAAGCTGAAAAGGAGAGTTTGAATCCCCAGCGCCACATAACAAGAGTGAGCTCTCGTGACTCGTCCCAGCTTCTGCCAACCTAGCAGTTCGAAAGCACGTAAAAATGCAAGTAGAAAAATAGGAACCACCTTTGGTGGGAAGGGAACAGCGTTCCGTGCGCCTTTGGCGTTGAGTCATGCCGGCCCCATGACCATGGAGACATCTTCGGACAGCACTGGCTCTTTAGCTTTGAAACAGATGAGCACCGCCCCCTAGAGTTGGGAAGGACTAGGACATGTGTGCGAGGGGAACCTTTTCCTTTACTTCCTCTTTGGGCTCTTGCAGGATGCAGTGAACTGGCTTGGCTACACTTACCTCTACATCCGGATGCTGAGATCGCCAAATCTGTACGGCATCTCCCATGACGACATGAAAGGGGACCCATTGCTGGACCAACGCCGGCTGGACTTGGTGCACACAGCAGCCCTGATGCTGGACAAAAACAATTTAGTCAAATACGATAAGAAGACGGGGAATTTCCAGGTGAGTACCGAGATGTCCAGAGCAAATCCCATCAGCGTCTGTTAATGGTCGGACCATAAATAATCCCTTGTGTGGGTGATTGGCGAAGAGCTGTGGTGACACAGCGGTTAGAAGGCAGTATTGCAGGCTGACTCTACCCACAGCGAGGATGTTCGATCTTGAGCAGCTTAAGTGTCGTTTTTGAGGGTAGGAGTTGAAACAATTGATGACCAGGATGCGAAGGGTCTGTAGATATTTTCACAGCCCTCTTTTTGACTCCTGCAGGGTGCAGGTCCTCAATGGAAGGCAGGTTGGTAGCCATGGTTTTTTCTGCAGCTCTAACTATATGTTGAAGTCTGTATTTGTCTTGTTGGGTGGACCATAAAGACGTGGCTCAGAAAAGCTCCATTTTGGTCCTCGGAACTAAATTCTGAACTCAACATTCTTCATCTTTATGCAGGGAGTCAGTCCAGTTGATGGAATCCTAATGAAAATAAACTTTTGTCTGATTCCCACCAGCTTCAGTGGCTTTAGAACCACCACCGTACAACGCATAGTAGCTCTGCCTACGGTTGAGTCTTCCTTCTGCCCATGTTAGCTGATCTTTCCCCAATCGCTCTTTTCCCTCCACAGGTGACTGAGCTGGGCCGCATCGCCAGCCACTACTACATCACCAACGACACCATACAAACCTACAATCAGCTGCTCAAGCCCACCTTGAGTGAGATTGAACTCTTCCGCGTCTTCTCCCTGTCCTCCGAGTTCAAGAACATCACCGTGAGAGAGGTAGGAAAGTCGGGGACACATTTCCTTCCTGTCCATCTGACATCTTCATCCTTTGGCTAACGTCGGGACAATCAACATTTACAACCCCTGCAGTATTTTTTTTTACCTCGCTCAAAAGCTTTCTCCAGATCCTTTTGCTTAACTGGAGAAGGGGGAAAATATTAGTGTTCTGGCCGAGGCTTCCCGAGAGCATGAAGCAAACTCTTGTCCTGACAAAAAACCCCTTTTATTAATTTCCTGCGAATTCTGCTCCTTCACCTCCAGCAAAGTCTTTCGAGGGAGGATTTACAGTCACGGACCTTCTCTGGCTTGGAGAACGGCCAGGCCGATCTCTGCAGAACTTGGCCAGGAGTCTCAGAGAGTCAGGAACCAATTAATGGTCTCCTGCAAACTCCACTCCCCTTTCGCTCCTCTTTTATTCCCTCTGGGAAGGGCCATTCAATCATCCACCTGTGGCCTTCCTCCCAAGTCGACCCCTGTTCTTTAGCTGTTCCCTTCGTCAGGCCACTCTGCACATGTGCACACTGGGAACAGGCTCCAGCTGTTCTTCTGCCTCACTGCTGTCTGACTCTGGAGGCAGCTGATAACTGTCAGAGGGCCCTGTCCCCCTCTCTGCCTCCGACACAGAGCCCTCCTCAGAGCCTTCCCCAGGACTGGCCCATCTTCCTCCCCAACCTCCTCACTGGCTGCTGGTAGGCCACAACAATTAGTATCTTAGTTTCTCTGCTTGTTTTTCAACTTTCAGGGATTAAAATCATATTTTTTAATATTAACACTAGAGGAAATTCTATTGTCACTCAGCTCAACTTCATAAAAATAAAGGCGACACCCAGGGGAAGGGCCTTCTCTGTGGCGGGCCCTGCCCTGTGGAACGACCTGCTCCCTGAACTACGTACCATCACCGACCTCCGCCTCTTCCGCCAGTGTTTAAAAACACACCTGTTTCTTCAAGCCGGCCTAACATAGCCTCCGCTGTGACTAGTATTAGATAGTTTTAAAATGGGGGGGTTTAATTGGTTTTAACGCAGGTTTTTGTTATTTGCACCAGCTAAGAGCCCAAGGTCACCTGCAGTCACGACATAAGCCTGAAAATCAGGCTTGCCAGAGGCTCCATCTTTTCTATCCTGCTCCGCGGAGTTGAGAGTTGGTCTCTGGACAGAAAGACACAAAGTGTTGTGGCCCATCAGTGGCCAGGATATCTGGCAGCCGATTCGGACAGTGAGGAGGGTTGGGGAGGAACCTGGGCCAGTCCTGGAGTCTGGGGAAGGTTTAAAATGGGGATTTTAATTGGTTTTAACGCAGGTTTTTGTTATTTAATAGGTTTTAAATTTGTGTATTTTGTATTACTTTTGTATGTTATTTTAAATTCCTGTACACCGCCCTGGGTCCTTCTGGAGAAGGGCGGGATACAAATTGAATAAAATCTAAATATCTGGCATGCTAGCTGTCTCCCAGTTTTCGCAGAAGCTCACGGTTCCTTTCATTTTTAAAAAAAATCTAGCCACAATTGTTTGCTTTGCAGTGTAGCCCTTCGTTGCTGCCTTTTTAGCTTTGGGAATTGATGGACTTAACGCGGGTAGATTTATGGATGATTTGCAGTAAGTCGCCCATCACCGTAGCCTGCTGATTCTCAGATTGCAGTCAAGTGCTGCTATTGCTGACACGAAGAAACCTTAATCAGACGTGGATCAGAAAAACTCCATTCTGGTCCTCGGAACTAAATTCTGAACTCAACATTCTTCATCTTTATGCAGAGAGTCAGTCCAGTTGATGGAATCCTAATGAAAATAAAACTTTTTTGTCTGTTCGCAGTCTATCCACTCCAGCAGGGCAGAAGTGGTTCACTTTTCAATTTTTTTTCTCTCCTCATCTTTGCAGGAAGAGAAACTGGAACTTCAAAAGCTCCTCGAGAGGGTCCCAATCCCCGTGAAAGAGAGCATCGAGGAACCAAGTGCCAAGGTAAGTTCTTCCAAATCCGGAAAAGCCGGGATTTGTTTTAATTTTACAGTGCATGCCTGTTTTACTCTACACCAGTGGTCGTCAACCTGGTCCCTACCGCCCACTAGTGGCTGTTCCAGCTTTCATGGTGGGCTGGTAGGGGTTTTGTCCGATACTGAAGCACTTTCCTTTTTTAAATTTAATTGACTTCCCTTCTTGATAAATCACCATTCCTGTGGAACCGGTGGGCGGTTACAAAATTGTACTACTAACAGAGATACAAAAGTGGGCGGTAGGTATAAAAAGGTTGACTACCCCTGCCCTACACATTGTCAAGTACCTAGAAGGCTGAATGGGAGATTCAGACCAATAAGCAATATGTTCTAATATGGCTTTGATTGTTGCCTTCTTTCCCAAGGCTGGAGTCCAAAATTAAGGGCCTTCTCTTTGTAAAAGAAAAGAAATCATCAGATGACTTATTTGCTTTTATGATGTTCTGATTTGCTTCTCCCTTTCTCTAGTAACATGCTTAGAAGTTGGAAAGGGAAGGGAAGAAAGGAAAAGTCTTTTAATAAAGGGTGATATGATTCAAAGCTATAATAGGTGATAGAAATGAGAGAAGGAGGGAATATCAATGTATACATTTTTATATAATAAAATGAAAGCAACAACAAGAGAAAATGTGGAATAACAGATTGCAAGCTAAGACTAATGTGTATTTTTTACTAGAAATATATGTTGTCGAATGTAATAATTATGATGAACTTTATATTTATATTTATTCAATTTATACCCCGCCCTTCTCCAAGCGGACTCAGGGTGGCGCACAGGAAAATTAAAAATACATACAAAACATCATATAAAAATTTAAAAAACTAATTCAATGGATCCTGTGCTAAAACCAGATTAAAATCCCCAAATTTAAAAACTATTTAAAAGTCAGTTTAGGGGGCTACGCTAACTTTGGGGCTATGCTAACTTTGTTAGTTTTATTTGAATTAGACTGCATGACGCCCATATGTTGCACTGTTCACACATTGATTTGATACATTTGTAAAAAATAAAAATCTTGATGGAAAAAAAAGAACATTCTCTTTAAAAACAGTACCTGCCCCCTCCTAAGGGGCAGAAGGAATTGTTCTTTGGAAGGTTTTCTAAGTTGGCTTCCTCTCCTAGATCAACGTGCTTCTTCAAGCTTTTATCTCTCAGCTGAAACTCGAAGGCTTCGCCCTTATGGCGGACATGGTCTACGTCACACAGGTGAGCCACAGTTCTGAAGTAATTTTGATGCCTCCGTAGTTGGGTGGGGCTGCCCTAACGTTGGAGAAAGCCATCCCAAGATTGCCGGATCCTTGTGGAACCTGAAAATTTGGTTTTTTTCTCCTCTATTTCATGAAATATTAAAGACCATAAAGCCCTTTTGGTGGGCAAGAATCCACTTTGTCTGATCCATCTCTTGATGGTCCAAAGTTGTACGGCCGAGGGTGTTAGGGGTGGAGGGATGCCACCAAAAAGTGATCATCTGAAGGGTGGAATGGGAGCTTCAAATCCTGACAGTTTAGGATTCAGGAGGTGACGGTTCTTTGGCTTGTCAGGAAGTTAAAAGCCCTCTGGGATGGCACATAAAGCATCTTCTTTCTCTCTCTAGGTCAGGGGTGGGCAAACTTTGCAACTTAAGTCTGAAGGACTTCAGCTCCCAGAATTGAAGGACTTCAGCTCCCAGAATCTCCAAAGCTGGCTGGATAAGTCTGGGAGCTGAAGTCCTTCAGACTTAAAAGTTGCAAAGTTTGCCCACCCCTGCTCTAGGTACCAGTTGTGGGTTGAAATTGATTCTCTGTTTTGTATTCTTCTCAGTCTGCCGGGAGGCTCATGCGTGCCATCTTTGAGATTGTCCTTAACCGTGGCTGGGCACAGCTCACCGACAAGACCCTCAACCTTTGCAAGATGATTGACAAGCGAATGTAAGGCGGCTTCTCTTCGTTTTTCATATTTCCCGTAGCTTCTCTCTGATAATGCCATCTGCCCATCATGCAGTTTTGTTTCTCTGCATGGCTTGTTCAGAAGGAAATCTCAGTTTAGTTCCATATAAATATTCCAGTTAGTGGATTGTATGAAATGGGCCTTGAGGCTTAAGATAGCAAAGGACCAACCTGTTCATATTTATATTAAGGTAAAAGTTCCCCTTGCACATAGGTGCTAGTCGTTCCCAACTCTAGGGGGCAATGCTCATCTCCCTTTCAAAACCGAAGAGCCAGTGCTATCTGAAGACGTCTCCGTGGTCATGTGGCCGGCAGGATTCAACGTCGAAGGCGCATGGAATGCTGTTACCTTCCTAAGACACTGAGCTTGTCAATTCGAAAGGTCGGCAGTTCAGTGGTTTGAATCCCTAGTGCTGCATAATGGAGTGAGCTCCCGTGACTTGTCCCAGCTTCTGCCAACTTAGCAGTTCGACAGCACGTAAAAAATGCAAGTAGAAAAACAGGAACCACCTTTGGTGGGAAGGGAACAGCGTTCTGGGCGCCTTCGGCGTTGAGTCCTGCCGGCCACATGACCCCGGAGTCGTCTTCGGACAGCGCTGGCTCTTCAGCTTTGAAACGGAGATGAGCACCGCCCCCTAGAGTGGGGAACAAGTAGCGTGAGGGGAACTTTTACCTTTAGAGGTGACATTGAAATAAAGCTATTGTGCTGGATCCTGAATGGCAGCCTTCTTGTTCCTACAGGTGGCAGTCCATGTGTCCCCTCCGACAGTTCAGGAAACTGCCCGAAGAGGTGGTGAAGAAAATTGAGAAGAAAAACTTCCCATTTGAGCGGCTCTATGACCTGAATCACAACGAAATAGGTCAGTGACGGAGACAGCGGTTTCTCTTAGAGACGGCGGTGATGTGAATTGGGGAGGGCTCCATCTGCAGGCCGACAAAGGGACTGCATCCCTTTGCAATGTGTGCATTGTTGTTTCGTATCGCAACCTAGTTGAGTGTGCATCTTTGATCCTGAATGAAACGTTCAGATTATGGCTAAATTTGAAGAAACCCAAAAAAATAGACGATGGAGGATCTAACGGAAGGGACCTTGTGTTATGTAGATCGTTGCAATAAACGGAAATTGTAATTAATTGGATATTTCTAAGTAAATTAAATAAGTTAAAACAGTAAACTCCTAAAGGCCATTCGGATACACAGATACAAATCGATGTTTGATGATGAAAATGAAGACTCAGTTTAAAAAAGTATTTAAAAGGCTAAATCATGGCAATTTGGTTCAGACACACAAAGACTGGGCCTCACATTGAAAAATGAGTTGTAAAGTAAAAATGCCTGAAGTCTCATTGACATTGTAAGCCATAACCCATGATTTATAAACCCAGTGACTGGTTTCACACGGTGTGTAACCAGGTCTATTCAAAAAGCTTGCCACAATGTGTGGAGCCAGCCATAGGGAATATCCAGCCCTGGTGTCAAGATTTGAAGCGTACTGCTTTCACTTTTACTACTACTCGGCTTGCCAACAAACTATGGCGGAGGCAAGGGTGAATTGGAATGTGGAACGTAACGTGAGAACCAAGGTCATTTCAGCAGGTGTTTGCCAGATCACAACAATATTGTGACGCTTATTTGGACAATGTGACCTACACTAATTGGAGGGAGGGAAGATTCTATATTTTAGTTCCATTGAATTGCGTGGGAATTAGCCAGAGCTGGTTTCGCTTTCATTCTGCGACAAAATGATGTACCCAATAAAGTTTTGCATTAAGAGACCGGATCGTCTTAAGTGCTTGCTGGGCTGGGTCCGTCCGTCGGAGCCTTGAACCCTGGTTCTCATGTTTCTGAGAAGATCAAACTTCACTTCCTCTTCACCAATACTCTCCTCCTGCAGGAGAGCTCATTCGGATGCCCAAGATGGGGAAGACGATCCACAAGTACGTCCACCTGTTCCCCAAGCTGGAGCTGTCCGTCCACTTGCAGCCCATCACCAGGTCTACTCTGAAAGTGGAGCTGACCATTACTCCCGATTTCCAGTGGGATGAAAAGGTAAACGCACCCAACCATGGAATCTGGGGGAACAATCCGCAGTAATCTTGAGGAGGTGGGATCTGAGGGCCACCTGAGGTCCTTCACGGTGGAGAAACTTCCACCAGCCTTGGTTTGGTGACCTTCCTTCCTTCCTTGATGTCGATCCCATCTCTCTCTCTCCTCTTTTTGGGAGGACAGGTCCATGGCTCCTCTGAAGCCTTCTGGATTTTGGTGGAGGACGTGGACAGCGAGGTGATCCTCCATCACGAGTATTTCCTTCTGAAGGCCAAGTACGCTCAAGACGAACACCTCATCACCTTCTTCGTGCCAGTTTTTGAGCCTCTTCCTCCGCAGTACTTCATCCGGGTGGTCTCCGATCGCTGGCTTTGTAAGTCCCTGCAGAAAGAGAGGTTTGCCGAACAAGCTTGTGCTTTCTTGATGGAAACAGCCACGTTGTGGGATGTGTTATGAAGGCATCCCGTCTGTGCATAAGCATTGCCAAAGAACAGTCCAGTCCAGTCCGGTATTTAGCAAGAGCCGTGGTGCGGTGGTGGGTTCTGGGTGCTACAGCCTGGTACAGCTGTACCGGTGGTAGCAGGGAGCAGTGGCCACCGTGCCAGTATGGTGGCTTGTTTAGCCCACCCGCCTGCCCACGTTCCTTAGCTGTTTTTGAAGCAACCGGGCCAATTGCGCACCTCCGCCAAGCAGCTGGGTGTCGCAGGGCGTGTGCAAATATGTGCAGTGCGCATACCCGACGATGCCCGGCCTCATGTGCAGCGTACTGGTTGTGAAGGCAGCCGGAACCCACCACTGCCGTGATGGTGCAGTGGTTAGAAGGCAGTACTGCAGGCTGACTGCCCACTGCCGGGAGTTCGATCCTGACCGGTTCAAGATCAACTCAGCCTTCCATCCCGTTTGAGGTTTTCCTCCTCCACTTCTTGGGTTGTCTTCAGGTGTCGCTGTTCCTCAGGTGTGTTTGTCTGCTTGCTCCTTCCAGCCTGCGAGACGCAACTGCCCGTCTCCTTCCGACACTTAATCCTGCCAGAGAAGTACCCTCCTCCCACTGAGTTGCTGGACTTGCAGCCCCTGCCAGTCTCTGCGTTGCGGAACAGCGCCTTTGAGGGCCTCTACCAAGACAAGTTCCCCTTCTTCAACCCCATCCAGACCCAAGGTAGGCATCGCAGAGGGTCAATCCCGGCCCAAAATGTATTTATTTGGGCCCGGAGCGCTTCCGGGAGATTGCAAATTGTCTTTGCAAATTCAACACCGGGATATCTAATAAACCAGAGGTAGCTTGAGCCACCAGGAAATCCCCCCCCAAATGAGATACATTTGACTGCTGGGAAGTCAGCTTGTCTCCCTTTCACGCCTAGTATTCAACACGGTCTACAACAGCGATGAAAATGTCTTCGTGGGCGCGCCGACGGGCAGCGGGAAGACCATCTGCGCCGAGTTTGCCATCCTGAGGATGCTGCTGCAGAACGTGGAAGGCCGCTGCGTCTACATCACTCCCATGGAGGCTCTCGCCGAGCAGGTGCCGAGTTCCAAGCCGGTTTTCTTTTTAATCCACTCTTCCCAAGGAAGGGAATAGATCAGAGCTCAATGCAGGTTGCTCCCTCTACAGTAGGGCTGGGGAACCCTGGCCCTTTTGTGAATTGTGGACTTCAACTCCCAGCATTCCCAAGCCTTCATGAATTCTGGGAGTTGAAGTCCATCAGCTGTAAAAGAGCTAGGGTTCCCCATCCCTTCTGCTACAGAGAGCCTCACAGGCAGCAGATGTGGAAAAAGACGGGGAGGGAGAGGGGATTGGCGAGACTAGAACAGTCTAAGCCAGCCGAGGTTCGAGCTGGAGGGTCTCTGAAGATGTCCTCTTCTTCCTTCTCCGAGGCAGATCTTCCTGGACTGGTACGAGAAATTCCAGGAGCGGCTCCTGAAAGTTGTCTTGCTGACGGGGGAGACCAGCACGGATCTGAAGTTGCTGGGGAAGGGCAACATCATCATCAGCACCCCGGAAAAGTGGGACATCCTGTCCCGGCGATGGAAGCAGCGCAAAAACGTGCAGAATGTCAACCTCTTCATTGTGGACGAGGTGCACCTCATTGGCGGCGAGAACGGGGTGAGTTTCCACCCGAGGAATCGCTCGCTTTGAAAGGGAGCGAGTGCGGCACAGCTTCCTTTTGCTCCATTCTTGCTAGTGGAAAATCACTTAAATGTGAGCCAGCTAGTGTGAGCTGCAGCTCAGCTCATCAGATGCCTTCATGAATGTTTAGGATTCCGGTAGATTTTGCATCTACTTATAATAAAGTTAATTAGTTGGAGAAAGAGCTCTCAAAACTCCAGGTATTTTTTGCTGTCATAGATTGATATACTTCTTTTCCAACGTCCTACGTACCCTGTTTCCCTGAAAATAAGCTCTCCCCTGAAAATATTTAAACGCATGCGCAACCGGTCCCTGCCATTTCCTCTGATTGCTTGCCACACAAACAACATGAGATAAGGAGGCAAGGCTGGAAGTGGGGGGGCAAAGAGAAGGGGAACATGCCATTGGTCCCCTTCTGGCATGCTAATGGCCTCCACAAAAAGAGCACCAGGCCCAGTGACGTGCAACACAGCCGCAGCCATGAGGTGACCCTATGACAGAGCGTAGGTCAATAGCGGCAACTGTCAGAGGGAGACTGGATATCCCTACTCAACTCCTCTCTCTCTGTTTCTTTCCACACAGCCTGTCTTGGAGGTGATCTGTTCCCGAATGCGCTACATCTCCTCGCAGATCGAGCGGCCCATCCGCATTGTGGCCCTCAGCTCGTCCTTGTCCAACGCCAAGGATGTGGCCCATTGGCTCGGTTGCAGTGCTACGGCCACCTTCAATTTCCACCCCAACGTGCGCCCTGTTCCTCTGGAGCTCCACATCCAGGTAAGCCTCCCGCTCTTTCAAACGGGCAGCTCCGGCCACGCGAAAGCTCCTCCTGCAAATCGGTCCATTGCTCGAGTTACCTCTGTGGTCACCTTCATTGATCGACAGAAGCTTTGTGTGATGACCTGGGGCACGGCACAGAGATATCACAGGCAACTGGCACTTCAAACTGTCCTTTTGTTGCTTCAAATTTCCCCAAATGCTCGCACATTTCTTTGCAAGTCCCACAGCAAAGTGAGGACACACACACACACACCTCAAGCAGCCTCTGGCTGCAAATAGTCCAGCCCAATGCTGTGAACAGCAGAGCTGCACAGCAAGAAATCCAGCAGGGCAAGTTGAAGAATCCAGGAAGCAAGGGAGCACGGCAAGAAATCCGGAAATCTAGGAAGGAATCCAGGAAGATTCAAATGGGAATTCAGTGTTTGTTCCTGACAAATGGCCATCCCCACAGCATCTCCTTAAGACTCATTCCCCAAGTGTGGCTTGTGAAGAAGGGCAGGACACTCTTTTCCTGAGTAGCTTGCTCAGTCTGCGCTGTTCTCGCCTTCTCTCCACTCTCCGTGCTCTTGGATCAGGAGGAGGTGGTCCTTGCTCATCGCCTGAGTTTCGTCTCTCGTGTTACTGCTTAGTCCTCCTTCCTCCCTGCCTACATGCTGTCCCAATCCTGAAAGGCCCTAGCATGACTGGGCCTGCTCCTCCCCATTTTCCTCCCAAGATAACAAAGCCGCCCCCTCGATCTCCATCACCTCCAGTTTTGGCTCATCTTCCTCTGATGATGACACTGTGTGTGTTCTTGGGCGAAGCAGATTCCCTTCCTGGAGCTCATCAAAAACTCCGCTTCGTTTTCCGTGCCGTTTAGTGGGCTTTTCATTGCAGTTCTTCGTTTGAAAGGGCGAGTAGGTTTGACGCCCTTTGCCTTCTGTCTCTCGTTTCCTTCCCTCGCTTTCTTCAGGGCTTCAACATCAGCCACACGCAGACCCGCCTGCTCTCCATGGCTAAGCCCGTCTACCACGCCATCATGAAGCATTCCCCCAAGAAGCCGGTCATCGTCTTCGTCCCCTCTCGGAAGCAGACCCGGCTGACGGCCATCGACATCCTCACCACCTGCGCTTCCGATGTCCAGAGACACAGGTAGTCTGCCCTGACCCGGCTCGCCAAACACAGGGTCCATAGTTCAACCCATGGTTTTCTCTCTCTCTCTCTCTCTCTCTCTCACCCCCCCCCCTCCATCTCCATTCCCTCTTCCCCCTCGGGGTTCCCAGGTAGACTTGATGCGGACCCTGACTCCCACACCTCCTCCTCCTCCTCTGATTCGGCTGATGGAGGGGCTGGAGCAACAGCCTAGACCTGAAAGTGCTTTTGAGCTCGACTCCTGTTCCTGCTTACTTTCTTGCCTTGGAAAAAGCCGCCACCTCCTTGGCTAAGATCCGGCTTGCTTAGCCGTTCTGATCTTCCTGGTTTCCCCTCTCGACAGGTTTCTGCACTGCACTGAGAAGGACGTGGCCCCCTACCTGGACAAACTGAACGACAACACCTTGAAAGAAACGGTGGTGAACGGGGTGGGCTACCTGCACGAGGGGCTGACCTCCATGGAACGGAGAGTGGTGGAGCAGCTGTTTAGCTCAGGTAAAATGTCAAGAGTTCCAACTAACCCCCCCCCCCCCCCCCCCCAGCCTTGAAGCTTTGCTGGCTGAGGAATTCTGGGAGTTGAAGTCCACCAGTCTTAAAAGTGGCCAAGGATTGGAGACCCCTGACCTAGTTGGCTGTTTCAGTTCTGGACTGTTCCTCCATTGTGGCTTTGTCCTTAGGAGCTATCCAGGTGGTGGTGGCGTCACGGAGCCTCTGTTGGGGGATGAACTTAGCTGCCCACCTGGTGATCATCATGGACACGCAATACTACAACGGGAAGATCCACGCGTGAGTGAAGAGCGCTGGGTCGGGTTGTATGGAACCGCCATAAGCGAGGTTGTGCTGGTGGTGGTGGTGGGGATTAAGTGGGAATTGGGCTGGGTTGCCTTTTGGTGGAGTTTTCTTTATTCCCCAAAGTTGGTGGAGATAGCAACCATGCCTGGGTTAACTCCGTCCAGTATCCAATAAGACTGAGTCTACAAACTCTGACGTCACACCTCCTGTGGTAGCTCCTCCCATCTTTTAGACTCAGTCTATGTTGGCAAGTAACCCAAGGCAGCAACTGTAGCCCACAAACCTTCCTCTTCCTATTTTTTTCCCACAACAACCACCACCCTGTGAGGTGGGTGGGGCTGAGACAGAGAGGGAGAGGGAGGAGACTGGATCAAAATCCACTCAACTGGCTTTCGTGGCTGAGGCCGGATTAGAATTCATGCCTCCCAACTTTCTAGCTCCACGATGGCGAATCTATGACATGCATGCCAGAAGTGGTACGCAGAGCCCTCTGTGGGCACGTGCGCCATTGCCAGCTGTTCTTCTGGTTTCTGGCATGCACATGCGCATGGCCAGCTGGTATTTGTGGGCACCGGAAAACGGCCTGAAAAATAACCAAACATGGGGCCGTTTTCAGGCTGTTTTTTTCGAGCCGGGCTGTTTTTGGCCTGAAAACAGCAGAAAAATGGCCAAAATACTGCCCCCAAAACAGGCACAGCATAGCTGGCTGGGGAATTCTGAGAGTTGAAGTCCACAAGTCTTAAAAGTTGCTAAGTTTGAAGACCTCTGTCTTAACCATCAGAGCAAACCGTCTCTCTCTTTCCTATAAATCTGTAAAATTGCTGCTAAAATCCAGGCCTCAAGTGACCTGGAAGTTGGTCTCCCTCCAGGACTGACAGTCCACTTAATTAAGATTAAAATATGGGCCCTTGGGCTTTACCTCTTCGTTAACGTCCAGAGTGATTGCTGCAAGATTTAGAGCTGCCCCTAGATGCAAATGTGATTTGACCTTTAAAATGCATCTGGGAAGCATGTGAAAACGTGGATTTATTTATCTTATAAAAGTTTTTTTAATACAAATATGAACATTCCACATTTCCTTAAACCGCCTGGGTACAAATATGTCTGTGCAATAACCATCAAAGTTTACAATCTCCTTCTTTTATTTCCAACTCCCATTTTTATTCTCTAACCATTGATAAAATAATTCCCACGTCATATAATAGTCTGTTCTTTCTCCTTAATTGCCTGTGTTAATCTCTTCATTTCTGCACATTCTAATATTTTCCCAATCACCTGAAAAACACGGATTTATGTTTAATGCAGTTCAAGGTATATGATCCATTCACAAAGAGGTCAAAGGAAGCAAGCAGGGATTTCATTAATTAGTGGAAATCACAGCTGCTGACTCTGTTTACGGCTAACCTCTGCCATGGGCAAAGACATTAAAACATCATTTAATCCAGCTAGATTGCAGTCCCAGGTTAAGTTGGCAGGCTCGCCCCCAAACAGTTAACCAGGTCCTTAACTGACTCACTTAACCCAAGAGTGAATTATTCTCCTTGTGCCAGGTATGTGGACTATCCGATCTATGATGTCCTTCAGATGGTGGGACGTGCTAATCGCCCGTTGCAGGATGACGAAGGACGCTGCGTTATTATGTGCCAGGGGTCCAAGAAGGTGAGCCAAGATGGGAAGTGGGTAGATTCCTCCGCTGCGCAGGAGCTGGAGCTCCTAGAATTTGGCATGCTCCTAGCCGTGAAGAGCTTTCAGACTGAGTGGCCACAGTCTCAGTGTTCTGCCCGAGGCTTCCCAAGAGCATGAAGCCAACTCCTAACTACAGCCTTGAAGGAAACCTACACCGGGTGGTGGGATCCTTCACTCATTTTGCATGTTGTGTTGACATGATTGGTTTGGAGCAGGTTCTTTTCCATTCTGGAATCCTGAACCCCTAATCTTAAGCTGGCAATTCCCCACTCCCCACCACGCTAACTATAATTTTGGCTCTTCCGGTCAAGGATTTCTTCAAAAAGTTCCTCTACGAGCCCCTTCCGGTGGAGTCTCACCTTGACCACTGCATGCACGATCACTTCAATGCCGAGATCGTCACCAAGACTATTGAGAACAAGCAGGATGCGGTGGACTATCTCACCTGGACCTTCCTGTACCGCAGGATGACCCAGAACCCCAACTATTACAACTTACAAGGTGATTCCTCTCCCTGCCTGTCTCATAAATAACATTAATATACATAAATAAGATTTCTTTAGGTTCTGTATTTATTATCCCCTGCTAAATACTATCATTTAATATTTTAAGAATTGCTCATAATTCCTGTTAGGATAATTATCCTGATGTTGGGTTGACAATATATATATAAGCCATGATTCTTAAATGGTATATGTAACTTTAAAGACTATGTGGAATCTGATTGGCTGTGCTTCCCAGCTCAATCATAAAAGGCAGCTGGAAACACAGTTCATCCCTTTTGCTTTCCTTTGCTTCCTGATTGCCACTGAGGAAGAAGCAGAAAATGAAGACGGAAGAGAATCGTTGTTTTGGCTGACTGTAAGATAACTGTGCTTTGGTGTAGGACTGTTTATTGTTAGAGGAGTTAGTATCACTGTTTGGAAGAAATACTTTAGTTACATCAAGAGTAAAGACTATTTATTTTTTCTACTATCCGTGTTTGATAGTTATTGTGTGGTTTAAGCAACGTATCTCTTGCTGTCTGGTGTATTGCACTATTCCGCCTGTTTATTTTCCCAACCGGGGTGTTTTTTACGCCGAACAATTCCACCACAGCTTCGATATTCCTAATGTGTAGGATTACTAAATAGTCACAATATTTGATCAGTCCCCGGGAGTGTATCTCAGAATCCTGCAGCTTCTGACTTCTGATCTGTTCCTCTTGCCCAGGTGTGTCCCACCGGCATCTCTCCGATCACCTTTCCGAGTTGGTGGAGCAGACGCTGAGTGACCTGGAGCAGTCCAAGTGCATCAGTGTGGAAGATGAGATGGACGTGGCGCCTCTGAATCTGGGCATGATCGCAGCTTATTATTACATCAACTACACCACCATCGGTAATGGGCCTGGGGTGGAGAGAGGGGTGTATGTGTGTGTGAGTGTCATGTCCCTCGCTGCCACGGCCTCCAGCCTTGGAGCTCTGGATCTGATGCAGCTTTTCTCTTCCTTTCTCAAATTATCCGCTCTAGAACTCTTCAGCATGTCCCTGAATGCCAAGACCAAAGTGAGAGGTCTGATTGAAATTATCTCCAATGCTGCGGAATATGAGAACATTCCTATTAGGCACCACGAGGACAACCTCTTGCGGCAGGTAAGGGGAGAATCATCTCTGTATCCCATGGGAGGTTCCTGGTTGTTCTGACCGAGGTCCCCAAGCACGACAAACTCTCTTTATTTAAGTCAACGATTCCTTTTATTAGGAAGGTCAGCAGCCCCAACAAAAAATTTCTCTCTCGCCGAAGGCTAACAAGTCCGTCTGGCAGGGAGATGAATACCGTATTTTTCAGAGTATAAGACGCACCAAGATTTTGAAGAGGCAAATTAAAGCAACATTTTTTTGCACTCTGCAGACCTCCCGAAAACGGCCCGTTTTTCATCAAAATGAAAGTGGGGTCTTGGCGGGCGGCAAATGGGAGATGGCATTGTCAGGTTTCCAAATAGCATCCAAAATTAAATCAAAGTCCAAGGCAAAGTATTGCTCAACGTTCCAGTTGATGAAGAGAGCCATGTTGGCACATCTGGGGAAAACCCGAATCTGAAAGCTTCCTGGTTTTCCCTCCCCCCCCCCCCCCCAGTTGAAAGTTCAAGATCTTGCCCCCACACCCACCAATCCATTTCACGGTCCAATCTCCCACTGCCATGCTGGCAGCTTCCACCCACCCAGTTCTGGTCAGGTGCAGAGGTGCAAACGCAAAGGATGACCTTGGTTTTCTAGAAAGAATGTTGTTATGGCTACATATCATCTAACTCCCATTTCCCCACCCTAGAAAATGCATAGTAGAATAATAGAAAGTGTGGCAGGCCAAAGACCCAAAAGGAATCTGCAGGCCTGGCAGACAGTTTGTGCCAGAGTGCAGTCGTGTTTGATGCTTAGAAGTCCCTCCTCTTCCTTTCCTTTTCCAGCTGGCCCAGAAAGTGCCCCACAAGCTGAACAACCCCAAGTTCAACGACCCCCACATCAAAACCAACCTCCTTTTGCAAGCGCATTTGTCACGGATGCAGCTAAGCGCAGAGCTCCAGTCAGACACCGAGGAGATCTTGAGCAAGGTACAGAACGGTAGGGGTGGAAAAAAAGGGGTGTGGGGATGGCCACATGGCACGGCCTTGCCTCTTTGGGTCCGGCGGGAGCATGGTCTGGCTGGCCGACTCAGCAGAGGCTTCACCCGGCCCCCTTAATCCGATATCTTCCCGCCCCCAGGCTATCCGGCTGATCCAAGCCTGCGTCGACGTCCTCTCCAGCAACGGCTGGCTAAGCCCGGCCCTGGCGGCCATGGAGCTGGCCCAGATGGTCACGCAGGCCATGTGGTCGAAGGACTCCTACCTGAAGCAGCTGCCGCACTTCACCTCCGAAAACATCCGGCGTTGCACGGAGAAGGTGAGCACCGGCCCTCGGGCTCCGCCGTTGCAGCTCAGTAGGGAAGAGCAGCGGAGCAGCCCAGGGAAAGGACACGGCGGGCCTGACCGATCGGGCGCGGCAGAAAATAGCCGGAGCAAAGTCCCCAATTGCATGGGAATTTTTTTTAAAAAATTAAATCGAAGCCATTTATTTACAAGATTTATTTCCAGCCTAATTGAACAAGAACTCTGGCCATACTGGAAAACTAGCCAACCAGCTCGGAAGGGATTAGGGTCCCCAAGGGCTGATCTTAGCAGAGGGTCATGTGCTGGGCTCCCCTGAGGAATAATTTGACAACCAGGGAGGGGCCCAACTTATGCTATAACAATAGCCCTTAGACTTATATAGCGTTTCACAGTCCTTTTCCAGCCCTCTCTAAGCGGTTTACAGCCTATTTTACAGCCTACAGCCTATCAGCCTATTGTCCCCCAACAATCTGGGTCCTCATTTGACCCACCTCGGAAGGACGGAAGGCTGAGTCAACTTTGAGCCAGTCAGAATCAAACTGCTGGCAGCGGGCAGAGTCAACCGGCAATACTGCATTGTACTCCGTGTGCCACCAGGAAGGAGAGGGAGGAGAAGGAGAAAGGGAATAAGAGAGGAAGGAAAGGAGGGAGGGAGAGAAGGAAGGAAGGAAGGAAGATAGCAATAGCACTTAGACTTACATACTTACAGAGTGTGCTGTGATTTATTAAATCAAGAACTGCCCAACTGCCCCCCAGAGCGACCTCTACCTGTGGGGCTGGGTTCATCCTGCTTCCTTCTGTTCCCACTGGCCACTGTCAAAAATCAATGCAATTGAAGAGCCGCCTCATAAGTGAGAGCACAAGGCCTCCACCTGATCCTCCTCTGTGTGTCAGCTGATACTGAATGGTATGTGTGTGTGTGTATTTCAATGAAACTAACCCGGAAGCTTTTCCCCTTGGAGGGGGGCTGGTTGCTCATCCTTCCCCCTGTCGTTCCACGCAGGGAGTGGAGAGCGTCTTCGACATCATGGAGATGGAAGACGAGGACCGCAACATCCTGCTCCAGCTCTCCGACGCCCAGATTGCAGATGTGGCTCGCTTCTGCAACCGCTACCCCAACATTGAGCTTTCCTACGAGGTGGCGGAAAAGGAGAGCATCCACAGGTAAGGAGGGGCCTTCTCCTTTAGCCCCGAGGGAGCTGGTAATAGCAAACCACTTCGGAAATCCTTATCAAGAAAACTGCAGGGACAGGTCCAGGCGGTCATCGGGAGTCGAGACTGACTCAAAAGGCACCAATAAAAAAAAAGAAAAATCTGGGACAGGATCCCATGTTGGAAACCGCTAAGGTTTTAGTCCTCTGTTGCTTCCGCAGCCTCTTCTGCTTGTAGTGGACTGGGAAGGGAGCGAAGGCTATGAACAGTCCTGGGGAAACATTTATTTTTATTTTTATTGTAATTAAATTTATATCCTGCCCTTCTCCACGAAGGACCCAGGGTGGCGCACAGGAATTTAAAAACATATAAAACAATAATATACAGAATTTAAAAACATATTAAATTACGTAACATGTGCGCCTAATGTTGGGAATGTAATTCTAGTGTTGGATTGGCAATATATATATATAAGCCATGACTGGAATATGATATCTGTAACTTTAACTGCTACAGTGAGAGGTGATTGGCTGCTGTTTTCCTCAATCGGCCATAAGAGGGAGCCAGAATCACTGTTAGACGCTGATCCCTTGAATGATGGCTGCTCTGTATGTCAGTTATTGTGAGTTGAGCAACTGTAAGCCAACGTTTGAGTAATAGACTGTGTATAGGATTCAGGACTACTTATCACTTGTTTGTGAAAAAGTATCTTTATTTTTCCAACGCAAGTAAAAGTCTACTTGTTTTACCATCAGTGTCTGCGACTGATAGTGTGGATACCTAGCAACATATCTCTTGCCACATTCACCTACCAATTTCTTTCTCTCTCCAGTGGAGGACCTGTGGTTGTGCTGGTGCAGCTGGAGCGAGAGGAAGAGGTAACCGGGCCCGTGATTGCCCCGCTGTTCCCACAGGTAAGTGGGGAAAGATACGCGTATGGTTAGAGAGGAGAGGAGAGCAACGGAAAGCAATAAGCTGGCTCTCAGGGGGGGGGGGGGGGGAGAAGACATAGACCAGGGGTTCTTGGTGGCGCAGTGGCTAGAGGGTAGTACTGCAGGCTGCCTGCAATTTGGCAGTTTGACTCTCACCAGGCTCAAGGCTGACTCAGCCTTCCGTCCTTCTCAGGTGGGTCAAATGACCCAGATTGTTGGGGGGAAAGAGGCCGACTCTGTAAACGGTTTAGAGAGGGCTGTAAAGCAGTATATAAGTCTAAGGGCTATTGATATTCCCAACCTTCTCTATAACCTGCACTCCCAGAATGCTTCTGATACATTATAGAAGTAAATATTTATATGCATATAATTATGCATATACTCTATACCAGGGGTCTGCAAAGTTGGCTCTTTTTAAGACTGGCGGACATGCTGGCTGGGGAATTCTGGGAGTTGAAGTCCACCAGTCTTAAAAAGAGCCAACTTTGCAGACCCCTGCTCTATACTTTTGAAACTTCTAAATCACAGGTGGCATTCAGCCGGATCTGACCAGTTCTGGAGAACCGGTAGTGGAAATTCTGAGTAGTTTGGAGAACCGGCAAATACCACCTCTGGCTGGCCCCGCCCCCACCTATTCTCTGCCTCCCGCAGTCCCAGCTGATGGGGAGGGAAGGGGGATTTTGCAGTAATCCTTGCAAGGAGTTTCTATCTTGAGTTCTCATGTGAACAGAGGCTGTTCTTACCCTGTTTCAGAAAGGGGAAAGACTTCCCTTTGTGACTAATTACTTTTGGGGTTGTTTATCCAACATGCTGTTTAAACAACGGTGGCTCAGGGGCTAAGGCGCTGAGCTTGTCGATCAGAAAGGTCGGCAGTTTGGCGGTTCGAATCCCTAGCGCCGCGTAACGGAGTGAGCCCCCGTGACTTGACCCAGCCTCTGCCAACCTAGCAGTTCCAAAGCATGTAAAAAATGCAAGTAGAAAAATAGGAACCACCTTTGGTGGGAGGGGAACAGCGTTCCGTGCACTTTCGGTGTTGAGTCATGCCCGCCACATGACTACAGAGGCATCTTCAGACAGCGCTGGCCCTTTGGCTGGCTTTGACACAGATGAGCACCGCCCCCTAGAGTTGGGAATGACTAGCGAAGATGTGCGAGGGGAGCCTTTTACCTTTAGAGATGCCAACCATTGAAATAAAACTAAGACCTGTATCCATCGTGACAAGACTGTTCCTTCCCTGTTTGAATAAAGGGTTTCTTTTACTCATGAGTAAGTGGTTTCTCATCGCTTGCAAAGGCTGGGACAGGAAATTAAATTTCCGTCTGAAATTAAAAACATATCTTTTCTGCTTGGCCGGCCTAGGTTAGTCTCTCTCTATGGGGTTTTAGCTGTTTAAGTGGGAATTTTAGTATGTAAATGGGTATTTTAGCACAGGTATCGTTTAATTTGTTTTTAATATGTCTGTATATTTATTGTATATTTATTGTTTTAGTTTCCCTGTGCACCGCTCCGAGTCCCTATGGGGAGAGGGAGCGGTCAAGAAATTAAATTATTATTATTATTATAGGACAGGCCGAGGGCCTGTTGGGGCTGAGAATACACCGTTGTTGCGCGCCTCACTATGTCCCCTTTGTTGCTTCTTTCCTGCAGAAACGCGAGGAAGGCTGGTGGGTGGTGATCGGCGACTCCAAATCCAACAGCCTCATTTCCATCAAGCGACTGACGCTGCAGCAGAAGGCCAAGGTGAGACACTCGCGCTTCTACGTCAGCCTTGGTTATTGTTCTGACCCAGCTCTCCAAACACGACCAACCCTCCGAAGTGAACTCAAAGTTTCCTTTAGTTAGGAGCGCCACCAGCCGGTCCCCCACCGTAGAGTCCAGTTCCCCCACCATAGAGTCTCCTCCTAGCACGGCGTCCTTTTTCCTCTACCTCTCCTAACCGAACACCTTTTCAATTGTGGCGCCAACTGGCAACAGGGAGCCGCAGCAGAGGGATTGAAGAGCCACATGCGGCTCCGGAGCCGCAGCTTCCTGATTCCCCCAGCCTAATCCCTGGCTTTTTGCAAGCAACCAGTTCTCCTTGTTGATCTGATATGTTCTAAAACCCCCAATTCTTACGCCCTTTTAGGTGAAGCTGGATTTTGTGGCTCCGACCACCGGGACGCACAACTACACGCTCTACTTCATGAGCGACGCCTACATGGGCTGTGACCAAGAGTACAAGTTCAGCGTGGACGTCAAAGAGGCAGAGAGCGACAGCGACTCCGACTGAGTGACAGGGCTGAACCTCTTTGGGGGAGATGGGACCTTCATCAAGCCGTTGTGGACTTTCTTGGAGCAGATAACCACCCTAGGTGGTTGGAAGGCTGTTGTGTAGATGTTCTCCGTTTCAGATTCCCTGCATTGTCTAAGCTCCAGCCAGTAGGTGTAGAAATGGACTTGTGTGTTCCTGCCAGCATCTTCAGCTTTTTCCCTGTTTTTTCCTTTTTTAAACTCAGCAAAACAAGCCGTAGCTTTGATGTACAAGGTTTGGAGTAAACGAGCAGAATTGATTGTTTGATTGACTGCTAATTTTCCAAAATAAAATTTCCAGGAACTAACTTGGGTCCCTTTTTTGGGGGGGGGGGGGGGGGGGGGGGGGGGGAAGTAGTCCAAGTGAAGACAGTTGCTAGAGCCGTGGTGGTGCAGTGGTTAGAAGGCAGTATGGCAGGCTGACTCTGCCCACTGCCAGGAGTTCGATCCTAACCGGCTGGAGGTTTAACTCAGCCGTTCCATCCTTCTGACATCCGTGCGCCTTCGGCGTTGAGTCATGCCGGCCACATGACCACGGAGACGTCTTCGGACAGCGCTGGCTCTTCGGCTTTGAAACGGAGAGGAGCAACGCCCTCTAGAGTCGGGAACGACCAGCACAGATGTGCAAGGGGAACTTTTACCTTGACCTTATTCTTAAAAATGGAATGGGGAGCAGATTGTATTGTTGGGGGAAATTGGTGCCTATCATAAACGGGGAGAAAAAAATCCTGAAGTAGGCATTCCTTGGTGTAAAAAAAAAAAGCAACTTGTCCTATCCGAGTGTCTTTGAAATTCCATCCTTTCCATCGTCCTCCAGCCCCCGTCGCTTCCATTTCCCCCCAAATACGTCTTTTCCCATCATCCCTAACCACCTGAGCACCGGGGTTGGGGAAGCTGCAGTTTAATAAAGGAGTCAAGATGAACAACAGCCAGATGTTCGATTTTATTCATTTTATAGATGTCCAGATAACGGCTCCTTTCCCTCGGCTGGTTTTATTAAGTAGAAACCAACATTTAGCGCCTACGATTCCACTGACTGAAGCCGGCGTAGAAGGGATAAGAAAGCTGTCCCAGCTTCCCTTCGGGCCTGCCTTGGAAATCCACCTCCGGTGCAGTCTTGCCTTGGGGCTGGATCCATAACTGAAGAAAACAAACCGGATCCCCTCTTAGTTAAATCCAGTGTAGAGAGTGAAGTGCTCACCTGGGGAAGTGCACTTCTCCGGAAAGGATGGAAGCAACGACCACACGGTTCAAGCGATTTTTTCGGGGGGTTGGGGGGGAGGATCTGGTGATCCTGAACCCCCAACCCTGGAGGCAAACAACAGCATTCAGCAAGACTCTGGACGCTTGTACTTCCAGAAGGCCATATCTCCATCGTCGCTGCAAGAGGCCAACAAGCCGGGCTCCTTGGGGCTCCAGGCCACGCAATTCACGTCCTGGGAATGCGCTCGGGCCACGTGGGCAGTCAAGGAGAAGGTGGGCTGGAGGGGGTCCGAGAGAGGCTCCTCTTCAAAGACCCGGATGGCGTCGTCTCCGCAAGCGGTGGCTAAGGCGCCTGTCAGGTGGCACCTGCCAAGGAAACAATCCTGGATCAGGATGAGATGGTTCAGAACAGGGGTGGGCAAACTTTGCAACTTTAAGTCTGAAGGACTTTCAGACTTAAAGTTGCAAAGGTTGGAGACCCCTGTGTTAGAAGACCTCTGAAGTCCCTTCCAGTCATTCTATGTTCTATGCCAGGGGTGTCAAAAGTCAAGTCTTGTAGGCCAGATCTGGGTGGAGAAGTCTGGGAGCTGAAGTCCTTCAGACTTAAAGTTGCAAAGTTTGCCCACCCCTGGTTCAGAACCTCCTGAGATGTCATTCAAGAGAAGCCGATGATTTTTAAAAACCCTTCCCTTTTTTATATTCTAATCCCTTCATTGGGGGGGGGGGGCGTGGGGCGACAATGCAACTGAGCGTTTGCTGGCCAGATGCCCTTCCTGATGCCTAGGTGGGGTTCGCAGCAATTTTTTTTTTTTTTTTGCGCTCTAGGAGAGAAACATCTGTTGCTACCGAGGATTGATCTCTCAACCTTCCGAAGTGGAAAGCGAGCGTCTTCACCACTAGGCCATCATGGGGGAGCTTGAGAGGTCTTCTAGCCCAACCCCCAGCTCAAGCAGGAGACCGTGTGGAATTTGAGACAGGCGGCTGGCCTGTCTCTTCTTAAGAGGCCTCCGGTGACCCGCTCTTCTTTCCGGCGATTTCTGCTAGGAGGATGGGCAGAATGCGGGATTCATCCCCACAGGGAGAAGGGGCGATTGATGTCATGATTGACACCCCGTGGGAAGCATCTCCACTTACCATGCCACGTCGTAGACGGTCCGCGTGTGGAAGCCAGAGAGGGTGCAAACGCACTTCCAAATGGGATCGGTGCCGCTACAGGCCACGCCTGAAACACACAAGAGAGCTCCTTAAAAGGTTGTTGCCTCTTGGCTTTGCCGCAGGAACTTCAGGCCTCTCAAGAGAAAATAGATTTAAATTATGGAGGTCTATTCAAGGGTTTGGGTAGCTGAGGAAGAGTTGCTGGGGCAGAAAATACGAGTGGGTGGGAGGGGGATTCAGTGTCCATTAACTCGCCCAGTTTTATGGGAGCCAGGATTTTGCACTTGGCTCAGAAGCTTACTCCATGTTCTGATCGAGGTTTCCCCCAAACCTCGTAATTCCTTGTCCCGAAAAAAAACCACCTTTTATTGACTGGATTCTCCACCTCCAGCAAAGTTTTTCAAAGGGAGGATTTATGGTCACAGACCTTATCTGGCTTGGAGAGCTGCCAGGCCGAGATCTGCAGAACTTGGCCAGGAGTCTTGGAGAGTCCCGAACCAATGAAGCGAACTCATGGTCTCCTGCAAACTCCACTCCCCTTTTGCTCCTCTTTTATCTCCTCTGGGAGGGGCCATTCATTGTCCACGTGTGGCCTTCCTCCCAAGTCAAACCCTGTTCTTTAGCTGTTCCCTTTGTCTGGCGACTCTGTGAATGCGCACCCTGGGAACAGACTCCAGCTGTTCCTCTGCCTCCCTGATGTCTGACTCTGAAGGCAGCTGATAACTGTCAGAGGGCTCTGGCCCCCTCTCTGCCTCCGACAGAGCCCTCGTCCGAGCCTTCCCCAGACTCCAGGACTGGTCCAGGTCCCTCCCCAACCCTCCTCACTGTCCGAATCTGCTGCCCGCTCTGCTGGCGGGCCACAACACTCACAGTCTTATACAAATCCTCAACTTAATGACCATAATTGAGCCCAAAATATCTATTGCTAAGTGAGAGAGTGTTGTTAAGTGAATTTTGCCCCATTTTACGACCTTTCTTGCCACAATTGTTAAGTTGTTAAAGCGAGTGACGCCCAAGTACCATGCTGGAGGTGGTTGATGGAGAAATACAGAAGGGAATGACTTTGTTGTCACTTTGAATGTACACTAACAGGTGTACATTGAAGTGAAATTTCGTTGCACGCAGCTCTCAGAGGGTTACCACCTCCAATGTACACTACATGACCATGATAACAAATAAACAAAGAATTATGCCTATTCCCACATATATTATTATGTGACACAGAGAAACAACACAGTCTAGTAGTCTGGACGTATACATGTCCACGGTGAGGGAAACGAATCTTGCGAGTTTACCAGGCGGATGGCCTAGAGCAGGGGTCTCCAACCTTTGCAACTTTAAGTCTGAAGGACTTCAGCTCCCAGACTTCTCCAGCCAGCAAAGCTGTCAGTGTCAGGGCCTGGGCCAGGGGTCTCCAACCTTTGCAACTTTAAGTCTGAAGGACGTCAGCTCCCAGACTTCTCCAGCCAGCAAAGCTGTCAGTGTCAGGGCCTGGGCCAGGGGTCTCCAACCTTTGCAACTTTAAGTCTGAAGGACGTCAGCTCCCAGACTTCTCCAGCCAGCAAAGCTGTCAGTGTCAGGGCCTGGGCCAGGGGTCTCCAACCTTTGCAACACTCACATACGTGGCAGTCTTATACAAATCCTCAACTTAATGACCATAATTGAGCCCAAAATATCTATTGCTAAGTGAGAGTGTTGTTAAGTGAATTTTGCCCCATTTTACGACCTTTCTTGCCACAATTGTTAAGTTGTTAAAGCTAGTGACGCCCGAGTACCACGCTGGAGGTGGTTGATGGAGAAATACAGAAGGGAATGACTTTGTTGTCACTTTGAATGTACTTTAAGTCTGAAGGACTTCAGCAAAGCTGGCTGGAGAAGTCTGGGAGCTGAAGTCCTTCAGACTTAAAGTTGCAAAGGTTGGGGACCCCTGGCCTAGGGAACAAATCTGGAAGTCTTGCTAGAAATACTTTGAAACCTCCTCCCGCGAGGGAGGGGGTGTAGCAGAAACAAACTGTGAAGTGGGTGTGTGGAGTCTCTCACAATGCTTTGAGCTCTCAGCACACAGCGCTTATGAGCAGCATCCTGAATGACTGGAAGCGAGCTTCCTATAATTTTCTCCATTGTCCTCGCCACTCTCTGTAGGGACTTTCGACCTCACCTTCCCTCTGTACATCATGCTTCCTTTCCCTCCCATCTTTTCACCATAATTTTGTACTTTTATTGCAGTGTAAACCGCCCAGGGACACCTTGTGAGAAAGATGGATGGCAAATACATTTAATAAATGAATAAAAACAAACAAACAGTTCCACCCCCTGGGATGTAACACAGGGCACCGTGCTGTAGCACCCACCTTGCTCGTTGCCTGGCTTAAACTGGCGCCAAATGCGCACGGTTTTGTCGTCACTACAGGAAGCCAGCCTTTCTCCACTCTGGTCAAAGGCCAAGCTCCACACCGTGGACTCGTGGCCTTCCAAGGTGCTGAAGCACACCCAGTCGTCTTCCTCCTCCCGATACAGCTTGACGGTGTCATCGTAACTGGCAGATGCCAGCAGCTGGGAGGAGAAAACCCCCCAAGAGGGAGACCCAAATCAGCATCGGCAGAAGAACCAAAGACTTAGACTTCAGACTTAGGATAACTTTGAATGTACACTAATTGGTATGCATTAAAATGAAATTTCATTTTACACACAGGCTCTCTCTCTCTCTCTATATATATATATATGTATGTATGTATGTATGTATGTATGTATGTATATGTTTTCGTAGATTTTCACGGGTGTAGGTATGCTGGCATTGCTGGTTTCGGGGATTTTCCCGTGTATATAGCATGGAGATGTTATTGCAACGTTTCGACAAGATCTCACTTGTCATCATCAGACAGTCACAGACAGAAGCCTGCCTGATGATGACAAGTGAGATCTTGTCGAAACGTTGCAATAACATCTCCATGCTATATACACGGGAAAATCCCCAAAACCAGCAATGCCAGCATATATATATATATATATATATATATATAGTGTGTTACACACACACACATATACAACATATAATCAAGATCAAGTGAGGTTCTAATACCACTCTCTAAAGCCTTAGTAAGGCCACACCTAGAATCCTGCATCCAGTTTTGGTCACCACACTATAAAAAAGAGGTTGAGGCTCTAGAAAGAGTGCAGAGAAGAGCAACCAGGATGATGAGGCGACTGGAGGCTCAAACATACGATGGACGGTTGCAGGAACTGGGCCTGGCTGGTCTAGGGAAGAGAAGCACCAGGGGAGACAGGATAGTAGCCTTCCAATATTGGAGGGTCTGCCCCAAAGAGGAGGGGGTCAAACTATTTTCCAAAGCACCTAAAGGCCAGAGAAGGAATAATGGATGGAAACTGAGCGAGGAGAGATTCAACCTAGAAATAAGGAGGAACGATCAACCAATGGAACAGAAGTTGCCTTCAGAGGTTGTGGGAGCTTCATCCCTGGAGGCTTTCAAGAAGAGACTGGACTGCCATCGGTCAGAAATTGTGCAGGGTCTCCTGCTTGGGCGAGGGGGTTGGACTAGATGACCTCCAAGGTCTCTTCCAACTCTGTTAAGTAAGTAAGTATCATCTTCATTGTCATTGTACTTGAATACAACAAGACTGTTAATCGGTTAATACGCTACATAAACATGACAAAATAAATAAATACAAAATTATGCACAGACCCTCATATATGACACCAAGAAAAAACACAATCTAGTTTAGAAGTTGACATGCACACGGCGAGGAAAAGAAATCTTATCTACAAAGGAGACTTTCCACTGGAAATGTCCATTTTCAGAGAATCTCGGCATTTGTTTCACAAAAACCATCTTCTAAGCAGTCGCAGCAATGTGGAAGGAGAGCCCCCTGCCCCACCTCAAAGGAAAAAGCCAGACTCACCTCTTGGTTAGGATGCCACACAACATGCTTGACGTCCTGTGTGTGAGAATTCAGGACACTCATGCACTCGTACTCGTCCTCTTCGTCCACTGTAATGGAGAAGAGGGGAATTGGGTCGAAACAGAATAATAAAAATCCCCATCGGTCAATTGCGGAAGGCAGCTGTTGCTCAGAACAGCTTGCATCCAGTGATGCTACCTTAACACTATGAAACAGTCACACCTGTCAGGTCCTTGAGAAGGACTTGGTAGGTGGGCAAAAAGGCCAAGGGGACAAAGCATAATATCATCACCGGCAATGACAAAATCCCCATCGGTCAATTGGGGAAGGCAGCATTAGTCAGAACAGCTTACATCCTGCCACAATATTTTTAACGCTATCAAACATCCGCCTCTGCCAACCCCAGATTTTGGGGAAGGATCTGGGACTTGATAGGCAGTCCAAAATGCCAAATCTGGTCTGAACATCTGGCTGATTGTGTGACGAACTGTTAAAAATAATTTGGTATCCTTCTTGTCTAAGAAATTATATAAAAAGGGAATATGGTTCAAGTGGCTATTATCAGAGGGAATGCTGATCTTCTGGGAGGGGGGCAGAGTAAAAATCAAAATACTGAGACGGAGGCATTTATTAAAAAACATTCTCCCCAGTTGGGAGGCGAAGATGGGGGAACGGAGGGAGCGACGGCCCCGCCCGGGGACAGGAAAGAGGAGTCAATTGCAAAAAGACTTAGATCGCAAAAATGATTTTATTTGAAACACTATTGTAATTGTTGATACAAGATAAAAAAAAAGATGATTGAATATATAGACTATACCAGGGATGTCCAAACTTGGGAACTTTAAGACTTGTGGACTTCAACTCCCAGAATTCCCCAGCCAGCATAGCTGGCTGGGGAATTCTGGGAGTTGAAGTCCACAAGTCTTAAAGTTCCCAAGTTTGGACATCCCTGGACTATACAATGTAATCCTTTGATATGTTTATCCTTTACTTTTAAAAATGTAAATCTATGAAGTTTTGGGAGGGCCACTACCAACGGCAGGGAAGCTACCAAAATGTTACTCTCACCCTATACTTTTTCCCTTGTATAAACTTTGAAAACCAATAAAATTCTTTTCAAAAAGAAAAAAAAAGAATAATTTGGTAGAGAATGTGAACCAAGTGAAAAGATGGAAATGCATCTACCCCCTCCTCGCCACTCCATGGATTTCTTAACAGACAAGCTCAACATATGGAGAAGTTCCATTTTCCGTATTACAGAAAGGCAGAACTGGGTCCTTTTGGAGAAGGGCGGGATATAAATCGAATAAAATAAAATAAATAAATAAATAAATAACTGCAGGTCACCTTCCCTTGCTTTTGGGCAGCTTCCCTAATTTTATTATTTTAAAAAGGTTCTAAAATCTGTCAGCCTTTTACACGAATCCCTTTGACGTTCTTTAGAAAGCAGCCCTTCCCTTCTCTACACCCAGAGGACGGAATCAGAAGCCGTGCTTCTGTGGGGCTCTGATGGCAGAAGCTCGTTCCTTCACTTTTGGGGTCAAATGGGGGGGGGGGTGATTAGCCATGCTGTTAAGGTAATGACGATTTAATAACTGACCAGCTGCTGTAGGGCTGTAAACCGAGATGGTGCAATCAGTCAGCAGGGTTACTGTCACTTTAAGAAGCTGTCTATATAAGAGAGGCTCTGGGAGGGCGGTTTCTCTCGCCATGTGTGCTTCCGTATTATAGTTGAAGATTGATTGAATGCCTGGTTTTGCCTAGTACATGTCTGTATATGTATTTTGCTCTTGGGTTGTCTCAAAATAGTGTTCACACTGTGTACGCTCTGACACATGCTTATGCTGGCAGCCACTTTGTGAGAGCATTGTAACAGGTTATGAAAATTCCAAAGCCCCCCACCCCTGTCAACCCACCCCCATCACCAAGGGATTGCCTGCCTCCCACAATTCTCTTAAGTTCTCGCTCACCTTCCCAAACCCAGACGCTTTTGTCTCGGCTGCAGGTAGCCAGGAGGTTGCCAGACGGGGCCCAGGCTACGGACTTCACCTCATTCTCGTGGCCCTCCAGAGTGGCTGCACACTGGGTGGAGAGAGAGGAGACGTTTCATTACGGGAACGGCAATCTGAGACCACAAGAGAAATGTTCCATGGCAGGGCAGTAGAGAAGATGACCAGGAGTTCAAGGGCGGAGTCAAACGCACCATCAGTTTGGAATCGCCACGCTTCCACAAATGGCCTAACTCCAGCCCCCTGTCAATTCCACCGACTCATATCACACAGCAATTTGCAAATTGTTAATAAAGACAGACCTCCCGACCACAACTGAGTGCAAAATTTTGGATACCAAGGGAGTTTTGCCCCATTTTACTGGCTTTCTTGGCCTAGTTATTACGTGGATCACTTCAGTGCTTAAATGATGTGAATCTGGCTTCCCCCTGGTGTGTCAGATTGCAAAAGGCTTAGAAAATTTGTCTCTATGTTTAAAGTGACAATATTTTTTTTCTCCATGGAGATTCCCACTGCTCCATCTTTTTAACTGTCTTCCAATTTTGCACCCCTTCAGTCACACAAGATTTCAATCGCTCAGTTCTGAATCGTGTACTATAAATTGCGCCCAGTAAATATTTGCTATTGTGAGTTGTAACATTTTCAAATACAGTGATCCCTCGTTTTCCGCGGCTTCGTTTTCCGCGGCTTCAGTGCTTCGCGGGTTTTTCAATAGCAAAAAAATGCATTGGTAGGAGGCAAGCGCCCCCTAGTGCTTGCTTTAAACGATGTCCACCAACTCAAGTTTCCGGTATAGATATACAGAATCCTACTTCGCGGTTTTTCAGTTTCCGCAGAAAGGTGCGGTCCCGATTAGCCGCGAAAAACGAGGGATTACTGTACCGTCATGTTATGTGTAAATTCCCTCTTTATCTTCACAATTCTCTTGCTGCTTCATGGTTCCCATTTTGAGAATATTGGAACCAAATGACTCTGCAAGGGCAGTGCATAATAAAGGATTCAAGATGCCTTAATTTTTTTTCTGGTTAATCATCAAATCTTTCAATTTAATCATATTGTCTTTCCATGGAGCGAATCTGAATTGGAAGCCACAAAGGATGCTGTACCTCGAAATCATCCTGGGTCTTCTTCCAAATGCAGGTGGTTGCATCAAAGCTGGCTGAAGCCAAATAGTTCCCACAGGGGGACCAGGCCACCTTGCGGATGGTCCTTTGGTGCCCTTCACCCAGAATGGACTTGCACACCCAGGCATCACCTGACGAAAGAGAAAGCACCTGGCAATGTGGCTGGCAACATCCCTGCCTGATCTTGGCACCCCAAGATCTAAGCATATTAATCAAGTATCTATGGTAGCTTCCCTTTTTCTTAGCACTGAGGATTTAGGTCTCTGCTGACTGCAAAATTAGCTGTATTGGCTGCATTGATGGAGGTTCTGCTGTGGCCAGCCAGCGGCCAGCGGAACTGGTGTCAGATTCAGACAGTGAGAAGGGTTGGGGAGGAAGATGGGCCAGTCTTGGAGTCTGGGGAAGGCTCTGAGGAGGGCTCTGTGTCGGATGCAGAGAGGGGGCCAGGGCCGTTCGATAATTATCAGCTGACTTCAGTCAAACATCAGTGAGGCAGAAGAACAGCTGGAGCCTGTTCCCAGTGTGCGCATGGGCAGAGCTGCCAGAGGAAGGCAAGAGCTAAAGAAGAGGGGTCGACCTGGGAGTAAGACACAGGTGGATGATGAATGGCCCCTCCCAGAGGGAATAAAAGAGGAGCAGAAGGGGAGTGGAGTTTGCAGGAGACCATGAGTTCAATTCGTTAGGGGGAAGATCTGTTCCTGACTTCTTGCCAAGTAATTGCTGCTACAGCATGGAGTTTGGAAGATGTCAGCCTGGCAACTCTCCAAGCCTGATTAAGGCCCGTGGTTGTAAATTGAAAGACTGTTGGGCGGGACTTTGCTGGAGAGGAATTCCCTTTAACCTAAATAAAAGAGGTTTTATCAGGGCGTGGAGTCAGCTTCATGATCTTGGGAAGCCTCGGTCAGAACAGGTTGAAGGCATTAAGGGTGTTTGAGATAAGATTGGGAAACACCCATTAAACCAGGCAAAAGAGTCCTCAGTTTGGGAGGCAGAGAGCATGGTATAAGCCACAAGGGAATGGGAGGGAAACGGTGGCCTGTATATATATTATGAGAGAATATTATCACAGCTCCTGTTCAGGGTCCCTTTTAAGGGGAGGAGAGTTAACGTCATCCCTCTCTGCCCTTCGACTCAACCTAGAGATCATCCAGACAGAGAACCAATTAGATTACTGCTGTGTGACATTTTTTAGATATGTGTTAGATTTTTAAGGGCTGAAAATAAAGAGACCAGGATGGATCCATTTCAGGCTTATTAGCCTTCTTCAGCTGGCCATACTCCTTCTAGGAGTATGGTCAGCTGAAGCCTGCCTCATATGCTGGAAAGCACCGGTTCAAATCCCAGTAGAAGGAGTATGGTCAGCTGAAGAAGGCTAATAAGCCTGAAATGGATCCATCCTGGTCTCTTTATTTTCAGCCCTTAAAAATCTAACATATATATATATATATATATATGGAGTCCTCCAGGTTATGGCTGCCCCAAAGGTGCTTTTTTCCCCAAGAGGCAACTGGACTTTCTTGTTTTGTCTTTTGAAGTTGTTTTGCTTCTCCTCCCAGAAGCTTCTCCCTTCGTGGAAATGTAAACCCCCAAGCTGACCACCTGAGCCTACCTTCTTTGCCCCAGATGCGGATGCTACGGTCTCCACCACAGGAAGCCAGCAGTGTCCCTTTGGGATTCCAGGCTAGGAACCAACAACGGGAATCCGGGTGTGCCTGGATGCGGGACAGGAGGGCCAAGGAGTCCTTCATCGGAATACCAAGCGGGTCACCACCGAACCGAAGCTAAAACCCTGCAAGTAGAAATGAGTTTTATTTCAGCAGGAAGGTTTCGCTTAAGGGCAGGGGATGAAAATTGGAGCGCTTGTGATTTTCAGCCCCGGAATGAATAGCTCCAATTGTACCGTGCATGGGATTGTCCTTAAAATGCCAGATGGAAGTTGCCATTGCTTCAAGACTACATCCCAGAAGTAGTCCTCGACTTACAGCTGTCCATTGAGTGACCATTCGAAGACACAACAGCAGTGGGGGGAAAGGGACCGTTTTTCACCGTTATACCAAAGGTTACGCGATCAAAATTCGGATGCTTAGCAACTGGCTTGGTTTTAACAACCGTCTCGCTTAGCAACGGGAAATCTGGCTCCGTTGTGGTCGTAAGTCGAGGACTCCCTGTCATTTCCCACCCAAGGACTAGCAGGGCAGCGAAGCCCTCGATCTGCCACAGTCCACTTAGCGACCGTTGGAGGTCAACAACCGCCTCGCTTAGCAACGAAAAGCTTGGGCTCCGCTGTGGTCGTACGTCGAGGACTCCCTGGCATCGTCCTCCTCGGGAAAAGAAAAGACTCTGCACCCACCTGAGACTCAGCCCAACGCGGCCCCTGGCTGGGGAGGATGGGCTGGGTAGTACGGCGCTGCAGGCAGGGGCCGCCCTCTCTTCCTTGTTGATCAGGCTCGAGCAAAGCCGGAAGCCCTTGACCGGAAGTCTCCTGGCCGCAAAGGCTGCTGGGAGACGTAGTCTTTCTCCCCCGGGGAGGGGGGGATGTTCCTCGGGCCCCGAGGCCACACGGGAGGGGCCGGAGAGCCAAGGCCTCCCCGCTTTAGGAGTTGTTTCGCGACCCATTTCGGTGTGTGTTGGTTGTGTGTTTGTGTTGTGTGCTGAGGTGGGGTAGGCCAATACAGTAATGGCGGTTGGGTGTTTACGAGGACATGACGTCACGCCGCACGCGACACAAACGCCATTACGTCGCGCGCGGGGGGAAGAGACAGAGAGAGAGAGAGAAAGAGAGACGCGTCGTCGTGACGTCACGCAGGACGCGGGACAAACGCCGTTACGTCGCGCGCGGAAAAGAGAGACGGGGGGAAAACGGGGCTCCGTTACGTCACGCGGGGGGGGTGAAAGAGAGAGAGACGTGTCGACGTGACGCCACGAGACCCCGCGACGCCGCCGTGACGTCGCCTGAGGGGGCGGAAGCGGAAGCGCGGCGGCGGCCGGGAAGCGGAGGGAGCGGCGGCGGCGGTGGTTTTCCTCAGGCTCGGCGGCCCCCCTCAGCGCGGACGCGAGGGCAGCCCCCTCCCCTCAGCACCACCACCACGGAGGCCCGCCGCGGCTCAGGCCTCGGGAGCGGCAGCGGTGAGGACGGCGGTGGGGGGGGGGGCGAATCGGTGATTGACGGGAACCCCCCCCCCCGCTCCTTCCTCCCCTCCCCCACCCCGGCTTTTGACCCCTCAGGGTCTCCTTCACGCGAACCGCCCGGAACGGGGGAGGGGAGGGCTGGGTGGTCGTTGTGTGGGGGGGGGAGTTCTGGGGTTCTCCCACCCGGATTTCGGGGCTGGGGGCGTTGGGGGGAGCCGGCGCTGCAGGGCTGGGGCTGTTACCGTGGCCGAGACCCTCCGCGATGGGGATGAGCCAGTGGGGGAGAGAGGGGGGCAGCCAGGTTGAGCCTCGGAGGGCTCCCTTTATTTATTTGATAGCCTTTCTGGGCTCAGGTGAGCTCAGAAGATCGTCTCTATGGGCGCTTTTTGCTCTCTCTGAACACACCTGGAGAAGGAAATTCTGATGCCCGCTCTGGAGACATGTGTGTTTGTGTATTCACACACATACATCACAAAAGCTATAGTGTATGTGTATATGTGTGTGTGTATATACATATATACACACACATTCTCTCAAACACATGCCACAAAAGTTATAGTGTATGTGTATATATATTTGTGCGTGTGCTGGATACACACACATACACATTCTCACACATCACAAGTTATAGTTGATGTTTGTGTGTATGTTATAGTGTATATGTGTGTATATATATGTGTGTGTATACACACACACATATCACAAAAATTATAGTGTATGTGTGTGTGTATATATACACATTCGCTAACAAACATCTCACAAAAGTTATAGTGTGTGTGTGTATACATATTCACATACACAGGTCACAAAAGTTATAGTGTATGTGTACATATATATGTGTGTGTGCTGGATATGTACATTCTGACACATCACAAGTTATAGTTGATGTGTGTGTATGTTATAGTGTATGTGGATATGTGTTTGTGTATACACACATACACATCACAAAAGTTATAGTATATGTGTGTATGTGTGTGCTGGATATACACGCATACACATTCTCACACACAGATATCACAAAAGTTCTAGTGTGTAGTATATGTGTATATATACAGTATGTGCATAGGTTTGTGTATATATATGTGTGTGTGTGTGTGTGTGTGTGTGTAGTGTATATACACACCCCTTTCACAAAAGTTTCTGTTCGGCTAATTTGAGATGCCTGCTTGGTCACCCTTTGACTCTGACTTTTGACTTACACAGAACAAGTAAAACAGGCAACAGTAAACAGGACCAGGTGTAATAAAATCTTACCGCACAGAGAAGGAAATACCAGGAACCAAATTTAAAAAGAAAAGAGAGAAAGAAAAGAACCTTTGCTATCACTGCAGGGTCATAAAAACGCCCATCCTTTATGTTATTGGAGGTGGTAAAAGTAACCTATAACTTCAGAGTCGCTTCTTTGCTTTGGCCAACGCTTGGATGGGAGAGCGAGAGAGAGCGAGAAAAAAACCCCGACATCCTCAGAGAACGGTGGAAAAAGGAAATTTGAGTGTGGGAAAGACAAAGATTCTTTCCCAGCCTCTCAAAGGCTTCACTATAGGGCTGTGCAGTTGGATTTGAACAACTGCTTGGCCAGAACATTTTATCCCCTCCTCGTGTTTTTCCAGGCACAAAATTATTTTAGAGCAGGGTTCTCCAACCTTTGCAACTTTAAGTCTGAAGGACTTCAGCTCCCAGAATTCTCCAGCCAGCTTTGCTGGCTGGAGAATTCTGGGAGCTGAAGTCCTTCAGACTTAAAGTTGCAAAGGTTGGAGAACCCTGTTTTAGAGAATGGTGGTTAGCTTTTTGTCTGGCCAGGTTCAAAGGGGAGTCCTCCAAATGTTTTGTACTGCAACATTCATTGTTCACAGTCAGGAAACCCTGATGTGAAAGCTTTATTATAAGATGACTTGTGTAAACAATATAATCCGTACTAGTTGTCACTTGGAAACGTGGGGCCTAGTCATCAAATGATTGGATTTAATGGCTTTAATTTGGCAAGGATCCTTGGCGAAATGGAATAAAACGTGTATGTAGATTGTACAAAACTGGAAGAGATAGCAGATCCTTTCAAGACCGAAACAAAATTCAAAAGGGAAGTAGATTTACAGAACAAGTTTGAATGATGACAAATGCTAAAGTAGTTAATTTTTTTTAAAAATAAAATGTGGACATTTAGAATGAGGAGTTCTGAGTGAGAAAAGGATCTTGGAATTGTAGCTGAGTGTGAATCTATATGATGGGATGCTAAAAATCAGTAGGATTATCTTCTAAAATGGAAGTGCATTTTTGTGCTGTGATATAGATCAAGGTGTATTTTCCAAATCATAGGAAAGGAATAGTTCTCTTGTGCACTGGTCAGATTCTACACAGAGTATTATGTCCAATTCTGAACATCATAACCCTGGAGGATTTTAAGAAGAGATTGGACAACCCTTTGTCTGAAGGGATGTAGGGTTTCCTGCCTGAGCAGGGGGTTGGACTAGAAGATCTCCAAGGTCCCTTCCAACTCTGTTATTCTATTTTATTCTATTTCTACTCCATCTTGAGAGGCTGAGTTAAATACATGCCAGTTGCCAAGTGCCTAGATTTAGATAACATGAACCTGGGGATGCTGCAGTGGTCGTAGGTGTGAAGATTCAGCCATAAGTCACTTTTTTTCCAGTGCTGTTGTAAATTCAGAACTATGGCTACATGAATAGTTGTAAATCAGAGATTATTGGAAGAGCAGTTTGATAGTAGGGCCCATAATGAGCCACGGTGGCGCAGTGGTTAGAATGCAATACGGCAGGCTTACTTCTGCTGACTGCCGGTTGCCTGCCATTTGGCAGTTTGAATCTCACTAGGCTCAAGGTTGACTTAGCCTTTCATCCTTCCAAGGTCAGTAAATGAGGACCCAGATTGTTGGGGGCAAGAGGCTGACTTTGTAAACCGCTTAGAAAGGGCTGTGAAGTGGCATATAAATCTAAGTGCTATTGCCGCCTTCCTTCCTTCCTTCCTGCCTTCCTTCCTGCCTTCCTTCCTGCCTTCCTACCTGCCTGCCTGCCTTCCTTCCTTCCTGCCTTCCTTCCTTCCTTCCTGCCTTCCTTCCTTCCTTCCTTCCTTCCTTCCTTCCTTCCTTCCTGCCTTCCTTCCTGCCTTCCTACCTGCCTGCCTGCCTGCCTTCCTTCCTTCCTGCCTTCCTTCCTGCCTTCCAGCAATGCATGCAATCCTTGACATACGGCCATTTGTTTAGTGACTGTTCAAAGTTAATGACAGCACTGGAACAAGTGACTTACAACCATTTTTCATATTTAGGATGGTTGCAGCATCTCCATGGGCACGTGATCAAAATTTGGATCCTTGGCAACTGACTCATATTTATGACGGTCGCAGTGTCCTGCATCAGCTCCCCCATTGCGTCAAAGAAATTCTCCTTGTGCCCATTGGGCTTAATCCCTTTCTTTGGTCTGAGAATTCCTGTACTCCTTCATATTTTTACCAGCCCAGATTCAAAGCATCTTCACATGCCTTTTAAGGCATCCGTCACACGGTCAATTAGAAACAATAGTTTCTGGTCCCTTCTTGTGTCTGCATGTCCTCATCAATTGTCTCTTTTCGCTTCCTCAACAGAGCCCAGAGACCAACCTTCCTCTGATGCGATGCCCTGCCTGCGGGCCTTGTGCTAAACTGCTGCCTCTTGGCTAAGTGCCCAGCCCTGGCAGTGCCTACCTCTGAAGACCCCGAGGGTTTCAGCCTTCGTTCGTTGTTGCGTTGGATTTATTTGGCCGGACATCCTAAGGGAGATCCATGTATACCCCAAGTGGCTCGGTGTTGCCCAGTGGCCGAAGGCGAAGAGGGCAAGATGGGAGTGCCTTGCCCAAGCAACCCGAAAGGAGCTTGGCATCGGCCTTGCCCGGGGCCCTCTCCATAACGGCCCTCTGTACTGCCTTGGCAGAGCCCGCCTGGCTACGGATTCACGGGGGCACTTGTTCTCGCCAGGAGCTGGGGGTTGCTGATGTGCTGGGATACATTGACCCGGATCTACTTAAAGGTGAGAAGGAGACAGGTTGTTCTGGCCCAGCTCCCCGAACTACAACCAACCCTCTGTACGTAAGCATGGATTCCTTTATTCGGAGCGCTGGCAGCCCAGGGACAAAATCTATCTCTCACCGCAGGCTAACAGATCCGTCCAGCAGGGAGATGGATAGTTGTCTGCCACCTCTATTCATCTCCACCCCCTGCCTTTTATCCCCAGAGCTAGGGTGGGGCTTCCTTCCCAAGGACCGGCCCACGGATTTCCACTGCTCTCCTCTCCGCTGCCTTCTGCACATCCACACATCAGGCGTTGCATGAGTTGTTCTTCCTCTTCCTCATCAGCCACCCCTTGCCAGAGCTAGGGTGGGGCTTCGCTAGCAGCGGTGGCTCTTCCGTCCCAAGGCCTGGCCCATAGATTTCCACTGCTCTCCTCTCCTCTGCCACATCTATTCATCTCTGCCCCCTGCCTTTTATCTCCAGAGCTAGGGCGAGGCTTCGCTAGCAGCGGTGGCTCTTCCGTCCCAAGGACCGGCCCATAGATTTCCACTGCTCTCCTCTCCTCTGCCACATCTATTCATCTCTGCCCCCTGCCTTTTATCCCCAGAGCTAGGGTGTGGTTTCATTAGCAGCGGTGGCTCTTCCGTCCCAAGGACAGGCCCATAGATTTCCACTGCTCTCCTCTCCTCTGCCTTCTGTGCATCCACACATCAGGCATTGGATGAGCTGTTCTTCCTCTTCCTCATCAGCCACCCCATGCCAGAGCTAGGGTGGGGCTTCACTAGCAGCGGTGGCTCTTCCGTCCCAAGGACCGGCCCATACATTCCCACTGCTCTCCTCTCCTCTGCCTTCTGTGCGTCAGGCACTGGACCCAGCTGTTCCTCCTCTTCCTCACCTGGCCGGCGGCCGAGAGCCACAACACGAGTGCCTTTAAAGATAACTATAGATTGGCCTGAGTGGGTGATCCTTTGCTGTTTATTTGGCCAGGGTCATGGTCAAAGGTGCTCAACCCAGGGTGGATTTAATTTGAATCAAGTCGACTTAAATCACGATTTAAGTAAAAAGGCTTGCTTTAAATGAACGCGCTTTAAATCATCATTTTTAAACAGCGACTCTCCTCTCTGACCCGCTGTTGACTCACAAACTTCATTCACTTTAATGGGATGGCTGGTGATGTGGCAGGGACAAGATGAGGGATGTGGCGGGCAGCAGGTGAGCAAATGCCCACTAACAGGTGCTGTCCTGATGGATCTGAAACGACAGGTGCTCTTTAATATTACATTTATAAGCTGCTTAGAACAGGGGTCTCCAACCTTTGCAACTTTAAGTCTGAAGGACTTCAGCTCCCAGAATTCTCCAGCCAGCTTTGCTGGGAGCTGAAGTCCTTCAGACTTAAAGTTGCAAAGGTTGGAGAGCCCTGGCTTAGATGGTTTCACTTTCATTTTTAATAGCTTGCTCTTCCTCCTCCCATTTGAGACCCTGATGGTACAGATGCATTTCCCTTCAAACCACCATACAGTTTGCAGTGTTTGGAAAACAAGGGGACGAAGGAATATCTCTGAACATTTGTTTCATGATTTATCTCACACTTACTGTGAAATGGTGTGAATGCATCAATGCCGGGCGTGTTATCTCAGCTCTTTTCATAAGGCGAGATTTAGAATGCAAACAAATCATACCTGGCAGGTGCGCCATTATTGCCCAGGGAACAAAGTGCATAATTGTTGTTTTAGTTCAAGAATTTAGTGCTTCCACCCTCCTTCCTCACACACACCCTTCTTGTCATTTTGGTTTTCTTAATTCAAGCTTGTTGCTGGCATCCTATAAAGCAGGGGGTCTCCAGATGTGGGGGGGAGGGAGGTCACTTCGATGCCGGCTGAGGAATTCTGGGAGTCGAAGGCCACAAGTTGTAAAATTGCCAAGGCTGGAGACCCCCCTTCCCCCCATTGTAAAGCACGAGGTCAACTTAAATATGGTGCGAAATATAAATTGTGACTGGGACAATGCTTAATTTTCAGCTGTACCCCTGGCTGGTTATCTGTGGTTTTCTAGCCGTTTGCCCTTGAACGCTTCTGCAAGATATTTCAGCTCTTCCTGTTCGGGTTTTTGTTTCCGTTTTCTGTTCCTGGAAATTTCAGAAGCTTGCATAAAGCTCACTTTTTCCCCCTCAGAAAAAAAAAAAAAAGGATTTACAGTAGGACTACTACAGCTTTGTTCCCTAGTCTGGCAAACTTGCAAAGATTAGTTTTTCTCGCCATGTACATCCGGACTAGACTGTTGTTTCTCTGTGCCGTATTATATATGTGGGCATTGGCATAGTTTTGTATGTACAGGGTGGCTCAGTGGCTAAGATGCTGAGCTTGTCGATCAGAAAGGTCAGCCGTTCGAATCCCTAGCGCCGCGTAACGGAGGGAGCTCCCGTGACTTGTCCCAGCTTCTGCCAACCGAACAGTTCGAAAGCATGTAAAAATGCAAGTAGAAAAACAGGAACCACCTTTGGTGGGAAGGGAACAGCGCTTCGTGCGCCTTCGGTGTTGAGTCATGCCGGCCACATGACCACGGAGACGTCTTCGGACAGCGCTGGCTCTTCGGCTTTGAAACGGAGATGAGCACCGCCCCCTAGAGTCGGGAACGACTAGCACATACGTGCAAGGGGAACCTTTACCTTTTTATGTATGTATGTGTTTTGTCATGTTTTGAGGTGGTCATGCTTTGAGAGCTGTTTGCAGCGAAGTTTCATTTTATTTCATTTAAAAAAAACCTATTTCTTCCCTATGGCCGGCCTGGCATAGCTGCTACAACCATGTTTTATTAGATTTGGGTTTTAAATTAACTGTCTTCTTTTTAGCACGGGTTAAATTGTTTAATAGTAGTTTTAAATTTTGTAGAATTTGTACTATTTGTATTGTTGGATTTTAAGTTCCTGTGCGCCGCCCTGAGTCCCTTTTGGGGAGATAGGGCGGGATAGAAATTTAATAAATATAAATATATATATATATATAATATTAATGTATGCCGATTAGTGTACATCCGAAGTGACACCAAAGTTATCCTAAGTTCTAAGAGTGGCTGGAACATTATTTTAAGGGAGATAACAAAACCTTTGAAAGCCACTGTTACGTTGCACTGATGATATTTTAATTTCTTTGTTGGGAGGCATTGAGAGTCAGCATGAAACAGAGGTGTCATACTTCATTGTTAGTGTTATTGTCGTCGTTATGCTACACTGACTCATAACAGCATAAGAAGGGAGAGAAAGTAAAAACAGAATCAGATTTGCTTCTGGTGGCGTTGATTTCTCGCTCTGCTCTACCGACACTATCCTGACCATAGCGAAGACAAAGGAAATCAACCAGGAATGTCAGCTTCTCATTGCTTGTTTCGCTTTCCTCCATCCTGGCTTGTTTTTTCGCAATCTCCATTTTAAAAGTAGATTATTTTGGTTCCAGGCCCTGGGTTGGTTTGTTCCTTTGTGTCCATCCCATCCCACCAAATAACTTCACTTCAGTTTTTTTCCTGCTGAAAACAGAGGTTGAAGCGTTGCCAGCGAAGGTCATTCGTCTCGTCTTGTGTACATATCAAATGCCGATATATTATTCTGATTATCGCAGTGGCCCTTGCTCCATGTGAAAAACAACTTAGAACTGAGCACATTTTGGATCTGTTGTTGTTGTTGTAACCATGGTGAAGTGGCATTAAAACGGAATTTTCAGTTCCTTGACTTGGGGGGGTGGGGTGGGGTGATCTGCGTTCAACAGATTGGGAACAATGTCAAGCATTTTTTGGCACTTGTTTAAAACCCCAGTGTCCTTGTTTCTTGTCCTCCCAAAGTTGATTTTGGAGAACGGAAAACAGAGAGTTAAAAATATAAATCAAATTTAAGGGCTTTTTTTTTTTTTACATTCATGAGCTCTGAATCCACTGAGTTGCTTCAGGAAACAGTAAAACTCACTGATTCACAGCCCCAGCCTTGGACAAGATGGAACACAGTGGAACCAACCAATAAATCAGCTTTTCCCCCACCAAAACGAATAAACAATGAACCTTTGTATTAATCCACTGCCACATTGACATCTGCACCAGCTGTTACGTATCTGAATTAGAAGACGTGTCTTTTTAAAACAAACGTGTGTTTTATATTATAGAGTAGAGTGGAGTGGCATAGAATGGAATGGAATAGAGGAAAGAATAGAATAGGAATAGAAATAGAAATAAAATGTTGAATGTTATAAAGGAATATAGAATTGAATTAATAATAATAATAATAAATTTTATTTATAACCCGCTCTCTCTCCCCAAAGGGACTCGAGGCGGGGCACAGGAAAATTAAAAGCAATAGACACAAACAAGAGTACAAAATTTAAAATCACAATTAAACATATCCTGCGCTAAAAACATCTATAAAAACTAAAAACTGTCCCTAAAACCCCTTAATACTATAAATTAATTAAAATTACCCTAGGCCAGCCAAACGGAAGAAATGAGTTTTTAAAAGCTGTCGGAAGGAGCGAAGGTCTGTGGTTGTTCTGATTTCGGGGGGAAGGTTTGAATGGAATAGAATAGAATTGAATTATTTATTGGCCACGTGTGATTGGACACACAAGAAATTTGTCTTTGGTGCATATTATTTAAATTAAAAAATTATTTAAATTATTTAAATTTAAACTTTTTAAAATTATTTAAATTTAAACTCTTTAAAATTATTTACATTTAAACTCTTTAAAATTATTTAAATTTAAAAAAATTATTTACATTTAAACATTTTTAAACTCCTGGGCAATTCTGAGAGACCATACCCAGTAACCGCAGGCTTTATTGAAAGATCAGAATGTTTGGTAAATGATATTGCAATATTGGGCTCCAGACCATCTGGCTTGTGAAGCGGAAGGCTGAATCTGGGGAATGAGGAAGCGTTTAGCCACCACTAATGGAAATGCCTCTTTGATTCTGTCTCCTTCCTCCCAGACTACTGCATGAACCCCCAGACGGTGTTGCTGCTCCGGGTTATTGCTGCCTTCTGCTTCTTGGGAATCGTCTGCAGCCTCTCAGCGTTCCTTCTCGACGTCTTCGGGCCCAAGCACGCTGCCCTGAAGATTACGCGCCGTTACGCATTTGCTCACATCCTCACAGGTAGCTGGGGAGTCTCGATTTTCCCATTATGCTTTGGGTTCCTTTGGGGGGGGGCTTCTGTGGGGCTCCCACAACTGCCCGTCCCTCTTACTGGCCCACCAAATATTTTCATTTTTCAGAATAGAATAGAATAGAAGAGAGAATGGAATGGGATTTAAAAGAAAAGAGAAGATGGAATAGAATATAGAATATAGAATAATAAAATTTAGAAGAAGGGAAGAGGATAATGAAATATAGAATAGAATAGAATAATAAAATTTAGGGGGGAAAAGGGAAGAGAAGGGAAGAGAAGATGATAAAACAGAATAGAATAGAATAATAAAATTTAGAAGAGAAGGGAAGAGGATAATAAAATCTAGAATAGAATAGAAGAATGGAAAATGGAATGGAATGGAATTTAGAAGAGAAGTTGGCATAGAATATAGAATTAGAATAGAATATTTAGAATTTAGAACAGAATAGAAGGGAAGAGAAGAGATAATAAAATATAGAATAGAATAGGGAATAGAATAGAACACTACTTCTGTCTGTTTGTCTGTCTCTTTCTCTGTCTCCATCTCTCTCCCCACACACTCCTCCTCCACTCTCTCTGTCTCTCTCTCTCTGTCTGTCTCTCTCTCTCTCTCTCTCTCTCTCTCTCTTTCTCTCTCTCTCTCTGTTTCTGTCTCGGTGTGTGTGCATGTTAGCCTGAGAAAGGGTCATTGCATGTGTCCTCCTTCCCCATGTTTCTACCCATGCGTCTTTTCCTTCTTCCCACAGTGCTGCAGTGTGCCACGGTGATCGGTTTCTGCTACTGGGCATCGGAGCTGATCCTCGCCCAGCAACAGCAGCACAAGAAGTACCATGGCTCCCAGGTCTACGTTACGTTCGCCGTCAGTTTTTACCTGGTGGCCGGAGCCGGCGGGGCCTCCATCCTGGCCACGGCTGCCAACCTGCTGCGCCATTACCCCACCGAAGAAGAGGAGCAGGCCTTGGAGCTCCTGTCCGAGATGGAGGAGAACGAACCTTACCCCGCAGAGTATGAAGGCATCAACCAGTTCCAGCCACCGCCAGCTTACACGCCCTAACGCTTCCCCGGACGATGGCTGGGGCAAGGGAAGTGGGCGGAGCTTCTTCCAGCCCATCCCCACAGTCGACCTGCACACAATTGCTTGGGAACGCCTTTCCCTTCTCTCTTCCTGGGACCTCCTCTTGTAGGTGTTTCTCTCTTCCTTCCTTCCTCCTTCTCCGTGGATCCGCCTCCTTTTACCGTTTCCTGTCTGGAGGAGAGAGGACGGGGGGCCCGAGCTGAAGACTTGCGTCGACCTCTGAAGCGGTCATATTCGGAAGCAATGGGGTGACCGATGGGGCGGGGTTTGAACCTCAGGCATTCAAAGAGGGGGGAGGGTGGGCCAAGAACTGCCCGACGTTTTTGAGCTGCGGGGACTCCAGAAATAGAGTTCTGAAGAGAGGACAAGGAGAGCAGGAAGTGAAAAGGAAGGCATGCAGACAGCTTGATTGGATGGGAAAGGGGTGGGCGAGTGGGTAGGTGGTTGGGGCAGAGGGAAGGGCGCCACGATTTTTGGCATCGGGCTAAGACGTTTCGCACAGGCGGGCAGCGGAGAATTCAGCCGTCCTGTCCCGTCACCCACAGAGCTCCTCTCCTTTTGGGGTTGGGGGGGCAAGAAGAGTAGAAGGGGACACTCTCCGCCGTTTGCCCCTAGGGCCAACAGGCTTGGCCTTCAGCTCCTCCCTGAAAGACACGGGACTCCTTCTCTATGCACTGGTTTGTGGAGAGGCGACGCCGTTCGCGCTTCCCGAAAAGCAGGGTTAACGTTTCCTCCCACTCCCGTCTCCTCCACCCCCGCCTCCTGCCACTCCGCGGAAGCGTTTTGCACTTTTCTCTGCTCTTCTCGCGGCCTCCTCTTTCCCTGACGGGGTTGTGGGAGGGAGGGGGAAGAAGGGGGCCACGAAATGTGGCACACTCCACGAGGATATCGCGACTACTGCGTTTCCTCCCCGGGAGAGAGGTGGGGCGCCTCTTGTCTCTGGCAAGGCACTCCCGAGGGGGCGAGGGGGGGGGGAGCTCTCCTTCCATCCGATGTTCCCGCTGCACAATTGCCAGGCCTTCAGTCCCCCTCCTCAAGGCGACATATCAGAACCACGTTCTTCCCCCTACCAACCCCCCCAAATGCAAACGACGATATGCAAGGACTGATTCTAAGCTCGATTCCCGCTGTTATCTTTTCGATTTGTCTTCCCCCCCCCCCCTTTCCCACGACCGATTCCCGCCTTTTTAATCTCAAAACCTTCTCCATGTAGCCGTGATGGCGAACCGATGCCAGAGGTGGCCCGCAGAGCCCTCTCTGTGGGCACGCACGCCAATCTCCAGCTGCTGGTCTGGTTTCTAGTGCACAAATCCACACCAGAGCACCGTAAACCCAAAGACCAGCCGGCCGGTGCACATGGCGTGTGCCATAAACTCAAAAGATCACCTGGTCTTTGGGTTTACGATGCTCCAGCACGCACGAAGACCAGCTGGCCGCGGCGCATGCGGACACCACAAACCCAATGACCAGGTGGCTGACGCACTCATGACACCCCCCCTTCCCCCCGCCGTTTCACAGACCGACGTCCTGTTAGCTGCAGGTAGCAACTCCAAGAGCATTTCACCGTTGGCTTTCTGTACAAAGAGAATGATGGTGACACCTTTTCTTTTTATTTCTTTTCTCTGCGTGGATGTAAACCCGCTTCGAATTAAGCCAGCAATGGGGTTGGCATTTTATTTTATTTTTCTATTCGCTAAAATGTGCTTTTACTGACCGGTGGGGGGAGGGAGGGAGGGAGCTGACACGAAACGGAGTGTGTGAGTGAGCGGCCTTGTTGAGTGTGTGTGTGTGTGTGTGTTAAAAGAAGATGTGAGAGTGCAAAACCAAGTCAAACCGGCCCGACTTGACGGACGTTCGTTCCTCTTCAGCGAGATGACAAGATAACGCAGCGGAAGGCCGCTTGCCACGATCCGGAGGTCGAAGCCACCCTCCCGGTGGTGATTTTGCCTCTCAAAGTTAGCGAGGACTTTCATCCTTTCCCTTAGATGGGCCACTCTGTGCGGAGCCCACGGGAGCCTCTACGGCAGTGTTGGTGAACCTTTTCAGCACCGAGGGCCGTAACGGGAGCGCTCATGCGCACACACGCACCGGAAGAGAAACCGGGAGAGCAGCTCCCCAGGGTGCAGGCGCGGGAGCACGGGAAACCGGAAGAGCAGTTCCCTAGTACGCCTGCACGGCCTGGGAAGCTGAGCTTCCGGTTTCCAGGGTGCGCATGCGCGCACGGTCACCCGGTCTTCCGGTTTCTGGTGTGCACGCGTGTGCGAAGATCGGCTGGCAAGCGCACGCCAGAACCTGGAAGAGCAACCAGCCACGGCTGGCGTGCCTGGAGCGATGGCTCTGCGTGCCACTTCCGTCATGCGTGCCATGGGTCCGCCATCACGGCTCTGTAGACCGAGCATGTTAACATGCCACAAGGGTTGGAAGTGGCAGGAAGGAGGTGTAATTGCACAGGAGAGAAATGGGGGCAGGATTTTCTATAAAGGCTGAAATGTTTTAAAAGCCGAGATGGGCGAAGAATGTAGAAGAAATCCGATCTTTTAATTAATATATCTATTTTAAAGGCCATTCCGTCGGGTGTCCCAATCTCACTTGTGTGCTTTTTCTGTGCTCTCGCCAAACAGCTGCTGGGCGATGCCGGCGGGATCTTTCCCTCCCTTCCAGGTCGCTTCCTGCTCCTTTGGCTTTCAGTGTTCTGCGCACTTGGCCTGTTTCCACCTGGTCCCTTGTGCTGGAGCCCTGGTGGCGCAGGGGTTAGGAGGCAGCACTGCAGGCTGACTTTGCATTCCCAATGCCGAGAGTTCGACCCTGACCAGCTCGAGGTTGACTCAGCCTTCGGTCCATCCGAGGTGGGTCAAATGAGGAGCCAGATTGTTGGGGAACAATAGGCTGACTCTGTAAACCAGGGGTCTCCAACCTTTGCAACTTTAAGTCTGAAGGACTTCAGCTCCCAGCAAAGCTGGCTGGAGAATTCTGGGAGCTGAAGTCCTTCAGACTTAAAGTTGCAAAGGTTGGAGACCCCTGCAGTGTAAACCCCTTAGAGAGGGCTAAAAGACTAATCTGCTATTGGTATTGCTCTCCCTCCCTCCTGGTTAAAATGCAGCATTGCAGGCTAACTGCCCACAGCCAAGAGTTCGATCCTCCTCCCATCCTTCCACGGTGGGTCAAACGAGGACCCAGATTGTTGGGGGCAAGAGGCCGACTCTGTAAACCGCTTAGAGAAGGGCCGGGAAGCGGTATATAAGTGCTATTGCTAAGTGCCATTTCTGCTTGGATCTTGAAGTGGGTGATGGGAAAACGGCCGCCTTCGCTCTCGTTCCCCTTTCCTGGCTCGAGGCTGGCGAGCAATAAAGGCAGCCCCTCCATGTGCCAAGGGGCAGCTTGACTCATCTTCAGAATAAACTGGTGGCCCCCATCTGCCTTCTTTTTCCATAGCGGGACTTGATCAAAACCAATCTGCACATACTCTGCCTACGATCCTTTTGAGACCTAGCGCATCGTTCACGAAGCACCGTTGAGTCGCCCACCCCACCCACCCACCCCCTCGGTAAAAAAAAATCTGGACTCCTTTTTCTACCCAAAATAAAACGGCGGCGTTAAATGCCCTCTCGACAAATATTTTGAAGTGCAGCTTGTATAAAGGAAGGAACAACCACGGAGTTAAGAGAGCCTTCCATCAGAGAAGAACCAGCCCAATGTGGCCGGTGTGTGTTTGATCGTTGGCTGACCGCTTGCAAAGGCTACTGTTCTTGCATTGACATGTTTCTATTTTTTAAGAAAAATAATAATACATAATATCCACCTTGTGGTGCATTTACTCTTGTCGGAATGCCTGGAGTCTCTTTTTTTCCTTAAAAGTTGAATGCACAATAAAAGGATTAATCCAGGGGTCTCCAACCTTTGCAACTTTAAGTCTGAAGGACTTCGGCTCCCAGCAAAGCTGGCTGGAGAATTCTTAAGAATTCTCAGACTTAAAGCTGCAAAGGTTGGAGACCCCTGGATTAAACAATTGCCCTGTTCCAGAGCTGAGTTTTAAGATTCGTTGAAGTGAAGTCCTCAACCTTCTCGCCAAATACTCAGCCAAGGCCAATAATTTTACATCCCTCCCTGAAGATGGTTTAGTTTAAAAAAGGGCCCTTCCAAAGTTTGGCAGGGATGCAAGAACACCAGTACACACACCGCCAAGGGTATTACTATTATAATAGTAACAGTAGTGAATGTAAGATCATGGTAGAACAGAAATCAAGGGTAGTTTGGCTTGAATGGACTGTAATCCCTGGCAATGTAGTTTTGGTCACCAAATTATAAAAAAAAGATGTGGAGACTCTAGAAAGTGCAGAGAAGAGCAACAAAGAGGATGAGGGGACTGGAGGCTAAGACATAGGAAGAACGGTTGCAGGAACTGGGTAGGTCTAGTCTGAAGGACCTAGGGGTGACATGATAGCAATCTTCCAATATCTCAGGGGCTGCCCCAAAGAAGAGGGAGTCAAGCTATTCTCCAAAGCACCTGAAGGGCAGGACAAGAAGCAATGGGTGGAAACTAATCCAGGAGAGAAGCAACCTAGAAATAAGGAGGAATTTCCTGATGGTGAGAACAACCAACCCATGGAACAGAAGTTGCCTTCAGAAGTTGTCGGACCTTCATCCCTGGAGGCTTTCAAAAAGAGACTGGACTGCCATCTGTCAGAATTGATGTAGGGTCTCCTGCTTGGGGGGTTGGGCTAGATGACCTACAAGGTCCCTTCCAACTCTTTTGTTGTTATTCTAATCAGTGTGAGGACTTGCCTCCAGAAGTGGGTGCTTCATCAGTGGAGTTTTTTTTAAAGAGACTAGATATCCATCTTTCAGAAATGGTGTAGGGTCTCCTGCTTGGTTGGGAGGGCAGGGGGTTGGACTAGATGACCTACAAGATCCCTTCCAACTCTGTTGCTCTGTTCAGTCTCAACTAACCAGGACCTGGATGACTTGAGAATCTCCATAGGTAATAGTTAATCTGTATCTCTAGTTGCTTGAAATGGCCAACACTGCTTTCCTTGGTCTCCAGATTACCCAATTCATTAGAAATCAGCTCGGGAATGTAATTTGCATTTTATGGGGAGGGGGGGTCCCAGAAAAGGGGGGGGCAGAGGGTCTGCCAGAGAGAAAAGGGTGACAATATCTTGCATTTTAACAATATTTGGCACTTTTTTTTCTTTTTGTAATTATCCCTCCTTATTCTCATCCCTGTCCTTTTAAAAATGGGAGCTACCCATTCAGGAAACAGTGGTGACTCTGTAAACCGCTTAGAGAGGGCACCGTGAAGCGGTATATAAGGGCTATTGCTGTTCGGTGTTACTGTCCTTTTTCTAATGAGCTCAAAGAAATCTAAGGAGTAATAGTAAGTATTGGGATGCTTGCATGACAGAGTGCGCCTCTGCTTTCTCTCCACTAGGCGGCAGTGTCCAGCAAATGAAAAGCTACCTGGAACTCGGCATAGGAAGCCCTGGATTTACGACCACAAAGGACCCCCAAATCTTAGGTTGCTAAGTGAGCAGTTTGTTAAGCCGCGCTTTGGCCCTGTTTTACAACTTTTGTTAACCGAATCGCTGCAGCTGTTAAACTAGTAACACAGTTATATGGAGTTTTTTATTTTTATTTTTTAACATGCGTATAATCCATATTGATACATTAGTGAATATTTTTTTAAAAAATGTTTGTTAAGATGCAATGGTACATTACATCTTAACCCATTACATCTTAAACATTTTTTTAAAAATATTCAATATAGTGGTGGAGGTCTCCCTCCCAATCAGGAGGTTGTGAGTTCAAACCTAGGTAGAGGCAGATGTAAGGTCTCCTGCTTGGGCAGGGGGTTGGACTAGATGACCTGCAAGGTCCCTTCCAACTCTGTTAATCTGTTAAATATATCAATTCCTCTTGCCACATCAACCTTCATTTGCTCTTCTGCTTTCCATAAGCCATATTCTAGTCTTTCATCTTCAACCTTTCTTCTCTCCTCCTCCCTCCTTCCTTTCTTCCCTCTGCCATCTCTCCCTTCTCGACTTCCCCTTGCTCTCTCCCTCGTCCCTCTTCCCACACCTTCCCTCTCTCCTTCTCTTTTGCTCCCTTCTGCTTTCCTCTCTCTCTCTCTTTTTCTCCTGCTCCCTAACTTGCATGGTGGTAGCGTCTGAGCAAGTTCCATTTAATACTACTGGCCTTAATTATATTCCAGAAAATAATTTCCATATTGCTAATTTTACATACCTTCTCCTTTTAAAGGTATACTTATATACACGATCCATTTATATCCCCAACCCTCAAAAAAAAAAACCTAACTACTGGACTTCACCTCCCAGAATTCCCCAGACAGCATAATTTACTCTCTTGTAATCCCTTCCTTTGCAATCTCTCCACTTAGATCAGAGGTCTTCAAACTTGGCAATTTTAAGAATGGTGGACTTCAACTCCCAGAATCCTCCAGCCAGCAGAGCTTGAAGACCTCTGATCCAGAGACTGGTAATTGTGGTGCTCGGTCGCCCCCGGGCCAAGCAACTCCTGCTTCCCAAATGGTAAATCCCCCAAAGGATCCCACCCTCTTTTTTCTCTATCTGCCCTTGGGCGGGCTTGGACTGCATCTCCTATCGTCCCTTGCTGGCCGGAAGGCCCCCGACACGAGGCTGTCCATTTAGAAGCGCTTGACTTTTTACGCAGGCGCCATCCATGGGCAGCCCGCCCCTCCGGGAGGGGCTGGGGTCCTCCTGTCTCCAAGGCGCCCTTGAGTGGGTCACAAGGCGGAGCTCCAAGGCTCGGTGGGCGTGCCATTCGGAGGAAAGTCAGCACGCCGGCCGCGAGGTCGCGAGGGGGTGTGGGGAGAAGAAGACGGGCGTCCCTTTCCTCCAATCGGAAGGCGGGGATGCCTAAGCGCCGGCCAATAGGCGCGCAGCTTGGGGGCGCGGGGCGCGGCCTAGGCCAGCGGAGCCCGCTTTCTTGAGGGCTTCTCCTCAAGCCAGGAGGGGAAAGCGAGGAGAAGGCGCCGCACCGAGCCGGGCCGCCCCGTCTTCGTTCCCCTCAACAGCCCCCGCCTCCAAACCCTCCGCTCGGGCCGCGCCACCGGCTGGAGGGGTCGCGGGGAGAGGCTTCGTCAGGTGAGACTACCACCCTCCCAACCCTCAACGGCCCCTTCCCTAAAAGGCCTCTGGGAATTGTAGTTGAGGGGGTCCCCTCCCGAGGGGGGGTGTGTGTGTGAGAGAGAAACGCGGCCATTTGGCGCAGGCGCAGTGAGTGCTGCGAAAAAAGGGCGGAGAGGGCTTGAGGGGTCCCTTCCCTGAGGGGGGGGAAACGGAGGAGGACATTTGGCGCAGGCGCAGTGAGTGCTTCGGAAAAAGGGCGGGAACGCGGAGAAGGAGCACGAGGGGATTTTGAGGGCCTGCAAGGGCCGGCTTCTTCGGGCTTGTGGGGTCGAAGGGGGTTTTGGGGGGGAGAGAAGGGACGCCAGGGGGTATCAGGAACCCCCAGAAAGCATCCAAAGATTTGGGGGGTCTTTCTTGGGCATCTTGAGACCAAATCCAAGGACAGCATCCTAAAATGAAGAGGAAGTTTCAGGGGAACCGGCTGGATGGCTTAGGGAATCCGTATAAAAGACCCTGCAGGTGTATATAGAGCAGAACAGGAGCTGGAAGGGACCTTAGAGGTCTTCTAGTCCTGCTCAAGCAGGAGACCCTAGACCCATGATGGCGAACCTATGGCACGTGTGCCAGAGGTGCCACGCAGAGCCCTCTAAGGGCACAAGAACCATCGCCAGCTGCCCATTTGGTTTCCGGCAGAAAACTGCCCCAAAACTGTCTGGAAAGCAGCCTAAAAACCACCCAGGAAATGGCTTGGAAACAGCCCAAAAAAACCGGCTAGAAAACAGCCCGAAAAATGACCCCAAAACAGGCATGTGCACACTGGCCACCTAGTCTTCAGTTTTCCATTGCTCTGGCATGCACAAAGACCAGCTGGCCGGTGCACATGTGCATGCTGAAAACCCGAAGACCAGCTGGCCTGTGCATGCATGTGCACCGGCCAGGTGGTCTTTGGGTTTCCAGCCTTCTGGCATTTGCACATGCATGCACATACACACAAATTCTGGTTTGGGGACTTGGTGATGGCCCATGACCATCAGAACTGCAGTAAATGTTTTCTTTCTTTCAATTCACTTAGGGCAGGGGTCTGCAAAGTCGGCTCTTTTAAGACTGGTGGACTTCAGCTCCCAGAATTCCCCAGCCAGCTATGCTGGCTGGGGAACTCTGGGAGTTGAAGTCCACCAGTCTTAAAAGAGCCGACTTTGCAGACCCCTGCACTAAGGGTGACCCAGATTAAAGTCCACTTTTAGCCGTAGAAACCCACTGAGCGGTTTTAATCCAGTCCTTGTATCTTAAAGCTCAATAAACACAAAAGATAGGGTATTGTGTTTCTTTTGTGTACTTAATTGGGTTCTGCAACCCAACAAGACAGGCACAGACCTCAGAGGATGATCAGAACAGCAGAAAAAACAATGGCTACCAATCTGCCTTCCGTTGAGGATCTGTATACTGCACAAAAAGAGGGCTGTGAAAATATCTACAGACCCCTCACATCCTGGACATCAATTGTTTCAGTTTCTACCCTCAAAATGACACTATAGGGCACTAGACAACTAGACCCAAGGACAGTTTTTTCCCCAAATGCCATCCCTCTGCTAAACAAATAATTCCCTCAACACTGTCAAACTATTCACTAAGGCTGCATTACTATCACTATTAGTCTTCTCATCGTTCCTATCACCCATCTCCCACTTATGACTGTATGACTAACTTTGTTGCTTGTATCTTTACGGTTTATACTGATATTGATTGTTTCCTGATTGCTTATTTGTACCCTAGGACTATCATTAAGTGCTGTAACTTTTTATTCTTGATGAATGTATTTTTATTCTCCTTATGTACACTGAGAGCATCTGCACCAAAGACAAATTCCTTGTGTGTCCAATCACACTTGGCCAATAAAGAATTTCTATTCTATTCTATTCTCTATTCTATTCTATTCTATTCTATTCTCTATTTGATTTGTTCTGTTCTGTTCTATTGGGCTTCTTGAGACCGCAGGGTGGTCTTGCAAAGGGAATTAAATGACAGTGAATGCATGGGACATTCAGCGGAGCATGCTGGATCGCTGAGGGATCTGAGTTACATACTCTGGAGGTATATATAGAGTAAAATAGGAGCTGCAGGGGACTTTGGAGGTCTTCTAGTCCATCTACCTGCTCTAGCAGGAGATCCTATACCCTCTCAGATAAGTAGGTGTGCAGTCCTTGTAGGTTTTGTAGGCAAAAACCCAGCTAACAAATTTCTCACTTGGCAACAGAAATTTTAGGCTCAATTGTGGTCTTAAAGTGAGGACTACCTGTAGTGCATTCATTCATTCAGCCACCTACAGCGATTGAAGGTATTGTTAGGGGTCTGCTAATAGAGGTATATAGAAGGACAAACAGGATTTGATGTTCAGATGTGCAGATTGAGATGCTGCTGTTCTGGGCTTTGATCCAGAGTTATGTGTTGGATGTGAATATTAGGATGTGGCCCTGAGGTCATATGCAGTCTGGAAAAGATTCAGATATGTAGATACCTCCCTAGGTGTGGATGTATTATGAGTGGGCCAAACTCAAGTATTGATATAAAAGATTTTCCTTATCAATCTAATCTGGAAAAAGGTGGGAAGGGGAGCAGATCAGGGGCTTTTAGATTTTAATTTCTAACCCTACTATTATGGTGTGCATATTCATTGCTGCAGCCTAATGTAATTTGCATGTGGGCCTAGTACAGGGGTCTGCAAAGTTGGCTCTTTTAAGACTGGTGGACTTCAACTCCCAGAATTCCCCAGCCAGCTATGCTATGCTGGCTGGGGAATTCTGGGAGTTGAAGTCCACCAGTCTTAAAAGAGCCAACTTTGCAGACCCCTGTCCTAGGAGAAAGAACTGAGCCACGGAATTAAATTGTTATTTATGCTGGGTTTAGCACAAACGCTCAGTAAGAGGTTTAGACTGGATTTAGCATTTTTGTCCGCCTATTGAGTCCTTCTTAAGGACCTGGAGAAGGCAGACGCGGTTATTTCATAATAATATTGCCATAAGCTCTTTCTACGGAAAGCTGCATTTTGCAATTGACTTTTGCAATCTTCCAATGGTGCCCCACATTTTGGGAATTGCACCCCCAATGTGCCTATTTTTGCTTTCTTTTCCCACAGTTGTTCTTTTTGTTATTATGTTTTTATCCTGCCTTTTTGTTATATGTACAAGTCACAATGGCAAACATATCTAACACCCTTGCCTTCTATTCTTCCCACAAAGACAACTATGTGCGAGATGGGCTGATAAAGTGCGATTGGCCCTTTAAAGTCACTCAGCCAGTTTTCATGCCTAAGGAAGGCCTAAAACTCTCAGTTTCCTTATTTCTAAGCCAGCTCTTTTACCACTAAACCAAACTGACTCTACGTATTCTCAGAAAACCATAATTCAGGAGCAGATAAGCAATGGAGGCTGCTTTATAATGATCACCAATGATGCATGGCAGATATCCAGTGCATTTCAGTATCCCTTTCTGTATTTACCAATCTGGTGGTTTTTAGGAGAATGGGAAATGGTTGCTCTAGATTACACAGGGCATTAAATCAACTTAAAGTCATCTGACTGAATTATCTCTGTATTTCTGTAGCTGTCTGATTGAGGCCTTGTGCAAAAGGAAGGGGAAATACCGTTCAGCTTTCAGATGGATGTATTTTGGCTCATATCCATAATTTGCCATCTTCTGATGTAAGCAGTTGGGCACACACTAAAAATTAAAACGTTTCACTGCTAAGGGATAATAACGCAAGCTAATTTGTACATGTTGTGAATAACCATGCTGTTGAAAGTCATGGAGTAATAGAAGCTCGGCACCATTTTGTAACTTTCCTTATCTTCCAAGACCTTAGTAGAAATTTGTAATCTGAAATTTGTCCTGCGTGACTTTTAAACATGCCTCCACAACTCTACTGTACGTTATTTTAAAAGAATCCCAGATCCTGAGATTGCTGATGGTGAAAATCGTTTTGTAGGATTTATTCTCTGTGGAGTCACAAGATGGGTAACAGTATTTTTCAACTACAGCCACGTTTAAAATACGGGGAATTCTAGGAGTTGAAATCCCCATATCTTAAAGTTGACACACTGGGAGTAGGACGCACTTCCCATTCAGAACTCTTTCAATTCTGCAATCTCCTACCTGTATTATTGTTGGCCATGCTATATGAGGAATTATGAGAGTTAATCCATTATGTTTACGGACACCCCACTTAGGAAAGATTGAGGCAGAACGTGGCAGTAAGGAATAATAGGTTTAGAAAGAACGGGGGTGAGGTAATATCATATTGGCCTATTATTGCAATAGGTCTGAAAAAGAGAGGGTGACATTTTCTCTGTTTTGTAATTGGCAAAAGGCAGGTATATGACCTCCCTTTGTATACTACCTTCCTGCCTCACAATCTTAAGGCTCTTCAATACAGTACTTAGTCCTCTAATATTTACTTAAAGTTCAAGGAATCAAGATGCAATAAAGATTATAAGCTATACATCAGATTAATTATGTCGTTTGTAAAGTTAAAGATGAGTCTCGTTACTTAATATTGACTTTATTGTGCAACCATTAAAGGTTTCTTTTTTTCTTTTTCTTTCTCGTGCTTTTAATTATATATCTCTGGTTGTGAAATAGATTGCAGATATTTATGGATCCTTTTACATTGGAATAGAGCAGGGGTCTGCAAAGTTGGCTCTTTTAAGACTGGTGGACTTCAACTCCCAGAATTCTGGGAGTTGAAGTCCACCAGTCTTAAAAGAGCCAACTTTGCAGACCCCTGGAATAGAGTATTAGACTTTCACCATTGGCTACATTTGAAGAGCTGCTGTTCTTCTAATCAAAGGATCTTCCTACTCCTTTTGTGCTTGAGGTGGAAAGAAAAAAATGAAACTTTGATGTTGGTTTTACTGATTAGATAGATTTATTTGTTATAGAAATGGCTAGTTTCTATTATTAGTAAAAAGTTGAGGGTAGATGTTAATGCTATCTTATAATGTTATTTTGCAGCACCAAAGGAGTCGGAATTCAATGCCTTTTTTTTTCTTTTTTCCTTGCTTTCCCCCTTCACCCACTTCCCTTTTCTCTTCCCTAATTCCACTAATATTTACTTTTGTATTCTCTTTGTATTCAATTCAAACCAAATCTTTATTATCAGAGTACAACATGTGTACAATGAGTTTGACTGAGCCTCCCTTCGTGCACCCCCACTTCCAACACAATATAATATGACATGTCATATTATAAATTTATATTATATATATATATATATAGGTTGGCCTGTTTTACCCTTTGTGTAAAGACAGATGCAAAAAATGAGTTAAATAGTTCTGCTCCCTCCCTGTTGCTTGTCACCTTGCCACTTTCTCCCAGCTATGGACCAATTTTTTCCTTGACATTTTCCTTGTTTTTAACATGACAGAAGAAGCTTTTTTTGTTATTTTTTACTTTTGTGGCAAGCCTTTCTTCATTGTGAGCCTTAGCTTTCCTCACTTTCATCTTTACAAGCTCGGGCTATTAGCTGATATTCTGCCTTAGTTATGTCCCCCTCTTTCCACTTTTTATACTTATAATAATAATAATAATCTTTATTGTCATTGTAAAGATTACAATGAAATTGGTTATCTTTTTTGTCTTTCAATTTGTCGGAGAGTTCTTTATGCAGCCATGCCGGCTTCTTTTGGGAGCTGTTATTTTTCTTTTTCATTGGTATCGTGCTAGACTGGGCTTTTACAATCTCACTTTTCAAAATTTCCCAAGCTTCTTGAGTTGTTTACCCCTGGAGGATTATCATCCATATATCTTCCTACTCCTTTTCACAAACTCACTTCCAAGTTAATCTGTGGGTAGAGTGTGCAGGCGGCCGAGCATGTGTTCTTGATACAGCAAGAGCACAGCTAACCCTCCGGGCTGTTTCTCTGTTACTTGATACTGTTGAGAGTTGGAAGAATCTTTGGACTTGTCTTAACTTGGCAGCTGCTGCAGAAATCTCTACTGCAAAAGAAAGACCCTTGCACCAGCTATTCTCCTTTTGGTTGAACTACTGTACAGAGGTATGCTATAAGCATTCCTGCCCCGGGGTCATTTTTTGGTGGCCACGAAGCAAGATGATCCTGTTGCTAATGACAATTACTGTATCTGCTTTTGAGACCTATAATAAGATGCTGAGAATAGCAGTAGAGGAAGCATGTTCCCTACTTTTTGACTCTTGATTCTCCAAGATGGAACGTTCCCATGCTGGAAAGTTTGAATAGGCAGACAAGGAGTTCTGCTTGCGAGGGAAATGGGATGTGAGTGACTTTCCCCCCTTCTTTGTCCTCATGAATTATTTCACTGGGTTGGGGAAAAACATCTGTCTTTGGATACACTCCTTTCTTTGAATGCTAGACATAATTTTAAATTTTATAAAGAGCTTGCTTACTTTCTAGTTCCGGCCATCCATATGTGCATTTTTATAGCGATTCCATGGAGTTGTTTCATGCTATGCGTTGCACTTTCAATGCTATGTTTCGTTTTGATCTGTCATATCATATGAAGCTCGTGTATTTGTAAACCATTTATAGCGGGATGTAGGAATCCAGGTATTTTATCTCTGTGCTTGAGAAATGCATGATATTAATTTCATTCTATTTCCTACTTTGACTTTTGGATCGGATTGGTAGGGGAAACCAAATTCTGGTAATATATGGCCTATTAACCTTTCTTACATAAACCTGTTAACTATCTTACTTATTTATTTTATTAAATTTATACCCCGCCCTTCTCCTTGTTAGGACCCAGGGCAGCCAGTCTTTACATATATTTACATAGTTCTATTCTACGGAAGCAGGGATGCGGTGGCTCAGTGGCCAAGACGCTGAGCTGGTCGATCAGAAAGGTTGGCAGTTCGAATCCCTAACGCCGCCTAAGGGAATCGGCTCCTGCTATTTGTCCCTGCTTTTGCCAACCTAGCAGTTTGAAAGCACGTAAAAATAATGCAATTAGAAAAAAAGGAACCACCTTTGGTGGAAAGATAACAGCATTCTGTCATGCCGGCCACATGACCACGGAGACGTCTTCAGACAGCACTGGCTCTTAAGCGTTGAAACAGAGATGAGCAACGCCCCCTAGAGTCGGGAACGCCTAGCACATATGTGCAAGGGGAACCTTTACCTTTATTCTATGGAAGAGACTGAAATAAATCGTTTGAGAATTAAGCAATAGCAACATTAAACCAAAGAACAAAGAATAAGGCAGCTGGATAGCAGAAATAAACCTTTAGCTGTGCTTTCTATTTGGCATGTTTACTAAACGAGCATTGATAGATACCCTTTTGTTTAAAAAACTGAGGGAAAAATAGGCTGACTAAAACAAAGGCGTTTTTAATGAGTTTTCGCAATGTGGTCTGTAAACCTCTGCTAGATTGCTGACATGTGTTGTTGAAGTAGCTACTCTACGTTCCTCCCTAAAACCCAAAACGAAGCTTCCTTTAATTGTGATGCTTGTCTAACCAGTCAAGAGAGGAGAATCCTCAATGTGGAGATATCTAACGTTGTGACTGAAGTTGTGTTGTGATTGTGTGTTCTTTCTCTCTCTCTTTGTCTAGGGCACTGACTGGTCATTGAGGCGTGGCAGGAATGTTCCATCCACTTCAGTGGAGGCCGCCCTCCAGCTTTTATTCCCTTTATGCGAACTCATCCCGCTTCATCAGCTATGAAGGGAAGCCACGGAACGGGTGGTGGAACGAGGACTTCCTGAAGGGCAAGTACCAGTGGCTGCTTACGTGGCTTCGGAAAGGCTCCGAGCAAGACCCGGGGCAGAAGAGCCTACTCTCCCTGCTGGCCAATCAGTGCAGCTACGTGACCAGCCAGAGAATCAGGCGTGCTCAGCAAATCGCTCAACTGTACAGTAACATTTACTCCGAGAGGGCGCGCAAGAACCTCTTCTCTTCCTTGTGGCGCCGGTTCCAGGGTCATCATGCCAACGCCTGCAAGCTGATGGCAGCCCTCACCGGAGTGTTCCTGTGGGAAGAGGAGAGGATCAAGGAAGAAGAGCTGAAGAGGTAGGTCCCCCCCTTCCTTCTAAGGCCCGGCGTGGAAAAGGGGCTCCTTCTGTGTTGGTAGCAGGGCACATCCTGACCCAATTCCCTTGTTAATTCCTCAGTGGCCAGGGCAGGATTATCACTTGGAGGGCAGAGATTTCCTGTTAGCTCTCGCACGTCCAGCAGGTGCCTTGACCCTGGTCTCTCTCTGGTGCCGTAATGACCAGGCAAGCTGACCGTTCCTGTAGAGCAGGGGTGTCCAACCGTGGCCACTTGAAGACTATGTAGAATATTTTTTTATTCGACTTGTATACCACCCTATTTTCCCTGGTGGGACTCAGGGCGGTGCACAGAAAGATAAAAACCCACAACACATACAAAATATAAAATGGCATTAAATTATTAGATCTGTGCTAAAATGGTTAAGATAATTTAAAAGTTAAAACAATTAAATATCCCCAAAATTTAAAATTATACCCTTAGTCTATGTCAGGCCGGCCAGATGGAAGAAATGTGCTTTTAACATCCGACGGAAGAGGCGTAGGTCCGTGATGGTACGGATATCGGGGGGGGGGGGGGGGGGGGGGGGGGGGGGAGGTCGTTCCAGAGGGCCGGGCCCGCCACAGAGAAAGCCCTTCCCCTGGGAGCCGCCAGCCGGCATTGACCGGCTGACGGCACCCTGAGGAGGCCCACTCTGTGGGAGCGGACTGGTCGAAGGGAGGTGTGTGGCAGGAGGTGGTCTCGCAAATAGAATAGAATCAAACAGTGATGGTTAACCGTTTTGTTGTTGCGTGCCAAAAGCACCCATAATGCAATGCACATATGAAACACACACATTTATCTCAGATAAATTCCAGATTAGCTTTCCGCTGGCTGCTGATGAAAGCCGGAGGGCTAAACATCTGGCCAGATGCCAGGCTCCCTAACTTTAGCGGACCATATACCTGCAGGATTTAAAAATTCAGGAGGAGCTGGGCTTGCCACAAAGTGTACACGGTGAGTGAAAGCTGTAGGAATCTGGCCTGCTAAAACTGGGACCAGTCACAAGGAATGTGTGAGCTCATTGTTAATTAGTTGGCGACCAACAATGGCTCCCAGTATTCCTCTGGCTCTCTTTCCAGCCCTGAACAGCTGGGGACCAAAGAACCTGAAAAGACTCATTTCTCCCCCCTTTAATGCTGCCTGAAGAAATACCCTTCAGTGCTTGGAGCCGTTGCAAATTCAGTATTGCACCTTCCATATTTCCTAAGCTTTGAAATTGATTTGTTGGGAAGCTTGCTTAACCTGAATTTCCACCGGCTCTCTTTAAAAGATTTTTTTTGAACTCGACTCTGTGCTGTTTAGCAGACTATCATTCTTTTATCTGGAGGTGGGGGGTGGGTGGCGTGTGAAGTTTAGAAGCTTTGCTGCTTTACAAAACGGAATCATTCAGCTACCTTCTGCAGGAACATGGTGGTACTTAACCTTTCCCCTCTTTCTGGAAAGGATCGCGGTGGCTGAAAGAATTGCCTTAAAGCAGCCTCCCTCAACGGGTGGGTGGGGGATAGTTTTGCATTCTGCCCAGATGCATCACATGCACGGATGGGGCTCCACTCGCTTCTACGGCCCAGTTACTGGCGAGCTGCAGACCGGGAGTTGGGGGGGGGGGTCTTGAATCTGTCAGGGATGCCCTAATTAACTCATGAGCCTCGAGCCAAGATTCAAAAGAATCCCAGTTATTTATTAGGAGCAACATGTCAGCAACTACCCAAGTGAAGTCAACTGTGCCGCACATGATTTATGGCTCGACTGTGACCTTGTTTCCCCCCTCCTGGTGGGTGAGGTGAAGATGGGGTTTATTTAAAATAGTCCCCAATCTTTCCAGCTTTGTGGACAGGTGGTGGGGGAGGGGATGGGGAGCGAATGTGCGTAGTTCCCTTTGCCCAGTGGGCATGGATGCACCCCGTTTGCACAAATGGAGCTTTGCACGCACAGGCGCTCACCTTCCATTCGTGGAAGTGGAGTTGCGTGCATGCATACTCACATGGCCCGAAAGAGCTGTGAACCCCTGGCCTATAAGATGTGAAAAGGAAGAAGAGAAGGCAAGATAGCATCAAGAATTCTTGACACATAGGTTTAGTAAATCTCCTAACATAAAAAATAAATGCAAGGTGGATGCTGAGAACTATGCAGTAGCCATGAATCTCACAATCAATTTTTTAACTCCAGGAGAGGCAACTCTTCATATACTTAAGCATCCTCAGAAAGTTTAATGTTTAAAGAACTCGTGCGGAATATCTCTCGCTGTGTTGCAAATCTGTTCTGTGAAGTGTCGCAACACACCTTTTGGCTGTTTGCGTATTCCTAAGCTCAGGACTGAGCTTTGCGCAAACTTTGGGACTCTTTGCATAATCCAGGCTATTCTTGCCCAAGCACTTAACCCGTAAATCCCCTGCACTCCAGAGTGGGTTTTTGTGAAGGTCTCTGTGGTGATGAAGGTTGAATTAGGATGAAAAAGGTTTGCTACAGTCTTCCCACTTCGCACAGACCGGATGTCATGGTTCCAAGTAGCATCCAAAAGTAAATCAGAGTCCAAGGCAAAGGATTCCTCAAAGTTCCCATTGATGAAGAGAGCCACGTTGGCACCTCTGGGGAAACCCGAATCTGAAAGCTTCCCGGTTTTCCCCACCCAGTTGAAAGTTCAAGACCTTGCCCCCACACCCATAAGTCCATCCCATGGTCCAATCTCCCACTGCCATGCTGGCAGCTCCACCCATCCAGTCCCGGTCAGGTGCAGAGGTGCAGAGACAAAGGATGACGACCTTGGCTTTCTAGAAAGGAATGTTGTTATGGCTACTTATCATCTAATCCCCCCTCCCCTTTCCCCACAATAGAAAATCCATAGTAGAATAATAGAAAGTGTGGCAGGCCAAAGACCCCCAAAAAAAGATGGCTGCAGGGCTGACACCTTCTCTGAGTGACACTGGCCAAGTCCCTGACTACCTGAGATGCTTTTTATGAAAGTCAGGAGTGAGTGACAGGCAGGTCATCCTTGACATACGGCCACAATTAAGCCCAACATTTCAATTGCTAAGCAAGATGATTTTTGCCCAATTTTACATCCTCCCCCTGGTTGTTAAGTGAATCCCCACAGTGATATTGCAATGGTCATAAGCGTGAAAAGCGGTCATTGGTCACTGTTTTTCACAGTGTGTACCTTCAAAAAGTCACTAAATGATCGTAAATCAAGGATTGTCTCCACTCAAGGGCAGTAGCTGGAAGGGGCCTTGGAGGTCTTCTGATCCAACCTCCTCTCTATGCATGTGGCCTCCTTTTCTCTTCTCCCCCAAACTCCCTCTACGTTCTAAGCGGCTTCTAAAGATTTCAAGTCTTTGAGTTCTTTGTCTATCTGGGGCATTCGGTGAAAAGAAGGATGCATCTAATGGGTGACACACATTTCGGAATGAATTGTTTCCCTTCGACTTTGACTTCTGTGCAAATTAAAAGTCAACAGAGGCATATCCCTTGTACGAGCTCCGTTGAAAGGAACGAGAAGTATCTGATCAGGACAAGTACCATTGACCTGGAAGAAGCTTCTGGATTTATGTAACAGTTGTCTTAATCAAAGCAGCTCTTGGAAGATCAGCAGATTTGACTTAATTTACCTGTTGCCCTCATCTAAGCTGTTTAGTCATGTGTGCGTGTGACATATTTCAAACCTCTGGCCTTCCACTGAGTGTCTGACATACATGTTAAGAGTTAATAGCCTAACTCATGGCTAGCCAGAAAACGGCTGTCGTCGCATATAATGTTGAACCCTACATCCAATAATAGAATAGCAGACTTGGAAGGGAGCTGAGAGGTCTTCTAGTCCAACCCTGCACTCAAGCAAGGGACCTTCTACCATTTCAGACAAGGGACTGCCCAGTCTCTTTTTTAAAACGCCTCCAGTGATGGGACACCCACAACTTCTGTAGGGAAACCCTTTCATTGATTAATTGTTCTAACTGTCAGGAAAATTCTCCTTATTCTTAGGTTGCTTCTCTCCTTCAAAAGTTTCCATCCATCCTGCTTCCTGTCCTGCTTCCAGGTTCTTTGTGGCAGCCCCTTAGATATTAAAAGACTCTTTATCATGTCCTACAAGATTAACAAAGCATAGTTTGTGTAGTCTGCCCCATGCCATTTGCAAAATGCAGGGGCTGGAATTAACTTGTTCGATTAGAAATAGAGACCCAGCTGGATCTGCACCAAATCTAGTGCAAATAGAGCTGTTATTTGGGTAAGATAAGGCAAAAGAATAAAAATTTTAAAAAGCCCTGTTGGTGGCAGCCTTGGGCCGTTCCTAGCTTGTTCTTCCAAAGCTAAGTAACCGGGTTAGAACTTGGATGGAAATGACGCAACGATCCAGAGATGGAAAATACCTTTAAAAATCATGAGCAGGGTTCAAGAAGTTATTAGCAATCGAGCTTGACTCTTCAGGGAATTTTTACTTTGCTTTAGAAAAAAAAAGGGACAGCATTTTTTCCAGTAGTTTCTTATATTCCCTTGCCAAATATATGTCAGGCTGATTCAATTTCACCAAGCAAGTCAATGGGGGGGATGGGTTTAGGAAGACAGTCAAGATTCATTGTTCTTGTATACATCCCAACTAGACTGTGGTGTTTATCTGTGTCATATAATATATGTGGGTATATGCTTTATTATTTATTTATTTTGTCATGTTTGTATAATGTACAGTATATTGGACATTATGTTGGAGGTGGTGACCCTTTGAGAGCTGTATGCAACGGAATTTCATTTTAATGTATGCTGATTAGTGTACATTCACAGTAAAGTCATTCTATCATCCATCTTCTATCTCTATCATCTATTATCATATATCATATCAATCTATATATCTATTCATATCATATATCAATAACTATCCCTAGCTAGCTATCGGTATCTATCTATTTATCTGTTAATCTATCTTCTCTCTCTCTCTCTCTCTCTCTCTCTCTCTCTCTCTCTCTCTCTCTCTCTCTCTCTCTCTCTCTCTCTCTCTCTCTCTCTCCATCCATCCATCCATCCATCCATCCATCTATCTATCATCTATCTATCTATCATTTTTTAAATTTATTTATTAGATTTCTATCCCGCCCTATCTCCCCAAAATGGGACTCAGGGCGGCGCACAGGAATTAAAAATCTAAAAATACAACAATACAAAATTCTACAAAAGTTAAAACTAAAATTAAATAATTTAGCCTGTGCTAAAAGAACAATTTAATTTAAAACCCAACTCTAAAAATAGCATAGCTATAGCAGCTATGCCAGGCCGGCCATATGGAAGAAATATGTTTTCAGTGTCTGGCGGAAGAGGCGGTCTGTCTGTCTGTCTGTCTGTCTGTCTGTCTGTCTGTCTGTCTGTCTGTCTGTCTGTCTGTCTGTCTGTCTATCTATCTATCTATCTATCTATCTATCTATCTATCTATCTATCTATCTATCTATCTATCTATCTATCTATCTTTCTATCTATCTATCTGACACATTTCAACATTGTTCTCCCAAGGTCTGTGCAAGAAATGAAACACATGCAAGAAATCTCGAGGTTCTTCCCGAGCACCGTGGACGAAAACCAGGAGCTGGAGCCAAGCACCTTCCAAAGTGTCTCGTCTGATCCTGAAGAGCAGAGTTGGGAAATGGTGGTCAACAAGAAGCACTTCAAACTATGGAGGCGTCCGGTTGGCGGGGGTCACGTGTACCAGTATCGAGGTATCCCCACCCCCTCCCCTTTCATACTTACTCTTGCCTTGGTACACAGGTCACACGCCTGCCTGGCCAAGTTGGGCTGGGTGACTTGCTTAACTCCTTCCAGCTCTGTGATACAAGATACTAACATACACAGTCTGCCCTGGGAGAAAAGCTGGTGCTTAATTGGCCACTGCCAACAGAGGCCCTCTTGTGTCAAATTTTGGTTAATTCGCTCTGGATAGCAAGATGGGCAACGTTTAAATTTAATTAAGCACTAATAATTATTGACCAGAAGGTAAAGCCACGTTCAAGGCTTATAGTAAGGGCCGAGGTGATCTTAAAAATCCAGATTCAGGGATTCCTAAGTCAGTCCTAACGTTTTCCAGTGGCTCTCAGTATTTGGCCCATTTTTTATCCACCTACAACTTTGTGTAGGGAGCCCTCAAGCAATGATCCTATTTGGGGTCAGAATTTCCATCACTAAGCCCAGCGATTATTGAGCAAAAGGTGCGATTGTGCGTCTTAAAGGGCCACACCTCCAGTAGTGCGGGCTGCGGGCTTTAGACTTCTCCTGCCCTGTGTGAACAGTGTCTGCTTTAGCTCCCTCCAACATTTGAAGCTGTTATCTCCACCTGGTGACTGCAGAGTAAATTCACCCTGGTTATTAGCCACTCTTCCTGCTCCGAAGCCGATCTGTGTCCTCCTTTCTCTGCCTTTCAAATGTTAATTTTTCCCCTTTTATATTCTCTTCCTAATGTTTCTGTTCAGACTCCCTCATGCCCTCAGCTTTTTGCCAAATTGTACTGTCAGCAGCAGGGATTAGCAGCTTTTGGAACCGAGAAGCAAAGATGTTTGAGATTGTATCAACAAATTGGCTCCAGCAACAGTCCTGGCCATTTACCAGATGGCAAACTTATGAGGTTTCCCCCTCCACTGCCCATGCTCATTCTAACACCCGCTTTTCAGTTTCTCGTTGTCTTTTGAGGGCCAGGAGCCTTGAACTTCCCCCATTTTTATTATCTGTTGTGGCCTGCCTGCTGAGCTGGCAGCAGAGTCGGACAGTGAGGAGGGTTGGGGAGGAACATGGGCCAGTCCTGGAGCCCGGGGAAGGCTCTGAGGAGGGCTCTGTGTCGAAGGCAGAGAAGGGGCCAGAGCCATATGCCACTCATCAGCTGCCTTCAGAGTCAGACATTAGCGAGGCAGAAGAACAGCTGGAGCCTGTTCCCAGTGTGCGCATGCGCAGAGTTGCCAGACGGAGGGAACAGCTAAAGAACAGGGGTCGACTTGGGAGTGAGGCCACAGGTGGACGATGAAGGGCCCCTCCCAGAAAAGAGGAGCGAAAGGGGAATGGAGTTTGCAGGAGACCATTAGTTTGCTTCATTGGTTTGTGACTCTTTGCCAAGTTTTGCAGATCTCAGCCTGGCAGCTTTCCAAGCAAGATAAGGTCTGTGACTGTAAATCCTCCCTTGAAAGACTTTGCTAGATGTGAATGAGCAGAATTCACAGTCAATTAATAAAAGAGGGTTTTGTCGGGACCAGGAGTTTGCTTCAGGCTCTCGGGAAGCCTCGGTCAGAACATTATCCCACATAGGGCCTATGTGAGGGCCAGAACCATTATAATTGAAACAAATTAAAAAGTATAATATGAGCGGAGGATGTGCTGCTTTGCTGTTTTACTATTTATGCTTTAACTTAAAACGGCCTTTAGAAACTTGAGCCTGGTGCATAGCAACTGAGGTGCATCCAGATGCTTTGGAGCCTACAAATATCTTGTTACCCACTTAGGATTTGTAGTCTTAACCAAGACCTGTGTCTGCTTTAATGTCTACTACGAGATTTGTCTTTCTGTTGTAGTCTTTGGAACATACACAGACGTGACACCAAGGCAGTTTTTCAACGTGCAGGTGAGTTCTCCCACACCTCTTCCTGTTTCTCATTGACAGTAGATACCGCCAGCTTCAGTTTTTAAAGTCAGCCTACGTTCTGCTTGTCCTGTTCTTATTGTAGGAGTGTGAGGGGCCTCTCAGAAGCCTAGCAGAGTAGTTCAAAACAGGGCAAATAAGGCAAGACAAAATTAGTGTTAAGATATTCCGCTAGTACATTTTTTCCCGTGCTGGTTGTTAAAATGGATAGTGCATGTTCAAGAATTGCTGGGCATCTAAAAATCAAGCTGAAATTTTGCCCATATTCTGTGGCAAACTGAACTACTTCGGAAAATAGTTTACTGCAGCTTGAAACAAGTCTTAAATGCTCACTTTCCTTACATACGTACCTATTGAAAGCACTGAGCTGGTTTTCTATAACTGTCACCAAGATGTTTCATTGTTTTTATTGAAAAATAGCATTTAATTGGGGTGCACGAACAAGGGCTGAAGGTAAAGTCACAGGTGGACGATGAATGGCCCCTCCCAGAGGGAATAAAGAGGAGGAAGGGGGAGTGGAATTTGCAGAAGGCAATTAGTTCAATTCATGAGGGTGAAGATCTGTTTCTGACTTCTTGCCAAGTAATTGCTGCTACAGCGTGGAGTTTGGAAGATATCGGCCTGGCCTGATCAAGGTCCGTAGTGGTGGGATCTCATGAAAGGCTGTTGGACGGGACTTTGCTGGAGAGGAATTCCCTTTAAAACTAAATAAAAGGGGTTTTATCGGGACGAGGAGTCGGCTTCGTGCTTTTGGGAAGCCTCGGTCAGAACAGGTAGGTGACTTGAGAATTTGTGTCTTCTTCTCTTCTAGCTGGATACGGAATACCGGAAGAAGTGGGACTCCCTAGTGATCAAACTGGAAGTGATTGAGAGGGACCGGGACACGGGTTCAGAGGTGGTGCACTGGGTAACTCACTTTCCGGTAAGGCCCCCTTCCTTTGCCCGCTGCTGCTTGCCAGGGGCATTGTCACTAGCCACCCAATCTAACAACTTCTTCTTCTTCCTCCACCCCATCCCTTTCCAGTACCCGATGTATTCGCGGGATTACGTTTACGTCCGACGGTATGATGTGGACCAAGATAACAATCTGATGGTGCTGGTGTCACGGTAAGTGGCCAGGGTTTTCGCGGTTTTCTCCCTCCCCAGGCTCCTGGGGAGGGCGAAAAATAGCCTCAAGAAAAGGCTAAAGTTAGCTGGCCAGCGCGCGCATGCACTCTGGCCAGCTGACCAATGGCTCCGCGTGACACCTGTTCGCCATCCCAGCCCTAGTGAATGAGGAGGACGTCGGCCTCAACCGCTTCAAACCGCATCACCTGGACTTCGAAAACGCTTTAGCCCCTTTGGCCTAGGCCAGGGGTCCCCAACTTTTGCAACTTTAAGTCTGAAGGACTCCAGCTTTGCTGGCTGGAGAATTCTGGGAGCTGAAGTCCTTCAAAGTTGCAAAGGTTGGGGACCCCTGGCCTAGGCAACAGTTTTCACTCATCTCTGTCAAAATAATCTTCTTTACTCTCTACAAATGAAACAAGCAAAATGCTACCGTGTTTTCCCCGAAAGTAAGACTTGGCCTTATTTTCAGGGAGATCTTTTTTATTTTTGAAGTGCAGGAGGGGTCGAGCGTGGTCCCCTCATGGCTGCTGCTGCACTACAATATTTTTGGGGAAACAGGGTAAAAAAGTTACGATATTTACGTAAGTGACGTATCAAGCACATCTGAATTATATTAAAGGAACCCAAATAACCTTTGCAACCCCCAAGGCAGGTCACAACATTTGAGCACCCGCTAATGTTTGGAAAATGGAAAGCTGAAGAAAATTGACACGCCCTACTCGACAGTAATTGCCCCATGTTCTCAGCCCCAGAGCTGAACGGACGGTTGATTGCCTTTCTGAAGTATTGTGTCCTTTTTCTTATTTGGGTCAGAGCGGTAGAACACCCAGGGGTCCCCGAAGATCCCGAATTCGTCCGGGTCAGAACCTACGAGTCACAAATGGTTATCCATCCTCACAAATCATTTGATGAGGTGAGTACCATTATTATTATTATTATTATTATTATTATTATTATTATTATTATTATTATTATTATTATTATTATTATTATTATTATTATTATTATTATTATTATTATCATTATTATTATCATTATTATTATTATTTTATTTTATTTTATTTTATTTTATTTTTAAAAAAATAGCGAATCTGAAATTTAGAAGAGGTTTTCTTTACAGGAAGCAGAAATATTTAAGAGGCTGAAGCAACAATTGTTAATGTGTGTTTGACCCCTATTATTGTCAGGGTCCCAAATAGCATCCAAAAGTAGATCAGAGTCCGAGGCAAAGTATTGCTCTAAGTTCCCATTGATGAAGAGAGACATGTTGGCACCTCTGGGGAAACCCGAATCCGAAAGCTTCCCGGTTTTCCCCACCCAGTTGGAAATCCAAGATCTTGCCCCCACACCCACAAGTCCATCCCACGGTCCAATCTCCCACTGCCACGCTGGCAGTTTCCACCCAACCAGTTCCGGTCAGGTGCAAGGACAAAAGGATGACCTTGGTTTTCTAGAAAGAATGTTGTTATGGCTACATCGCATCTCAGAGGTCTTCTAGTCCAACCCTCTGCTCAGGCAGGAAGCCCTGTATCATTTCAGACAAATGGTTGTCCAATCTTCCTAAAAACTTCCAGTGTTGGAGCATTCACAACTTCTGGTGGCAAGTCGCTCCCCTAATTTTGTTTTACATAGCACAAGGGTTAAATTGGGTAAGTTAAGCTGACCATGCAGATAGGCACAGGCATCCTTGTTACGAGTAGTAGTAGTTAATCAGTATTGTTTCCTGTTTCAGAATGGCTTTGACTACCTGCTCACCTACAGCGACAACCCACAAACTGTGTTTCCTCGGTACTGTGTCAGCTGGATGGTTTCCAGTGGTGAGTGTTGGGGACTGTGATTCTTCAGCGTGGCCGAGAGATGGCGCTCTCGCCTTATAATCAGGAGGCTGTGTGGTTGATCCTCAGTAGAGGCAGATATTTCCCTCTCGGCACATTGGAGAATATATCTTCGGAACTAAACTCCGCACTGGCGATAGGGAAGGGCATCTGGCCATTAAAACAATCTGCTAACTCCATTCAGTTGCCCCAACTCCACCCTGCAAGGGAGGATGGGCTTGTTCAAAGAGGGTGATGACTTCAGTATGGATGTGGGTCACAGCCCTCAATTATTTGGGGGTCAACTGTTTGAGCAGCTATAAAAGCCCCCAGTGCGATTGGTGCGGTGGCCTGGAAGTGGAGCTCTCGCCTCACAGTCAGGAGGCTCGTGAGTTCGATCCTCACTTAATGCTTCAGTGCTTTGGAGGGTGGGTCAGTTTCCCTGACCGCAGGTAGCTGTTGGATTCCTGTTGACCAGCTTTCCTCTCCACCCACCTGTCGTTCCCCCCCTCCCCCTTTTATTGTCAAACACCCCCACCCACCCTCCCAAAATCACAGGCATGCCGGATTTCCTGGAGAAGCTGCACACTGCAGCACTGAAGGCAAACAACATGGAGATCGTTTTGAAAGACTATATCGCCGCCTCCAAGTCCTGGGACAGCGGAGGAGAGAACAGCAACGGGGAAGGGAAGGCCAACATGCCCGCCCAAGACCACAAGAACGAAGGAGACCGCAGCCCTATCCAGATAGACTATGCTTAAAAGGGGGAGGGAGGGCTCGGTTTGCAACGTCGCCAGCCCCCCACGCCTCTTGCTCCGGGCTGTGAGAAAGGAAAGGGGAAAAAAGCAAAAGAGCCACGGAGAAGGATGTCTTTGGGATCGTGATCTCCTCCGCCTGCGTCTCTCCTCCTCCTCTTCCTCCCCCTTCCCTGCCACGCCGCCTCCTTGAAGGAAAAAGCCAACACCATCCGCCCTGGGGAAGCAGCCCCGGCCATCGTGAAAAACAGTTTTGTGCGGCCACTTCTGCCTCGTGATCTTATTTGCTCTTAACCTTGCGGGTGAAAGGATGGGTCGGAGGAGGTTTACGGGAGAGAAGCGCTACGTTCTTGGGCGGGAGGGTCTCGTTTCTTCCTCCCCCCTGGGGACTCGAGGCTCCCTGCCAGCCGCTTGAGTCGAGTTCCCGGGTTCCTGCCTCTTTCGTAGAGATGAAAGGCGCCCGAGGCGGCTGCATCCTGATGCGCGAGACGGGCCACCCAACCGTGGACGGCCCCATTGGCTGGCTCCTGCGACCTCACGGAGGCTCCAGGCCGCCTTCCTCGGCTTCCTGCGTCTGCGTCTCTCTTCATCTTCTGCTCTGCTTACAGCTTTGCTGCCAAAGTGCCTTCTTCCCTCTCCGCCGAGGCACAACTGAAGGCCACCTCTTTGGCCACCGGAAGCAGGCAGCGGACCTTGTGGAGAGAGCCCCTTGGTGCTAAAGTCCAGGCTGTGCCCCCCACCCCACCCCGTGACGTCTCTGTCCACCGAATGAAGGAAAGGACCCGTTTCCCCCTACCCTCCACCCCCCTGCAGCTTTAAATCTCTCCCCCTTTCCAACTGGCTTATTTCCAAGGATGTGATTACTGTATTTTTCAGAGTATAAGACGCACCTTCCCCCCCCTAAAAGAGCATGGAAATATTGGTGTATCTTACACAGCCATTTTTGGCCTCTTGAAGCCCCGCCCCTGCATCCTATGGCGGGGGGGGGTTCGTTTTCCACCCCCCCCCCCCCCCGAGCCCTGCTGAAGCCTGCAGAGTGCTCCTGGGGTCTGGGGAAGGCAAAACCCTTTTTCCCCTTACTTCCCTCTTCGAACCCTCGGTGCGTCTTATACTCCGAGAAAATACGGTATTTGTCCATCAGGTGACGCCAACAGAAAGCGCCCATCTCCCCCGTCCCAAGGCGCCATCTCTGAAGTGGGGGCATAACAGTTTAAAAGCGACATGCGCCCGTCTTGTGCACCTGTGTCCAAGGTGCCCCCTTTGCCGGGTTGGAGGGGGGAGAAGGGCCCTGCTTGATTGACAGGCTAGCTAGGCAGCTTCCTGGGTGGGCAGCGTAAGAAAGAGGAAGGGAGGGTGTGATTCTCCCCCCCTCCCCCTTGGGGGATTCATAGCACCAGAAGGCATGGCGTACACAGGACGGGGGGGGGGGATTCCCAAAACTCCCATGCCACTCTTGTGTAAGATCGAGGGGGGGTGAGGAAACAGCCTGTAACTGAAGTGCTTCCCTTGGGGCAGGAAAGTGGCTAACCCCGATGCCCCTTTCTTCCCAAAGAGGGTTTGGAGCGTTGACCAAGAGATGGCGGGGAGCAAAACTGGGGAAACCCCCCGTCTGTGACCCCTTGTTTCCAGTTGATTTGACTCCCTAAGCTCAACACGTGCGAATATCAAGGGTGTGTGTGTGTCTCCCAACAGCTTTGAAGAGGCGTGGACTTCAACTCCCAGAATTCCCCAACCGGCGAATTCCGGGAGTCGGAAGTCCACGCCTCTTCAAAGCTGCCCCGTTTGGAGACAACCCCCCCCCCTTTCTACTCAATTTCAGTCCAACGGCCCAAGGGTGCCTTAGGACAGGCAGGCGTGCCACGCACTCCCTCTCGTGCGCCTCGCTCTCCAGCTGCCCAGACCCCAGGCCCCCGTGGAAAAGCAGGGGTTCCCATCCGTTCCCCAAGCCCAGGCGGGCTCCCCCGGTGCTTCCCCAGCATGGCGTTTCCCCAAAATGGGGCATTTGGCAGCTTCAGAAAGAGATTTGGTCTGCCAGTTCCCCCCCAACCCCTAAGAAGAGGTTAGGTACCGTTTCAAATATTATATCTATCTGATTCTTCAGAATTACTTCCAGGCTGGTAGAGGGGGAAAGCGGTAATCCCCTCCATCCTCTTCTGCTTTGGGCATTTCTGTGTGTGATCATCTAAATCAGGGGTGTCCAAACTTGGGAACTTTTAAGACTTGTGGATTTCAACTCCCAGAAGTCCACAAGTCTTAAAAGTTCCCAAGTTTGGACACCCCTGATTTAAATTTTTTAAAAAATCTAGGACTGGCAGGTAGCAGAGATGATATTTCTCAACTTTGGCAACTTTTAACATGTGGGGACTTTTAACTCCCACCATTCCCTAACCCACACACTGCCTGGGGGGACTCTGGGAGTTGAACCCCCCCCCCCCATCCGAAAGAATGGGTTGGAAACCCTTCTGCTACAGGCTGACCCACCAGGGCTTCTCCATTCAGGGGCAGCCGGACTTTGGCGTTGGGGAGGAAATGCTGTATGCGTATGGCGATGTCTTCGTGTCCAGGGACCTCCTTAATATAATGGCTGAGTGATTTTGTGTTTTTATTTCTACTAATGTTTTTATCAGAACCGAACATCAATAAATGTAACTCATTGGTGCTCACATCTAACCAGGCTGCCTTCTGGGGCCAGGGGTGGGGGGCCAGGGGGAGGCGAATGAGAGAAAAAGGATCCCATTGCTTAAAGCTCCCTCTGTGTTTTGAACATCTGGACTGGTTTGCATCCAGAATGCAAAGTTATTTTTCACCAATGAGGGGGAACTTAGGGTAGGAATGGAGTAAATACACAGCAACGTTATTAACAGATTGACAGAGGCTGAAGGGACCTTGTAGGCCATCTAGTCCAACCCCCCCCCCCTTTGCCCAGGCAGGAGACCCTACTCAGTTTCCGACAGATGGCAGGCAGTCCAGTCTCTTCTTGAAAGCTAGGGACGTGGTACCTCAGTGGCTAAGATGCTGAGCTTGTCATTCAGAAAGTTAGACAGGTCAGCGGTTCGAATCCCTAGTAACAGTGAGCTCCCGTGACTTGTCCCAGCTTCTGCCAACCTAGCAGTTCGAAAGCAGGTAAAAAATGCAAGTAGAAAAATAGGAACCACCTTTGGTGGGAAGGGAACAGCGTTCCGTGCGCCTTCGGTGTTTAGTCACACCGGCCACATGACCCCGGAGACGTCTTCGGACAGCACTGACTCTTCGGCTTTGAAACGGAGATGAGCACCGCCCCCTAGAGTCGGGAACGACTAGCACAGATGTGCGAGGGAACCTGAAAGCTTTCACAGCTTCTGAAGGCAAAGTTAGCTGTATGTCAGAATAGGATTTCCTGAGCCTCCCCCAAGACAATGTTGATATCTCTCCATTCCTCAAATTCTGGGCATTTGGGTTGTTTTTCCTGTGATTATGTGGCATTCTCTTCGGAGAATACCAAATCTTCACGATAGCCCTAATAAATGTACAACTTCTGGAACGGCTTTGCCTTCAGAAGACGTGGAGGCTTTTAAAAAGAGACTGGACAGCCATTTGTCTGGAATGGTATCGGTCTGTTTGAGCAAGGGGCTGGACTAGAAGACCTCCAAGATCCATTATTCCATCTCCGTTATTCTGTTCACTGAGTCGTCTGACAGAAAACAGCTCATCTCCTTTCTGAACTCAAATATCCCTAATGGCTTTTGAACGGCTGGTGGCCTCCCTAACTGGCAGCTGGGACCTTCTGTGGCCTTCAGACCACAGGAGAATTCTCTGGGCTCAACCCTGGGGAAGGTTGAACCAGCAACATCACAATTACAAGCTGCACTTTTGCCATTCCTTTCCATTTGCTTCCCTGATCTTATTCTTGGTGTCCTTTTCATATTGCCCACTAGGTGGCAGCATCCCACCACAGTGTAAAGATCATTTTAAGGAATAGGCCTGTAAGCCAGGGGTCTCCAACCTTTGCAACTTTTAAGTCTGAAGGACTTCAGCCCCCAGAATTCTCCAGCCAGCTTTGCTGGGAGCTGAAGTCCTTCAGACTTAAAGTTGCAAAGGTTGGAGACCCCTGCTGTAAGCCTTGGCAGGTGGTTGGTGTTTTTTTTAAAAAAAAAATCTCATTTTCTGGACCACCAATTTAAATAAGCTTCAAAAATAAAAAGAAACCACACGGTGGCATCCCACAGACAGCTGTTCTGAGATGAATGGGAACAGGAATCCCTCATCCACAAGGTAACCCAAAAGTACAAATTCCAAGAAGGAGAAACCTCTGCATATTAGAAAAGGTTGGGATGCATAGAAGGTTTTTGGCAGTGCGTTGAGTAGGAAACACAAAGACCGGTGGAATTGCCAAGAAGCCAGACCAATAAGCAATCAACGCCTGCTGGAAGCAAGATAAAGAGATAAAACACACCCAAAGAGCTTCCATTTGCACAAAAGGTTGGTAGCACAAAAGATCTTTTGTGGCTATGAATAGCGGAAGGGGTGGCACCTGGGCCCCACTCATTGGTGAAGTTGGCTCTATAATTTAGTTCCGCAATTCCTACTTCGGTTTTGAGTCTTCAAAGGAGGATCTTGCACATAAAACGTGCTATTCGTTCCTAACTCTAGGGGGCGTTGCTCATCTCCATTTCAAAGCTGAAGAGCCAGCGCTGTCCGAAGACGTCTCTGGGGTCATGTGGCTGGCATGACTCAACGGCGAAGGCGCACGGAAGGCTGTTCCCACCAAAGGTGGTCCCTATTTTTCTACTTGCATTGTTTACCTGCTTTCAAACTGCTAGGTTGGCAGAAGCTGGGACAAGTCACAGGAGCTCCCTCCGTTACACATAGCTTGGGATTTGAATTGCTGACTTTTCTGATCGATAAGCTCAGCGTCTTGGCCACTGTGTCCCTATAGTGGATCTAAGCGATATAAATGACTGGAGTGTGAGGCTAAGTAAAGGAAGGGCTAAGGAGCACCTCGGCACCATGAATGAGCTGGAAGTCTTTGTAGATGTCCTTTTGAACTCTTTCTTCAGGGGTTGAGAAATTGTGCCACAGGATCAGAAAAGAGATAATGCTTTTTTTTTAAAATGGGGGAGGGGGCTGGGACTTACAGACTCATCAGCTGCCAGTGAATTCAAGTAAAAATGTAGAACAGATAAGCTATTCGTTCACGCACATTTTGAAAATTTCATTGCCCTGGGCCTGGCTGGTCTAGGGAAGAGAAGGACCAGGGCAGACAGGAGAGCCTCTTCCAATATTGGAGGGGCTGCCCCAGAGAGGAGGAAGGGGGGTCAAGCTGTTTTCCAAATCACCAGAAGGCCAGACAAGGAATAATGGATGGAAACTGACCCAGGAGAGATTCAACCTGGAAATAAGGAGGAATTTCCTGACAGTGAGAACCATCCACCCATGGAACAGAAGTTGCCTTCAGAAGTTGTGGGAGCTTCACCCATCCCTGGAAGCTTTCAAAGAAGAGACCGGGCTGCCATCTGTCAGAAAGGATGTACGGTCTCCTACTTTGGTGGGGAGTTGGGCTAGATGACCTCCAAGGTCCCTTCCAACTCTATTAATCTGTTTTGTTCTGTCTTAACCAACCGTGACCTGGATGGCTGAGAATATCCATAGATTAGGCTAGCATCGGTTTATTTTTATTTTTTTTAAAGTGGAAACACAAGATAAGTTTAAAAAATGGTGAATCTGATTTTTTGTTTTCATAGAGATGCCTCCTTCGTTGACCATGGCAAAGGAGTGGCAGAATACCTTGAGCAAACAAAGCATTTAATAGGGCCTCCCACGGAGCCTTAGTAGCGGAGGCAACTTGTGAGCTGGAGTATGCTACATTAAATGAAACTGCTTGAACGAATATAAAAGTATCGATTTTTATTTTATTTGTACCCCGTCTTTCGTTATTTTTGCAAATAACTCTTGCCGATGAACATATCCAACGCCTACCTCCTTTTTCACACACAACAACCACCCTGTGAGGTGTGTTGGGATGAGAACAACTGGCCCAAAGTCACGCAGCAGCCTCTCAGAAATATTTCCTATTTCTAACCGACAATTCAACCATAACAGCATGTTGGCATCTCCTGAGGATGCGGGTTAGTGGAGTCCCCAAGTGGGCAAGGGGTTGAACTAGATCTCCAAAATCTATTCCATTCTACATGGGGGTTGCCCCAAAGAAGAGGGAGTCAAGCTATCCTCCAAAGCCCCTGAAGGCAGGACAAGAAGCAATGGGTGGAAAACTAATCAAGGAGAGAAGCAACTTAGAACCGAGGAGGAATTTCCTGACAGTCAGAACAATCAATCAGTGGAACAGTTTGCCTCCAGAAGTTGTGAATGCCCCAACACTGGAAGTCTTTAAGAAGAGGTTGGATAGCCATTTGTCTGAAATGGTATAGGGTTTCCTGCCTAGACAGGGAGTTGGATTAGAAGACCTCCAAGGTCCCTTCCAACTCTATCTATCCTATCCTATCCAGAAAAGCCCAAAGCACAGATTCTGCTGGAGAGAACTTTCCTGAGGATGGGCTCCATCACGAGTCCAAAATCTCAGAAGATTTAACCTCTGATGACTAGATGACACACATCGTTTGTAAATCGAAGTACACTGCAGTGTTGCACTTCATTTGGGAAAAAGAAAAAGGAGCTTGCTAGCATCCAGATCCCTTTACTTTTAATGGCTAAACGAGTCCTGTTAGAAAAAGGCAGCAGTGAAGGGAGCCTGTGAGTCATCCGAGGCAGCAAGAGAGTCCTTTGTCCCCATTTCTGGAATATTCAGTGGTTCTCAGGTGGCAAAACTAGTGGATTCCCGACTAAAATAACTGGGATGATTAAAGGATGCAATGACACACAAGCCATCACGCTCTCCTTCAGCACGGAGCATATTTTGAGGAGAGCCAAGCAACAAGCCGGCGATCGTGCAGAGATTTTTGTTTTAAAAAGTGCTTTTCCCTAAATTTCGATGCAATGGAAATCATTGGGATGATCCAGTTCGATTTGGCAGAATTTTCTGCCTCAAAACTCAGCAAAGTGAAGCCCCCTTCTCAACTGCCAAGATGGCAAAACCCAGAACATGTTAAATCGGCCAACGTCTCTTTTATTATTTCATTCTATTGATTTATTCAGATTGTCAAACATTTACGAGAGAACAAGCATAAGGATATCCGTTGCGTCTTGTCCTGCCTTCACGACTGCTCAATACAATCTCGTAGAACGTAGAATAATAGAGTTGGAAGGGACCTTGGAGGTCTTCTAGTCCAACCCTCTGCTCAAGCAGGAGATCCTATACAATTCCAGACAAATGGCTCTCCAGTCTCTTCTTAAAAGCCTCCAGTGATGGAGCACCCACAACTTCTGGTGGCAAGCTGTTCCACTGGTTAATTGTTCTCGCTGGTAGGAAGTTTCTCCTTAATTCCAGGTTGCTTCTCTCCTTGAACAGTTTCCACCCATTATTTCTTGTCTTTCCTTCTGGTGCTTTGGGAAATAGGTTGATCCCCTCTTCTTTGTGGCACGCTGGTGTGCTTATGCATGGCCCCTTTACGGACCTCTGAGGAATGGGGTGAGGCGGTCCACGCTAGACAGTTGGAGGTTGAAGCTGTGGGGGGTTTGAGGATGTAACAACAGAGTCAGGTAGAGCAATCCAGGCGTTGACCCCTCTGTGGCTGAAGTCGTATTTTCTGCAATCGAGTTTGGAGTGGTTGACCTTGAGTTTGTATCCATTGTTTGCCCGTGTAGTATTGAGGTTGAAGCTGAAGTGGTCGTTGACCGGTAGGATGTTGTAGCAGACAATTTTGGGTACTACGCTCAGATCAGATCATAGGCAGTGTAGTTCCAGGTTGTCCAAGCTCAAATTTTCGAGCCTGGTGGCATAAGATAATCTTAGCTTTCCTCCCTGCAGATAAGAACGAAAATTGGTGGGCTTTTTTAAAATCTAGGGGTGGGGATTATTAAGCCTTGAAGATGTTTAGGGCACCCATTACAGGGTTTAAAAGTCTGCTCCCCAAATTACAAGAGAAGGCTTAGGGGTGACACAACAGCTATTTGAAAGGCCATCCCCCAAAAGAGGGGGGTGACTGATTCTAGTGGACAACCATTGAAATAGGAGCCAGCCGTGGGCAGCAGCTGCCCAAAAAGCCAACCCAGTTCTAGGCTGCATCAACAGAGGGAGAGAATCAAGATCCCGGGAAGGGTTAATGCCACTTTATAAGGCCTTGGGAAGGCCACACTTGGAATACGACATTCAGTTTTGATTGCCACGATGTAAAAAAAAGATGTGGAGACTCTAGAAAGAGTGCAGAGAAGAGCAACCAAGAGGATGAGGGGACTGGAGGATAAAACAGATGAAGAACGGTTGCAGGAACCCTAACCGTAACTTTTAGGGTGCTTTGGAGAACAGCTTGACCCCCTTCCTCCTCTCTGGGGAAGCCCCTGAAATATTGGAAGGCTGCTATCCTGTCTGCCCTGGTCCTTCTCCTCACCAGAGTAGCCATGCCCAAGTTGTGTTGGGGTTTTCTCCTACATCTCTCACTTCTATTTTTGTGGCGATGAGTGTGGGAGGATCTGCTAATCTTTTCACCCAGAACTTTGCCTGATGAGACCACCGAGGCAGGAAAGTTGACTCACACCGGAATTACCACTTCACACCGTTCATGAGGAAGCCACGTTGCAATGGAAACAGGAAGGAAATGTTGGGTCCCCTGCTGATGTTGGGGGCGTCCAAAAAGCCCCCCGCTTTTGTTCAAACGTTGGCACGGGGGTGTTTAAGTCCCCCCTTGGGAGGGAGGCTAAGGAGGAAGTCAGGGGCTCCTCAGTGTTTTCGAAGCCAAAACTTTAAGTTAAATCCTGTTTTGTTTTTCTCAGCAAAAATATGGTGTTTGCCATAAAGGGGGACCTTTAAGTCTCCAGCTCTCCATTAAGTGAATCAGTTGACTCTAGGTAATCGTGGACTTTACAACCCTTCGTTTAGTGACTGCTGGAAGTTACAATTGTAAACATTTTATTATATATTCTGTAAGTCGCGTGGGCAAAATGCGGCAATATAAATTTAATGATAAATAAATAAATTATAAAATAAAAAAACGCAGCAGCAAATAATAGTAATAATAACATAATAATATATAAAGAAAATAATAATATATAATTATTATGTAATTATTATGTAATAATAATAATAGTAATAATAATAATAATAATAATATATTATATAATATATAAATAAAAATGTAACAGAGTTTGTTCAAAACCGCTAATCTCCGAAAGTCCTGCACCAATCGCTTCCAAATTTTCACACAACGTTCCTTTGAAATACGGCACCAATGATATATATAGATTGTGTAGATGTCACACCTGTGCCAGGTACACACAACGGAAATGTAAAAAATTGTAAAAAAGGTAGGTGGATGGATACAGAGAGAGCAGTGGGCCACAGGTATTATGTCATCCTTTATGACATAAAATACTCCGTCCATAAGATTCAAGGAGAAATATGGTAGGTAGGTGGGTAGGTAGGTAGGTAGGTAGGTAGGTAGGTAGTAGGATAGAGAGAGGGAGAAATACAGTAGGTAGGTAGGTTGGGGGTTATACGGTGGTTGTGTGTAAGTGTTTGTGTGTGCAGGTGTAGATCTACACACAAATTGGTTGGCCATTTAACCAGACTGGGCTACAGCAACACGTGGCCGGGAACGGCTAGTAATATATAAATAAATATAATAAAATAATAATCTTGGGGAGGAAAAGAGAAAAGTGAGGAGGGGAGGAAAGAAAGAAAAAAACACTTTTTGTAGGAGCAAGACAAAATTCAAAATTCCGAGCCTGGTGGCAGAAGGGATTCTGTTGCGAGCAAAGGAGCGGAGGACTCTTCTCGTGAAATACCTCTGGACCTGCTCGATTGCGTTAATGTCCGATTTGCAGTGTGGATTCCAGGCAGACGAGCTGTATTCGAGGATTGGTCTGGCAAAGGGTTTGCATGCCGTGGTTAGCAGTACAATGTTTCCGGAGAAGAAGCTTCGCAAGATTAGGTTCACCACTCTTAATGCCTGTTTGGCAATGCTGTTACAGGGCTCAGATGGATTGAGAGGACTACTCCAAGGTCCTTGACAGAGTGGGGAGGTCTTCTCCGAGGTCATATCTGCCCAGCTTGTGTTTGGTGTTGTGATTTTTGTTGCCAACGTGTAAGACGGAGCAATGGTGGGTCGAGATTTGGAGTTGCCAAACTTTTGACACATAGTCCAGGTCGCTTTGTAGGATAGAAGTATTGTCGGTGGGGTTAAATAGTTTTACGTCATCGGCGAAGAGGACGCAGCTGCTTATGATGCTGAAGAGGGGCTGAAGAAGGGAATTTATTTTATTTATTTTATTAAATTTACAGCCCGCCCTTCTCCTTGTTAGGACCCAGGGCGGCGCACAGGCATTATTAAAACCACAAAATACAATATCAATTAAAATATATTAAATTACTAGACCCGTGCTAAAAACCCATGTTAAAACCATACCAAATTGATTTATTTTTAAAAAGTTCGTTATGCAAGCAGAAGATTCCCTCCTTCGCTGAAAACGTCACAAGGAAAACTGGTTTGCGACTTCACACTTTCCCGTCTTCTCTCAGGGATTGAAAACCAGCTTTGCTTCACAGGCCAAAGTTTGGGGAAGCAGTCAGGATGTCAACAAACCAGTTTTCCCACAAGCCGCCAGTAAGCGGCAGCTTGGCTTAGATGGGCGGCACCTTTCCACATATATGTAGTCATAAAACATGCCCCGACATGCAGCTGGAAGCCGTTGGACAAATGGGTCCCAAACTTTTACTTTAGGTCAGGGATGTCCAAACTTGGGAACTTTAAGACTTGTGGACTTCAACTCCCAGAATTCCCCAGCCAGGATAGCTGGCTGGGGAATTCTGGGAGTTGAAGTCCACAAGTCTTAAAGTTCTCAAGTTTGGACATCCCTGCTTTAGGTGGTTGATTAGATGGTGTGTGGCGGTTGTTTTTAATAAAGGCCCACGCCGCATCAAGTTGAGGTCCATGGTTTGATGCCTTGGATTGTGTGTGTGTGTTTGTGTGTCTCGAGATCAAAGAGGTAGCATTGTTGGGATCGCAAAATTAGATTTAACAAATTGGAAGACATCTGTTTTTGGACCAACAGAGAGACTCAATTTGTGTATGTTGGAGAGTGCTTGGTTCTCTGGCAGAATGCAGAGAAGAGCAACAAAGAGGATTAGGGGACTGGAGGGCTTTCTCTTCCTCTCCCTCCCTCCCTCTTCTTTCTCTCCTTCCTTCCATTCTTTTTCTCTCTCTCTCTTCCTCCCTCCCTTCAATCCTCTTTCTCTTCTTCTTCCCTCCCTTCCTCCTCTTTCCGTTCTTCCTTCCCTTCCTTCCATCCGTGTTCTTTCTTTCCTTCCTTCCTCCCGCCCTCCCTTCCTCTTCTTTCTCTCCTTCCTTCCATTCTTTTCCTCTCTCTCTCTTCCTCCCTCCCTCCCTTCAATCCTCTTTCTCTCCTTCCTTCCTCCCTCCCTCCTCTTTCCTTTCTTCCTTCCCTTCCTTCCATCCTTGTTCTTTCTTTCCTTCCTTCCTCCCGCCCTCCCTTCCTCTTCTTTCTCTCCTTCTTTCCATTCTTTTCCTCTCTCTCTCTTCCTCCCTCCCTTCAATCCTCTTTCTCTCCTTCCTTCCTTCCTCCCTCCCTCCTCTTTCCTTTCTTCCTTCCCTTCCTTCCATCCTTGTTCTTTCTTTCCTTCCTTCCTCCCGCCCTCCCTTCCTCTTCTTTCTCTCCTTCTTTCCATTCTTTTCCTCTCTCTCTCTTCCTCCCTCCCTTCAATCCTCTTTCTCTCCTTCCTTCCTTCCTCCCTCCCTCCTCTTTCCTTTCTTCCTTCCCTTCCTTCCATCCTTGTTCTTTCTTTCCTTCCTTCCTCCTGCCCTCCTTTCCTCTTCTTTCTCTCCTTCCTCCCATTCTTTTTCTCTCTCTCTTCCTCCCTCCCTTCAATCCTCTTTCTCTCCATCCTTCCTCCCTCCTCTTTCCTTTCTTCCTTCCCTCCCTTCCATCCTTGTTTTTTCTTTCCTTCCTCCCGCCCTCCATCTCTCCTTCCTTCCTTCCTTCCTTCCATTCTCTTTCTCTCTCTCATCCTCCCTCCCTTCCACCTCCCTCCTTTCAATCCTCTTTCTCGCCTTCCTTCGTCTCTCCCTCCTCTTTCCTTTCTTCCTTCCCTCCCTTCCACCCTTGTTTTTTCTTTCATTCCTCCCTCACTCCATCTCTCCTTTCTTCCGTTCTTCCTTCCATTCTATTTCTCTTCCTCCCTCCTCTTTCTCTCCTCCCTCCCTCCCTCTTTCCTTCCTCCCTCCCTTCCTCCCTCCCTTCCATTCTCTCTCTCTCTTCCTACCTCCCTTCCACTCTTCCACCTCACTCCCTTCAATCCTCTTTTTCTACTTTCTCCCTCCCCCTTCCTTCCTTCCTTCCTTCCTTCCTTCCCTCCCTCCTTTTTACTTCCACACAACCTTGCGAGACCAATGGGACCAGCCCAAAGTCCCTCAAGAAGCTCCCACAACTGAAGGCATGCTCAAACTAGCTCTCCCTAATGCTAATCCATGATCTAACTATTGTGCCCCATGGGTAGATAATGTAAAAAAACAGATGGCCCCATGGCCAGAGAGCCCAGCTGGGCCCCGCTTGCCAACCCCCCAGCCCTGCTAGGTAGGAACAGCGCAGTTTCCAGCAAGGTCATTTTGCATCAGGCTGCCTTCAAGGAAGGAACGTGTTGTGTGTGTGTGGAGTTGCACAATTCTGATTCCACCCAAAACCTCCCTCGATGGGCGGCGTGGGAAAAAACGGAGAGCTGTCATTGAAGAAGTTAGCTTCCTGCTTTGGTTGAAATTCACAGGTGTGTGTGTGTGTGTGTGTGTGTGTGTGTGTGTGTGTACGTGTGGGGGATGGGTGGGTATAGAACAGGTTTCTTTGCTCACACACAAACACACACATACAAAAGATTTTGATTGATCTCAGCCGGCCGAAGGTTTTGATTGGATTTTGCATTTTTGCTCACCTGTAGAACTTCCTTTCTTGGCCAGCTCCTGTTGTTTAATAATAGTAAAGATGTTGTAAGGTCTGCTGAGTAAAGCTGCCTTTTGCAATTGGCTGATGCTGTTGTTACTATACATAGACAACAACATGAGCCCGCAGCTACCCATTCTTCAGCCGGGGTGGGCTTCGTTCGGACACAAAGCCCTCCTCAGATTTAGATTTAGATTTTAGATTTTATTCGATTTGTATCCCGCCCTTCTCCAAAAGGACCCAGGGCGGCGCACAGGAATTTAAAATAACATACAAAAGTAATACAAAATGCACAAATTTAAAATCGATTAAATAACAAAAACCTGCGCTAAAACCAATTAAAATCCCCATTTTAAACCTTCCCCAGACTCCAGGACTGGCCCAGGTTCCTCCCCAACCCTCCTCACTGTCCGAATCGGCTGCCAGCTCTCCTGGCCACTGATGGGCCACAACACTTTGTGTCTTTCTGTCCAGAGACCAACTCTCAACTCCGCAGAGCAGGATAGAAAAGATGGAGCCTCTGGCAAGCCTGATTTTCAGGCTTATGTCGTGACTGCAGGTGACCTTGGGCTCTTAGCTGGTGCAAATTTGCCTCGACCTAGTGTGGAATAAACTTCTAGCACTTTGGAATTTTATCCTGGCTCCTGACCTTTTGCCCCTGGCTGAAATTTGGGGGGGAAATACAGAAAAAATGCCCAATATTTTAACTCTTTCACTAGTTCTCAAAACAGCCTGGCGTTTTATCCAAGAGCTGCTCCACTGGGGAACTTTTTTTTTTTTTTTTAAAGGGCCGTGATTGGAAGGGAGGGAACAACCACAGGGCACAACACCCGGTTGGATGGAGGGCCAGTGCTGGCCTACAATAAAATGAGTCACAGCGAGCGACCCATAAGCCACAAAACGCCACATCTGACACACATCAGAACCAGATGGGAAGGAGGGGGCCTTCCTGGTGAGCTGGGAGCCAACTGAGATTCTTGCCATGCCCTCTTGCTCTTGAGAAATGACCAATGGCCCATGCAGAGCTTGTGCCAAAGCAAACTGGACCCACAGATCAGGCCTAGGCAGGACATTGAAGAATAGAATAGAATAGAATAGAATAAGGAATAGAGTAGAATAAGGAGTAGAATAGAATATTGGAATGAAGAATAGAATAGAATAGAATAGAATAGAATATTGGAATGAAGAATAGAATAGAATAGGGAATAGAGTAGAGTAAAGAATAAAATGAATACAATAGAATAGAGTAGAGTAGAATAAGGAATAGAATAAGAAATAGAATAGAATAGAATAGAATAAGAAATAGAATAGAATAGAATAAGGAATAGAGTAGAATAAGGAGTAGAATAGAATATTGGAATGAAGAATAGAATAGAATAGAATAGAATAGAATAGAAGAATATTGGAACGAAGAATAGAATAGAATAGGGAATAGAGTAGAGTAAAGCATAAAATGAATACAATAGAATAGAGTAGAGTAGAATAAGGAATAGAATAAGAAATAGAATAGAATAGAATAGAATAGAATAAGGAATAGAGTAGAATAAAGAGTAGAATAGAATATTGGAATGAAGAATAGAATAGAATAGAAGAATATTGGAATGAAGAATAGAATAGAATAGAATAGAATAGAAGAATATTGGAATGAAGAATAGAATAGAATAGGGAATAGAGTAGAGTAAGGAATAAAATGAATACAATAGAATAGAGTAGAGTAGAATAAGGAATAGAATAAGAAATAGAATAGAATAGAATAGAATAAGGAATAGAGTAGAATAAGGAGTAGAATAGAATATTGGAATGAAGAATAGAATAGAATAGAATAGAATAGAATAGAATAGAATAGAATTCTTTATTGACCAAGTGTGATTGGACACACAAAGAATTTGTCTTTGGTGAATATACTCTCAGTGAACAAAAATAAAAATAAAATAGTCCTGCAGTCATAAGTGGGAGGAGAGGGATGATAGGAACGATGAGAAGACTAATAGTAATAGCAATGCAGCCTTAGTGAATAGTTTGACCGTGGTGAGGGAATTATTTGCTTAGCAGAGGGATGGCGTTCAGGAGAAAACTATCCTTGTGTCTAGTTGTCTTGGTTTGCAGTGTGCTCTATAGCGTCGCTTTGAGGGTAGGAGTTGAAATTGTATATCAAAATCACGTGAAGGATTGGTACCACTTTGTAAAGCCTTAGTAAGCCACCATGTTACAAAAAATGCTGAGACTTTGAAAAGATGCAAAGAAGAGCAGCTAAGAGGATCAAAGGCCCGGACGCTAAAACCATACGAAGAACGGCTGCAGGATTTGGGTCTGGCTAGTCTAGAGAAAAGAAGGATTAGGGGAGACACGATAGCAGCATTCCAGTATTTGAGGGGCTGCCACAAAGAAGAGGGTGGGTCAAATTAATTCTCCAAAGCCCCAGAGGGCAAGACAAGAAGCAATGGGTGGAAACTAACCAAGGAGAGAAGCAACCTGGAATTGAGGGGAAACTTCCTAACAGTGGGGACAATTAACCAGTGGAACAACTTGCCACCAGAGGTTGTGGGTGCTCCATCCCTGGAGGTTTTTAAGAAGGCTTTCTCTTCATTCACTTTCCCCAGAGGTCAAGAAGGGAGGGCCCACGAGCCATTAAGTGGGAGGTACTCTTGTGGCACTTCACTCGTTTTTCGGCTGCATGTGGCCGGCTGCTGTTTGCATTAAGCTGGCAGCCTTCCCACAATCTTGGGCCCTGGGGAAGCCCCACCCTACTGACAAGGAGCCTGTTGGTCAGGAGAAATACTCTGATTGAGGCAGGGGGCAAGGTTTGGGGTCTCGGTGCATCTGACTCAACCCAACAGAGGTGGGATTCGGCAGGTTCTGACCAGTTCTGGAGAACCAGTAGCGGAAATTTTGAGTAGTTTGGAGAACTGGCAAAATGCCACCTCTGGCTGGCCATGCCCCTACTTATTCTCTGCCTCCCGAGTCCCAGCTGATCGGGAGGGAATGGGGATTTTGCAGTATCCTTCCCCTGGAGTGGGAAGGGGGATTTTGCAGTATCCTTCCCCTGGAGTGGGGAGGGAAGGGGGATTTTATAGTATCCTTCCCCATGGAATGGGAAGGGGGATTTTGCAGTATCCTTCCCCTGGAGTAGGGAGGGAAGGGGGATTTTGCAGGATCCTTCCCCCAGGAGTGGGGAGGGAAGGGAGATTTTGCAGGATCCTTCCCCTGCCATGCCCACCAAGCCACGCCCACAGAACCACTAATAAAACATATTTGAATCCCACCACTGCAACCCACTCAGTGGTTTGGACTTTGGGGGGAAATTGTGATTCTGAATTGGCTTCCCCCCACCCTCCACCCCATGCAGGTGGGGAGTTGTTTGGTGGATGATTCAGAGAGGAAAAATAATATGCGTAGTCCTTGGTGGTCCTCGTGGCATTCATCACTGGTGGTGACAGCAATAGCAACAGAGACATATACCGCTTCACAGGCCTTTTCCAGCCCTCTCTAAGCGGTTTACAGAGTCAGCCTCTTGTGCCCCAACAATCTGGGTCCTCGTTTTACCCACCTTGGAAGGACGGAAGGCTGAGTCAACCTTCAGCCAGTCAAGATCGAACTATTTGCAGTTGGCAGAATTAGCCTGCAATTCTGCTTTCTAACTCCAAGGAGGGAGGGAGGGAGGGAGGGAGGGAGGGAGGGAGGGAGGGAGGGAGGGAGGGAGGGAGGGAAGGAAGGAAGATAGCAAAAGTACTTAAACATATGCCGCTTCATCTATTTATTCTATTTTCTATTTATTCTACTCTGCTCTATTCTATTCTGCTCAATTTTCTACTCTACTCTACTCTACTCTACTCTACTCTACTCTACTCTACTCTACTCTACTCTACTCTACTCTGTACTCTACTCTACTCTACTCAACTTTATTCTATTCTATTTTATTCTCTACACTACTCTATTCTATTTTATTCTCTGTTCTACTCTACTCTACTCTACTCTATCTACTCAACTTTATTATATTCTATTCTTTTATTCTCTACTCCTATTTTATTCTATTTCATTCTCAACACTCTCCTCTCCTCTCCTCTCCTCTCCTCTTCTCTATCCTCTATCCTCTATCCCCATTCCTTAGCAGCTAAGAAGAAAGGCCTGGTCTGAAGGCTGCTAGGAAAGGAGTATTCTGCCAGCATGACTCTATTTAAGGAAACAGGGAAGCTTCCTTAGAAAACACCCCTAGAATCCCCCGACCATCACGATTAGCTCACCCACACACGTGTTTCCTTCTCTCTGATGAAAATGTGCACGTTTCCTCCTGTGCTAATGATTGTCATACAGTTGCAATTCGGGATTGTTCCTTCTGGAGTCAGGAGTTCAAGCTTCCTGGAGCTGGGATGGGAAAAGATTTGGAAGGTGTGGGATTCCAAGAGAACCATGCCAAACGGTAGTGAATGAGGCCAGAAGAAGAAGAGATGTAATATCTTGGCCCTTGGGTGTGGAGTTATTCTGAGCCGCGGTGTCACAGTGGTTAGAGCACAGTACTGCAGGCTACGTCTGTGTCTGCCGGCTGCCTGCAATTTGGCAGTTCAATTCCCACCAGGCTTGAGGTTGGCTCCCAAGGCATCCTGTTGTGGCCCAGCCGGCTCCGGATGAACTGCTGATGGACTCCTCTAGTGAGGAGTCCTATGAGTCTGCTCTGGAGGGGGAGGGCGACCTTGAGAGAGCAGAGAGCCCAGCTGGTCACCAGGAGGCGCCTGGGTCTTGGAGTAGTGGGGAGGATCAAGGCCAGTTTGTCCCTGATGCTAGATTGAGAAGGGCTGAAAAAAGGAGGCTTCAAATGCATCAGAAGCAAACTCAAAGGAGTTGAATTAGTCCCAGCTGCCTAATGACTGGCCCCTCCCAAGAGGGTTTAAAAGGAAGTCTTTGCTAAGGAAGTCCTTGCAGAGAACAACGTTGGATTTCTAGAGTCATGTTCATGTTGATTTTCAGGTTCGTGTTTAGTCGAGTTAGGAAGCTTCGTATCTGTTCAGAGTCATTCAGGCAAGCAGCCAAGAGAGTTAGTGGCAGGCAGCCAGTCTTATGTTAGTCGGAGAAAGGGGGGGGGGTCAGAACAACATCCTAACAATATCTCTGTCAGGGTTCCAAATAGCATCAGAATCCGAGGCAAAGTATGGCTCAGAGTTCCCATTGATGAAGAGAGCCACGTTGGCACATCTGGCAAAACCTGAATCTGAAAGCTTCCCGTTTTCCCCCACCTAGTTGAAAGTTCACAATCTTGCCCTCCACACCCACAAGTCCATCCCATGGTCCAATCTCCCGCTGCCACGCTGGCAGTTTCCACTCGTCCAGTTTCGGCCAGGTGCAGAGGTGCAAAAACAAAGGATGATGACCTTGGATTTCTAGAGAGGAATTTTGTTTTGGCTACATCGCATCTCACTCCATACAATCCCCCTACAATAGAAAATACATAGTAGAATAATAGAAAGAGTGGCAGGCCAAAGATCCACCAGAAAGTATGGCTGCAGGCCTGACAACCTCCAACCTCAGTGGCATCTGTGACCTACTGAACTACATCCCAGGCTCTGGCACAAGCTGTCGGAGGGACGGGCTCCCTTCCAGGAAGCCAGAAGACATAAGGGGCTGTTTCCAACCACCTCGATCGATATTTCAGCTGGAATCGCAGCCTCATCTCAAAACAAGGGAGGCGGCCTACCTGGGAAGAGGTAACACACGGCAGTTTTGGAACCTGCTTGACTCGGGCACAATTCCAGGTGATTATTTTGGGATGGGGAGCGGGAGGAGGTGCGTTGTGCTTGGCTCATTGAACCTTCTGTCATTGGACAGAGAAGAGTAGTAAGCATGGATGGATGCAGGGGTGGGATTGAAATTATTTTAGCAACTGGTTCTCTGCCTGGTCGCTGGGTGGGCGTGGCCACAGGGGGGGGGCGTTGCTTACTCAGCCTCCTGCATCACAGTGGGAGGGGGAGTTGTGGCCTTCCCCAGGCTCTGGAGGTTTCCTTCCAGCCTCCGGGAGGGTGAAAACGGTCCTCCACTGGACTGCGGAGGCTGGAAAGAGGCCTGTTTCTGAACTTCAGGGACAGGAGTGGCTTCCGGCCGCCATTACTACCAGTTTGGTAGTAAAAACATTTACTTTGGTGTCGTGGCAGGCCTCGATCACTGCCGGTTCTAGTGACCCAGGCTACCAAACCACTATCGGTTTGTTATTGTACTGTGTATATGTGCACTGCATGCCAATGAGCGAACTGGCAGTAGTGGCCACCAGAACCCACCCCTGGACTAGGGGCGACATGATACCTTTCTTCTGGTGTTTGAAAGGCTGTCACATAGAAGAACTGGGTTGACTTCTTCACTAGAACATCGGAGGGCAGGACAAGAAGTGACAGGTGGAAGCTTGATAAAGAGAGATCCAACCTAGAAGAGAACTTCTCTGGTAGAACAATTTAGCAATGGATTAAAAAAAAAACCCAATGGATCTTGACTCCCAGACTTGTGGGTGATCCCTCACTGGAGGCTTCCAAAAATAGGCTGGACCACCCCTGGAGTCGATGTTCTAAGACTCCTGCCTTGAGCAAGAGGTTAGACTGGAAGACCTTCAAAGTCCCATCCAGTCCTAGGATTCCATGATCAAGCCAAGGCCACCGCAGAATCTGCTTGTGTCAATCGGGTGATTCAGTCTTCTAAGTGATGGTTGTAAGCAAGAAGCACCATTTGACTTCACTTATACTTGGTGTGATCAACCTGTAACATCCCACTGCGGGATGTGTGGGAGATTGGGACCCATCCAAGGCTCCACAGCGGATGTGCCCAGCCTGGAGGAACTCCCGTGGCGAGCTCCCTGGTCCTCCCTTGCAGATTGATGGGCTCGATAACACCAGTAAAAGCTACTTCATCGCTTCTCATAGAAGCATGACGGCAATCTTGGAATCTCTCAGTTGAGATGTTCCTGAGCAACCCTAAGCATTCTAGACTCCGTCTTTTGGTTAGGCACAAAGAAATCTACTTCCTTTCTCCATCTTGTTCATGGAGTAATGGCTGGTTTCCCATTCTACTCTGATGATGCCATCGGGAGGCTTTGAAGTCTACCGCTAAGTTTGCATGAGACTAGGTTATCAGATTGTTGGCTTGTTTGTGGTTCCCCTAACCACGATGAAAGCATCCCTATGACTCCCACGGCTTCTCAAAGACCCTTGAATGGTATTAGAGGCCTTTTGAAGAAAGAGATGGGTAGGGGGTCATGCACAGCTCATGAGGCAGGGGGTCCCATAGTTGAGGGGAACTTCTACTGCAAAGGCCTCTCAGATCTCCTTATCTCTCTGGACGTTTGAACTGGATGGATAGAGTCATTTTTGGTCAACGTGGTGCTAATTTCGCTTCCTTATTTAGGTGTCCGCAAAGATAAATGAGATAACTTTGTGCCAATATCTTGGTGTCTCGCTTTGACAAAAGTCAGGTTTCTGTGAAGAAGATTGAAAGTAGACAGGAAAAAAGAGAAATCTCATTTAATTGGATTGCTTTCAGATTGCAATCTCCCCCATATCTTCCTCTCGGTCTTAAAAGTCAACAGATGAAGAGAAACGATACACAGCAGGGGAGCAGAGGAGTTCAAAAATCAAGATGGCAGCCTCCGTTGGGCGGTCTTTTCTGATAGACACACCTCCTGCAGGTACCCCTGACTGAAAAGAAAAGGCTGTCCTCATTTATTTATTTTATTTATTTATTAAATTTATACCCCGCCCTTCTCCAAACGGACCCAGGGTGGCGCACAGGGATGTTAAAACACATATAAAACATATAAAATTTTAAAAAACTTATTCTAATAGACCCTGCGCTAAAAACCGGATTTAAAAACCCAAATTTAAAACTATCTAAGAGTCAGTAATGGGGGTTATGCTAGGCCGGCTAGATGGAATAGGTGTGTCTTCAGACACTTGCGGAAGAGGCGGAGGTCAGAGATGGTGCGGAGTTCAGGGGGTAGGTCGTTCCAAAGGGAAGGGCCCGCCACAGAGAAGGCTCTTCCCCTGGGTGTCGCCAGTCGGCATTGTCCGGCCGACGGCACCCTGAGGAGGCCCTCTCTGTGGGAGCGTATCGGTCTGAGGGATGTATGGGGCAGGAGGCGGTCTCGCATATAACTAGGCCCCGAGCCATGGAGCGCTTTAAAGATGGTCGTTAAAACCTTGAAGCGCACCCGAAAGACCACAGGGAGCCAGTGCAGCTCGCGCAGGATAGGTGTTATGTGGGAGTGTCTAGGCGCTCCCGTAATCACCCGCGCGGCTGCATTCTGGACTAGCTGCAGCTTTCGGGTGCACCTCAAGGGGAGCCCCATGTAGAGAGCATTACAGTAGTCAAGTCGAGAGGTGATGAGTGCTTGAGTGACTGTGCGTAAGGCACCCCGGTCCAGTAAGGGGCGCAATTGGCGCATCAGGCGTACCTGATGGAATGCCCCCCTGGCCACGGCTGCCACATGATCTTCCATAGACAGCCGGGAATCCAGGAGGACACCCAAATTGCGCGCCCTCTCCACGGGGGCCGGTGTTTCGCCCCCAATGGCCAGAGTTGGAATAATCTGGCTGAACCGGGGCGCCGGAAGCCACAGCCACTCAGTCTTGGACGGGTTGAGCCTGAGTTTGTTACCACCCATCCAGATCCGTACGGCCTCCAAACACCGGGACATAACCTCGACGGCATCGTTGGGGTGGTCTGGGGTGGATATGTACAACTGAGTATCATCAGCGTACAGATGATATCCCACCCCAAAACCACGGATGATCTCACCCAGCGGCTTCATATATGTGTTGAACAGTAAGGGCGAGAGGACCGACCCCTGAGGAACCCCACATATGAGGGACCTCGAGGCCGACCTCTGCCCCCCTGCCAACACATATTGCGACCGACCAGAGAGGTAGGATGAGAACCACCGCAAAACGGTGCCTCCCAACCCCAACCTCCCCAGTCGGTGCAATAGGATACCATGGTCGATGGTATCAAAAGCCGCTGAGAGGTCTAATAGGACTAGGATAGAGGAATATCCTCTATCCCGCGCCCTCCAGAGATCATCAACCAACGCGACCAATGCCGTCTTGGTGCTGTGCCCGGGTCGGAAGCCGGACTGGCGCGGGTCTAGATAATCAACTTCCTCCAAGTGTCGCGGAAACTGTTGAGCCACCACACTCTCAACAACCTTCACTAAAAAGTGGAGGTTGGAGACGGGACGATAGTTCTCTAATAATGCTGGATCCAGGGACGGCTTCTTGAGGAGGGGCCTCACCACCACCTCTTTCAGGACGGCAGGCAAGGACCCCTCACTCAAAGATGCGTTGACAATGCCCTGGAGCCAGCCTCGTGTCGTCTCCCAGGATGCCAGTACAAGCCAGGAGGGACACGGGTCCAATAAACATGTGGTAGCCCTAAGTCTCTTTGACAGCTTGTCCATATCCTCGGTGGTAACAAAATCAAACTCCTCCCAGGATGGTGTCACAAGAACAGCCTCGGCCTGCTCGACTGGACCACTGTCGATGGAGGGTAGCTCGTTCCGAATCCGAGTGATTTTCTCCTGCAGATAAATCCCAAATTCCTCTTGCTCGACCCTGTAAAGGGGCTTCCCGCGGCCTCTGTTGAAGGAGGGAGCGGGTCACCCCAAACAGGGCGGCAGGGCGGTTATCTGCGGATGCAATAAGAGTGGCACAATACTCACGTTTGGCCACTTTTATCGCCACTAAGTAAGGCCACTTTTATCGCCACTAAGTAAGTCCTAATATGGTCTCTCACTAGTGTTCGGTCGGCTTCGGAGTGAGAAGATCTCCATCTGCTCTCTAGGCGTCTCTTGTGGCGCTTCATCTCCCTAAGCCCCTCGGTAAACCAAGGAGCCCAGGTGGTTCGTCGCCGCAAGAGAGGCCGCAAGGGCGCAACTCGGTCCAAGGCCCCCGTGGCCGCACTTAACCATGCAGCCACTAGGTCCTCAGTCGAGTCGCGGGGCAAGTCCACAGGAATTGGCCCAAGCTCCCTCTGGAACCTTATCGGGTCCATCAGGAGCCTGGGGCGGAACCATATAGGAATGTCCGGTTCCGCCTACCCGCAGTGAGGTGCAGCGATCGGAAAGTCGAGCCGAAGGAGAGCGTGATCTGTCCATGACAGGGGTGTGATGACTAAATCCCCTATCCCCAGATCACTCCTCCACTGTCCCGAGACGAAGATGAGATCCAGGGTGTGTCCGCCCTCGTGAGTAGGGCCTAAAGCTACCTGGGTCAGGTCCATGGCTGTCATGGAAGCCATGAACTCCCGAGCTGCACCAGAGGTTTCGCCTGCCGACGGCAGGTTAAAGTCCCCCATGACTAAAAGTCTGGGGGTCTCAACCGCCGCCTCGGCTATCACCTCTAGGAGCTCGGGCAGGGCTGTTGTTGCATAGCGAGGAGCCAGGTATACAACTAACACGCCCAACTGCCTCCCAAGGCCCCACTTCACAAGGAGGGACTCGCACCCGGTCGTCTGAGGGATCGTGGTCTCCTTTGGCTCAAGACCTTCCCTAACCATAAGCAATAAGGTTATTGGAACCTTTGATTGGAAACATGGCATTGGCACAGATCGGGGGGAAACTGACCCTGAGGTCTCCCGCTTCAGAGACGGAGTCTTCACATTTTATAATGTGGCGCTAACCACATTATAATGTTCATGTCAGAGTTCCAAGTAATAAAGCCATGGCAAGAAAGACTCGGAGGCAATTGAATTCTTCAAAGAATACTTTTATTGCAAATATGACATTGGCACATATCTGGTGAAAACCGACTCTGAAGATTCCCGCTGTTTTCACCTAATGAAAGGTCAAAGATTTTCTACTCTCTCAAAACCATCAGCTACATGGTCCAATCCCGATGCGGTCTGGCAACGGGGTAGCGTAAATCCACCTTCCTCCGGCCAGGTGTGAGAATGCCCTTGGTTCCCAAGAGAAAGCATTTTGTTTTGGCTACAAGATCCCCAGGTCAGGCCTGCAGCCATCTTTTCTTTTGGCTCTTTAGTCAGCCACACTTTCTATTATTCTACTATGCCTTTTCTATGGTGGGAAAACGGGAGGGGGGGGATTGTATGGAGTTAGATGCGATGTAGCCATAACAAAATTCCTTCTAGAAAGCCAAGGTCATCATCCTTTGTCCTTGCACCTCTGCACCTGACCGGAACTGGATGGGTGAAACTGCCCGCATGGCAGGGGAAGATTGGACCATGTGCTTATTTCGGGGGTCAAAAGAAAATAAGACCCTGACTTATTTTTGGGAAAACACGAGTAGGACGTAGAAGTTTAACAACCCCATGGCCGTTGGTGTCCCCAAAGCTAATTCAGATGCTCTTCTGCTGTTTCTCTTTCTGTCTTTTTCTGGTCAAAGCTCGATCCCAGGCTGGCCTCACCTTGGCTCCCTGCCGTCTCCCACTCCAAAATGGGCCATGGAGTCACCTGCCAAGGACACGGGATCCTTCCCTTCTCCCAAGCCGAAGTGGGTGGAGATGTTGGGACCTCGCCCGGCTTGGCAGGTTGCCTTTGGAGTTGAACAGCAGCCTCCCTGCCAGCTCTTACTCAGACTTTGCTCCCACTCCTTGTTGATGGGAAATGGGGCATTTGCTGGTGGCACGTGTTCTGCAAACTTTCCCAGAGCTGGCCAGGATTGGAGCGTGGTGAGGCAGGCAGAGAATTTATCTCTGTTGCAGAAACACGCGGAGAAAATGATAATACTAAAAGTGGGCAACCAGTAGAAGGGGAAAAAATAAGAGATAGTAAATGGGGAATAGAGGAATTCAGTGGCTCAGTGGCTATGATGCTGAGCTTGTCGATCAGAAAGGTTGGCAGTTTGGTGGTTCGAATCCCTAGCGCCGCGTAACGGAGTGAGTCATGCCGGCTACATGACCACGGAGACGTCTTCGGACAGCGCTGGCTCTTTGGCTTTGAAACGGAGATGAGCACCGCCCCCTAGAGTCGGGAACGACTAGTAAAGATGTGCGAGGGAAACATTTACCTTTACTTTACCTTAAACGGGTAATATATTACTACAGCCACAGTCCAACTATGTATAAAGAAAATTTGTATGTTTTATAGGTGGCATTAGTAGTAGTAGTAGTAATAGTCCCTGTGCTTTGTCAACCATGAGTATTAGGTGTTACGCAAGAATTAGCCAGTTAATAATAATAATAATAATAATAATAATAATAATAATAATAATAAATTTATTTTGTATACCGCATCCTCTCCCCAAGGGGACTCGGAGCGGTGCACAGGGAAAAAAATTAAAATACTATAAAAAATACATACATAGAATAAATACAGTGAATAAAAACGAATTAAATTAGAATTATCCCTGCGCTAAAATCCCCAAGTTATAGCACTAAAATTCCCTAACACCCCAAAGGTAGAGACTAACCTAGGCCGGCCAAGCAGAAAAAGTATGTTTTGAGTTTTTGACGGAAGGAGCGGAGGTCCGTAGTTGTTCTGATGTCGGGGGGAAGGTCGTTCCAGAGGGCTGGGCCCGCCACAGAGAAGGCCCTTCCCCTGGGCGTCGCCTGCTGACAAAGTCTAGTGGACAGCACCCGGAGAAGTCCCTCTCTGTGGGAGCGAATCGGCCGTGAGGATGTGTGGGGCAGGATCCGATCCCGCAGATAGCTAGGTCCCGTGCCATGGAGCGCTTTAAAGATGACAACTAGCACCTTGAAGCGCACCCGAAAGATGACAGGCAGCTAGTGCAGCTCACGCAAGAGTGGTGTTATATGGGTGAACCTAGAGGTCCCCATTATTACTCGCGCGGCTGCATTCTGGACCAGCTGAAGTCTTCGGGTGCACCTCAGGGGGAGCCCCATGTAGAGAGAGTTACAATAGTCCAGTCGGGATGTCACGAGGGCATGAGTGACTGTGCAAAGGGCATCCCGATCCAATAGGGGACGCAACTGGCGTACCAGGCGAACCTGGTAAAACGCCCTCCTGGCCACGGCTGTCACTTGATCTTCCATGGACAGCCGGGTATCCAGGAGGACACCCAAGTTGCGCGCCCCATCCACAGGGGTAAGGTGTTCGCCCCCTATGGCCAGTGATGGAGTCAACTGGTTGAATCGGGCGGCCGGAAACCACAGCCACTCGGTCTTGGACGGGTTGAGTCTGAGTCTGTTAGCAGAGTGATGGGGTAAAGGAACCACTGAGCTATATTTATTTTTATTTTATTTTATTTTAATCATATTTATATCCCGCCCTTCTCCACGAAGGACCCAGGGCGGCACACAGGAATTTAAAAACATACAAAACGATAAATACAAAATTTAAAAACATATTAAATTACAATCCTATGCTAAAACCAATTAAAATCCCCAGTTTAAAAACTATCTAAAATAGCCCGGACGGGAGGTTAGGTCAGGCCTGCTTGCTGAAACAGCTGTGTCTTTAGACACTGGCGGAAGAGGCGGAGGTCCGAGATGGTATGCAATTCAGGGGGTAGGTCGTTCCACAGGGCAGGGCCCGCCACAGAGAAGGCCCTTCCCCTGGGTGCCGCCAGTCGGCATTGTCCGGCCAACGGCACCCTGAGAAGACCCTCTCTGTGGGAGCGGATCGGCCGAAGGGATGTATGGGGCAGGAGACGGTCTCACATATAACTAGGCCCCGAGCCATGGAGCGCTTTAAAGATGGTCGTCAGAACCTTGAAGCGCACCCGGAAGGCCACAGGAAGCCAGTGCAGCTCGCGCAGGATCGGTGTTATATGGGAGCATCTAGAGGCTCCCGTAATCACCCGCGCGGCTGCATTCTGGACTAGCTGTAGCTTTCGAGTGCACCTCAAGGGAAGCCCCATGTAGAGAGCATTACAGTAGTCGAGTCGGGATGTCACGAGAGCTTGAGTGACTGTGCGGAGGGCAGCCCGGTCCAGTAAGGGGCGCAATTGGCGCATCAGGTGTACCTGATGAAACGCCCCCCTGGCCACGGCTGCCACATGGTCCTCCACGGACAGCCGGGAATCCAGGAGGACACCCAAATTGCGCGCCCTCTCCACGGGGGCCAGTGTTTCGCCCCCAATGGCCAGAGTTGGAGTAATCTGGCTGAACTATATGGTGCACCTCAAAATAAAATCTATTAGGAAAAACTAGTACGGCAGCCCCCGTGGGGGGAGGATGCTCAAAGACCAACCAATGACTCATCCCTCTACGCTAATGTCCTCTTTCTATATTTAGCATCTCCTCAAGGCAGGTCCTTCCTATCTGTGGTGGCCAAAGGCATGGAGTTCCCCCGTGTCCACGTCTCTGGTGCCAGGGGGCGGAGGCAGACAGTGGGGAGAGGGGAAAATAAGAGCCACTTAGAGGGTGTGGGTGTGGGTGCACGAGGATGTGTGCATTTCCTTCCACATGGGATTCGCGTCAAGCCACTTCGCTGCTGAATTAATGTGGCAGCTCTTCTTCCTTTTTCCCCGCACACCTCAAGCCTCCGAGCTTCCTGCCTGCGAACTTTCTGTCCAGAAGGATTTTGCTTCCATGGGATTGGAAGGGATGGGCACATATATTTGTGGGATGTCTCTGGAGACATTCTCAACCCTCCAGATCAAGGGTCTCCTACCTTGGCCCCTCCAGCAACCGAATCAGATGAGGAGGAGGTGTGAGAGTCATGGTCAGCATCAAGGCAACCTGGGAACTCCAAGGAGGGAGAGGGAATGGAGCTGTCAGATAGAGAGAGAGAGAGGGAGGGAGGGAGAGGAGGGGGGGTGGAAGGCAAAGGCTGGGCCGTCTATCAGTCCCCAGATGGAGAGTCAACAGCTCCCAGGTCTGGAGGTGGCTGATGAGGAACAGCTGGGTCCAGTGCCTGATGCACGGATGCACAGAAAGCAGAGGAGAGGAGAGCAGTGGAAATCTATGGGCCGTTCCTTGGGGCAGAAGAGTTACCACTGCTAGCGAAGGCCCACCCGAGCTCTGGGGATCAGAGGCAGGGGGCAGAGATGAATGGATGTGCCAGGCAACTATTCTTCTACCTGCCAGAGAGACTTGTTAGCCTGCTGTCTGAAAGAGAACGAGACTTTTTTTTTGGCTGGGGCTGCTGGCATTCCTAATCAAGGAATCTTTGAGTTCACTTCAGAGGGTGTTGGGTCAGAACGCTTGGCATTGGCTTGGCTTTCTCCTGTGCCCTTCCAAGAGGAACGTCACGGGGCTGAATCAGGATGGCAGGCATGTCCTCGGGGCACCGTCCGCCAAAGAGAGTTTGCCCCCATGGACACAACGTATTTGTTATTTGTTTAGCGCAATGGGGTGGAGTGACCTTGGCATGCCTCTTCTTCTCCGGCTCCGACGTGAATCACTTTTTGCTCGTAGAGGATCGCTTCGTCTCTTTGCATTTTCTCCTGAGCACTCTCACTCTCTCGCCTTCTCACGTGCCCACAACCGGTTTGCACACTTTTTTTTTTTACGCAAAGAAAGAGAAACTCTGAATGACCAGAGGGAAAACCGGCTGCCCGTTTTTAAATTGCTGCTTGGTGGTAGCAGGGCAGGCGAAATAAACAAAAATAGGTGAAGCTGAGAGAGAGAGACATTTATTTTATTTTATTTTATTTATTTTATCGAATTTATACCCCGCCCTTCTCCTTGTTAGGACCCAGGGCGGCACACAGGCATTATTAAAACCACAATAAAACAATATACATCGCTAAAAACATATTAAATTATTAAACCCGTGCTAAAAAACCCATTTAAAACCTTGCCTAATTACAATTTATACATAAAAAGTCAGAAACGGGAGGCTATGTTAGGCCGGCCTGTTGGAATAGAAATGTCTTAAGACGTTGGCGGAAGAGGCGGAGGTCCGAGGTGGTGCGTAGGTCGGGGAGTAGGTCGTTCCAGAGGGCCGGGGCCGCCACAGAGAAGGCCCTTCCCCTGGGTGTCGCCAACCGGCATTGCCTGGCCGACGGCACCCGGAGAAGGCCCTCTCTGTGGGAGCGGATCGGACGAAGGGATGTATGGGGCAGGAGGCCCCGACAACATCAAGGGGGTGATGATACCACTCTCTAAAGCAGGGGTCTCCAACCTTTGCAACTTTAAGACTGAAGGACTTCAGCTCCCAGAATTCTCCAGACTTAAAGTTGCAAAGGTTGGAGACCCCTGCTCTAAAGCCTTAGTAAGGCCACACCTGGAACGCTGCATCCAGTTTTGGTCACCACACTATGAAAAAGATGCTGAGACCCTAGAAAGAGGTCAGAGAAGAGCAACCAGGATGATGAGGGGACTGGAGGCTCAAAATTACGATGGACGGTTGCAGGAACCTGGCCTGGCTGGTCTAGGGAAGAGAAGGACCAGGGGAGACAGGAGAGCATCTTCCAATACTTGAGGGGCTGCCACAGAGAGGAGAAGGGGGGTCAAGCTATTCTCCAAAGCACCTTTGAAGGCCAGTCAAAGAATAATGGATGGAAACTGACCCAGGAGAGATTCAACCTAGAAATAAGGAGGAACTTTCTGACAGTGAGAACCATCCACCCATGGAACAGAAGTTGCCTTTGGAAGTTGTGGGAGCTTCATCCCTGGAGGCTTTCAAGAAGAGATTGGACTGCCATCGGTCAGAAATGGTGTAGGGCCTCCTGCTTGGGCAGGGGGTTGGACTAGATGACCTTCAAGTTCCCTTCCAACTCTGTTATTCTATATTTAGTGTTGCCTTCAGACGTTGTGGGAGCTTCATCCCTGGAAGCTTTCAAAAAGAGACTTGGCTGCCATCTGTCAGAGATGGCATAGGGTCTCCTGCTTGGTGGGGTGGGGGGTTCGACTAGATGACCTCCAAGACCCCTTCCAACTCTGTTCATCTGTACCTGGGTGGAAAGGTTCTGGGTGGAGGAGAAAGCTCTAAAGGTCTGGTGGCCAAGTGGAGCCAACCCTTTGTTTCTTTTTTCATTCCTTCGTTCCCATTCATCCAGGTGAAACGTGTCTCCTCTGCCTTTTCCCACGGGGCCTAGAAATGAAAAGCAGAGCCTGTCAGGCTGCAATTAGCCAAACCCTCTCATTTTCTCTGCACAGGTGAGCAGGCCCTTGGCATCTCATGCCACCCCCACCCTTGGCTGCCTGAGGCCTTCAAACCCTTGGCTGAAAACCAGGCTTGACCAAGAGGTCATCTCCCAGGGAGGGAGAACCTTCTGTAACCAAGGGGATGTCTCATCTACATCCCAATGAGTTGACACAACAATGTCCAACAGTGTTCCAATATCTCAGGGGCTGCCCCAAAGAAGAGGGAGTCAAACTATTCTCCAAGGCACCTGAGGGCAGGACAAGAAGCAATGGGTGGAAACTAATCAAGGAGAGAAGCAACTTAGAACTGAGGAGAAATTCCCTGACAGTGAGAACAATTAATCAGTGGAACAGAAATTGCCTCCAGAAGTTGTGAATGCCCCAACACTGCAAGTCTTTAAGAGGATGTTGGAGAGCCATTTGTCTGGAACGGTATAGGGCTTCCTGCCTAGGCAGGGGGTTGGACTAGAAGACCTCCAAGGTCCCTTCCAACTCTGCTATTGTATTTGTATTTAATGGAAAAGCGAAGAGATTCCTACCGATGAAAATCCTATTTAAAAAATGTTAGAGTGTGAAGAAACGGATAGACTAACACTTCCAATTAAGGAAAAGGAAGGAACTCTAATACTTTTTGACATGGGATTTATTTTATCAATGGCTAGCTAATAAAAACAGAAGTTAGAAACATGTAGATAAAAGAAAAGGACTAATGATATAAGCTGTTTTTTTTTGTTAAAATGGATAAGCAAATGTTAATATTGTTATTATTATTCTAGAACTAAAACCAATGTAATGAATCAGAATCAGAATAGAACTGGAAGGAACCTTGGAGGTCTTCTAGTCCACCCCCCTGCTCAAGCAGGAGATCCTATACCATTTCAGACAAGTCTCTTCTTGAAACCCTCCAGTGATGAAGCATCTACAACTTCTGGTGGCAAGCTGTTCCATGGTTCATTGTCCTCGTTGTTAGGAAATTTCTCCTTAATTCCAGGATGCTTCCCTCCTGGATTATGAATATTGTTGTAAACAATATTGTTATAAATATTCTATATATATTGTTGACATCAACAATCAGAGAGTGAGAGTTGGCTAACTCAGTCTGCTCTTGTCCCTACCTGTTAATTGTTCTCACTAACATTAAGAATTTCTCCTTAATTCTAAATTGGATCTCTCCTTGATTTAAGTTCTAAGTTGCCACTCTCCTTGATTGTTGTTGTTAGTTGTGAAGTTGCGTCCGACCCATCCCAAACCCATGGACCACGTTCCTCCAGGCCTTCCTGTCCTCTCCCATCCTCTGGAGTCCATTGAAGCTCACTCCTGCTGCTTCAATGACTCCATCCAGCCACCTCCTTCTCTGCCGTCCCCTTCTTCTTCTTTTGCCCTCCATCGTTCCCAGCATGAGGCTCTTCTCCAGGGAAGCGTTAGGTTCTCATCCATCCATCCATCCATCCATCCATCTTTGTTGTTGTTGTTAGTTGCAAAGTGGTGTCCAACCCATCGCAACCTCAAGGACCATGTTCCTCCAGGCCTTCCTGTCCTCTACCATCCTCCAGAGTCCATTTAAGCTCACACCGAATGCTTCAGTGGCTCCATCCAGCCACCTCATTCTCTCTCATTCCCTTCTTCTTCTTTTGCCCTCCATCGTTCCCAGCATGAGGCTCTTCTCCAGGGAGTCCTTCTTCCTTCTCATCAGGTGGCCAAAGTCTTTGAGTTTCCTCTTCAGGATCTGGCCTTCTAAAGAGCAGCCAGGGTGGATCTCCTCTAGGACTGACTGGTTGGATCACTTTGCAGTCCAAGGGACTCGCAGGAGTCTTCTCCAGCGCCAGAGTTCAAAGGCCTCCCTTCCTTGTTAGCTAAACCCATCTTGACATTTTGAAGGCCCCTGTGATTTGAGCTTGTTGAAGGCCATGAATTTCTGGATCTCCATTTCCTGGGTCACCGTAGTCCTCTCAGTGGAGTCATGGCTGAGTTTTTGTTCTTCTTCCAAAGCAAATCTCACTTAATCCAGAAGGACTTACTATCAGGTCACTCACAACATGTACTGACTTACTGATAGAAATCTGTCTTGTGAAGGTCGGGGATTTTGCAAGCGAAACATGACCTTGTGTCTCTTTTCCATCCAAACGGAACATCTAGGCAATGCGTGTTTTGTCAGCCATGCGATGGATGACGGGAGAGATGTTCAGTTCCATTCTTGACAAATCTTTTAAGCAGCCTCTCAAAGAAGTCAAGCCGTGTGCAACAACAATCTTGTAACAACAATCCGGGGTTGGGGTTGGGGGGGACGGAGATCCCACAGACCAAAGAAGGGGCTCAGAAGATCATCTTGCTGGTGCAACCTGTTTTCCAACTTGGCGTTTAAGAATTGAACTAAATTATTGTGGTGAGTCATCTGGAGTTGTGTGTTTTTGTGCCCCTGATATCTCACTCACATTGCCCCACGGACACGGGGAGAGCTTCACGGATGCTGATCATCTTAGAAGAAAATATTTGTAGCTCAGGGTTGAACTGAGTTGAGCCTCTTTCTCTTTCTCCTCCTCCTCCTCTTCCTTCTCTTCCTCCTTCTCTTCCTCCTCTTTCTTCTTTTCCTCCTCCTCCTCTTCCCTCTCTTTTTCCTCCTCTCCCTCTTTTTCCTACTCTTCCTCCTCCTCCTTCTTCTCTTCCTCCTCTCCCTCCTCCTTCTCCTCTTTCTCCTTCTTTTCCTCATCTCTCTTTCCCCCCCCCTCCTCCTCCTCCTCTTCCATTCTCTTCTAGCACTGATGATGTTAGCTCATTTGGGTCACCACCAAGGACCCCACATTGATCGTTTTGAACCCAGGGCAAATTGATCCAGGAGGACCCCAACTTGGGCCCAGAGAGAATCACCCCAAAGGGGCTTTTTCAAGAGGCCACTGGACTTCCTGATTTTTCCTTGAAGAGTTTGCTTCTCCTCCAGGGCTGAAGGAGCTTCTTGGTGGAGAAGCAAAATCGTCTTCAAAAGAAAAACCAGAAAGTCCAGATGCCTCCTGAAAAGAGCCCCTTTGGGACAACCCCGACCTGGATGATGGAGAATCCCCACATAAACATCCAGAAATAAGCAGTTTCTGGGGTTTTTTGTTGTAGCATTTTACAGAGGGAATCCATGTTTGGAAGACTGGAAATCCTCAAGTAGACTCTGAAGGACTGCAAGGACTTTGGGTGGTGGCTTCAGAATAGATCTGGCTGGTGGATCTCTGGTAGAGGGCCTGCAGCAATTGGAGATCCCCCTCCTGAGTCTGACGCACGAGCCATGTCCGTTTGTGAGCTCAGCATGATGGTTTGGGGGATAATTACCCCAGCGAAACTGCCTTCGGTGTGTAGATGAACGCACAGCTGTCGGGGTTTGCCTGGGCCCCCCCTGCAGGCAAGCCGAGTGGGTTGGGTTGTGCATGCGGAGCCTGTGTGTGTGTGAGAGAGAGAGCGCGCACTCAGCTCTGACGGAAGAAGCTGGAGAAATGCCATCTGGGCTCCTTTGTGTCTGTGCCTCCGTGGGGCGAGATTTTAAGTGGTTTTGTGGATGTTCCTCAGGCCAAGACACGGCTGGGATGATGAAGAGGATTAGTCCGGAAGGGGAATCTGCAGATCTCAGCTGATGGGTTTGCTCTGCTTGTCAATGCCTGAACAACCGGTCTCTGAAATTCAAGAGAAATTCAATAGATACAAAACCTTTGCCAGACCAATCCTCGAATGCAGCTCGTCTGCCTGGAATCCACACTGCATATCGGACATTAATACGATTGAGATGGTCCAGAGGTATTTCACGAGAAGAGTCTTCCACTCCTCTGCTCACAATAGAATCTCTTCTGTCACCAGGCTCAAAGTTTTGGCCTTGGACAACCTAGAACTAGGCCGATTAAGGTTTGAAGGACTTCAGCTCCCAGACTTCTCCAGCCAGCAAAGCTGTCAGTGTCAGGGCCTGGGCCAGGGGTCCCCAATCTTTGCAACTTTAAATCTGAAGGACTTCAGCTCCCAGACTTCTCCAGCCAGCAAAGCTGTCAGTGTCAGGGCCTGGGCCAGGGGTCTCCAACCTTTGCAACTTTAAGTCTGAAGGACTTCAGCTCCCAGAATTCTCCAGCCAGCAAAGCTGGCTGGAGAAGTCTGGGAGCTGAAGTCCTTCAGACTTAAAGTTGCAAAGGTTGCCCACCCTTGGACTAGAAGATCTTCAAGACCTTCCACGTCTATACTGAATTTGAAAATTAGGAACATGTGATTCTACGTTCCACAAGGCGGGACTGTGGTGTATCCTTTCCCAGACCCAGTGAGCTTGTTTGGGAAAGGCTATGTGATATGTGCAAGATTGTGGTCATGGGTTATGTGTGTCAGAGAGGACATCAGGAACCTGAGTTGTCCAAGAAGGGACGTGGTTGGGAAACCTGGGTGCAATTCAGCAACTGCCTTTGGAAATCGTGGGACAGAAAGTTAGAGCAGCCAGATGCCTGTGGTTTCCTGAGCCTCCCCTAAGATCTCGACTGGCATAGTCTGATCTTGAAGCACCTACATCTGCTCTAGAAATCTGAACTGGTTTCAAACTGGTTTACCTAGCATTGTTTCCTCTGAGGGAGTGCTAGGAGGGGATTATGGGGTTTTTTTTGGCACTTACAATTCTCTGTGAGTGGGCCTTTTTCCCACTTCCACCAGGATGTAGCTCCTATTCCCGCAAATACAAGTCGGACCTAGTAAAACCAATAGAATAGAATAGAATAGAATAGAATATTGGAATGAAAAATGGAATGGAATGGAATAGAATAGAATAGAATAGAATAGAATAGAATATTGGAATGAAGAATGGAATGGAATGGAATGGAATAGAATAGAATATTGGAATGAAGAATAGAATAGAATGGAATGGAATAAATAGAATAGAATAGAATATTGGAATGAAGAATAGAATAGAATAGAATAGAATGGAATGGAATGGAATGGAATAAATAGAATAGAATAGAATAGAATAGAATAGAATAGAATAGAATAGAAAGATGGGATGGGATAGAATGGGATAGAACAGAACAGAATAGAATAGAATAGAATAGAATAGAATACTTTGGTCCCTTTGAATGTACACTAATTGGCATACATTAAAATAAAATTTCATTGCATACAGCTCTCAAAGGATCACCAATATACACTCCCTAACCATGAAGAATAAATAAAAAAAACTTTTCTTAAAAACCTCCCGTGATGGAGCACCCATAAGGGGGAGAGAGTCTCTTTTAAGTTTGAATGACCACTAAGGGACCAAGTTGGGGTCTATATGTCCAGTCGCTTGCCCTGCCAGGGTTGGTGGGAATGTGGTTTTCTCCTTGGTCATTGCATTGTATTTATTTATTAAATGTATATGTTGCCCGTCTGACTAGCAAGCCACTCTGGGCAGCCTATAAATGGAATGAATGAACAAAATAGAACTACAGTCTAGTTCCTTGATTTGGGGGTTGTTTTATGCTTGGTTGTTTGTCTGGTGTAATCCTTAACTGATTAAACAACAAAATAGAAAAATGAAATAACAACCAGAACAGCAACAACAACTAGCAAGCGACACCCAGATAATCAGGATTAAACCCAGACAAACAATCAAGGGGAAGACAATACCCTAATCAAGGAACTCCCAAGGAGAAAACCACACCCTCACCAACACTGGCAGGGCAGGCTGCTGTACAGTAAAGTACAGAAGGAAGGAAACCTTCCTTCACCAACACTGATGATGTTCCTTGGTTGGGTAATGAAACATCTGGAAGCAAACACCCAGGCCCAGAGAGCACCAAGGACCCCACAGTTCAACTCTGAGCTAATGAGAGCCTCTTCTGTTGGGATCTCTCCAAGGCAAGAGAGTTAGGGGTCCATATAGTAGCTACGCGAAGTTCCCATCTGTACGGAAACCACCTATCTTAGAGAGCACCAAGGACTCCAGCAGTCAACCATGAGCTGCAGAGATTCCCTTCTCTTTGCTGTTCATGTTCATGTTGTCGTTGTTAGTTGTGAAGTTGTGTCTGACCCATCGCGACCCCATGGACAACGTTCCTCCAGGACTTCCTGTCCCCTACCATCCTCTGGAGTCCATTGAAGCTCAGGCTGACTGTTTTGGTGACTCCATCCAGCCACCTCCTTCTCTGCCGTCCCCTTCTTCTTCTTTTGCCCTCCATCGTTCCCAGCATGAGGCTCTTCTCCAGGGAGTCCTTCTTCCTTCTAATCAGGTGGCCAAAGTCTTTGAGTTTCCTCTTCAGGATCTGGCCTTCTGGACAGCAGTCAGGGTGGATCTCCTCTAGGACTGACCGGTTGGATGGCCTTGCAGTCCAAGGGACTCAATGCAGGAGTCTTCTCCAGCCCCAGAGTTCAAAGGCTGTTCCCATCAAACAACAGCTCCAAATTGAATGGACGACTTTGGGGATTGAATCCAAACCACGATTCAAATCAAAGGATCATATCCTTTTAAGCACAGAGAGCTACGGAGGTTTGAGAAAGGCCAGACAGAAATCATAGCGAAGGGACTTTGATTCCATTGTCATAGTTTCCATCTTGCCTTTCCTGATCTCCTTCTCACTAGCACCTCCAAACCAGTGGTGGGTTTCAAAAAATTTTTTAGAACCTCTTCTGCAGGTGTGGCCTGCTTTGTGGGAGTGGCTTGCCAGCCATGTGACCGGGTGGGAGTGGCTTGGCGGTCATATGATTGGGTGGGCATGGCCAACTTGTAAAATGTGGTGAAACTCACTTAACAACACTCTTGCTTAGCAACCAAAATGTTGGCTCAGGAACTCTGGCATTTGAAGTATGCAAGTCTTAAAGCTGTCAAGTTCCCAAACCCTGGCACCCCTAAACCTTTAGGGGAAAAAACCCCCAGGGATGTTCAAACTTGATAGCTTGAAGACTTATGGACTTCAACTCCCAGAATTCCTCCTCTCGCTCTTCGTCTGGATGATGGGCGGACGGGAGAGAGCTGGAACTGGTTCTAAACGGCCCTGGAGATTGGTGGCACCTCTTGTATAGAAGAGGTTAGAACTGGCAGGAACCCAGCCCTGCTCCAAACTGATGGGGATAATACTGTTGTTGTTTTTTAATTTCCTCCCAATTTAATTCCGACTCCGAATCCATCCCATTCAGTTATGCAAGAAAAAAATGACCCAAACGGCATGGGATTAATTTTCCCCAATGGATTGCCGCATGCCATCACCTTCCCTCCTCTGGCAGGGAGGAAGAAACCTAACCGCGATGTCCAGTTTCACTAACTTAATTAAATATTTTACTGCCCAGGTTCATCGCAAAGATCACGGAGCAGAATCGGTGGAATGAAACATTATTTTTAGACCTGAAAAACTGGTTGGTTTAAAGAAGTTGATTGCTCCACTGTACATGCTTTTGTTATTCTGCAGGATTGTGATTTAATCTTGACGGTCTTTGCACGACACCCTGAAGCAGCAACTAACCATGTTCTAACCACTGGGCAATCCTACTGCATTGGGCGCTCGGTGTGCTGTCCAAACTCGGGAAACTGAAGGAATTACATTGGCCAGCATTAAATTAACCATGGCAAACAGGTGTGAACATATCTATGGCTAGGTTAGGTGAATAGGGATACTGACTTTCCAAAGAGGGAAATTAGTTACTACAGGCGTGAGCAGCTATCAAAGCTCCACTCCTTCTGGACAGGTGTAAGACAAGGAGAAAAGGGTTGGAGCTTGTGGTGTGATGGTATAAAGACAATTTCTTGATTTGTTCTCTCTTCCAGACTCTTACGGACCTCAATGATAATTCATTGATTGATTGATTCATTCATTAGGATAATCAACTGTTTTTAGGGTTTTTAACGATTAATTTTTAGTTTTAATATGGGATTTTAGCGCAGGGTTAGTTTAATTTTATTTTATATTGTACTGTGTTTGTGATTTTATGTGTATTTTAAATTCCCTGTGCCCCGCCTCGAGTCCCTTCGGGGAGAGAGAGCGGGTTATAAATTAAAATTTATTATTTATTATTATTATTAGTTCATTGGTTCATTGATTATACAATAGCAGAGTTGGAAGGGACCTTGTAGGTCTTCTAGTCCAACCCCCTGCATGGGCAGGAACCTTATACCATTTCAGACAAATGGCTGTCTAACATCTTTTTAAAGACTTCCATGGTTGGGGCATTCACAACTGCTGGAGGCAAGCTGATTGATTCACTGATTGATTCATTCATTGATTCATTCATTGATTCATTCATTGGTTCATTGATCCATCCATCCATCCATCCATCCATCCATCCATCCATCCATCCATCCATCCATCCATCTTCTATTTATGGCATATGAAGACCAATGAATTACTAAATGAAAAACCATGCATTTATGGAAATGGCGTTCAGCAAAGAAGGATGCACAATAAGAAGTTCCCGCATCTGGAGAACATTTCCGGGTTCTGCTCAATTATTCACCTACACCTATGCTCAGGTTTTCGATGTCCTGATTGTGCGTGGGATGGATACACACTGTGCCAAATGCGCTGGGATCTATGAGAGTGGGAGGATCAAAAGAGGCAAAACCCAAGCACTGCCCCTTGGGATTATACCAACGTGTCAATCATCTCGCCTGTTTTGACCCTCCCTGCTGATGTTCCAAGCTGTTCATACCCTCATGGACTGAACCAAACAGTAATAGCAAAAGCACTTAGACTTATATACTGCTTTATAGCCTTCTCTAAACAATTCACAAAATCAGCACGTTGGCCCCAACAATCTGGGTCTTCATTTTAGTGACCTTGGAAGGATGAAAGGCTGAGTTAACTTTGAGCCGGTCAGGATCGAACTCCTGGCAGTGAGCAGAGTATGCCTGCAATGCTGCATTCTAACAGGGAGGGAGGGAGGGAAGGAAGGAAAGAAGGAAGAAAGGAAGAAAGGAAGGAGGGATCGAGGGGAAGGGAAGGAGGGAGGAGACGGGAGGAAGTGAGGAAGAAGGAAAGGAAGGAGGGAAGAAAGAAAGGAGGAGGAGAGAGGGAAGAAGGGAGGAAGGGAGGGAAGGAAAGAGGGAGGAGTTGGCAGAATTTGGGACAAGTTATATTTATATTATATTTATTAAATTTCTATCCCGCCCTATCTCCCAAGAAGGGACTCAGGGTGGCGCACAGGAACTTAAAAGACAACAATACAAATAGTACAAATTCTACAAAATTTAAAACTACTATTAAACAATTTAACCCGTGCTAAAAAGGAGGCAGTTAATTTAAAACCCAGATCTAATTTTACAGGAGTTACAGGAGCTCCCTCGGTTATGCAGCGCTAGGGATTCGAACCGCCAAACTGCCGACCTTTCTGATCAACAAGCTCATTGTCTTAGCCACTGAGCCACCGCCTCCCTTCAAATGTGTGTTTTACCTTTCTTTTTCCAACCATAATAAATTTGCTTTGAACAAAATCCGCCATCCAAGGGTGAGAAAACCCCAAAACTACGAAAGGCAAACTTCCCACACATTTTTTCTTTTGGCCTTTATGTTGCAGGAATGTCATCAGGAAGGAAGACATTTGGGATGGATTCCCAGACAAGTTTAAAAGCCTGTTCTTCGATAGATTCGAGATTAGGGCCACAGGTGGGTGTGGGCAGGATTACTGTCTCGGTGACAATCCAGCTGCCGCCACCCACTTCTCCCCCCAACCGATATATTTTAAGAGAAGAGTTTGTGGTTCTTTTTATTTAGTCATTATAACCCGAAACGTAGGCGATCATGAAACCCAAGAGTCATCATAGGTGGCCTTCAGGATGCCGTCAGTGGGTGGAACGGACTACCGGTCTCACCATGTCCTCGCCGCATCTCACAAGTTTGACTAGCTAGATAGCATCGTCTCCGGAATGAGGGATGGACGTTAAACGGTCCGGAAAATAACCTAATTCGTCCCACGGTTTCGTGGCACCGGCAGAGCCTGGGACGGTTAGAAGGAGAGGGAGTTGAAAATCCAAAGGTGACATCCTGTGGTTTTTTAAAAAAGAGTTAATGCTAACGATCAATAGGTCACCACAATGTTAAAAAAGATGTGGAGACTCTAGAAAGAGTGCAGAGAAGATCAACAAAGAGGATTAGGGCAGGGGTCTCCAACCTTTGCAACTTTAAGTCTGAAGGACCTCAGCTCCCAGACTTCTCCAGCCAGGTTTGCTGGGAGCTGAAGTCCTTCAGACTTAAAGTTGCAAAGGTTGGAGACCCCTGGGTTAGGGGACTGGAGGCTAAAACATACGATGAACGGTTGCAGGAACTGGGAATGTCTAGTTTAATGAAAAGAAGGACCAAGGGAGACTTGATAGCAGTGATCCAATATCTCAAGGTTTGCCACAAAGAGGAGGGAGTCAAGCTATTCTCCAAGGCACCTGAAGGCAGAACAAGAAGCAATGGGTGGAAACTCATCAAGGAGAGAAGCAACTTAGAACTAAGGAGAAATTTCCTGCCAATCAGAACAATTAATCAGGGGAACTACTTGCCTCCAGAGGTTGTGAATGCTCCAACACTGGACATTTTAAAGAAGATGTTGGATAACCATTGGTCTGAAGTGGTGTAGGGTTTCCTGCTTAAGCAGGGGGCTGGACTAGGAGGCCTCCAAGGCCCCTCCCAACTCTGTTATTATTCTATTATTCTAATAGCACTGCCATGTGTTGGCCAAAGTTTCTTTATCAGGCGATTCCTGGCAGGGCTTCCAAGGATTACAGACCAAAAGAACCATGTTGGTCTTCCGAAACTGAGTTAAATCTTGCAGGATCCAGTCTGGGTCAGTTGCCAGGACCAGAGGTTTAGTCTTAGAAAGAGGTTCCTTGAGGATATCTGTAGAGATTCTCAGCCTTCTAGGTCATGGTTGTCTCAAAGGTGCCAACTGGACTATCTTGGTTTTTCTTTGAAGACGTTTCGCTTCTCCTCCAAGAAGCTTCTTCAGCTCTGACTGGATGGTGGGGAATGGAAGGATTTATATTCCTTGCAGACAGTTGGTCCTTTGCATCCTTTTAGAAGGTCATTGAGGCCACTGGGAGGTTTATCTGTGTCCTCAGGGTCACCTGAGTGGTGCAAATGGTTCCTGTAGCCTGCCATTTTTCCCCTCTGGAAATTCATCCCTACTCCCACACCATTCCAAGGGTGTACATCCCAAATTGTGTAGCTAAAGGTTTGAAGAGATTCTCAGTCATAAATACAATAGCAGAGTTGGAAGGGACCTTGGAGGTCATCTAGTCCAGGAAGCCCTATACCATTTCAGACAAATGGCTATCCAACATCTTCTTGAAGACTTCCAGTGTTGGGGCATTCACAACTTCTGGAGTCAACTTCTGTTCCACTGATTCATTGTTCTAACTGTCAGGAAATTCCTCTTCAGTTCTAAGTTGCTTCTCTCCTTGATTAGTTTCCACCCATTGCTTCTTGTTCTGCCCTCAGGTGCTTTGGAGAATAGCTTGACTCCCTCTTCTTTGTGACACCCTCTGAGATATTAATAATAATAATAATAATAAATTTAATTTGTTGACCGCTCCCTCTCCCCGAAGGGACTCGGAGCATAGACATGACTGCTATCATGTCTCCCCTGGTCCTTCGTTTTATTAAACTAGACCTACCCAGTTCCTGCAACCATTCTTCCTATGTTTGAGTCTCCAGTTCCCTAATCCTTTTTCTTGCTCTTCTCTGCACTCTTTCTAGAGTCTCCACATCTTTTCTACATCGTGGTGACCAAAACTGAATGCAAATATTCCATCCAGGTCATGTTGTTCCTTGTTTTTTTTTCTTTGAAGACGTTTTGCTTCTCATCCAAGCAGCTTCTTCTTCACGACTCTCCGAGCTGAAGAAGCTTCTTGGATGAGAAGTGAAACATCTTCAAATGAAAAAAACCCAGTTGCCTCCTGAAAAAACACCTTTGGGACTTTCCTGAAGATGGACTCCAGCATGTGTCCAAAAACTAAGACTAAACCTCTGGTCCTGTTGACTGACCCAGATTGCAACATTACCCTGGGACAGTTGCCTTCATTCGTGAGTTAAATCTTGGTTACCAAGTTCGGACAAGCTTGCTAAGGCCATCATTCATTGGTTCCGGTGGCTGAGAAAGTTAGTTCTTCCCATCATGTGTGGAGGCTGCAGATTAGAATGACAAACCTCCAACAGAAATAGCCAAGGGAATTCGGCAACCAGGATCTAGATGGAAACACCTGAATTAATGAGCTACAAGTAGGAGTAAATACTACCTTGGGACTTTGTTGGGAAGGAGAAGGTTCAAATGTTGGCTGGGACGTGGGTGATCCTGGCATAGGACTTTGTGTAGGGTTGTAACATTTGCTCCTTCCTTCAAAACTATTTTGGGGTACATCCTGCTACTATTGTTATGGTTTCCACTTGAAGATGTTGGGCATTCATTGTTGGGACTAATTTTAGGCTTAATATCTTGGTTTTGCTTGGCTTCAACATCTACCTGCCTGCCTCTTTATCGGCCTATCTACCTGCCTACCTACCAGGTATCTAATGAGTAGTTGGCGAGATAGGTTTTAATCAAGAAGTAAAACAAATGGGATTAGGATCGCCAAAGCAGTACTCTCTACTTTTCCTGGGTGTGGCCCTTGAAGTGATACTCCTAAACAGGTGTACATTTCCCACCTAGCAGCCTTACCTGTCTAAGGTAAGGGAAGCCTATGTTGGCGGGCCATCAGGTGATGTCGTCAAATGCATTATGCTTTGCACACTTGTGGGGAAAATGTAGAAGGGGAAGGGAGCGGTATATAAATTGAATAAAAGTCTAAAGTCTAAAGAAGTTCACATAAGTGTAATTATTTTTTTTAGATCAAAATTCTAAAATGGCTCAACGATCTTGAAATGGAGATGAGCACACCAGCCCATATACTCAAGAGCGACTAGTGGCGTAAAATGCACAGGGGACTTCTTTACCTCAATGGTTGCCCTAGTAAAACCACACCTAGAGTACTGCGTCCAGTTTTGGTCACCACACTATCAAAAAATGTTGAGACTCTAGAAAGAGTGCAGAGAAGAGCAACCAGAATGATGAGGGGACTGGAGGCTAAAACATACGATGAACGGTTGCAGGAACTGGGCCTGGCTAGTCTAGTGAAGAGAAGGACCAGGGGAGACAGGATAGCAGCCTTCCAATATTTGAGGGGCTGCCACAGAGAGGAGGAAGGGGGTCAAGCTATTTCCCAAGGCACCCGAAGGCCAGAGAAGGAAGAATGGATGGAAACTGACCAAGGAGAGATTCAACCTCGAAATAAGGAGGTATTTCCTGATCGTGAGAACAATCCACCCATGGAAGAGAAGTTGCCTTCAGAAGCTGTGGGAGCTTCATCCCTGGAGGCTTTCAAGAAGAGACTGGAAGTGCCATCTGTCAGGAATGGTGTAGGGTCTCCTGCATGAGCGAGGGGTTGGACTTGATGACCTACAAGGTCCTTTACAACTCTGTTCATCTGTTAAACCTGAACATTTATGTGTGTGTCCGTTCTGCTTTTTTTTAAATTCATTGCCATTTCAATTGGACATGGGTTGCTTTTCATTCCCTTTAGTGCCAATTTAATTTTCTCTCTATTTTCACTTGATTGCAGTCTGTTAATGTCTGGGGCAGGTTTTATACATTGCCAAAGAAAGAAGCCAATGTGTATTTATAGATTGCATTTCCTTGGGAACTGAATACCCAGCTAGTCGTAGTACCAATAATAAGGAAAACAGAGGTTCTGCCATTATTTGACCAGTCCTTTCATCATCCCAATTAGTAATATTGGAATGATGAATTAGGTGGTATATTATTCGATATAGATAACCATGTTCAGGCTCCCACGAATGCTGCAGTAATTTGGGGGAATTACCAGTGGGAATGCTTGCAAGCTTAGGTGTAAAGCTTCATTTATAATTATCATTCAAGAGAGAGTGCTTATGGCCGATAATTGCAAAGATCCTGGAGTCAAGGTATAGTACCCCCTGTAAAATCAGAAAAATACAAAATGCAGGCATTGCTTTGCGTTTTGTTTCCTGATTTCGAATATTTTCAAGATTGAATTTTCAAAAGTGAATCTTCAAACTTTTCTTAGACGTTAACTTGAACCGTTTCTCTCTCTCTCTCTCTCTCTCACACACACACGCACTCCAATCCATATTTTTAAAAGTTTCTTTGAATTTGAGGGACGAATGAGAAATCAATTCGGTTTGTGTTGAAAGGGGAACCAATAGTCCATTTTTCAAATCAACGTACAAAACTTTGGTCTTAATCAAAACTCACATTTTGTAACACAGTTTGCCAATGGAGAAAAGAACGTAAAAGAATGCCTATCATGAAAAATCACATATAATAATAATAATAATAATAATAATAATAATAATAATTTTAATTTATAGCCCGCTCTCTCTCCCCGAAGGGACTCGAGGCGGGGCACAGGGAATTCAAAATACATATAAAATCACAGACATAATACAATATTTAAATAAAATTAAACTAACCCTGTGCTAAAATCCCATATTAAAACTAAAATAAGTCGCTAAAAACCCTAAAAACAGTTGATTACCCCAGGCCGGCCAAGAAGAAAAAGTGTGTTTTTAATATGTACAAACAAGTGTGACAAGGCTTCCGAAATAACTGAGACGTCGGGAAGAAAAATATGCATCTTGGGGGAAATATATATATAATAAAATTTGTGCATGTTTCAGTCCAAACCTTTTTTTTTTAAATGTAAAAAGGTTGAATTTGAAAAACTGAACCTGACAGCTGCAAAAAAATAATAATGGAACTTGAGATTATCCAATTTGAGACCTTTGTAAGAAAAACAATCTCTGTATATTAGAGAAGAAGAATCTTTCTGAAGTATCCAGGCTAACTTGGAATATTTTGGAGAGGGAATTGTTTTGTCCAGCAATTGGGAAAGAACTCTTCCAAAGTTGATCACAAATCAGGAAGCAGAATGGGACAATTTACCATGGCCAATTCGTTGCAGCCAATTCGTTGCAGCCAACTCATTGCAGGACAATTCAACAATTCAATGTAATTATTTAAAATATATTTTAAACCTATTTTTAATTTTTGTCTTTTGTCTTTGCTTTGGTTCCTTCCTTTGGCCTCCTTTCTTTCATGAATCTATTCCGCTATTCCTTCTAGAGTGGCGTAACTCTCGTCCCATGCGATGTGGCCGTAGTGAGTTGGCCACAGCAAGTTGGCTGGATCGAGTCGAGCCTGGTAGCCCCTTACCTCAATACCCAATTGGATTGACAGGTCTAAACTTTTATGAACTAATTTTAATATTTTTAAAAAAAGAGATTCCCAGACTCCCCAGAGTAACCGAAGCTCTCTTTCTGCAGTTCTCCTCCACTTGAGTGGGTGTGATGCTTGACAGATAAATGTTTCTGAAACTCTGGCTGTAGTCATTAAAGCAGCACATGGCATTTTTAAACAGGATTTTGGGGTGTCAACCTCGAAGTCCTGACCAGATTCCTGCCTGATCAGATGCAGGAACTGCCTCTCTGCCCTCAGTTTCTGCAGACATCCACCCTTAAAATAGGTTCAGTCTCTGGGAATGGATTCTCACGGAACGTGGCTAATGGTTGCTTACTCACAGTGTCAGGGGAAAGAGCCTCACCACCAGTGGTGGGTTCGTTACCGGTTCGGCCTGGTTTGGCCGAACCGGTGGTAGTTTGGTGGCCTGGGTAGCTAGAACCGGCAGCGATCCAGGCTGGCCACGCCCCTGAACTGGTTTTCCCAGCGGTGCCATAGGGGCCGCCATCTTGTTTTTTGCTTCTGCGCATGGGCAGAGCAATTTTTATTGCAATGCGCATGCGCACGAGCCCACGAGTGAACCGGCAGCAGTGCCTGACGGAACAAACCCCCCCCCCCAGCTCACAATGGAGGGTTTTGATACACACATTCCCTATTCATAATCTGTGCCATAATGTTGTGAAATCGATCGGCATTTTTATAAAGGGGGATGAAACCCCGAGCACTTTCAATATTTTAGCTGGAAATTGATGAGAAGTCTGTAATTAGTTTTGCTTTGCTTCTTTCTTCCTTTCTTTTCCTTCTCTCCTCCTTTCCGTTCCTTCTTTCTTTTCTTTTCCTTCTTTCTTTCTTCCTTTCCTTCTTTCCTTTCCTTCTTTCCTTTCCTTCTTTCCTTCCCTTTCCTTTCCTTGTTTTTCTTTCCTTTCCTTCTTTCCTTTCCTTCTTTCCTTTCCTTCTTTCCTTCCCTTTCCTTTCCTTGTTTTTCTTTCCTTTCCTTTCCTTTGCTTTCCTTGTTTTTTTTCCTTTTCCTTCTTTCCTTTCCTTTCCTTTCCTTCTTTCCTTTCCTTCTTTCCTTCCCTTCCCTTTCCTTGTTTTTCTTTCCTTTCCTTCTTTCCTTTCCTTTCCTTGTTTTTCTTTCCTTTCCTTCTTTCCTTTCCTTCTTTCCTTTCCTTCTTTCCTTTCCTTTCCTTGTTTTTCTTTCCTTTCCTTCTTTCCTTTCCTTTCCTTGTTTTTCTTTCCTTTCCTTTCCTTTCCTTTCCTTGTTTTTCTTTCCTTTCCTTCTTTCCTTTCCTTTCCTTGTTTTTCTTTCCTTTCCTTCTTTCCTTTCCTTTCCTTGTTTTTCTTTCCTTTCCTTTCCTTTCCTTGTTTTTCTTTCCTTTCCTTCTTTCCTTTCCTTTCCTTGTTTTTCTTTCCTTTCCTTCTTTCCTTTCCTTTCCTTGTTTTTCTTTCCTTTCCTTCTTTCCTTTCCTTTCCTTGTTTTTCTTTCCTTTCCTTCTTTCCTTTCCTTTCCTTGTTTTTCTTTCCTTTCCTTCTTTCCTTTCCTTTCCTTGTTTTTCTTTCCTTTCCTTCTTTCCTTTCCTTTCCTTGTTTTTCTTTCCTTTCCTTCTTTCCTTTCCTTTCCTTGTTTTTCTTTCCTTTCCTTCTTTCCTTTCCTTTCCTTCTTTCCTTCCCTTCCCTTTCCTTGTTTTTCTTTCCTTTCCTTCTTTCCTTTCCTTTCCTTGTTTTTCTTTCCTTTCCTTCTTTCCTTTCCTTTCCTTGTTTTTCTTTCCTTTCCTTCTTTCCTTTCCTTTCCTTGTTTTTCTTTCCTTTCCTTCTTTCCTTTCCTTCTTTCCTTTCCTTCTTTCCTTTCCTTTCCTTGTTTTTCTTTCCTTTCCTTCTTTCCTTTCCTTTCCTTGTTTTTCTTTCCTTTCCTTTCCTTTCCTTTCCTTGTTTTTCTTTCCTTTCCTTCTTTCCTTTCCTTTCCTTGTTTTTCTTTCCTTTCCTTCTTTCCTTTCCTTGTTTTTCTTTCCTTTCCTTCTTTCCTTTCCTTTCCTTGTTTTTCTTTCCTTTCCTTCTTTCCTTTCCTTTCCTTTCCTTTCCTTGTTTTTCTTTCCTTTCCTTCTTTCCTTTCCTTTCCTTGTTTTTCTTTCCTTTCCTTTCCTTTCCTTTCCTTGTTTTTCTTTCCTTTCCTTCTTTCCTTTCCTTTCCTTCCCTTTCCTTGTTTTTCTTTCCTTTCCTTCTTTCCTTTCCTTTCCTTGTTTTTCTTTCCTTTCCTTTCCTTTCCTTTCCTTGTTTTTCTTTCCTTTCCTTCTTTCCTTTCCTTTCCTTGTTTTTCTTTCCTTTCCTTTCCTTTCCTTTCCTTGTTTTTCTTTCCTTTCCTTTCCTTTCCTTTCCTTGTTTTTCTTTCCTTTCCTTCTTTCCTTTCCTTTCCTTGTTTTTCTTTCCTTTCCTTCTTTCCTTTCCTTTCCTTGTTTTTCTTTCCTTTCCTTCTTTCCTTTCCTTTCCTTTCCTTGTTTTTCTTTCCTTTCCTTCTTTCCTTTCCTTTCCTTGTTTTTCTTTCCTTTCCTTTCCTTTCCTTTCCTTGTTTTTCTTTCCTTTCCTTCTTTCCTTTCCTTTCCTTGTTTTTCTTTCCTTTCCTTCTTTCCTTTCCTTCTTTCCTTTCCTTCTTTCCTTTCCTTTCCTTTCCTTGTTTTTCTTTCCTTTCCTTCTTTCCTTTCCTTTCCTTTCCTTGTTTTTCTTTCCTTTCCTTCTTTCCTTTCCTTTCCTTTCCTTGTTTTTCTTTCCTTTCCTTCTTTCCTTTCCTTTCCTTTCCTTGTTTTTCTTTCCTTTCCTTCTTTCCTTTCCTTTCCTTTCCTTGTTTTTCTTTCCTTTCCTTCTTTCCTTTCCTTTCCTTTCCTTGTTTTTCTTTCCTTTCCTTCTTTCCTTTCCTTTCCTTCCCTTTCCTTGTTTTTCTTTCCTTTCCTTCTTTCCTTTCCTTTCCTTGTTTTTCTTTCCTTTCCTTTCCTTTCCTTTCCTTGTTTTTCTTTCCTTTCCTTTCCTTTCCTTTCCTTGTTTTTCTTTCCTTTCCTTTCCTTTCCTTTCCTTGTTTTTCTTTCCTTTCCTTCTTTCCTTTCCTTTCCTTGTTTTTCTTTCCTTTCCTTTCCTTTCCTTTCCTTGTTTTTCTTTCCTTTCCTTCTTTCCTTTCCTTTCCTTGTTTTTCTTTCCTTTCCTTTCCTTTCCTTTCCTTGTTTTTCTTTCCTTTCCTTTCCTTTCCTTTCCTTGTTTTTCTTTCCTTTCCTTTCCTTTCCTTTCCTTGTTTTTCTTTCCTTTCCTTCTTTCCTTTCCTTTCCTTGTTTTTCTTTCCTTTCCTTCTTTCCTTTCCTTTCCTTGTTTTTCTTTCCTTTCCTTTCCTTTCCTTTCCTTGTTTTTCTTTCCTTTCCTTCTTTCCTTTCCTTTCCTTGTTTTTCTTTCCTTTCCTTTCCTTTCCTTTCCTTGTTTTTCTTTCCTTTCCTTCTTTCCTTTCCTTTCCTTGTTTTTCTTTCCTTTCCTTTCCTTTCCTTTCCTTGTTTTTCTTTCCTTTCCTTTCCTTTCCTTTCCTTGTTTTTCTTTCCTTTCCTTTCCTTTCCTTTCCTTGTTTTTCTTTCCTTTCCTTCTTTCCTTTCCTTTCCTTGTTTTTCTTTCCTTTCCTTCTTTCCTTTCCTTTCCTTGTTTTTCTTTCCTTTCCTTCTTTCCTTTCCTTTCCTTTCCTTGTTTTTCTTTCCTTTCCTTCTTTCCTTTCCTTTCCTTGTTTTTCTTTCCTTTCCTTTCCTTTCCTTTCCTTGTTTTTCTTTCCTTTCCTTCTTTCCTTTCCTTTCCTTGTTTTTCTTTCCTTTCCTTCTTTCCTTTCCTTCTTTCCTTTCCTTCTTTCCTTTCCTTTCCTTTCCTTGTTTTTCTTTCCTTTCCTTCTTTCCTTTCCTTTCCTTTCCTTGTTTTTCTTTCCTTTCCTTCTTTCCTTTCCTTTCCTTTCCTTGTTTTTCTTTCCTTTCCTTCTTTCCTTTCCTTTCCTTTCCTTGTTTTTCTTTCCTTTCCTTCTTTCCTTTCCTTTCCTTTCCTTGTTTTTCTTTCCTTTCCTTCTTTCCTTTCCTTTCCTTTCCTTGTTTTTCTTTCCTTTCCTTTCCTTTCCTTTCCTTGTTTTTCTTTCCTTTCCTTCTTTCCTTTCCTTTCCTTCCCTTTCCTTGTTTTTCTTTCCTTTCCTTCTTTCCTTTCCTTTCCTTGTTTTTCTTTCCTTTCCTTTCCTTTCCTTTCCTTGTTTTTCTTTCCTTTCCTTCTTTCCTTTCCTTTCCTTGTTTTTCTTTCCTTTCCTTTCCTTTCCTTTCCTTGTTTTTCTTTCCTTTCCTTTCCTTTCCTTTCCTTGTTTTTCTTTCCTTTCCTTCTTTCCTTTCCTTTCCTTGTTTTTCTTTCCTTTCCTTCTTTCCTTTCCTTTCCTTGTTTTTCTTTCCTTTCCTTCTTTCCTTTCCTTTCCTTTCCTTGTTTTTCTTTCCTTTCCTTCTTTCCTTTCCTTTCCTTGTTTTTCTTTCCTTTCCTTTCCTTTCCTTTCCTTGTTTTTCTTTCCTTTCCTTCTTTCCTTTCCTTTCCTTGTTTTTCTTTCCTTTCCTTCTTTCCTTTCCTTCTTTCCTTTCCTTCTTTCCTTTCCTTTCCTTTCCTTGTTTTTCTTTCCTTTCCTTCTTTCCTTTCCTTTCCTTGTTTTTCTTTCCTTTCCTTTCCTTTCCTTTCCTTGTTTTTCTTTCCTTTCCTTCTTTCCTTTCCTTTCCTTGTTTTTCTTTCCTTTCCTTCTTTCCTTTCCTTCTTTCCTTTCCTTCTTTCCTTCCCTTCCCTTTCCTTGTTTTTCTTTCCTTTCCTTCTTTCCTTTCCTTTCCTTGTTTTTCTTTCCTTTCCTTCTTTCCTTTCCTTTCCTTTCCTTTCCTTTGCTTTCCTTGTTTTTCTTTCCTTTCCTTCTTTCCTTTCCTTTCCTTCCCTTTCCTTGTTTTTCTTTCCTTTCCTTCTTTCCTTCCCTTCCCTTTCCTTGTTTTTCTTTCCTTTCCTTCTTTCCTTCCCTTCCCTTTCCTTGTTTTTCTTTCCTTTCCTTCTTTCCTTTCCTTTCCTTGTTTTTCTTTCCTTTCCTTTCCTTTCCTTTCCTTGTTTTTTCTTTCCTTTCCTTCTTTCCTTTCCTTTCCTTGTTTTTCTTTCCTTTCCTTCTTTCCTTTCCTTTCCTTTCCTTGTTTTTCTTTCCTTTCCTTCTTTCCTTTCCTTTCCTTGTTTTTCTTTCCTTTCCTTCTTTCCTTTCCTTCTTTCCTTTCCTTCTTTCCTTCCCTTCCCTTTCCTTGTTTTTCTTTCCTTTCCTTCTTTCCTTTCCTTTCCTTTCCTTGTTTTTCTTTCCTTTCCTTCTTTCCTTTCCTTTCCTTGTTTTTCTTTCCTTTCCTTCTTTCCTTTCCTTTCCTTGTTTTTCTTTCCTTTCCTTCTTTCCTTTCCTTTCCTTGTTTTTCTTTCCTTTCCTTCTTTCCTTTCCTTTCCTTGTTTTTCTTTCCTTTCCTTCTTTCCTTTCCTTTCCTTGTTTTTCTTTCCTTTCCTTTCCTTTCCTTTCCTTGTTTTTCTTTCCTTTCCTTCTTTCCTTTCCTTTCCTTGTTTTTCTTTCCTTTCCTTCTTTCCTTTCCTTCTTTCCTTTCCTTCTTTCCTTCCCTTCCCTTTCCTTGTTTTTCTTTCCTTTCCTTCTTTCCTTTCCTTTCCTTGTTTTTCTTTCCTTTCCTTCTTTCCTTTCCTTTCCTTTCCTTTCCTTTGCTTTCCTTGTTTTTCTTTCCTTTCCTTCTTTCCTTTCCTTTCCTTGTTTTTCTTTCCTTTCCTTCTTTCCTTTCCTTTCCTTGTTTTTCTTTCCTTTCCTTCTTTCCTTTCCTTCCTTGTTTTTCTTTCCTTTCCTTCTTTCCTTTCCTTTCCTTGTTTTTCTTTCCTTTCCTTCTTTCCTTTCCTTTCCTTGTTTTTCTTTCCTTTCCTTTCCTTTCCTTTCCTTGTTTTTCTTTCCTTTCCTTCTTTCCTTTCCTTTCCTTGTTTTTCTTTCCTTTCCTTCTTTCCTTTCCTTCTTTCCTTTCCTTCTTTCCTTCCCTTCCCTTTCCTTGTTTTTCTTTCCTTTCCTTCTTTCCTTTCCTTTCCTTGTTTTTCTTTCCTTTCCTTCTTTCCTTTCCTTTCCTTTCCTTTCCTTGTTTTTCTTTCCTTTCCTTTCCTTTCCTTTCCTTGTTTTTCTTTCCTTTCCTTCTTTCCTTTCCTTTCCTTTCCTTCTTTCCTTTCCTTCTTTCCTTCCCTTCCCTTTCCTTGTTTTTCTTTCCTTTCCTTCTTTCCTTTCCTTCTTTCCTTTCCTTCTTTCCTTTCCTTTCCTTGTTTTTCTTTCCTTTCCTTCTTTCCTTTCCTTTCCTTTCCTTTCCTTTCCTTTGCTTTCCTTGTTTTTCTTTCCTTTCCTTCTTTCCTTTCCTTTCCTTCCCTTTCCTTGTTTTTCTTTCCTTTCCTTCTTTCCTTTCCTTTCCTTTCCTTTCCTTGTTTTTCTTTCCTTTCCTTCTTTCCTTTCCTTTCCTTGTTTTTCTTTCCTTTCCTTTCCTTTCCTTTCCTTGTTTTTCTTTCCTTTCCTTCTTTCCTTTCCTTTCCTTTCCTTCTTTCCTTTCCTTCTTTCCTTCCCTTCCCTTTCCTTGTTTTTCTTTCCTTTCCTTCTTTCCTTTCCTTCTTTCCTTTCCTTCTTTCCTTTCCTTTCCTTTCCTTGTTTTTCTTTCCTTTCCTTCCCTTCCCTTTCCTTGTTTTTCTTTCCTTTCCTTCTTTCCTTTCCTTTCCTTGTTTTTCTTTCCTTTCCTTCTTTCCTTTCCTTCTTTCCTTTCCTTCTTTCCTTTCCTTTCCTTTCCTTGTTTTTCTTTCCTTTCCTTCTTTCCTTTCCTTTCCTTGTTTTTCTTTCCTTTCCTTCTTTCCTTTCCTTCTTTCCTTTCCTTCTTTCCTTTCCTTTCCTTTCCTTGTTTTTCTTTCCTTTCCTTCTTTCCTTTCCTTCTTTCCTTTCCTTCTTTCCTTCCCTTCCCTTTCCTTGTTTTTCTTTCCTTTCCTTCTTTCCTTTCCTTTCCTTGTTTTTCTTTCCTTTCCTTCTTTCCTTTCCTTCTTTCCTTTCCTTCTTTCCTTTCCTTTCCTTTCCTTGTTTTTCTTTCCTTTCCTTCCCTTCCCTTTCCTTGTTTTTCTTTCCTTTCCTTCTTTCCTTTCCTTTCCTTGTTTTTCTTTCCTTTCCTTCTTTCCTTTCCTTCTTTCCTTTCCTTCTTTCCTTTCCTTCTTTCCTTTCCTTTCCTTTCCTTGTTTTTTTTCCTTTTCCTTCTTTCCTTTCCTTTCCTTTCCTTCTTTCCTTTCCTTCTTTCCTTCCCTTCCCTTTCCTTGTTTTTCTTTCCTTTCCTTCTTTCCTTTCCTTCTTTCCTTTCCTTCTTTCCTTTCCTTTCCTTTCCTTGTTTTTCTTTCCTTTCCTTCCCTTCCCTTTCCTTGTTTTTCTTTCCTTTCCTTCTTTCCTTTCCTTTCCTTGTTTTTCTTTCCTTTCCTTCTTTCCTTTCCTTCTTTCCTTTCCTTTCCTTTCCTTGTTTTTCTTTCCTTTCCTTCTTTCCTTTCCTTTCCTTGTTTTTCTTTCCTTTCCTTTCCTTTCCTTTCCTTGTTTTTCTTTCCTTTCCTTCTTTCCTTTCCTTTCCTTGTTTTTCTTTCCTTTCCTTCTTTCCTTTCCTTCTTTCCTTTCCTTCTTTCCTTCCCTTCCCTTTCCTTGTTTTTCTTTCCTTTCCTTCTTTCCTTTCCTTTCCTTGTTTTTCTTTCCTTTCCTTCTTTCCTTTCCTTTCCTTTCCTTTCCTTTCCTTTGCTTTCCTTGTTTTTCTTTCCTTTCCTTCTTTCCTTTCCTTTCCTTTGCTTTCCTTGTTTTTCTTTCCTTTCCTTCTTTCCTTTCCTTTCCTTCCCTTTCCTTGTTTTTCTTTCCTTTCCTTCTTTCCTTTCCTTTCCTTGTTTTTCTTTCCTTTCCTTTCCTTTCCTTTCCTTGTTTTTCTTTCCTTTCCTTCTTTCCTTTCCTTTCCTTGTTTTTCTTTCCTTTCCTTCTTTCCTTTCCTTTCCTTTCCTTGTTTTTCTTTCCTTTCCTTCTTTCCTTTCCTTTCCTTGTTTTTCTTTCCTTTCCTTTCCTTTCCTTTCCTTGTTTTTCTTTCCTTTCCTTCTTTCCTTTCCTTTCCTTGTTTTTCTTTCCTTTCCTTCTTTCCTTTCCTTCTTTCCTTTCCTTCTTTCCTTTCCTTTCCTTTCCTTGTTTTTCTTTCCTTTCCTTCTTTCCTTTCCTTTCCTTGTTTTTCTTTCCTTTCCTTTCCTTTCCTTTCCTTGTTTTTCTTTCCTTTCCTTCTTTCCTTTCCTTTCCTTGTTTTTCTTTCCTTTCCTTCTTTCCTTTCCTTCTTTCCTTTCCTTCTTTCCTTCCCTTCCCTTTCCTTGTTTTTCTTTCCTTTCCTTCTTTCCTTTCCTTTCCTTGTTTTTCTTTCCTTTCCTTCTTTCCTTTCCTTTCCTTTCCTTTCCTTTCCTTTGCTTTCCTTGTTTTTCTTTCCTTTCCTTCTTTCCTTTCCTTTCCTTTCCTTGTTTTTCTTTCCTTTCCTTTCCTTTCCTTTCCTTGTTTTTCTTTCCTTTCCTTCTTTCCTTTCCTTTCCTTGTTTTTCTTTCCTTTCCTTTCCTTTGCTTTCCTTGTTTTTTTTCCTTTTCCTTCTTTCCTTTCCTTTCCTTTCCTTGTTTTTCTTTCCTTTCCTTCCCTTCCCTTTCCTTGTTTTTCTTTCCTTTCCTTCTTTCCTTTCCTTCTTTCCTTTCCTTCTTTCCTTTCCTTTCCTTTCCTTGTTTTTCTTTCCTTTCCTTCTTTCCTTTCCTTTCCTTGTTTTTCTTTCCTTTCCTTTCCTTTCCTTTCCTTGTTTTTCTTTCCTTTCCTTCTTTCCTTTCCTTTCCTTGTTTTTCTTTCCTTTCCTTCTTTCCTTTCCTTTCCTTGTTTTTCTTTCCTTTCCTTCTTTCCTTTCCTTTCCTTGTTTTTCTTTCCTTTCCTTCTTTCCTTTCCTTCTTTCCTTTCCTTCTTTCCTTCCCTTCCCTTTCCTTGTTTTTCTTTCCTTTCCTTCTTTCCTTTCCTTTCCTTTCCTTGTTTTTCTTTCCTTTCCTTCTTTCCTTCCCTTCCCTTTCCTTGTTTTTCTTTCCTTTCCTTCTTTCCTTTCCTTTCCTTGTTTTTCTTTCCTTTCCTTTCCTTTCCTTTCCTTGTTTTTCTTTCCTTTCCTTCTTTCCTTTCCTTTCCTTGTTTTTCTTTCCTTTCCTTCTTTCCTTTCCTTTCCTTTCCTTGTTTTTCTTTCCTTTCCTTCTTTCCTTTCCTTTCCTTGTTTTTCTTTCCTTTCCTTCTTTCCTTTCCTTCTTTCCTTTCCTTCTTTCCTTCCCTTCCCTTTCCTTGTTTTTCTTTCCTTTCCTTCTTTCCTTTCCTTTCCTTGTTTTTCTTTCCTTTCCTTCTTTCCTTTCCTTTCCTTTCCTTTCCTTTCCTTCCCTTTCCTTGTTTTTCTTTCCTTTCCTTCTTTCCTTTCCTTTCCTTTCCTTGTTTTTCTTTCCTTTCCTTTCCTTTCCTTTCCTTGTTTTTCTTTCCTTTCCTTCTTTCCTTTCCTTTCCTTGTTTTTCTTTCCTTTCCTTTCCTTTGCTTTCCTTGTTTTTTTTCCTTTTCCTTCTTTCCTTTCCTTTCCTTTCCTTGTTTTTCTTTCCTTTCCTTCCCTTCCCTTTCCTTGTTTTTCTTTCCTTTCCTTCTTTCCTTTCCTTCTTTCCTTTCCTTCTTTCCTTTCCTTTCCTTTCCTTGTTTTTCTTTCCTTTCCTTCTTTCCTTTCCTTTCCTTGTTTTTCTTTCCTTTCCTTTCCTTTCCTTTCCTTGTTTTTCTTTCCTTTCCTTCTTTCCTTTCCTTTCCTTGTTTTTCTTTCCTTTCCTTCTTTCCTTTCCTTTCCTTGTTTTTCTTTCCTTTCCTTCTTTCCTTTCCTTTCCTTGTTTTTCTTTCCTTTCCTTCTTTCCTTTCCTTCTTTCCTTTCCTTCTTTCCTTCCCTTCCCTTTCCTTGTTTTTCTTTCCTTTCCTTCTTTCCTTTCCTTTCCTTTCCTTGTTTTTCTTTCCTTTCCTTCTTTCCTTCCCTTCCCTTTCCTTGTTTTTCTTTCCTTTCCTTCTTTCCTTTCCTTTCCTTGTTTTTCTTTCCTTTCCTTTCCTTTCCTTTCCTTGTTTTTCTTTCCTTTCCTTCTTTCCTTTCCTTTCCTTGTTTTTCTTTCCTTTCCTTCTTTCCTTTCCTTTCCTTTCCTTGTTTTTCTTTCCTTTCCTTCTTTCCTTTCCTTTCCTTGTTTTTCTTTCCTTTCCTTCTTTCCTTTCCTTCTTTCCTTTCCTTCTTTCCTTCCCTTCCCTTTCCTTGTTTTTCTTTCCTTTCCTTCTTTCCTTTCCTTTCCTTTCCTTGTTTTTCTTTCCTTTCCTTCTTTCCTTCCCTTCCCTTTCCTTGTTTTTCTTTCCTTTCCTTCTTTCCTTTCCTTTCCTTGTTTTTCTTTCCTTTCCTTTCCTTTCCTTTCCTTGTTTTTCTTTCCTTTCCTTCTTTCCTTTCCTTTCCTTGTTTTTCTTTCCTTTCCTTCTTTCCTTTCCTTTCCTTTCCTTGTTTTTCTTTCCTTTCCTTCTTTCCTTTCCTTTCCTTGTTTTTCTTTCCTTTCCTTCTTTCCTTTCCTTCTTTCCTTTCCTTCTTTCCTTCCCTTCCCTTTCCTTGTTTTTCTTTCCTTTCCTTCTTTCCTTTCCTTTCCTTTCCTTGTTTTTCTTTCCTTTCCTTCTTTCCTTTCCTTTCCTTGTTTTTCTTTCCTTTCCTTCTTTCCTTTCCTTTCCTTGTTTTTCTTTCCTTTCCTTCTTTCCTTTCCTTTCCTTGTTTTTCTTTCCTTTCCTTCTTTCCTTTCCTTTCCTTGTTTTTCTTTCCTTTCCTTCTTTCCTTTCCTTTCCTTGTTTTTCTTTCCTTTCCTTTCCTTTCCTTTCCTTGTTTTTCTTTCCTTTCCTTCTTTCCTTTCCTTTCCTTGTTTTTCTTTCCTTTCCTTTCCTTTCCTTCTTTCCTTTCCTTCTTTCCTTCCCTTCCCTTTCCTTGTTTTTCTTTCCTTTCCTTCTTTCCTTTCCTTTCCTTGTTTTTCTTTCCTTTCCTTCTTTCCTTTCCTTTCCTTTCCTTTCCTTTCCTTTGCTTTCCTTGTTTTTCTTTCCTTTCCTTCTTTCCTTTCCTTTCCTTTGCTTTCCTTGTTTTTCTTTCCTTTCCTTCTTTCCTTTCCTTTCCTTGTTTTTCTTTCCTTTCCTTCTTTCCTTTCCTTTCCTTTCCTTGTTTTTCTTTCCTTTCCTTTCCTTTCCTTTCCTTGTTTTTCTTTCCTTTCCTTTCCTTTCCTTTCCTTGTTTTTCTTTCCTTTCCTTCTTTCCTTTCCTTTCCTTGTTTTTCTTTCCTTTCCTTCTTTCCTTTCCTTTCCTTTCCTTGTTTTTCTTTCCTTTCCTTCTTTCCTTTCCTTTCCTTGTTTTTCTTTCCTTTCCTTTCCTTTCCTTTCCTTGTTTTTCTTTCCTTTCCTTCTTTCCTTTCCTTTCCTTGTTTTTCTTTCCTTTCCTTTCCTTTCCTTCTTTCCTTTCCTTCTTTCCTTCCCTTCCCTTTCCTTGTTTTTCTTTCCTTTCCTTCTTTCCTTTCCTTTCCTTGTTTTTCTTTCCTTTCCTTCTTTCCTTTCCTTTCCTTTCCTTTCCTTTCCTTTGCTTTCCTTGTTTTTCTTTCCTTTCCTTCTTTCCTTTCCTTTCCTTTCCTTTCCTTGTTTTTCTTTCCTTTCCTTCTTTCCTTTCCTTTCCTTCCCTTTCCTTGTTTTTCTTTCCTTTCCTTCTTTCCTTTCCTTTCCTTGTTTTTCTTTCCTTTCCTTTCCTTTGCTTTCCTTGTTTTTCTTTCCTTTCCTTCTTTCCTTTCCTTTCCTTCCCTTTCCTTGTTTTTCTTTCCTTTCCTTCTTTCCTTTCCTTTCCTTGTTTTTCTTTCCTTTCCTTTCCTTTCCTTTCCTTGTTTTTCTTTCCTTTCCTTCTTTCCTTTCCTTTCCTTGTTTTTCTTTCCTTTCCTTTCCTTTCCTTTCCTTGTTTTTCTTTCCTTTCCTTTCCTTTGCTTTCCTTGTTTTTTTTCCTTTTCCTTCTTTCCTTTCCTTTCCTTGTTTTTCTTTCCTTTCCTTTCCTTTCCTTTCCTTGTTTTTCTTTCCTTTCCTTTCCTTTGCTTTCCTTGTTTTTTTTCCTTTTCCTTCTTTCCTTTCCTTTCCTTGTTTTTCTTTCCTTTCCTTCTTTCCTTTCCTTCTTTCCTTTCCTTCTTTCCTTCCCTTCCCTTTCCTTGTTTTTCTTTCCTTTCCTTCTTTCCTTTCCTTGTTTTTCTTTCCTTTCCTTTCCTTTCCTTTCCTTGTTTTTCTTTCCTTTCCTTCTTTCCTTTCCTTTCCTTGTTTTTCTTTCCTTTCCTTCTTTCCTTTCCTTTCCTTTCCTTTCCTTTCCTTTGCTTTCCTTGTTTTTCTTTCCTTTCCTTCTTTCCTTTCCTTTCCTTGTTTTTCTTTCCTTTCCTTCTTTCCTTTCCTTTCCTTGTTTTTCTTTCCTTTCATTTCCTTTGCTTTCCTTGTTTTTCTTTCCTTTCCTTTCCTTTCCTTTCCTTTCCTTGTTTTTCTTTCCTTTCCTTCTTTCCTTTCCTTTCCTTGTTTTTCTTTCCTTTCCTTCTTTCCTTTCCTTTCCTTGCTTTTCTTTCCTTTCCTTCTTTCCTTTCCTTTCCTTTCCTTTCCTTCTTTCCTTTCCTTTCCTTTCCTTGTTTTTCTTTCCTTTCCTTCTTTCCTTTCCTTTCCTTTCCTTGTTTTTCTTTCCTTTCCTTCTTTCCTTTCCTTTCCTTGTTTTTCTTTCCTTTCCTTCTTTCCTTTCCTTTCCTTTCCTTTCCTTCTTTCCTTTCCTTTCCTTTCCTTGTTTTTCTTTCCTTTCCTTCTTTCCTTTCCTTTCCTTGTTTTTCTTTCCTTTCCTTTCCTTTCCTTTCCTTGTTTTTCTTTCCTTTCCTTCTTTCCTTTCCTTTCCTTCTTTCCTTTCCTTCTTTCCTTCCCTTCCCTTTCCTTGTTTTTCTTTCCTTTCCTTCTTTCCTTTCCTTTCCTTGTTTTTCTTTCCTTTCCTTCTTTCCTTTCCTTCTTTCCTTTCCTTCTTTCCTTTCCTTTCCTTTCCTTGTTTTTCTTTCCTTTCCTTCTTTCCTTTCCTTTCCTTCTTTCCTTTCCTTCTTTCCTTCCCTTCCCTTTCCTTGTTTTTCTTTCCTTTCCTTCTTTCCTTTCCTTTCCTTGTTTTTCTTTCCTTTCCTTCTTTCCTTTCCTTCTTTCCTTTCCTTCTTTCCTTTCCTTTCCTTTCCTTGTTTTTCTTTCCTTTCCTTCTTTCCTTTCCTTTCCTTGTTTTTCTTTCCTTTCCTTTCCTTTCCTTTCCTTGTTTTTCTTTCCTTTCCTTCTTTCCTTTCCTTTCCTTGTTTTTCTTTCCTTTCCTTCTTTCCTTTCCTTTCCTTTCCTTGTTTTTCTTTCCTTTCCTTCTTTCCTTTCCTTTCCTTGTTTTTCTTTCCTTTCCTTTCCTTTCCTTTCCTTGTTTTTCTTTCCTTTCCTTCTTTCCTTTCCTTTCCTTGTTTTTCTTTCCTTTCCTTCTTTCCTTTCCTTCTTTCCTTTCCTTCTTTCCTTCCCTTCCCTTTCCTTGTTTTTCTTTCCTTTCCTTCTTTCCTTTCCTTTCCTTTCCTTGTTTTTCTTTCCTTTCCTTCTTTCCTTTCCTTTCCTTGTTTTTCTTTCCTTTCCTTTCCTTTCCTTTCCTTGTTTTTCTTTCCTTTCCTTCTTTCCTTTCCTTTCCTTGTTTTTCTTTCCTTTCCTTTCCTTTCCTTCTTTCCTTTCCTTCTTTCCTTCCCTTCCCTTTCCTTGTTTTTCTTTCCTTTCCTTCTTTCCTTTCCTTTCCTTGTTTTTCTTTCCTTTCCTTCTTTCCTTTCCTTTCCTTTCCTTTCCTTTCCTTTGCTTTCCTTGTTTTTCTTTCCTTTCCTTCTTTCCTTTCCTTTCCTTTGCTTTCCTTGTTTTTCTTTCCTTTCCTTTCCTTTCCTTTCCTTCTTTCCTTTCCTTCTTTCCTTCCCTTCCCTTTCCTTGTTTTTCTTTCCTTTCCTTTCCTTTCCTTTCCTTGTTTTTCTTTCCTTTCCTTTCCTTCCCTTTCCTTGTTTTTCTTTCCTTTCCTTCTTTCCTTTGCTTTCCTTGTTTTTCTTTCCTTTCCTTCTTTCCTTTCCTTTCCTTTCCTTGTTTTTCTTTCCTTTCCTTCTTTCCTTTCCTTTCCTTGTTTTTCTTTCCTTTCCTTTCCTTTCCTTTCCTTGTTTTTCTTTCCTTTCCTTCTTTCCTTTCCTTTCCTTGTTTTTCTTTCCTTTCCTTCTTTCCTTTCCTTTCCTTTGCTTTCCTTGTTTTTCTTTCCTTTCCTTTCCTTTCCTTTCCTTGTTTTTCTTTCCTTTCCTTCTTTCCTTTCCTTTCCTTGTTTTTCTTTCCTTTCCTTCTTTCCTTTCCTTTCCTTCCCTTTCCTTGTTTTTCTTTCCTTTCCTTCTTTCCTTTGCTTTCCTTGTTTTTCTTTCCTTTCCTTCTTTCCTTTCCTTCCCTTTCCTTGTTTTTCTTTCCTTTCCTTCTTTCCTTTCCTTTCCTTGTTTTTCTTTCCTTTCCTTTCCTTTCCTTTCCTTGTTTTTCTTTCCTTTCCTTCTTTCCTTTCCTTTCCTTGTTTTTCTTTCCTTTCCTTTCCTTTCCTTTCCTTGTTTTTCTTTCCTTTCCTTTCCTTTGCTTTCCTTGTTTTTTTCCTTTTCCTTCTTTCCTTTCCTTTCCTTGTTTTTCTTTCCTTTCCTTCTTTCCTTTCCTTCTTTCCTTTCCTTCTTTCCTTCCCTTCCCTTTCCTTGTTTTTCTTTCCTTTCCTTCTTTCCTTTCCTTGTTTTTCTTTCCTTTCCTTTCCTTTCCTTTCCTTGTTTTTCTTTCCTTTCCTTCTTTCCTTTCCTTTCCTTGTTTTTCTTTCCTTTCCTTCTTTCCTTTCCTTGTTTTTCTTTCCTTTCCTTTCCTTTCCTTTCCTTGTTTTTCTTTCCTTTCCTTTCCTTTCCTTTCCTTGTTTTTCTTTCCTTTCCTTTCCTTTCCTTCCCTTCCCTTTCCTTGTTTTTCTTTCCTTTCCTTCTTTCCTTTCCTTTCCTTGTTTTTCTTTCCTTTCCTTCTTTCCTTTCCTTTCCTTTCCTTTCCTTTCCTTTGCTTTCCTTGTTTTTCTTTCCTTTCCTTCTTTCCTTTCCTTTCCTTGTTTTTCTTTCCTTTCCTTCTTTCCTTTCCTTTCCTTCTTTCCTTCTTTCCTTTCCTTCCCTTTCCTTTCCTTGTTTTTCTTTCCTTTCATTTCCTTTGCTTTCCTTGTTTTTCTTTCCTTTCCTTTCCTTTCCTTTCCTTTCCTTTCCTTGTTTTTCTTTCCTTTCCTTTCCTTTCCTTTCCTTGTTTTTCTTTCCTTTCCTTTCCTTTCCTTTCCTTGTTTTTCTTTCCTTTCCTTTCCTTTCCTTTCCTTGTTTTTCTTTCCTTTCCTTCTTTCCTTTCCTTTCCTTGTTTTTCTTTCCTTTCCTTCTTTCCTTTCCTTTCCTTTCCTTTCCTTGTTTTTCTTTCCTTTCCTTCTTTCCTTTCCTTTCCTTTCCTTTCCTTGTTTTTCTTTCCTTTCCTTCTTTCCTTTCCTTTCCTTGTTTTTCTTTCCTTTCCTTTCCTTTCCTTTCCTTGTTTTTTCTTTCCTTTCCTTCTTTCCTTTCCTTTCCTTTCCTTCTTTCCTTCTTTCCTTTCCTTCCCTTTCCTTTCCTTGTTTTTCTTTCCTTTCCTTCTTTCCTTTCCTTTCCTTGTTTTTTCTTTCCTTTCCTTTCCTTTCCTTTCCTTGTTTTTCTTTCCTTTCCTTCTTTCCTTTCCTTTCCTTTCCTTCTTTCCTTCTTTCCTTTCCTTCCCTTTCCTTTCCTTGTTTTTCTTTCCTTTCCTTCTTTCCTTTCCTTTCCTTGTTTTTCTTTCCTTTCCTTCTTTCCTTTCCTTTCCTTCCCTTTCCTTGTTTTTCTTTCCTTTCCTTCTTTCCTTTCCTTTCCTTGTTTTTCTTTCCTTTCCTTCTTTCCTTTCCTTTCCTTGTTTTTCTTTCCTTTCCTTCTTTCCTTTCCTTTCCTTGTTTTTCTTTCCTTTCCTTCTTTCCTTTCCTTTCCTTGTTTTTCTTTCCTTTCCTTCTTTCCTTTCCTTTCCTTGTTTTTCTTTCCTTTCCTTTCCTTTCCTTTCCTTGTTTTTCTTTCCTTTCCTTTGCTTTCCTTTCCTTTCCTTGTTTTTCTTTCCTTTCCTTTCCTTTGCTTTCCTTGTTTTTTTTCCTTTTCCTTCTTTCCTTTCCTTCTTTCCTTTCCTTCTTTCCTTCCCTTCCCTTTCCTTGTTTTTCTTTCCTTTCCTTCTTTCCTTTCCTTGTTTTTCTTTCCTTTCCTTCTTTCCTTTCCTTTGCTTTCCTTGTTTTTCTTTCCTTTCCTTCTTTCCTTTCCTTCTTTCCTTTCCTTTCCTTTGCTTTCCTTTCCTTTCCTTGTTTTTCTTTCCTTTCCTTCTTTCCTTTCCTTCTTTCCTTTCCTTTCCTTTGCTTTCCTTTCCTTTCCTTGTTTTTCTTTCCTTTCCTTCTTTCCTTTCCTTTCCTTTGCTTTCCTTTCCTTTCCTTGTTTTTCTTTCCTTTCCTTCTTTCCTTTCCTTCTTTCCTTTCCTTTCCTTTGCTTTCCTTTCCTTTCCTTGTTTTTCTTTCCTTTCCTTTGCTTTCCTTGTTTTTCTTTCCTTTCCTTCTTTCCTTTCCTTTCCTTGTTTTTCTTTCCTTTCCTTCTTTCCTTTCCTTCTTTCCTTTCCTTTCCTTTCCTTTGCTTTCCTTTGCTTTCCTTGTTTTTCTTTCCTTTCCTTTGCTTTCCTTTCCTTTCCTTGTTTTTCTTTCCTTTCCTTCTTTCCTTTCCTTCTTTCCTTTCCTTCTTTCCTTCCCTTCCCTTTCCTTGTTTTTCTTTCCTTTCCTTCTTTCCTTTCCTTGTTTTTCTTTCCTTTCCTTCTTTCCTTTCCTTTCCTTGTTTTTCTTTCCTTTCCTTCTTTCCTTTCCTTCTTTCCTTTCCTTTCCTTTGCTTTCCTTTCCTTTCCTTGTTTTTCTTTCCTTTCCTTTGCTTTCCTTGTTTTTCTTTCCTTTCCTTCTTTCCTTTCCTTCTTTCCTTTCCTTTCCTTTGCTTTCCTTTCCTTTCCTTGTTTTTCTTTCCTTTCCTTTGCTTTCCTTGTTTTTCTTTCCTTTCCTTCTTTCCTTTCCTTTCCTTGTTTTTCTTTCCTTTCCTTCTTTCCTTTCCTTCTTTCCTTTCCTTTCCTTTCCTTGTTTTTCTTTCCTTTCCTTTGCTTTCCTTTCCTTTCCTTGTTTTTCTTTCCTTTCCTTCTTTCCTTTGCTTTCCTTTGCTTTCCTTGTTTTTCTTTCCTTTCCTTTCCTTTCCTTTCCTTGTTTTTCTTTCCTTTCCTTCTTTCCTTTGCTTTCCTTGTTTTTCTTTCCTTTCCTTCTTTCCTTTCCTTTCCTTTCCTTGTTTTTCTTTCCTTTCCTTCTTTCCTTTCCTTTCCTTGTTTTTCTTTCCTTTCCTTTCCTTTCCTTTCCTTGTTTTTCTTTCCTTTCCTTCTTTCCTTTCCTTTCCTTGTTTTTCTTTCCTTTCCTTCTTTCCTTTCCTTTCCTTCCCTTTCCTTGTTTTTCTTTCCTTTCCTTCTTTCCTTTCCTTTCCTTGTTTTTCTTTCCTTTCCTTTCCTTTGCTTTCCTTGTTTTTCTTTCCTTTCCTTCTTTCCTTTCCTTCCCTTTCCTTGTTTTTCTTTCCTTTCCTTTCCTTTCCTTTCCTTGTTTTTCTTTCCTTTCCTTCTTTCCTTTCCTTTCCTTGTTTTTCTTTCCTTTCCTTTCCTTTCCTTTCCTTGTTTTTCTTTCCTTTCCTTTCCTTTGCTTTCCTTGTTTTTTTTCCTTTTCCTTCTTTCCTTTCCTTTCCTTGTTTTTCTTTCCTTTCCTTCTTTCCTTTCCTTCTTTCCTTCCCTTCCCTTTCCTTGTTTTTCTTTCCTTTCCTTCTTTCCTTTCCTTGTTTTTCTTTCCTTTCCTTCTTTCCTTTCCTTTCCTTTCCTTGTTTTTCTTTCCTTTCCTTCTTTCCTTTCCTTTCCTTGTTTTTCTTTCCTTTCCTTTCCTTTCCTTTCCTTGTTTTTCTTTCCTTTCCTTCTTTCCTTTCCTTTCCTTCCCTTTCCTTGTTTTTCTTTCCTTTCCTTCTTTCCTTTCCTTTCCTTGTTTTTCTTTCCTTTCCTTTCCTTTGCTTTCCTTGTTTTTCTTTCCTTTCCTTCTTTCCTTTCCTTCCCTTTCCTTGTTTTTCTTTCCTTTCCTTCTTTCCTTTCCTTTCCTTGTTTTTCTTTCCTTTCCTTTCCTTTCCTTTCCTTGTTTTTCTTTCCTTTCCTTCTTTCCTTTCCTTTCCTTGTTTTTCTTTCCTTTCCTTTCCTTTCCTTTCCTTGTTTTTCTTTCCTTTCCTTTCCTTTGCTTTCCTTGTTTTTTTTCCTTTTCCTTCTTTCCTTTCCTTTCCTTGTTTTTCTTTCCTTTCCTTCTTTCCTTTCCTTCTTTCCTTTCCTTCTTTCCTTCCCTTCCCTTTCCTTGTTTTTCTTTCCTTTCCTTCTTTCCTTTCCTTGTTTTTCTTTCCTTTCCTTTCCTTTCCTTTCCTTGTTTTTCTTTCCTTTCCTTCTTTCCTTTCCTTTCCTTTCCTTGTTTTTCTTTCCTTTCCTTCTTTCCTTTCCTTTCCTTGTTTTTCTTTCCTTTCCTTTCCTTTCCTTTCCTTGTTTTTCTTTCCTTTCCTTCTTTCCTTTCCTTTCCTTCCCTTTCCTTGTTTTTCTTTCCTTTCCTTCTTTCCTTTCCTTTCCTTGTTTTTCTTTCCTTTCCTTTCCTTTGCTTTCCTTGTTTTTCTTTCCTTTCCTTCTTTCCTTTCCTTCCCTTTCCTTGTTTTTCTTTCCTTTCCTTCTTTCCTTTCCTTTCCTTGTTTTTCTTTCCTTTCCTTTCCTTTCCTTTCCTTGTTTTTCTTTCCTTTCCTTCTTTCCTTTCCTTTCCTTGTTTTTCTTTCCTTTCCTTTCCTTTCCTTTCCTTGTTTTTCTTTCCTTTCCTTTCCTTTGCTTTCCTTGTTTTTTTTCCTTTTCCTTCTTTCCTTTCCTTTCCTTGTTTTTCTTTCCTTTCCTTTCCTTTCCTTTCCTTGTTTTTCTTTCCTTTCCTTTCCTTTGCTTTCCTTGTTTTTTTTCCTTTTCCTTCTTTCCTTTCCTTTCCTTGTTTTTCTTTCCTTTCCTTCTTTCCTTTCCTTCTTTCCTTTCCTTCTTTCCTTCCCTTCCCTTTCCTTGTTTTTCTTTCCTTTCCTTTCCTTTCCTTTCCTTGTTTTTCTTTCCTTTCCTTCTTTCCTTTCCTTTCCTTGTTTTTCTTTCCTTTCCTTCTTTCCTTTCCTTTCCTTTCCTTTCCTTTCCTTTGCTTTCCTTGTTTTTCTTTCCTTTCCTTCTTTCCTTTCCTTTCCTTGTTTTTCTTTCCTTTCCTTCTTTCCTTTCCTTTCCTTCTTTCCTTCTTTCCTTTCCTTCCCTTTCCTTTCCTTGTTTTTCTTTCCTTTCCTTCTTTCCTTTCATTTCCTTTGCTTTCCTTGTTTTTCTTTCCTTTCCTTTCCTTTCCTTTCCTTTCCTTTCCTTGTTTTTCTTTCCTTTCCTTTCCTTTCCTTTCCTTGTTTTTCTTTCCTTTCCTTTCCTTTCCTTTCCTTGTTTTTCTTTCCTTTCCTTTCCTTTCCTTTCCTTGTTTTTCTTTCCTTTCCTTCTTTCCTTTCCTTTCCTTGTTTTTCTTTCCTTTCCTTCTTTCCTTTCCTTTCCTTTCCTTTCCTTGTTTTTCTTTCCTTTCCTTCTTTCCTTTCCTTTCCTTTCCTTTCCTTGTTTTTCTTTCCTTTCCTTCTTTCCTTTCCTTTCCTTGTTTTTCTTTCCTTTCCTTTCCTTTCCTTTCCTTGTTTTTCTTTCCTTTCCTTCTTTCCTTTCCTTTCCTTTCCTTCTTTCCTTCTTTCCTTTCCTTCCCTTTCCTTTCCTTGTTTTTCTTTCCTTTCCTTCTTTCCTTTCCTTTCCTTGTTTTTCTTTCCTTTCCTTTCCTTTGCTTTCCTTGTTTTTTTTCCTTTTCCTTCTTTCCTTTCCTTTCCTTGTTTTTCTTTCCTTTCCTTTCCTTTGCTTTCCTTGTTTTTTTTCCTTTTCCTTCTTTCCTTTCCTTTCCTTGTTTTTCTTTCCTTTCCTTCTTTCCTTTCCTTCTTTCCTTTCCTTCTTTCCTTCCCTTCCCTTTCCTTGTTTTTCTTTCCTTTCCTTCTTTCCTTTCCTTGTTTTTCTTTCCTTTCCTTTCCTTTCCTTTCCTTGTTTTTCTTTCCTTTCCTTCTTTCCTTTCCTTTCCTTGTTTTTCTTTCCTTTCCTTCTTTCCTTTCCTTGTTTTTCTTTCCTTTCCTTTCCTTTCCTTTCCTTGTTTTTCTTTCCTTTCCTTTCCTTTCCTTCCCTTCCCTTTCCTTGTTTTTCTTTCCTTTCCTTCTTTCCTTTCCTTTCCTTGTTTTTCTTTCCTTTCCTTCTTTCCTTTCCTTTCCTTGTTTTTCTTTCCTTTCCTTCTTTCCTTTCCTTTCCTTCTTTCCTTCTTTCCTTTCCTTCCCTTTCCTTTCCTTGTTTTTCTTTCCTTTCCTTCTTTCCTTTCATTTCCTTTGCTTTCCTTGTTTTTCTTTCCTTTCCTTTCCTTTCCTTTCCTTTCCTTTCCTTGTTTTTCTTTCCTTTCCTTTCCTTTCCTTTCCTTGTTTTTCTTTCCTTTCCTTTCCTTTCCTTTCCTTGTTTTTCTTTCCTTTCCTTTCCTTTCCTTTCCTTGTTTTTCTTTCCTTTCCTTCTTTCCTTTCCTTTCCTTGTTTTTCTTTCCTTTCCTTCTTTCCTTTCCTTTCCTTTCCTTTCCTTGTTTTTCTTTCCTTTCCTTCTTTCCTTTCCTTTCCTTTCCTTTCCTTGTTTTTCTTTCCTTTCCTTCTTTCCTTTCCTTTCCTTGTTTTTCTTTCCTTTCCTTTCCTTTCCTTTCCTTGTTTTTCTTTCCTTTCCTTCTTTCCTTTCCTTTCCTTTCCTTCTTTCCTTCTTTCCTTTCCTTCCCTTTCCTTTCCTTGTTTTTCTTTCCTTTCCTTCTTTCCTTTCCTTTCCTTGTTTTTCTTTCCTTTCCTTTCCTTTCCTTTCCTTGTTTTTCTTTCCTTTCCTTCTTTCCTTTCCTTTCCTTTCCTTCTTTCCTTCTTTCCTTTCCTTCCCTTTCCTTTCCTTGTTTTTCTTTCCTTTCCTTCTTTCCTTTCCTTTCCTTGTTTTTCTTTCCTTTCCTTCTTTCCTTTCCTTTCCTTCCCTTTCCTTGTTTTTCTTTCCTTTCCTTCTTTCCTTTCCTTTCCTTGTTTTTCTTTCCTTTCCTTCTTTCCTTTCCTTTCCTTGTTTTTCTTTCCTTTCCTTCTTTCCTTTCCTTTCCTTGTTTTTCTTTCCTTTCCTTCTTTCCTTTCCTTTCCTTGTTTTTCTTTCCTTTCCTTCTTTCCTTTCCTTTCCTTGTTTTTCTTTCCTTTCCTTTCCTTTCCTTTCCTTGTTTTTCTTTCCTTTCCTTTCCTTTGCTTTCCTTGTTTTTTTTCCTTTTCCTTCTTTCCTTTCCTTTCCTTGTTTTTCTTTCCTTTCCTTCTTTCCTTTCCTTCTTTCCTTTCCTTTCCTTTGCTTTCCTTTCCTTTCCTTGTTTTTCTTTCCTTTCCTTTCCTTTGCTTTCCTTGTTTTTTTTCCTTTTCCTTCTTTCCTTTCCTTTCCTTGTTTTTCTTTCCTTTCCTTCTTTCCTTTCCTTGTTTTTCTTTCCTTTCCTTCTTTCCTTTCCTTCTTTCCTTTCCTTTCCTTTCCTTGTTTTTCTTTCCTTTCCTTCTTTCCTTTCCTTTCCTTGTTTTTCTTTCCTTTCCTTCTTTCCTTTCCTTTCCTTCCCTTTCCTTGTTTTTCTTTCCTTTCCTTCTTTCCTTTCCTTTCCTTGTTTTTCTTTCCTTTCCTTTCCTTTGCTTTCCTTGTTTTTCTTTCCTTTCCTTCTTTCCTTTCCTTCCCTTTCCTTGTTTTTCTTTCCTTTCCTTCTTTCCTTTCCTTTCCTTGTTTTTCTTTCCTTTCCTTTCCTTTCCTTTCCTTGTTTTTCTTTCCTTTCCTTCTTTCCTTTCCTTTCCTTGTTTTTCTTTCCTTTCCTTTCCTTTCCTTTCCTTGTTTTTCTTTCCTTTCCTTTCCTTTGCTTTCCTTGTTTTTTTTCCTTTTCCTTCTTTCCTTTCCTTTCCTTGTTTTTCTTTCCTTTCCTTCTTTCCTTTCCTTCTTTCCTTTCCTTCTTTCCTTCCCTTCCCTTTCCTTGTTTTTCTTTCCTTTCCTTCTTTCCTTTCCTTGTTTTTCTTTCCTTTCCTTTCCTTTCCTTTCCTTGTTTTTCTTTCCTTTCCTTCTTTCCTTTCCTTTCCTTTCCTTGTTTTTCTTTCCTTTCCTTCTTTCCTTTCCTTTCCTTGTTTTTCTTTCCTTTCCTTTCCTTTCCTTTCCTTGTTTTTCTTTCCTTTCCTTCTTTCCTTTCCTTTCCTTCCCTTTCCTTGTTTTTCTTTCCTTTCCTTCTTTCCTTTCCTTTCCTTGTTTTTCTTTCCTTTCCTTTCCTTTGCTTTCCTTGTTTTTCTTTCCTTTCCTTCTTTCCTTTCCTTCCCTTTCCTTGTTTTTCTTTCCTTTCCTTCTTTCCTTTCCTTTCCTTGTTTTTCTTTCCTTTCCTTTCCTTTCCTTTCCTTGTTTTTCTTTCCTTTCCTTCTTTCCTTTCCTTTCCTTGTTTTTCTTTCCTTTCCTTTCCTTTCCTTTCCTTGTTTTTCTTTCCTTTCCTTTCCTTTGCTTTCCTTGTTTTTTTTCCTTTTCCTTCTTTCCTTTCCTTTCCTTGTTTTTCTTTCCTTTCCTTCTTTCCTTTCCTTCTTTCCTTTCCTTCTTTCCTTCCCTTCCCTTTCCTTGTTTTTCTTTCCTTTCCTTCTTTCCTTTCCTTGTTTTTCTTTCCTTTCCTTTCCTTTCCTTTCCTTGTTTTTCTTTCCTTTCCTTCTTTCCTTTCCTTTCCTTGTTTTTCTTTCCTTTCCTTCTTTCCTTTCCTTGTTTTTCTTTCCTTTCCTTTCCTTTCCTTTCCTTGTTTTTCTTTCCTTTCCTTTCCTTTCCTTCCCTTCCCTTTCCTTGTTTTTCTTTCCTTTCCTTCTTTCCTTTCCTTTCCTTGTTTTTCTTTCCTTTCCTTCTTTCCTTTCCTTTCCTTTCCTTTCCTTTCCTTTGCTTTCCTTGTTTTTCTTTCCTTTCCTTCTTTCCTTTCCTTTCCTTGTTTTTCTTTCCTTTCCTTCTTTCCTTTCCTTTCCTTCTTTCCTTCTTTCCTTTCCTTCCCTTTCCTTTCCTTGTTTTTCTTTCCTTTCCTTCTTTCCTTTCATTTCCTTTGCTTTCCTTGTTTTTCTTTCCTTTCCTTTCCTTTCCTTTCCTTTCCTTTCCTTGTTTTTCTTTCCTTTCCTTTCCTTTCCTTTCCTTGTTTTTCTTTCCTTTCCTTTCCTTTCCTTTCCTTGTTTTTCTTTCCTTTCCTTTCCTTTCCTTTCCTTGTTTTTCTTTCCTTTCCTTCTTTCCTTTCCTTTCCTTGTTTTTCTTTCCTTTCCTTCTTTCCTTTCCTTTCCTTTCCTTTCCTTGTTTTTCTTTCCTTTCCTTCTTTCCTTTCCTTTCCTTTCCTTTCCTTGTTTTTCTTTCCTTTCCTTCTTTCCTTTCCTTTCCTTGTTTTTCTTTCCTTTCCTTTCCTTTCCTTTCCTTGTTTTTCTTTCCTTTCCTTCTTTCCTTTCCTTTCCTTTCCTTCTTTCCTTCTTTCCTTTCCTTCCCTTTCCTTTCCTTGTTTTTCTTTCCTTTCCTTCTTTCCTTTCCTTTCCTTGTTTTTCTTTCCTTTCCTTTCCTTTCCTTTCCTTGTTTTTCTTTCCTTTCCTTCTTTCCTTTCCTTTCCTTTCCTTCTTTCCTTCTTTCCTTTCCTTCCCTTTCCTTTCCTTGTTTTTCTTTCCTTTCCTTCTTTCCTTCCCTTCCCTTTCCTTGTTTTTCTTTCCTTTCCTTCTTTCCTTTCCTTCTTTCCTTTCCTTTCCTTTCCTTGTTTTTCTTTCCTTTCCTTCTTTCCTTTCCTTTCCTTGTTTTTCTTTCCTTTCCTTCTTTCCTTTCCTTTCCTTTGCTTTCCTTGTTTTTCTTTCCTTTCCTTCTTTCCTTTCCTTTCCTTGTTTTTCTTTCCTTTCCTTTCCTTTCCTTTCCTTGTTTTTCTTTCCTTTCCTTCTTTCCTTTCCTTTCCTTTCCTTCTTTCCTTCTTTCCTTTCCTTCCCTTTCCTTTCCTTGTTTTTCTTTCCTTTCCTTCTTTCCTTCCCTTCCCTTTCCTTGTTTTTCTTTCCTTTCCTTCTTTCCTTTCCTTCTTTCCTTTCCTTTCCTTTCCTTGTTTTTCTTTCCTTTCCTTCTTTCCTTTCCTTTCCTTTCCTTTCCTTGTTTTTCTTTCCTTTCCTTCTTTCCTTTCCTTTCCTTGTTTTTCTTTCCTTTCCTTTCCTTTCCTTTCCTTGTTTTTCTTTCCTTTCCTTCTTTCCTTTCCTTTCCTTTCCTTCTTTCCTTCTTTCCTTTCCTTCCCTTTCCTTTCCTTGTTTTTCTTTCCTTTCCTTCTTTCCTTCCCTTCCCTTTCCTTGTTTTTCTTTCCTTTCCTTCTTTCCTTTCCTTCTTTCCTTTCCTTTCCTTTCCTTGTTTTTCTTTCCTTTCCTTCTTTCCTTTCCTTTCCTTGTTTTTCTTTCCTTTCCTTCTTTCCTTTCCTTTCCTTTGCTTTCCTTGTTTTTCTTTCCTTTCCTTCTTTCCTTTCCTTTCCTTCTTTCCTTCTTTCCTTTCCTTCCCTTTCCTTTCCTTGTTTTTCTTTCCTTTCCTTCTTTCCTTTCATTTCCTTTGCTTTCCTTGTTTTTCTTTCCTTCCCTTCCCTTTCCTTGTTTTTCTTTCCTTTCCTTTCCTTTCCTTTCCTTGTTTTTCTTTCCTTTCCTTTCCTTTCCTTTCCTTGTTTTTCTTTCCTTTCCTTCTTTCCTTTCCTTCTTTCCTTTCCTTCTTTCCTTCCCTTCCCTTTCCTTGTTTTTCTTTCCTTTCCTTCTTTCCTTTCCTTTCCTTGTTTTTCTTTCCTTTCCTTCTTTCCTTTCCTTTCCTTGTTTTTCTTTCCTTTCCTTCTTTCCTTTCCTTCTTTCCTTTCCTTTCCTTGTTTTTCTTTCCTTTCCTTCTTTCCTTTCCTTTCCTTGTTTTTCTTTCCTTTCCTTCTTTCCTTTCCTTTCCTTTCCTTTCCTTTCCTTGTTTTTCTTTCCTTTCCTTCTTTCCTTTCCTTTCCTTGTTTTTCTTTCCTTTCCTTCTTTCCTTTCCTTTCCTTTGCTTTCCTTGTTTTTCTTTCCTTTCCTTTCCTTTCCTTCTTTCCTTTCCTTCTTTCCTTCCCTTCCCTTTCCTTGTTTTTCTTTCCTTTCCTTTCCTTTCCTTTCCTTGTTTTTCTTTCCTTTCCTTTCCTTTCCTTTCCTTGTTTTTCTTTCCTTTCCTTCTTTCCTTTCCTTTCCTTGTTTTTCTTTCCTTTCCTTTCCTTTCCTTTCCTTGTTTTTCTTTCCTTTCCTTTCCTTTGCTTTCCTTGTTTTTTTTCCTTTTCCTTCTTTCCTTTCCTTTCCTTGTTTTTCTTTCCTTTCCTTTCCTTTCCTTCTTTCCTTTCCTTCTTTCCTTCCCTTCCCTTTCCTTGTTTTTCTTTCCTTTCCTTTCCTTTCCTTTCCTTGTTTTTCTTTCCTTTCCTTTCCTTTCCTTTCCTTGTTTTTCTTTCCTTTCCTTCTTTCCTTTCCTTTCCTTGTTTTTCTTTCCTTTCCTTTCCTTTCCTTTCCTTGTTTTTCTTTCCTTTCCTTTCCTTTGCTTTCCTTGTTTTTTTTCCTTTTCCTTCTTTCCTTTCCTTTCCTTGTTTTTCTTTCCTTTCCTTCTTTCCTTTCCTTGTTTTTCTTTCCTTTCCTTTCCTTTCCTTTCCTTGTTTTTCTTTCCTTTCCTTCTTTCCTTTCCTTTCCTTGTTTTTCTTTCCTTTCCTTGTTTTTCTTTCCTTTCCTTCTTTCCTTCCCTTCCCTTTCCTTGTTTTTCTTTCCTTTCCTTCTTTCCTTTCCTTTCCTTGTTTTTCTTTCCTTTCCTTCTTTCCTTTCCTTTCCTTTCCTTTCCTTTCCTTTGCTTTCCTTGTTTTTCTTTCCTTTCCTTCTTTCCTTTCCTTTCCTTCCCTTTCCTTGTTTTTCTTTCCTTTCCTTTCCTTTCCTTCTTTCCTTTCCTTCTTTCCTTCCCTTCCCTTTCCTTGTTTTTCTTTCCTTTCCTTCTTTCCTTTCCTTTCCTTTCCTTTCCTTTCCTTTGCTTTCCTTGTTTTTCTTTCCTTTCCTTCTTTCCTTTCCTTGTTTTTCTTTCCTTTCCTTTCCTTTCCTTTCCTTGTTTTTCTTTCCTTTCCTTCTTTCCTTTCCTTTCCTTTCCTTGTTTTTCTTTCCTTTCCTTCTTTCCTTTCCTTGTTTTTCTTTCCTTTCCTTTCCTTTCCTTTCCTTGTTTTTCTTTCCTTTCCTTCTTTCCTTTCCTTTCCTTGTTTTTCTTTCCTTTCCTTCTTTCCTTTCCTTCTTTCCTTTCCTTCTTTCCTTCCCTTCCCTTTCCTTGTTTTTCTTTCCTTTCCTTCTTTCCTTTCCTTGTTTTTCTTTCCTTTCCTTTCCTTTCCTTTCCTTGTTTTTCTTTCCTTTCCTTCTTTCCTTTCCTTTCCTTGTTTTTCTTTCCTTTCCTTCTTTCCTTTCCTTTCCTTTCCTTTCCTTTCCTTTGCTTTCCTTGTTTTTCTTTCCTTTCCTTCTTTCCTTTCCTTTCCTTCCCTTTCCTTGTTTTTCTTTCCTTTCCTTTCCTTTCCTTCTTTCCTTTCCTTCTTTCCTTCCCTTCCCTTTCCTTGTTTTTCTTTCCTTTCCTTCTTTCCTTTCCTTTCCTTGTTTTTCTTTCCTTTCCTTCTTTCCTTTCCTTTCCTTTGCTTTCCTTGTTTTTCTTTCCTTTCCTTCTTTCCTTTCCTTTCCTTCTTTCCTTCTTTCCTTTCCTTCCCTTTCCTTTCCTTGTTTTTCTTTCCTTTCCTTCTTTCCTTTCATTTCCTTTGCTTTCCTTGTTTTTCTTTCCTTTCCTTTCCTTTCCTTCTTTCCTTTCCTTCTTTCCTTCCCTTCCCTTTCCTTGTTTTTCTTTCCTTTCCTTTCCTTTCCTTTCCTTGTTTTTCTTTCCTTTCCTTCTTTCCTTTCCTTTCCTTGTTTTTCTTTCCTTTCCTTCTTTCCTTTCCTTCTTTCCTTTCCTTCTTTCCTTCCCTTCCCTTTCCTTGTTTTTCTTTCCTTTCCTTCTTTCCTTTGCTTTCCTTGTTTTTCTTTCCTTTCCTTCTTTCCTTTCCTTTCCTTTGCTTTCCTTGTTTTTCTTTCCTTTCCTTCTTTCCTTTCCTTTCCTTTGCTTTCCTTGTTTTTCTTTCCTTTCCTTCTTTCCTTTCCTTTCCTTGTTTTTCTTTCCTTTCCTTCTTTCCTTTCCTTCTTTCCTTTCCTTCTTTCCTTCCCTTCCCTTTCCTTGTTTTTCTTTCCTTTCCTTCTTTCCTTTCCTTTCCTTTCCTTGTTTTTCTTTCCTTTCCTTCTTTCCTTTCCTTTCCTTGTTTTTCTTTCCTTTCCTTCTTTCCTTTCCTTTCCTTTGCTTTCCTTGTTTTTCTTTCCTTTCCTTCTTTCCTTTCCTTTCCTTTGCTTTCCTTGTTTTTCTTTCCTTTCCTTTCCTTTCCTTTCCTTGTTTTTCTTTCCTTTCCTTCTTTCCTTTCCTTTCCTTGTTTTTCTTTCCTTTCCTTCTTTCCTTTCCTTTCCTTTCCTTGTTTTTCTTTCCTTTCCTTCTTTCCTTTCCTTTCCTTGTTTTTCTTTCCTTTCCTTCTTTCCTTTCCTTTCCTTTCCTTTCCTTGTTTTTCTTTCCTTTCCTTCTTTCCTTTCCTTTCCTTCCCTTTCCTTGTTTTTCTTTCCTTTCCTTCTTTCCTTTCCTTTCCTTGTTTTTCTTTCCTTTCCTTTCCTTTCCTTTCCTTGTTTTTCTTTCCTTTCCTTCTTTCCTTTCCTTTCCTTTCCTTGTTTTTCTTTCCTTTCCTTCTTTCCTTTCCTTTCCTTGTTTTTCTTTCCTTTCCTTCTTTCCTTTCCTTTCCTTCCCTTTCCTTGTTTTTCTTTCCTTTCCTTCTTTCCTTTCCTTTCCTTCCCTTTCCTTGTTTTTCTTTCCTTTCCTTTCCTTTGCTTTCCTTGTTTTTCTTTCCTTTCCTTCTTTCCTTTCCTTTCCTTGTTTTTCTTTCCTTTCCTTCTTTCCTTTCCTTTCCTTTCCTTGTTTTTCTTTCCTTTCCTTCTTTCCTTTCCTTTCCTTGTTTTTCTTTCCTTTCCTTTCCTTTCCTTTCCTTGTTTTTCTTTCCTTTCCTTCTTTCCTTTCCTTTCCTTGTTTTTCTTTCCTTTCCTTCTTTCCTTTCCTTTCCTTGTTTTTCTTTCCTTTCCTTCTTTCCTTTCCTTTCCTTGTTTTTCTTTCCTTTCCTTCTTTCCTTTCCTTTCCTTGTTTTTCTTTCCTTTCCTTTCCTTTCCTTTCCTTTCCTTTGCTTTCCTTGTTTTTCTTTCCTTTCCTTCTTTCCTTTCCTTTCCTTTGCTTTCCTTGTTTTTCTTTCCTTTCCTTCTTTCCTTTCCTTTCCTTTCCTTTCCTTGTTTTTCTTTCCTTTCCTTCTTTCCTTTCCTTTCCTTGTTTTTCTTTCCTTTCCTTCTTTCCTTTCCTTTCCTTCCCTTTCCTTGTTTTTCTTTCCTTTCCTTTCCTTTCCTTTCCTTGTTTTTCTTTCCTTTCCTTCTTTCCTTTCCTTTCCTTGTTTTTCTTTCCTTTCCTTCTTTCCTTTCCTTTCCTTCCCTTTCCTTGTTTTTCTTTCCTTTCCTTTCCTTTCCTTTCCTTGTTTTTCTTTCCTTTCCTTCTTTCCTTTCCTTTCCTTGTTTTTCTTTCCTTTCCTTCTTTCCTTTCCTTTCCTTTCCTTGTTTTTCTTTCCTTTCCTTCTTTCCTTTCCTTTCCTTGTTTTTCTTTCCTTTCCTTCTTTCCTTTCCTTTCCTTGTTTTTCTTTCCTTTCCTTCTTTCCTTTCCTTTCCTTTGCTTTCCTTGTTTTTCTTTCCTTTCCTTCTTTCCTTTCCTTTCCTTCCCTTTCCTTGTTTTTCTTTCCTTTCCTTCTTTCCTTTCCTTGTTTTTCTTTCCTTTCCTTTCCTTTCCTTTCCTTGTTTTTCTTTCCTTTCCTTCTTTCCTTTCCTTTCCTTTCCTTCTTTCCTTCTTTCCTTTCCTTCCCTTTCCTTTCCTTGTTTTTCTTTCCTTTCCTTTCCTTTCCTTTCCTTGTTTTTCTTTCCTTTCCTTCTTTCCTTTCCTTTCCTTTCCTTCTTTCCTTCTTTCCTTTCCTTCCCTTTCCTTTCCTTGTTTTTCTTTCCTTTCCTTCTTTCCTTTCATTTCCTTTGCTTTCCTTGTTTTTCTTTCCTTTCCTTTCCTTTCCTTCTTTCCTTTCCTTCTTTCCTTCCCTTCCCTTTCCTTGTTTTTCTTTCCTTTCCTTTCCTTTCCTTTCCTTGTTTTTTTTCCTTTTCCTTCTTTCCTTTCCTTTCCTTGTTTTTCTTTTCTTTCCTTCTTTCCTTTCCTTTCCTTTCCTTCTTTCCTTTCCTTCTTTCCTTCCCTTCCCTTTCCTTGTTTTTCTTTCCTTTCCTTCTTTCCTTGCCTTGTTTTTCTTTCCTTTCCTTCTTTCCTTTCCTTTCCTTGTTTTTCTTTCCTTTCCTTTCCTTTGCTTTCCTTCCCTTCCCTTTCCTTGTTTTTCTTTCCTTTCCTTCTTTCCTTTCCTTTCCTTTCCTTGTTTTTCTTTCCTTTCCTTCTTTCCTTTCCTTTCCTTGTTTTTCTTTCCTTTCCTTCTTTCCTTTCCTTTCCTTTGCTTTCCTTGTTTTTCTTTCCTTTCCTTCTTTCCTTTCCTTTCCTTTGCTTTCCTTGTTTTTCTTTCCTTTCCTTTCCTTTCCTTTCCTTGTTTTTCTTTCCTTTCCTTCTTTCCTTTCCTTTCCTTGTTTTTCTTTCCTTTCCTTCTTTCCTTTCCTTTCCTTTCCTTGTTTTTCTTTCCTTTCCTTCTTTCCTTTCCTTTCCTTGTTTTTCTTTCCTTTCCTTCTTTCCTTTCCTTTCCTTTCCTTTCCTTGTTTTTCTTTCCTTTCCTTCTTTCCTTTCCTTTCCTTCCCTTTCCTTGTTTTTCTTTCCTTTCCTTCTTTCCTTTCCTTTCCTTGTTTTTCTTTCCTTTCCTTTCCTTTCCTTTCCTTGTTTTTCTTTCCTTTCCTTCTTTCCTTTCCTTTCCTTTCCTTGTTTTTCTTTCCTTTCCTTCTTTCCTTTCCTTTCCTTGTTTTTCTTTCCTTTCCTTCTTTCCTTTCCTTTCCTTCCCTTTCCTTGTTTTTCTTTCCTTTCCTTCTTTCCTTTCCTTTCCTTCCCTTTCCTTGTTTTTCTTTCCTTTCCTTTCCTTTGCTTTCCTTGTTTTTCTTTCCTTTCCTTCTTTCCTTTCCTTTCCTTGTTTTTCTTTCCTTTCCTTCTTTCCTTTCCTTTCCTTTCCTTGTTTTTCTTTCCTTTCCTTCTTTCCTTTCCTTTCCTTGTTTTTCTTTCCTTTCCTTTCCTTTCCTTTCCTTGTTTTTCTTTCCTTTCCTTCTTTCCTTTCCTTTCCTTGTTTTTCTTTCCTTTCCTTCTTTCCTTTCCTTTCCTTGTTTTTCTTTCCTTTCCTTCTTTCCTTTCCTTTCCTTGTTTTTCTTTCCTTTCCTTCTTTCCTTTCCTTTCCTTGTTTTTCTTTCCTTTCCTTTCCTTTCCTTTCCTTTCCTTTGCTTTCCTTGTTTTTCTTTCCTTTCCTTCTTTCCTTTCCTTTCCTTTGCTTTCCTTGTTTTTCTTTCCTTTCCTTCTTTCCTTTCCTTTCCTTTCCTTTCCTTGTTTTTCTTTCCTTTCCTTCTTTCCTTTCCTTTCCTTGTTTTTCTTTCCTTTCCTTCTTTCCTTTCCTTTCCTTCCCTTTCCTTGTTTTTCTTTCCTTTCCTTTCCTTTCCTTTCCTTGTTTTTCTTTCCTTTCCTTCTTTCCTTTCCTTTCCTTGTTTTTCTTTCCTTTCCTTCTTTCCTTTCCTTTCCTTCCCTTTCCTTGTTTTTCTTTCCTTTCCTTTCCTTTCCTTTCCTTGTTTTTCTTTCCTTTCCTTCTTTCCTTTCCTTTCCTTGTTTTTCTTTCCTTTCCTTCTTTCCTTTCCTTTCCTTTCCTTGTTTTTCTTTCCTTTCCTTCTTTCCTTTCCTTTCCTTGTTTTTCTTTCCTTTCCTTCTTTCCTTTCCTTTCCTTGTTTTTCTTTCCTTTCCTTCTTTCCTTTCCTTTCCTTTGCTTTCCTTGTTTTTCTTTCCTTTCCTTCTTTCCTTTCCTTTCCTTCCCTTTCCTTGTTTTTCTTTCCTTTCCTTCTTTCCTTTCCTTGTTTTTCTTTCCTTTCCTTTCCTTTCCTTTCCTTGTTTTTCTTTCCTTTCCTTCTTTCCTTTCCTTTCCTTTCCTTCTTTCCTTCTTTCCTTTCCTTCCCTTTCCTTTCCTTGTTTTTCTTTCCTTTCCTTTCCTTTCCTTTCCTTGTTTTTCTTTCCTTTCCTTTCCTTTCCTTTCCTTGTTTTTCTTTCCTTTCCTTCTTTCCTTTCCTTTCCTTTCCTTCTTTCCTTCTTTCCTTTCCTTCCCTTTCCTTTCCTTGTTTTTCTTTCCTTTCCTTCTTTCCTTTCATTTCCTTTGCTTTCCTTGTTTTTCTTTCCTTTCCTTTCCTTTCCTTCTTTCCTTTCCTTCTTTCCTTCCCTTCCCTTTCCTTGTTTTTCTTTCCTTTCCTTTCCTTTCCTTTCCTTGTTTTTTTTCCTTTTCCTTCTTTCCTTTCCTTTCCTTGTTTTTCTTTTCTTTCCTTCTTTCCTTTCCTTTCCTTTCCTTCTTTCCTTTCCTTCTTTCCTTCCCTTCCCTTTCCTTGTTTTTCTTTCCTTTCCTTCTTTCCTTGCCTTGTTTTTCTTTCCTTTCCTTCTTTCCTTTCCTTTCCTTGTTTTTCTTTCCTTTCCTTTCCTTTGCTTTCCTTGTTTTTCTTTCCTTTCCTTCTTTCCTTTCCTTTCCTTTCCTTCTTTCCTTCTTTCCTTTCCTTCCCTTTCCTTTCCTTGTTTTTCTTTCCTTTCCTTCTTTCCTTTCCTTTCCTTCTTTCCTTCTTTCCTTTCCTTCCCTTTCCTTTCCTTGTTTTTCTTTCCTTTCCTTTCCTTTCCTTTCCTTGTTTTTCTTTCCTTTCCTTTCCTTTCCTTTCCTTGTTTTTCTTTCCTTTCCTTCTTTCCTTTCCTTTCCTTTCCTTCTTTCCTTCTTTCCTTTCCTTCCCTTTCCTTTCCTTGTTTTTCTTTCCTTTCCTTCCCTTTCCTTTCCTTGTTTTTCTTTCCTTTCCTTCCCTTTCCTTTCCTTGTTTTTCTTTCCTTTCCTTTCCTTTCCTTTCCTTGTTTTTCTTTCCTTTCCTTCTTTCCTTTCATTTCCTTTGCTTTCCTTGTTTTTCTTTCCTTTCCTTTCCTTTCCTTCTTTCCTTTCCTTCTTTCCTTCCCTTCCCTTTCCTTGTTTTTCTTTCCTTTCCTTTCCTTTCCTTTCCTTGTTTTTTTTCCTTTTCCTTCTTTCCTTTCCTTTCCTTGTTTTTCTTTCCTTTCCTTCTTTCCTTTCCTTTCCTTGTTTTTCTTTCCTTTCCTTCTTTCCTTTCCTTTCCTTTCCTTCTTTCCTTTCCTTCTTTCCTTCCCTTCCCTTTCCTTGTTTTTCTTTCCTTTCCTTCTTTCCTTTCCTTGTTTTTCTTTCCTTTCCTTCTTTCCTTTCCTTTCCTTGTTTTTCTTTCCTTTCCTTTCCTTTGCTTTCCTTGTTTTTCTTTCCTTTCCTTCTTTCCTTTCCTTTCCTTTGCTTTCCTTGTTTTTCTTTCCTTTCCTTCTTTCCTTTCCTTTCCTTTGCTTTCCTTGTTTTTCTTTCCTTTCCTTCTTTCCTTTCCTTTCCTTTGCTTTCCTTGTTTTTCTTTCCTTTCCTTCTTTCCTTTCCTTTCCTTTCCTTTCCTTGTTTTTCTTTCCTTTCCTTCTTTCCTTTCCTTTCCTTTGCTTTCCTTGTTTTTCTTTCCTTTCCTTCTTTCCTTTCCTTTCCTTCTTTCCTTTCCTTTCCTTGTTTTTCTTTCCTTTCCTTCTTTCCTTTCCTTTCCTTTCCTTCTTTCCTTTCCTTCTTTCCTTCCCTTCCCTTTCCTTGTTTTTCTTTCCTTTCCTTCTTTCCTTTCCTTGTTTTTCTTTCCTTTCCTTCTTTCCTTTCCTTTCCTTGTTTTTCTTTCCTTTCCTTTCCTTTGCTTTCCTTGTTTTTCTTTCCTTTCCTTCTTTCCTTTCCTTTCCTTTGCTTTCCTTGTTTTTCTTTCCTTTCCTTCTTTCCTTTCCTTTCCTTTGCTTTCCTTGTTTTTCTTTCCTTTCCTTCTTTCCTTTCCTTTCCTTTGCTTTCCTTGTTTTTCTTTCCTTTCCTTCTTTCCTTTCCTTTCCTTTCCTTTCCTTGTTTTTCTTTCCTTTCCTTCTTTCCTTTCATTTCCTTTGCTTTCCTTGTTTTTCTTTCCTTTCCTTTCCTTTCCTTCTTTCCTTTCCTTTTCTTCTTCCCTTCCCTTCCCCAGAATCTCCCTTTTCTTTTCTTCTTTCCTTTCCTTTTCTTCTTCCCTTCCCCAGAATCTCCCTTTCCTTTTCTTCCCTTCCCCTTCTCCTTCTCATCCCATCCCTTTCTCATCCCTTCATCCCTTCCCTTCCCATGCTCTCCTCTTTCCTTCCTTTTCCTCCCCTCCCCTCTCCTTCTGATCTCCCCTGCTCTCTTTTCCTTTCTCTCTCCCTCTCTCTCCCTCCTTCCCTTCTCTCCTTCCTTCCTTTCCCAAAGAGGGAAGAATGGAGACACGTGGCAACCCCATTCCCAAGATCATTCAATATTCCAGATACATCAATACTTCCCTCCCAAGGCACTAAAACGAAGCTCTTCTAATATAATCCCAAGTATCATTTCCATCGTTCCGATTTGCCGCTCCCCCACCCCTGCACCCCCAGTTCTGGTGGCCTGTTGAGAGGAAGAAAAGCTGGGGTAAAAATATCATGGATGGAGGAGGCAGGGAAGGGATGCGTGAGGAGCCCATATGAGCATCTGCATCCCAGATAGGCCACCGAGGGAAAGTATGAGACCTTAGTTCCAAGGGAAAATACATCTATCCCCACTCAAGTGATTAATCTGATCAGGAGGTTTCCACTCCCTGAATATTAATTTAATCCCTGGGAATGTTTTCGCTCTGCCTCCATCCCACACCTGTCTCTAAGTGAGGGATGGTACAGGAAGGAGTTGCCTATCTGAGGATCAAAATTCCAGAAAACCAAGGCGAACCATGACACATCTTCAAAGTTGCCATTGAAGACAAGAAGTGAGGGGTACCTGCCCTTTCTACAACTAGAAAATAAGGCAAGAGAACCTCATCAACTTTAGATCAGGGCTCTCCAAACTTGGCAACTTTAAGACTTGTGGATTTCAACTCCCAGGATTCCCTGGCTGTTATGGCCCACCAGTGGCCAGAGGAGCTGGCAACAGAGTCGGCCAGTGAGGAGATTGGGGAGGAAGATGGGCCAGCCCTGGAGGCTGGGGAAGGCTTAGACAAGGGTTCTGCATCGGAGGCAGAGAGGGGGCCAAGGCCGCCTGAGTCGGAAATCAATGGGGCAGAAGAACAGCTGGAGCCTGTTCCCAGTGGGTAGAGCTGCCAGAAGGAAAGAACAACTCAGAAATCAGGGTATGCTGGGGGGGGGGGGGTAAAGCCACAAGTGGAATTTAAAAGACGAGTGAAAGGGGAGTGGGCTTTTGCAGGAAACAATTTTGAGACGCTGAGCTTGTCGATCAAAAAGGTCGGCAGTTCGGCAGTTCGAATCCCTAGCATTGCATAACGGAGTGAGCTCCCGTGACTTGTCCCAGCTTCTGCCAACCTAGCAGTCTGAAAGCAGGTAAAAAATGCAAGTAGAAAAATAGGAGCCACTTTTGGTGGGAAGGGAACAGCCTTCCGTGCGTCTTCGGCTTTGAGTTGTGCCGGCCACATGACCACGGAGACGTCTTCGGACAGCGCTGGCTCTTGGGCTTTGAAACGGAGATGAGCACCGCCCCCTAGAGTTTGGGAACAACTAGCACATAGGTGCAAGGGGAACCTTTACCTTTAAATTACAAAATGCTGTGAAACAAACTGTATAAAAATCCATGCGCTCCTCAAACCCCATGGTCAGCTGCCGAGACTCACAGGTGCTCGGTGGTCCTGTTTAACCATTAAACCATCTTTCAAATCAGCCTCCATGTTTCCTGTGTCTTTCTCCCCACTTGGCACTGAACCCAGAAGGACGTTTCTTCCCACACAATGAAGGGTGTGAGGTTGGATCTCCTCCTGTGTCCTCGAAGCAGGTTGTGGGCAAAGGACAACCCTTTGCCAAACCTCACAATGACTTTGGTTTCTCTAGGATCAAAGGGGAGACGTCAATTACCTCCTTCCTTCTATAAGGGCCACTTCGTACCCAAGGAGGGTGGAGAATTCTCAGCCCAAAACCACGGATCGGCTGTCAGCTATCAGCCCTCGCACCGAAAGTGCATTTTCCCAAGCTTTTAGGGACACAAACACACACACACACATTAAAATAGAAGTTTTATATGAGAGCTGGTGAGGGCATAGGCGGGTGAAGATCTCCCCGGGGAAGCCCCTGTGTTGAATTTTGCTCTACTGGGGACCCAAAGTAAGCCCACCTCCCCTTCCTGCTTAGCGTTATTAATAACAGGCAGTGACATTCAAAGGCAACCTCTTCATTCTGCTCCATCTGTGGACTCTAAAAATACACAGCAGGAACTGAGGCAGGGCGAGTTGTCCTAGATCTTAATGTCACGCGCCCACACAACTCCAGATCCCCAGTAGAAGTTTAGAGGAATATTGTTCAACTTAGAACTGAGGAGGAATTTCCTGACAGTGAGAACAATGAATCAGTGGAAGAGAAGTTGCCTCGAGAAGTTGTGGATGCCCCAACACTGGAAGTCTTTAAGAAGATGTTGGATAGCTATTTGTCTGAAACGGTATAGGGCTTCCTGCCTAGGCAGGGAGTTGGACTAGAAGGCCTCCAAGGTCCCTTCCGACTCTGCTATTGTATTGTATTGTATTGTATTGCATTGCATTGCATTGCATTGTATTGTATTGTATATCCTTCTTAAATGCCCCAACACTGCAAGTCTTTAAGAAGATGTTGGATAGCCAATTGTCTGAAACAGTATAGGGCAGTGATGGTGAACCTATGGCACGGGTGCCACAGGTGGCACGCGGAACCATTTCTTAGGGCACGCGAGGCATTGCCCTGTCAGCTCCAGCACGCATGTGTGCACTGGCCAGCTGATTTAGGCCTTCTTTTGAGGCCATTTTTCACCCTCTGGAGGCTTCAGGGAAGCTCCTGAAGCCTCTGGAGGTAGGGGGGAGGCTGTTTTCATCCTCCCCAGGCCCCTAGAAAGCCTCTGGACCCTGGGGAGGGAGAAAAAAGTGTGCCAAAAACAGGGGGTCACGCACATAGCATTATGGGTGTGGCACGCCCAGGCACGCCCCCCCTGGCTTCCCCCCACTTTTGGCACGCAAGTCAAAAAGGTTAGCCATCACTGATATAGGGCTTCCTGCCTAGGCAGGGGGTTGGACTAGAAGACCTCCAAGGTCCCTTCCAGCTCTGCTATTGTATTGTATTGTATTGTATTGTATTGTATTGTATTGTATTGCATTGCATTGCATTGCATTGCATTGCATTGCATTGCATTGCATTGCATTGCATTGCATTGCATTGCATTGCATTGCATTGCATTGCATTGCATTGCATTGTATCGTTGGGTTTCTTCTGGTATCTTACTCATAGAAGGCTCCCAGCTGCTTGCGTCGGTTAGCCCAGATTGTTCCAGACTTAATGACAGTTTGTTTAGTGACCGTCCAAAGTTACAACGGCACCAAATTAGAAGAAGAACAAGGGAAGGAGACTACGATAGCATGGGCAAAAAAGTTTTTGGTTATACGATGGAATTAGGAAAAATGGCAGCCACCGTGGGATAGAAATTACAAACGAACCATGCCTACTGCATGTATAGGAAACCTGTATGAGATGTTTTATAGATGGCACTCTTCTCTGGCAAGATTACCAAAGACAAATCAGTTCAATGTTGGAAATGCCACCAGACACCTGGGTCGTGTTGTCATATGTGGTGGAGGTGTAGAATGAATGTCCCTTCTTATAATGTTGATGTTTCCAGATGCAAAGTTGACTCCATCTTTACTTTGCTCCTCCTCCTTTCTCCTTTCTCTGAATTAGCAACTCCACCATTGATCCATCTTTGCCACCCATCGATTTTACAAGTATGAAGCGCCATTATAACAGCAACCCAGCTCCCTTTCTAATTACTGGAGGCCGACGAAACTCATGTTGATTACATCAAGTGCCGAAAGAAGTAGTAGCTGCTATGGGGAGGAGAACCTGGGTGGGGCATTTGTGAAGCTGGGAGTTCCAGATTCACTTGGCCAAAATCTGCTCAGGGCTGAGGCCTACCTTGTCATTAAGACGTCGATGCTCGTTCTGTCTCACTGGACTCCAGCAGGGGATGGTTTGTTTGAGTTACGAAATACATTTCGCCATCATCAAGAGGAGGTCAGACCAAACCGTTATGGTGGCCCCAAAGCTAACAGTCAGATGCAAACAAAACATGAAGTCTTGCTTGTTTAAATGTGCTTCCTCTCCCTTCACTTTATGCTGGAGGGCATGTTGGAGATGCTTTCTCAAATTACTTGTCTGCCCCGGGCTCAGGTTTCTTTTATCTGTTTGCTGTCTTGGTTTGTCGGTCTTCTTCTTGTTCCTCAAGGTCATCCCTTCTTTACACCATCATCATTGTCCTCAAGTCTTCTGGTTTCCTCTCTTTCCTGCTTTGAATAACCTTGATGGACCCCCCTGCCCATTCCCAGCAATCAGAGAGCTATCTGTTGGTGCTTTCCACCCAATGAAGAGATGGGACGAGGGATCATAGAGGTGAACCTTTCCATAGCACACTTCCTGCAGCAAAACTAAACTCCTACCTGCACAACCTCACAAAACCCTAGTTGTTCCAGGAGGCCAATTATGTGGCCAGTCAATTGGGATGATTGCTGTTATGTAAATGCCTTAATATGTACAGTACAAGCAGGGAGTCCTTGCTGAACTATCGGTTTGTTCACTGATTGTTCAAAGTTGACGCCCCAAAAATATGTAGAGCCCAATTTTAAAATCCTAATGGTCCCAACCCCCTCATCCTCCAAGTCATGGGATTGTCAACCCTACCTGGACAGCCAACTTGGAGCATCAGTGTTGAAACACTGGCATTGAGGGATAGGAAGTGGAGCTCATAATTTTGGACTTGGACAATTGGGAACTACGTCGCTTGTGATGGGACCTAAGCATATTGCACAAAATTGTCTGCTACAACGTCCTACCTGTCAACAACCACTTCAGCTTCAACCTCAATAACACACAGGCAAACAATCGATACAAACTCAAGGAAAACCGCTCCAAACTCGATTGCAGAAAATACAACTTCAGCCACAGAGGGGTCAACGCTGGAATGTTCTACCTCAGGGGTCTCCAACCTTTGCAACTTTAAGTCTGAAGGACTTCAGTTCCCAGACTTCTCCAGCCAGCTGGCTGGAGAAGTCTGGGAGCTGAAGTCCTTCAGACTTAAAGTTGCAAAGGTTGGAGACCCCTGCTCTACCTGACTCCGTTGTTACATCCTCAAATCCCCATAACTTTACCCTTAAACTGCCTATATTTATATTTATATTTATTATATTTATACCCCGCCCTTCTCCAAGAGGTCCCTACCGTGGACCTCACCCCATTCCTCAGAGGTCCCTAAAGGGGGCGTGCATAAGTGCACCAGCGTGCCTACTGTCCCTCTCTTACTGTCCCCATTTATTTGTACTCATTTCCTGTGTTCATGTCCATGTTGATACGTCTGCCTGTTATCTCGTACATGTTTGACAAACTAATGAATAAATACACAAATAACTAAATAGCTGGGGTTGTGTAGCCAAAACAAAATACTTTCGTTTGGGAACCAAGGACATTCTCACACCTGGACCATGGAAGGAGGAGTGAGGTCACCGGACAACCAGACAGCGCCTTGATTGGACCATGTGATTGATTGATTGGGGTGGTGGGGAAACTTTCTCTTTTAATTAGGTGAAAACCGAGGGGAACTTCAGAGTCGTTTCCCACCAGATCTGTGCCCATATGATATCTCCAATAAAAGTATTGCCAGGTACACAGCCAAAACTCCGACAAGTATTCTTTCAGGGTTTCACCTGCCTTGGAGTTTCGCTTGATATGGGATTATTACTTGGAACCCTGACCGTGATTGCAATTTGAGGGGCCTAGCAACCGGCTCGCATTTACATCCTTGGCCAGCTTCCTGGGGCCACTTGACCGTGGTTTATTAAATTTGAGAAACACTGGGCTAGAAACTGGGGAAGCTGTGAATTCTTGTCCTCCCCTGGGCATAAAAGCCAGCTAGGTGATTTGAAGCCAACACCAGGGGTGAAATGCTACCGGTTTGGATCGATTCGCCCAAACCTGTAGCAAAAAAGGTGCTACCGGTTCGGGCGAACCAGTATTTCTGACGATCTGCTGTGATGCGCGATTTATATTAGCTAGAATCGTCGGATTTCTTGCTTTATAGCTAATTTAAATTGCATGTCACAGCTGATTATTGGAAATCGAAGGTCCTGTGCATGTGTGGAGGTGGTGCCTGTGAGCGAAATGCACACACGTGTGCACACGCTCACATTTGTGAACCGGTAGCGAAGGTAAGTTGATTTCACCTCTGCCCAACACCCTTACTGGGTAGTTGTGATGGGCAAAATATGGGGGAGGACCATGAGATATGTCCACTGCCTTGAGTTGAGCAAAAATACCCCTTTGAGGATGTAAATCCATTAAAAAAAAAACTATTTTTTTTTAAAATTACATTTCAGTTGAATTAAATTTCAAATTCAATTAAAACCCTGAGAGTTGCTGGGAGTCGGGCAGCCAATAAATTTAATGAATTAAAAATCCAATTAGAGGGTGATTAAGTGACCTAGCCCATTCTGGGTGGCGGTGTTTAGTGGATCGCGGCTGATTTGCAAAACCAAAACTGGTTTAAACCTGCTTAAAACTAGCCTGGACTGAACCGTGGATTGAGAAAACACTTCTGCTTCATTCCCAAGGTAATTATCGGGACCTGACCACGAGGTAACAGGCCGTTTGGGTCAGCTTGGCAAAATGGTTTTTTTTTTCCAGGTAACTCCTTCCTATAGATTAAATATAGATTAAATTTATTTAACCTATAATTACTGTAATTTCAGTCCCAGTAGAAATGGCAATTTGGTGGCAACCAAATTCTTTCAAGGACCTGATGGGTCAAATGTCACCACTAATAAGACTTTAGTAGAAACGAATAAACCTTTGGAAAAGAAACATCAAGAGTTGAGTGGTTTGAGTTTTCTGCTTTGTAGTCCCGGATATTTAATTGAAGGGAAGTCTACCGGTTTTATCATGGCATGAAGGAAACTGTTCTGATATATTTATTATTATTTATTATTTATTCAATTTATACCCCGCCCTTCTCCAAACGGACCCAGGGCGGCGCACAGGAAAATTAAAATACATACAAAACATCATATAAAATTTAAAAAACTAATTCAATAGAACCTGTGCTAAAACCAGATTAAAATCCCCAAATTTAAAAACTATCTAAAAGTCAGTATAGGGGGCTACGCTAGGCCGGCTAGATGGAACAAATGTGTCTTAAGACACTTGCGGAAGAGGCGGAGGTCAGAGATGGTGCGAAGTTCAGGGGGTAAGTCGTTCCAAAGGGCTGGTCCTGCCACAGAGAAGGCCCTTCCCCTGGGTGTCGCCAGTCGGCATTGTCCGGCCGACGGCACCCTGAGGAGGCCCTCTCTGTGGGAGCGTATCGGTCTGAGGGATGTATGGGGCGGGAGGCGGTCTCGCATATAACTAGGCCCCGAGCCATGGAGCGCTTTAAAGATGATCGTCAAAACCTTGAAGCGCACCCGAAAGACCACAGGAAGCCAGTGCAGCTCGCGCAGGATAGGTGTTATGTGGGAGTGTCTAGGCGCTCCCGTAATCACCCGCGCGGCTGCATTCTGGACTAACTGCAGCTTTCGGGTGCACCTCAAGGGAAGCCCCATGTAGAGAGCATTACAGTAGTCGAGTTGAGAGGTCACGAGGGCCTGAGTGACTGTGCGAAGGGCAGCCCGGTCCAGTAAGGGCGCATCAGGCGTACCTGATGGAAAGCCCCCCTGGCCACGGCCGCCACATGGTCCTCCATGGACAGCCGGGAATCCAGGAGGACACCCAAATTGCGCGCCCTCTCCACGGGGGCCGGTGTTTCGCCCCCAATGGCCAGAGTTGGAATAATCTGGCTGAACCGGGGTGCCGGAAGCCACAGCCACTCAGTCTTGGACGGGTTGAGCCTGAGTTTGTTACTACCCATCCTTTCTTATTAGGATTTATTAGGATATAGGATTCCCCAGCGGCACGGAGCAGAATGGAAGGGTGCCAAGGTGCCCTGACATCAACAGAGGTGGAGAGCATGGTGGTGAGATGGCAGCAGGGCCCACAATACCTTGACTTTAATCCAGGAAGTAGGATAGGATGGGGGATTCTGGTTGAGTGGAAACTGAACCCAGACTACACAAAGGTCTCAGATGAAGCTTGCTGTGCTGACCCAGCCTCCCTGCCTCTTAACAGGGTTCAGCCGAAGACTGTGGTTGCCTTCCAGACCCCCTACAACTTCTAGGCACCACGAAAGTTCACTCATAACAACATTTGGAGAAAAGATATAAAGTCGACTATCATCAGCATACTGATCGTACCTCATCCCATGGTGTCAGATGATCTCACCCGATGGCTTCATGGGGAAGTAATTGGAGCAAAGTTATATTTTTCACCGTGCTTCAATTATATATTAGCTATTTTGCAAGCCACCCAAGTCATTGTGGAGCCAGGCTGCCTTGACACATCTAAATAACAACAACAATAACAAACTTCTCTGTGTTCTTCTCTTCTAAATGCAGATTAGAAGAGAAGGAACTAGAGAAGGTAGCAAGATACACAGACCTGCAAATAGAAATAGGATGACGGTGAGAAAGGAAAACAAGGGCCGCTCCAGTAGTCATAGGCACCAGGCAAATATTTAGCCTAGAACATCTAATTAATTGAAATATTGGATTGAAATTATGGAAATTGAAGATCAACATATTTCAAGGGTACCAGGTTGGGGTGTTATTTTAATTTGTTTCAGCTGAACGGTAGGTGAGCAAAAAAAACATCCACATTCAGATTTCCCTCCTTCACAGATCTCAGATCTTGGCGGTGTGGGGAGAATAATATCATCGTATGACTTTACAAAATTGCACGCAAGGTTTGTTTTATTTTATTTTTATTTATTTTATTACATTTATATCCCGCCCTTCTCCGCAAAGGACCCAGGGCGGCGCACAGGAGATCTAAAAAACATACAAAAATAGAACATAAATAATTTAAAATATATATTAGATCCCAAACCTGTGCTAAAACCAATTATTAATTAAAACCCAATTTAAAACTTTTCTAAAGTCCCCATGGGAGGTTAGGCTAGGCCGGCTTGATGAAAAAAGTATGTCTTTAGACATTGGCAGAAGAGGCGGAGGTCGGTGATGGTCCGGAGTTCTGGGGGGTAGGTCGTTCCAAAGGGCAGGGCCCGCCACAGAGAAGGCTCTTCCCCTGGGTGTCGCCAGTCGGCATTGTCCGGCCGACGGCACCCTGAGAAGGCCCTCTCTGTGGGAGCGTATCGGTCTAAGGGATTGTCAATTGACCGATTGTCAATGTTTTGACCAAAGAACCCAACCAAAGCAAGCACAATCGAGACGGCCCCCTCTCTTCATGCAAAGCTTTATTGAGTACATCGTTTCAGCACCGGTGAGGGCAAAACCAGATCTGACTACTTCCGGCGCAAGCCCACATATGGTATTTTTCTCTCCATAAGATGCACCTTCCCCCCACCCAAAAAAGTGGGTGCCAGCCCTTTAGTGACTAGCAGCTGGGCCACAGCAGTGGGGTCCTTGTCATCCTTCTGTCTTTGCCATTGCCCGCCTCTTCTGTCTCTTTCCCGCAGTGCAGGAGCCAATAGGCAGAGCTGGCACATGAGGGGACACCTATCTGTGGTCCTCTGAGGCTCCACCTGATAGGGTTTTTTTCTTGTTTTCCTCCTCTAAACCCAGGTGTGTCTTATGGTTTCACATCTTACAGTGTGAAAAATACAATAATTAAAACATAGCATTCTCCCTCCCCCGATTAGAGCACGCCACATGGTCCAATTGAGTCTCTTGGTATTGTTATGAGAAAAAGTCTTTGGCTCTGGCAAACACCTGCAGAAGTGTCCTTGGCTCTCACTGCTCGGCTTCCCGATGTCTGGAGCACACGTTCCATCTCGTCCTTCCCTCCCCCCGCCGCCCTTGGTTTGTTGGCAAGCTGAGAAGCAATCATGGTTGCAACACCAAAACACAGTTTGGACTTGACAAGGTTATTAGAATGATGTGTGTGAAATGCATATTATGGAATGTGTTGTCCACATCTGTAACATTCCCATCGCACTTGCATTCCTAGGAATTGCAGGGGCAGTTCAGGCTAAGAGAGAGGACCTTCCCCAATGCCATGCTGTAATAATAATTAGATAGTTATGTTGTCATCCATTGTGCTGTGGTTATAAATTAGTGCAGGCAAACAAATCGAGTGGGTTTTTTCCCCGTACTTGTTCTCGTTCAATTTCATAAAAACCCTCCTCCTTCTCCTTCTCCTCCTCCTTCTTCGCCATATCTGTCATCGGATGTTGGCGATCCTATTTTTATCAACAGCGGTGCGAAAAAGTGCTGCTGAGTTTTGTCCGAACCATCCCTTAGATTTTGAAGCCCTGATGTTCTTCTTCTGCCTGGACCTCCTTGGCCTTCAATCTGTTTTTGCTGGGAATCACAGGAGTTGTAGTCCTAAGGTGTTTGGGGGTGAAACCTATAAATAAATAAATAATTTAATTTATAACCCGCTCTCTCTCCCCAAAGGGACTCGAGGCGGGGCACAGGGAAATTAAAAATACATATAAAACCACAAACAATACATTATTAAAAAGAATTAAACTAAAACCCTGCGTTAAAATCCTATGTTAAAACTAAGACAAACCCCTAAAAAACCCTACAAACAGTTAAGCTATCCCAGACCGGCCAAGCAGAAGAAGTGTGTTTTTAATTTTTGACGGAAGGAGCGGAGGTCCGTGGTTGTTCTAATTTCGGGGGGAAGGTCGTTCCAGAGGGTCGGGCCCGCCACAGAGAAGGCCCTTCCCCTGGGCGTCACCCGCTGGCACAGCCTAGTGGACGGCACCCGGAGAAGTCCCTCTCTGTGGGAGCGGATCGGCCGCAGGGATGTATGGGGCAGGATGCGATCCCGCAGATAGCTAGGTCCCGTGCCATGGAGCACTTTGAAGATGATGACCAGCAACTTGAAGCGCACCCGAAAGACGACAGGCAGCCAATGCAGCTCGCGCAGGAGCGGTGTTACATGGGAAAACCTAGAGGTTCCCATAATTGCTCGCGCGGCTGCATTCTGGACAAGCTGAAGTCTCCGGGTGCACCTCAAGGGCAGCCCCATGTAGAGAGAGTTACAATAGTCCAGTCGGGATGTCACGAGAGCATGAGTGACTGTGCAAAGGGCACCCCGGTCCAGTAGGGGACGCAACTGGCGGACCAGGCGAACCTGGCAAAACGCCCTCCTGGCTACGGCCGTCACTTGATCTTCTATGGACAGCCGTGCATCAAGGAGGATGCCCAAGTTGCGTGCCCCATCCACAGGGGCCAGTTGTTCACCCCCTATGGCCAGTGATGGAGTCAACTGGTTGTATCGGGATGCCGGGAACCACAGCCACTCAGTCTTGGACGGGTTGAGTCTGAGTCTGTTCCTTCCCATCCAGGCCCGCACGGCTTCCAGGCACTGGCACATCACCGCTACGGCATCGTTGGGGTGGTTTGGGGTAGATATATACAGCTGCGTGTCGTCAGCGTAGAGGTGGTACTCTACCCCAAAACCACGGATGATCTCGCCCAGCGGCTTCATATATGTGTTGAACAGGAGAGGTGAGAGAACGACCCCTGAGGCACCCCACAAGTGAGGGGTCTCGAGGTCGACCTCTGCCCTCCTGCCAACACAAATTGCGATCGACCGGAGAGGTAGGAGGAGAACCACCGCAACACGGTGCCCCTCACCCCCAACCCCCCCAGCCGATGCAATAGGATACCATGGTCGATGGTATCAAAAGCCGCGAGAGGTCTAATAGGACCAGGATGGAGGAACAACCCCCATCTCTGGCCCTCCAGAGATCATCCACCAACGCTGGTGGATGATTTCCTCCAGATGATGGGGGAACTGTTGTGCCACCACACTCTCTACAACCTTCACCAGAAAGTGAAGGTTGGAGACCGGACGGTAATTTACCAACAATGCTGGGTCCAGAGAGGGCTTCTTGAGGAGGGGTCTCACCACCGCCTCTTTCAAGACGGTAGGCAAGAACCCCTCACTCAAAGAAGCGTTGACCACCTCCTGGAGCCAGCCTCGTGTAACCTCCCAGGATGCCAGTACAAGCCAGGAGGGACACGGGTCCAATAAACATGTGGTAGCTCGCAGTCGCCCACGTAACCTGTCCATATCTTCGGAAGCAACAGAGTCAAACTCTTCTCACAAAACTGTCTCAAGATCTGCCTCGGGGCATACCACTGGGCCACTTTCGAAGGGGGCCAACTCGCTCCGAATCTGAGCGATTTTATCCTGCAGATATTCCCCAAATTCCTCTGCTCTACCCTGCAAGGGGGCTTCCCGCGCCCTCTGTTGAAGGAGGGAGCGGGTCACCCTAAACAGGGCGGCAGGGCGGTTATCTGCGGATGCGATGAGAGTGGCACAATGATGACGTTTGACCACTCTCAACGCCACAAGGTAAGTCCGTAAATGGGCTCTCACCTGTGTTCGGTCAGATTCAGACCGTGTGGATCTCCATCTCCTCTCTAGGCGTCTCTTGTGGCGCTTCATCACCCTCAGCTCCTCGGTAAACCAAGGAGCCTGGGCGGCTCATTGCCGCAGGAGAGGCCGCAAGGGCGTGACCCGATCCAAGGCCCCCATGGCCGCAGTATTCCATGCGGCCACCAGGTCCTCGGTCGGGGCGCAGGTCAAGGACACAGGTAATGGCCCAAGCACCGTCTGGAACCTATCCGGGTCCATCAGGCGCTTGGGGCGGAACCATATAGGTGAATCAGGTTCCGCCTCCCCGCGGTGGGGTGTAGCGATTGGAAAGTCGAGCCGGAGAAGTGAGTGGTCTGATTATGACAGGGGTATGATGGCTATACCCAGATCACTCTTCCACTGACCAGAGACAAAATTTAAGTCCAGCGTGTGTCCTCCTTCGTGCGAGGAAGAACTGTTGTGGTCTTCCATATTTCACCCCGAAGGACCAGACCAGGGGCAGATGATGACTTCATGCTCCCAGAATTCCTTGCCAGATGTTTTTGGCCGTGGTCCAGTTAGTCGTGGGAGAATGAAAAGCATCATCTGATTTACCTGGTGGATCTGACAACCATCACACACCCAGTAATAAGCAGAAATCTGGGCAGAGCCAGCGAAGTATCTTGAGGGACTATTCAGAGAGGGACGGGTGAAAACTGGCAACCAAACCCACCAAACAAGTTTTAAGCAGGCGGTTAATTTGCGATCTAATCTTGCCTGGACACGAAGAGTTCTCCTCCATGCTTGAGAGCAGGGCCTCACCCTTGGAGGCAGAGACTTTTCACATGTCCATCTCTCAACGGGGCCCCATTCTGGGATCCCTCAAGTTCAATCCAAGGTTTTTAAGGTCACGTGTCAAGGATCTACCGTGTTTTCCTGAAAATAAGGCAGGGTCTTGTTTTCTTTTGACCTCTGAAATAAGCGCTTGGCCTTAATTTCGGGAAGGTCTTATTATTTTTGAGGTGCAGGAAGTCCCTTAACCTCAACCCACAGATCAGCTGATCTAGAGAGAGATTTGTTCCCCTCTGGAAATCCATTCCTACCCCCCACGCCATTCCAAGGGTCTTCATCCCAAATTGTACAGCTGAAAGTCAGTAGACATTATCACTCATCCAGGTCGTGGTTGTCCCTAAGCTGCTTTTTCTGGAGGCATCTGGATTTTCTTGTTTTTGAAAGACATTTTGCTTCTCATCCAAGAAGCTTCTTCAGCTCTGACTGGATGGTGGGGAATGGAAAGATTTCATTGCAAGGAATATCAATCCTTCCATTCCCCAACATCCATCCAAACATCTTCAGAGGGAAAAACAAGGAAGTCCAGATGCCTCCTGAAAAAAAGCCCCTTTGGGACAACCATGACCTGAATGATGGAGAATCTCTACAGACTTTTAGCTATACAATTTGGGATGGAGACCCTCGGAATGGGGTGGGAGTAGGAATGGATTTCCAGAGGGAAAAATGGCAGACTACAGGACCCATGAGCACCAGGCAGGTGACCCTGAGGACAAAGATAAACCTCCCAGTGGCCTCGACGACCCTCTAAAAGGATGCAAAGGACCAACTTTGTCTGCAGGGAATATCAATCCTTCCATTCCCCACCATATAGTCAGAGCTGAAGAAGGTTCTTGGCTGAGAAGCAAAACATCTTCAGAAGAAGAAGAAACAAGAAAGTCCAATTGCCTCCTGAAAAAGCACCTTTGGGATTTTCTGGGCTGACTTTTTTTTTTCTCCCCTGCGTGAAACCAGTTATTCAAAGAAGTTTTGAGATTGATGAAGTAGTGTCTGAAACACCACTGAGTTCCATGAAAACCTCTGGCTGCCCTCGACATGTCAAGCACCCTTCCTGACGTTAATCAGATGTTGACACGACTTGAGATTGCCTTCCAATTGTCTTACTGAGGGATTTAGCAGGTCTGGGCTAGCTCCAAATCCATGGGAAGGTCGGAAAATCGGAGAAGGCATTTCTGGGCTCCTTCTGCCCAACCTCTGGATGACCACTTTTTTGTGTTGATGTATCTCTCGTATCACGTAGCTCATTCCAGGGTGACAACCGGAGTGATGATTTGTTTAGCGTCCTTTGGATCTTACAATGGCCCAGGGGAACATGACCGGTCCTTGCACTTATGACTTTTGCAACATCCCCACGCCACGTGATCAAAATGTGGGTGTTTGGCACGTACTTACAATGGTTACAAGCAACCCAGGGGTCCCACGATCTGGCCATTTCTGACCTCCCGGGGGGACTTCCAACAAGCAAAATCAATCGGGGAAGCCAGATTCGCTTAACACAGGGGATCCCAAACTTGGCAACTTGAAGACTTGTGGACTTCAACTCCCAGAATTCTCCAGCCAGCAGAGCAGAGCTGGCTGGAGAATTCTGGGAGTTGAAGTCCACAAGTCTTCAAGTTGCCAAGTTTGGGAACTCCTGGCTTAACAGATGCATGATTTGCTTAACGACCGCAGCAACAAAAAATGGGACATAAAATCGTGAATGATTCACTTTAACATTTGCATCTCTTTAGTAATGATGGAAGGACTAGCGATATTTTCACTGTATTTGTTTTAGCGCCGATTCCTTTTTAAAATAAATTTTTATTTTTCAATACTTGTTGATGAAAATGTCAAATCAGTGCACAAACAGTGTGGTGCCATACATTCCAATCCAAATGAAACTAATCAGATTAAAGATAATTCCTGATCATCTCAGATCCCAAAGCTAGGTGGGACATCAAGATGCTGCCCACTGTGGACTACATCTTGTTCCTTTTGGCCGCACCTTGGCTGTTCTGGATGGAAGTCCTTAAATTTCCTAAAGAACCATGGGTGACCATGGGGAGCTCAACCATAAAAACCAGAGCCCCACCTCAAACTCATGGGGGTGTCCCAAAGGTGCTTTTTTTCAAGAGGCGACTGGAGTTCCTTGTTTTTCTATGAAGACGTTTTGCTTCTCATCCAAGAAGAGAATGAGCTGGAGAAGCTTCTTGGATGAGAAGTGAAACATCGTCAAGGAAAAACCAGAAAGTCCACTTGCCTTTTGAAAAAGGCACCTTTGAGACAAGCAGGACCTGGAGGATGGAGAATCTCCGTAGACATTTGCAACACTGAAAAGCAGACAAAGCAGATCACAGATAACAGATTAACAGAGTTGGAAGGGACTTTATAGGTCATCAAGTCCAATTCCCTGCTCAAGGAGGAGTCCTTACACCATTTCTGACAGATGGCTGTCCAGTCTCTTCTTGAATGCTTCCAGGGATGAAGCTCCCACAACTTCTGAAGGCAACTTCTGTTCCATTGATTGATTGTTCTCACTGTCAGAAGTTCTCACTTCTTATTTCCAGGTTGAATCTCTCCTTGGTCAGTTTTCATCCATTGTTCCTTGTCTGGCCTTCAGGTGCTTTGGGAAATAGCTTGACCCCCTTCCTCTCTGGGGCAGCCCCTCAAATATTGGAAGATGTTCTCCTGTCTCCCCTGGTCCTTCTCTTCAGTAGACTAGCCACGCCCAGTTCCTGCAACCGTTCATCGTATGTTTGAGCCTGGAGTCCCCTCATCACCTTGGTTTCTCTTCTCTGCACTTTTTCTAGTGAATTGTCTGTTTGATAAACTTTCTCTGTTCTGCTTTGTGAAAAATGACAAATTGGTCAATGGAGAAGAACGCCTTGAGCTGGTGACAAGTTGAATAATTAGATGCAGCTTTTCAGCGCTTGGAAAGTTGCAGTGAGATGAGTGTAGCATGAGGTCACCACTTTCCAATTTCAACATTTGCACTTAGCTTTGAGATTCCAGGCTCGTGGGTTTGATAACGATTCCCCCCTTATCTACGTTTCGCAGAGAAAATATTGACTGGGCTGGGCGTTGAGAACCACTGCAAAGGGTTTTTTGGCATCTCTGCTTCATCCTTCTTGGAGACAACACTAATAGTAGGGTTTCATCCGGACTCTGGCAGATGCTTAGTTATATCCATTGATGCTTGTATCTCTCTCTCTCTCTCTCTCTCTCTCTCTCTCTCTCTCTCTCTCTCTCTCTCTCTCTCTCTCTCTCTCTCTCTATCTATCTATCTATCTATCTATCTTAATTGATGTGTGTGTGTGTATGCGCATATTCCAGCATAACTTTGGAATGCCTCGAGCAATTTCAACCATATTTGGTACATAGATGACTTATTCTCTGGAAAAAAAATACTGTGGGAGTAAGACACCCCTAATACCCCTCAGGGTGTGTGTTCTGGTAAGATGCAGCCTGTTGTGCCTTAAAATGGCTTCTCCTGTACTGTATGGCTTTCTATCCTGCCACGCCCTTGAACCGGTTCTCCTACGTGGCTGCCATCTTGATTTTCAGTTCTGCACATGCGCAGAACAATTGTAATTGCACAAATGTATTTTTTCCCCTTTTTAAACATTTTGCGCAGGCACAGACCTATTTTTGTGTCAATACGCAGGTGCCCAGAGTGCACATCTGGCTGTGTGCGAGCAAAGCAAGTGCTTGTTTGCAAAAGTTTTGTGCGCACTGAACCGGCAGTAACGCTGGGAGCAACCCACTCCTGATGTCATTGTGCACATTGATGTTATTGTGTGCACATTTTCATTGTTCGTTTTGATTAGGGTTGAGCTGAGCCCTGGTGGGACATCTACGACAAACGGGAATCTCGCTTATTTAATAAAAATGCTGTCTTGATCATACAACTATACCATTATTAATAGCAGCCACATAAGCTAAGGAGGCCCCTTGCTCTCAACCCATAACAAGAGTGGAAACAGCTGGAATTCAAATTCAATGCAGCTTAAGATGCAAGGGGTGGAGGCACGGGATTGTGTCCAATAAGCCAAGATGGAGCCATGCCCACACAATTGAAGCCCTGCCCACTTTTTTTGAGTAGCTACCATCTTCACGTGGTTGACCTCTCTCTTGGTGCTACGGAGAACAGCTTCACTGGATGCCTTCTTTGTGGTTTTCCAACCTCTCCCATCCAAAGCATGTCTATGGTTGGTACCTCCTAATCTCAGGGAGGAGGAAGAGGAAGAAGAGAAGAAGAGGAGGAGGAGGAGGAGGAGGAGGAAGAGGAGGAGGAGGAGGAGGAGGAGGAGGGAGTTTCATGGACAACCTTTCATGGTCCTGCATCGTTCAGGCCAAGCAAGTATCAAGGAAGGAAGAGAACATTCCTCACGATTGCCACATCATTGGGTGTTACGAAAAGACTCACAATGACAAGTCTCTTGTGGAATATTATGCAATGGCTGTCCTAGATCCACGTTGTCCTTTTCTACTAGAATTCCCTCAGATATGTGGAGTTGGCGTTCCTTTTCTTGCAGGGAACATATTAATATACCAACACAGTTCTAGGCTGCATCAACAGAGGGAGAGAATCAAGATCACGTGAAGGGTTGATACCACTTTAAAAGGCCTTGGGAAGGCCACACTTGGAATATTTGCATTCAGTTTTGGTCGCCACGATGTAAAAAAAAAGATGTGGAGACTCTGGAAAGAGAGTAGAGAAGAGCAACCAAGAGGATGAGGGGACTGGAGGCTCAAACATATAAAGAACGGTTGCAGGAACTGGGTAGGTCTAGTTTAATGAAAAGAAGGACTAGGGGAGACAGGATAGCAGTCTTCCAATATCTCAGGGGTTGCCACAAAGAAGAGGGAGCCAAGCTATTCTCCAAAGCACCTGAGGGAAGAACAAGAAGCAATGGGTGGAAACTAATCAAGGAGAGAAGCAACTTAGAACTGAGGAGAAATTTCCTGACAGTTAAAACAGTTAATCAGTGGAACAGAAGTTGCCTCCAGAAGTTGTGAATGCCCCAACACTGGAAGTCTTTAAGAAGATTTTGGATAACCATTGGTCTGAAGTGGTGTAGGGTTTCTTGTCTAAGAAGGGGGTTGGACTAGAAGACCTCCAAGGTCCCTTCCAACTCTTCTCTTCTCTTCTCTTCCTATTCCTATTCTATTCTATTCCTATTCTATTCTATTCTCTAGTTTCTATACTATTCTATTCTATTCTTATCATTCCTCTACTCATCTCCCAGATTCCTTGCTGAGAAATGCCTTCTAACCTACCTAAAATTTCAGGATAGGAGGAATTCCACGCAAAGAACTCCCCACAAAATTGCCCTTGAGTTCAGCTACCAGAAATACAAGCATATGGACCTTTTCCTAGGTAGCTTCCAGAAATCCCATCGCTTGCAAATCTAAAGGGGTGGGCACACTGCCATATCACCAACCAGCATGCTGGTCTTGATCAAGGCTAAATCGACGATTTTGACCCAACGAACTGGGCTCAGATTCTAAAGCCGAATGTTCACCACAAAAAGGCTGAAGGTTCATCCGTCCAAGAACGGTGTTTGGGACCGGCTGTTGGAAACACAGCACCCTAGAATTGTAGAGTTGGGAAGAACTGGCCACAGGAATCCCCTGAATCAATTCTGCCATGTGCAAGGAGAACCAGCCAGCGCTGGTTTTCCACCTTTTCAAAAGCTACCCCATAAATGCCACAGCTGGAGGCATTTCTGCACATCTGCACAAAGCCAGATGGAGAACAGCAACCGAGGATCCTGACACGACTTTGTTAGGTTTCCAGAAGCTGCAGATGTCACCCATGACTAAAGCAGAATGTAAGTGGGCAATTATGATGGATGGAAGGAGGAGACCAAAGACACCTTTTGTGGGCAAAAGATACCTCTGAATCAGAGACAATCACCTCCTTAGGACTGAGACGTGGCTGATCTGATTTTCTGCTAGAAAACCAAACATATATTCAAATAGGAAAATATTATCTGGTCCGATGAGCAACAGCAGACTCATGCAGAATTATTTCCACGTACAGCTCGTTTTGCACAGATAGAACAAAACGATGCAACGACAGATGGACACAAAGCTACACCCACCCGTTTGTGCAGAGTAGGATACAAACAGACCTGCAGAGGGTACTCGGATTCCTACGGCTGCAAAACACGCACACATGCACAAAGGACTCTCGCACACAAGTATGAATTGTGTGCCCTGGGAAACCCAGGCCATATTGGTGCATTGCAGAGCAGCCACACTGGGGCGGATGTGTGCGCCATTTGCAAGGCCCACAAGTCTCACCCCTTCCACGTGGCAGGCAAAGCTCTGCACATTTTCAGGCTTCTGCAAAATGCCCCCGAGTTTTACGAAATAAAATTAAGCAGGAGCCAAGCGTTAGACACAACGACCATAAGCAAGCAGGCGTAAAATAGGCAGCCACCCGGAACGTGGCAAGAATAGCTTTGTTTGGGCATGCATAGGGCACAGTGTGCGATGCACCGCAACATCTTTGGGGGGGGGGTGGGCTCCCTTACCCAAATGCAAACATTAAGCATTCAGACAACATACCGTCACGCAGAAATTCACAAACGGCGCATTCCGTCAACGTATGTCCAGGTGTGCATTCTGCATCTGCAGAAACACACACAACCCTGCACATGCAACCGTGCACGAACACATAGGAAATTGGCAGGCACACACAGACACACACTCTGATACATCTCGGTAATTTTGCAGGTAGCACAGAGCAACATCATAGCAGCCTGGGGAAAACTGTCCCATTTCTGCACATTGCACAGGGATTTTCCCCTTCCCCCGCCAAACTGCTGTACTTTTAACACACACACACACACACACACACACACACATGCCCCGCAGCAAATCTGCTCTTTGGGGGAAACCCCCCTTTTGTCTGCACGGTGCAGCAAGTAGCTAGATCAATCTCTTGGCGTGTCTGTTCGATTTCCCGTCGTTCAGATTCAACCCGGCCACTCCGTTTCTCCACCAACAAAATTGGAGATATCCGTGGGAAGCATTGAGCCCCTCTGTGCATGATGCGCGTGATGGCTGGCTGCCAAACGCTTCTGTGTAGCTCTGCAGGTCTTTGGTTTTCCTCCTCCTGGGATCTGCATTTCTGGCTGCCAAGTCATTCCTTCACTCTCTTTGGGTTACCTGACTGTCCAGGTGACGCACCGCAGCATCTCAGCTCCCGCTTTCTCTCCAATTTCTCCAAGACGGACAGGCGGCATTCCACTTCTGATTACTCGAGGCTGGGCTGGGCTCCTTCCTTAGCGAACTCCACTCATTAGGCTCTCTCCAGTTTCTGCAATTAGCCGGTGAATCGTTCGCCTGTATGAATGTGGCGAGCAATTATATAACAGAGGCCTTTTCACTGGCCCTGTAATTATCCTTCCCCGGGGAGAACATGGTACAATCCAGAGTCCTGCGTGCCTGTGGGGTGGTTCTGGAGTCTTTCCATGCGATGTGAGGGCGGTTCATGTAAGGAGCAGCTGTCCCCGCTCTCTACCAGCGATACCTGCCTGGTGCAAATTCCCAGCATTGTTGGAGCACCGTGGAGAGACACACCTTGGAAAAAGAGCAGGTGCACAATAAGGAAGAAATTGTTCCAGAAGTTGGTTTCTGCAGAGTGGGGGGGGGGGGGGAACCACATTACTTTAAATGAGTTGTGTTTTTAAAAATGCATTTTCTTTAATGCATGCAAAACCTTTGCCAGACCAATCCTCGAATGCAGCTCGTCTGCCTAAACAGAGGGAGAGAATCAAGATCACGAGAAGTGTTAATACCACTTTATAAGGCCTTGGGAAGGCCACACTTGGAATATTTCCATTCAGTTTTGGTCACCACAATGTAGAAAAGATGCGGAGACTCTAGAAAGAATGCAGAGAAGAGCAACCAAGAGGATTAGGGGGCTGATTTAGGAATATGGCTGACAGGGAGATGTAGCTCCATAAAGGAAGATAACTATGTTCATCTTTACAAACAGATGGTCCAAGATTTCGGCAGATGGAAGAACCTTCAACTCTCCCTCATGGGGAGAATAGCAGTTATTAAAATGTGTATCCTCCCCAAATGGTTATTTCTATTTCAATCAGCCCCTGTAAGATTGGAAAAGAAATTCTTTAATGAAATGAATAGAGCCGTCTCAAAATTCATTTGGGAAGGTAAAAAACCCAGAATTAAACTGAAAATGATGCAGGAACCTAGAATTAGAGGGGGATTTGGCCTCCCCAATTGGCAGCTTAATTATCAGGTGGCTTTATTAATTTGGATTAAAGAATGGATGACCCTGAGAAGAACACGGCTCCTGACTATTGAAGGCTGGGGCCTACAGTATGGTTGGCACTATTATATTTGGCCCAGTTCAGAACGACCCAAACACTTCAATGACCATCTTGTGCGTAGGACCTTGAGTTATTCTTGGGAGAAGTTGAGGAGGAAGTTATATTTGAAGGTGCCATGCTGGATCTCTACTCAGGAAGCCCTACCCAACACGATATAGAGGGGAGAAGATCTTGACATATGAGGAGATCTTAGATGCACAGGGGAATTTGAAGACTAGGGAAACATTAGCCTCGCAAGGATACCATATCGACTGGTGGCCATACTCCCAGATATTCTCAAGATACAAAAAAGATCAGAAGACTGAAGGGATATATCCCTATAAACAAGAACTGGACATGGTTCTTTTTGGAAAAGAGAAAGGGATGCTCTCCAAGTGTTAGGCATATCTATCGTTATTAGACGTAGGGGAGGAAGTGGTCAAAGACTGCATGATTGCTTGGGGACGGAATATAGGACGCACACTGGACTTTCAAAGTTGGGAAGAAATCTGGTTCAAAAATATGAAATTGACAATGGCAGCCTCGTATAAGGAAAATACATATAAAATGATATATCGGTGGCATCTACCCCCGGCAAGACTTGCCAGAATGTTCCCTGGGGCCATGCCTAATTGCTGGAAATGTGGCCACAGAGAGGGGACCTATTTCCATCAGTGGTGGACCTGCCCAATGGCGATTAAATACTGGAAAAAAATCAGGCAGTGGTTAATAGAAATCACCCAACATCGATTAGATTTGAAACCTGAAACCTTCCTGTTAGGACTTAAACCCCCAGATATCAACGTGGAGATATGGTTTTTGGTGTTGCACATAATTATTGCGGCAAGATTGGCATTTGCCCAGGAATGGAAGAGTGATCAAATACCGATGGATAGGGCAGTAATAAACAAAATTAATGAGTGCGCAGAATCGGATAGATTAACAAAATTAATTAAAGGAAAAAAGGACTCAGAATTCTATAACTCGTGGAAGAGGTGGTATAACTGGATACGGGAACTACCAAATAATAACAACTGAAGCAATAATATATGTTTAAATCAGATATTGGTAAATAATATCAATCAGAAATTAAAGGACGAATAAGAATTGATGAAGTAGGTAGGTTAACTAGATGGGCTGTATATAGTCTAAATGTTGGTGTTAAATATTAGGCCTATTATTAGGACGGTAATGTTAAGTTTGGTTATTTAAATGTTATCGCTTTCTCGCGCTGTGATGGCAATATGTTTAAAATTATGTTTGTATGATTTTATTTTTATAAGAATAAATAAATATATATATATATATATATATATATATATATATATATATATATATATATATATATATATATATATATATAAAGAGGATTAGGGGGCTGGAAGCTAAAACATATGAAGAACGGTTGCAGGAACTGGGTATGTCTAGTTTAATGAGAAGAAGGACTAGGGGAGACAGGATAGCAGCCTTCCAATATCTCAGGGGTTGCCCCAAAGAAGAGGGAGTCAAGCTATTCTCCAAAGCACCTGAGGGTAGAACAAGAAGCAATGGGTGGAAACTAATCAAGGAGAGAAGCAACTTAGAACTGAGGAGAAATTTCCTGACAGTGAGAACAATTAATCAGTGGAACAGAAGTTGCCTCCAGAAGTTGCGAATGCCCCAACACTGCAACTCTTCAAGAAGATGTTGGATAGCCATTTGTCTGAAATGGTATAGGGTTTCCTGCCTAGGCAGGGAGTTGGATTAGATGATCTCCAAGGTCCCTTCCAACTCTGCTATTGTATTGTATTGCCTGGAATCCAAGCTCAAGGTCCACCGCTCCAAACTCGATTGCAGAAAATACGACTTCAGCCACAGAGGGGTCAACGCCTGGAATGCTCTACCTGACTCCGTTGTTACCTCCTCAAACATGTTATCTTGTACATGTTTGACAAACAAATAAAGAAGGGAAGAAAGAGAGGAGAGAATAGAGGAGAGGAGAGGAGGGGGAGAGAAGAGAAGAGAATTTGTTAACCTAGACCAGCAACCAAGACCAGCAACCAAGAACTTAGGGATATTGTCTTAACATATTTAAATTTTTTAGCACAGGGATATTAATTTAATCTGGTTTTATATTTTGTATATTGTTATGTTTATATATGTTTCTAAATTGCCTGTGCACCGCCCCGAGTCCCTTTTGGGAAAGGGTGCGGAATATAAATTTAATAAACCACAAACCATAAACCATAAAGAGAGAAGCAATCTAGAAGTAAGGAGAAATTTCCTGACAGTGAGAACAATCCACCAGTGGAACATCTTCAGAAGCCATGGATGCTCCATCTCTGGAGGCTTTCAAGAAAAGACTGGACTACCACTTGTCTGGTCTCCTGCTTGAGCTAGATCAGGGGTCTCCAACCTTTGCAACTTTAAGTCTGAAGGACTTCAGCTCCCAGAATTCTCCAGCCAGCAAAGCTGGAATTCTGGGAGCTGAAGTCCTTCAGACTTAAAGTTGCAAAGGTTGGAGACCCCTGAGCTAGATGACCTACATCTAGATGACCTACAACATCTCTTCTAACTAGATGACCTACAACATCTCTTCTAACTTTGATGGTCTTCTATGTTCTAACCCCAGTCTATGGGTGGTGGTTGCGTGTGAACTGTGTCATTATGGTTTATTAAACAAATCATTTATTTGCACTCATATGCTTTGTTCATGTCCATGTTCATACTTACACCCGTTATCTTGTACATGCTTGACAAACTAAATCAATACAATAAAAATAAATAACATTAAATTGGTTTGTGTGGCCTGGGAAACTACTCCATCGTTAGAGAACCCTGTGTCTTAAGATAGAGGGTCAGGCAGGGAGATGAGGAAGAAGCAGAAGGACCCAAGGTCAAGAATCTAGGAGGGCTTAGTTGAATCTAAGTTAGTTACCCAGTCCTAGTTAGTTCTGCGCTGCAGTCACGTCATGTTATTTGAAGAGAGAATCCTGAGAGGTCAACCTTCGTTCTGCATTGTGGAAGAGGGACCGCTTTTCTTCAGGAAACCATCTGTCAACTCTCAAAGCATTTCTGACCTGCTCTTGAGTTGCCATAGGTGGTGAGGGATGGGGAACAGAGCGTCGCAGCTGCAGTGAGGAACTTGCATTTCAGTCACAGCAAAGCACATTCCAGCTGCCAAACATCAAGGCCATCTCCACAGAGTTCCCCAGTGGCCGGAGGGAGGGATATCGACAACCCGCAAAATTGCTTCGTTGGGGAATGTGACTGTTGTCGCACCTTGGGGGAGAGGGGGGAACAGGTCCGGGGCCAAGGCGCAAATAAAGCGAGGACAGAGTTGGCTTCACGTGCTCCGTGCGGACATGAAGCTCCTAATAAATAACTGGGTTTCTTTTGAAGCTCGGCTTGAGGCTCATGATTTAGTTAGAGCCGAGGTCTTCAAACTTGGCAACAGAATTCTCCAGCCAGCAGAGCTATTCTATTCTATTCTAATCTATTCTATTCTATTCTATTTCCATTCTATTTCTATTCTATTTCCTATTCTATTTCCTATTCTATTTCTATTCTATTCTATTTCTATTCTATTTCCTATTCTATTCTATTCTATAACCAATTTCATTGTAATAATATTACAATATTATTATAATGACAATAAAGATTATTATTATTATTATTTTCTATTCTATTCTATTTCCTATTCTATTCTATTTCCTATTCTATTCTATTTCTATTCTACTATATTTCCTGTTCTATTTCTATTCTGTTCTATTTCCTATTCTATTCTATTTCCTATTTTATTTCCTATTCTATTCTATTCTATTTCCTATTCTATTCTATTTCTATTTCTATTTTATATTCTATTCTATTCTGTTCTGTTCTGTTCTGTTCTGTTCTGTTCTGTTCTGTTCCATTCCATTCTACACCACTCTACTCTACTTTACTGTTGAGGTCGAACTGATTGGCATATGATTTTTTGTAGCTTGGAAACACATTTCCCTTGTAACTTTCCCAGTTCCCGTGTAACTACAAGAGCTTTGAAGGGTGACATTCAGTGGTTCCAAAATTAGGCCTGCCAGCTCCTTCAGAAGGGATGCAAACCATCTGGTCCAGGAGATTCGTACTCATCTAGCATGGTCAGGTATTCCACACTAGTGAGGCCACACCTGGACTACTGCGTCCAGTTCTGATCACCACCTCCATTCCCACCCCTCTCTGGGGCCAGCCAGAGGTGGCATTTGCCGGTTCTATGAACTACTCAAAAGTTCCACTACCGTTTCTCCAGAACCTGTCAGAACCGGCTGAATTTCACCCCTGCTTTGAGGTCTCTATCGCTCTATGTTTCCTGTTCTGGGTTGTCCTCTCGCTCAGCTAAAGGCTCTTCATCTCACTGATCCAAACCTTAAACTTTTCTTCTTCCCCCCCTAAGGAAGGAAGCCATGGAAAGCTGGCTGTTGAATCGCCTCCTTTCCTTTTGCAACAACAATCATAACAGAGGTGGAGTCCTAAAGAATATAAAAACCAGACTGTCGAAAGTCCTGGAGACTCCCAACAGTACCGGGAGTTGTTGAGGTGGAAGGAATGAAGTCGCTGAAAACAGCACATGGAAGAGCACATGTCCTTCCTCCTATATTTAGGAGGCACATGGACATCAGGCTGACAATAACTGGTGAAAGCTGCTTGGAGGCTGCTCGTGGTCTTTGCACACTGGTTGGAGCTGCAGCCGCTGAGTAATTTTGTGAAAGTTCTTGCCTTTGGTTGCTCACAGTTCTTGGAGAACAGATTTGCAGGGGGCCCCAGGAACCCATCAGAGAAAATAAATAAGCAAAGGCAACAATGGAATGGAGGGAGGATGAGGAGGGAGAGGAAGAAAGAAAGGGTAAAAGCAGAGGAAGTAAGGGAGGGGAATTAAGAGTAGGAGAGAGGAGAAGGAGAAGGAGGAGAAGAGAGTAGGGGGGAAAGAGAGCGGAAGAAGGAGGGAGGGTGAGGAGGGAGAGGAAGAAAGGGTAAAAGCAGAGGAAGTAAGGGAGGGGAATTAAGAGTAGGAGAGAAGAGAAAGAGGAGGAGAAGAGTGGAGTAGGGGGGAAAGAGAAGGGAAGAAGAAAGGAGGAAGGAGAGGAGGAAAGAAGAAGGCAGAGAAGGGAGGTTGAGAAGATGGAAGGAGCGAGGTTGTTGCAAAATAAGATGGAGGAATGGGGTGATGAGAAAGTGACCCAAACTGCATCCTATATATTTATAAGAAAATAACAATAAAGATTAATGATGAATAGATAAATGTTAATAGTAATTATAAGAGCCTATAGTTGTAAATGAACTTGAAAAAGAAAATTTAAAAAAATTAAAAAAAGATTTGCAGGGGTCCTCGGCTTAAGGCCGTCTGCTTAGTGGCCATTCTGTAAGAGATGATCAGGGCGGGGGCTGAGGGCGGGGTCAAATGCGTCATCAGTTGGGGGTCCCTACACCCCCTGAAAAAGCCCTTAGTAGATCAGATTTTGGTGTACAGGTAGCATGGAGTAATGTTACAATGGCTTTGTTTGCACTTGACGTATTTGAAATGATAAGCTCCTGGGGGTGCTTACAGCCCAATTCTGAATTAAGGAGGAATTTCCTGATATTGGGAACAATTAACCCGTGGAACAGAAGTTGCCTTCAGAAGTTGTGGGAGCTTCATCACTGGAGGCTTTCAAGAAGAGACTGGGCAGCCATTTGTCCAGGAGAGCATAGTCTCCTGCTTGAGCAGAGGGTTAGACTAGAAGACCTCCAAGGTCCCTTCCAACACTGTTATTCTGATAGCCTGCCCACCCACCCACCTGTGGTCACATGACTATCAGGCCTCCAATTTTGGCACAAGTGGACCATTGGTTCATTTAACGACCAAGGCATTTGTGGTAAAAGAGGTTATAAAATCGGTCATAAAATTGGTCACCTGGGTAACCGTTTAATAAACATCACGACTTACTACTGTGACAGGCAGGGTTCATTAAGGTCATCAGTCGAGAGCCATCTGTAATAACTGTGATAATTGCCACTGTCAGGCCTGACGCAGTCTGGTGCCTTAAGAAAGGAAGACCCTCGACTCCATTTGGTTGAAGTGAAAGTTACTTTTACGAAGAGAAGCTGGTCGCAGTAAGGTCAGGCAGGATCTGAGGTTTCCTGTGCAACAATAAAAGAACCACTCCACTTCCATCCCCATCCCCATTCCCCCCCTGGTGACCAGTTCGAATTCAGCCAATGCGAGGTTGCTGCGATGTTTTGGGAACACCCCACTCAAAACGATGTCCGGTAACCCCACTAACTTGAGTTCTGAGGGACATCCGAGGAATGGTTGCAGGAATTGGGTGTGACTAGTTTAATGACAAGTTCCAGATTCCGTTTCTCTGATGTTTATGTTTTACCAAAAGTCAGAAGAAGCAAAAACTCAGACTGAGAGAGGTAATCAACGCCGGTTGGTTCGTCCCAGGCCTGGCTCACTCATCTGTGGCACACCCCAGCCTGCTTCTCCTCGTGCTCCTTTGATCTTGGCTTAGGCAAGATCTCGTTTCCCCCTGCGTACGCGATCCAGTCTAGCGACATCTCAACTCTTACCCATAGGAGTAGTGTGATTGTAAAACTATCCTGCAAACTTTTATTGGATGTCTGCCTTGGGCACAGAGGTGGGAGGGAAGGGGGTGTGGAAATCAATAATCGTTTCCTACCCAGCCATTCTCTTTTATGTGCAAGGAAGTGTGCCCTAATGCACACGTGCACGATTGCGTAATCTTTCGCTAGCTGCCATATCTAGCCTGCGTTAAATAACGTGACAGCTTCAGTGAAGAGGAATTAAAGCAGGGATGTCCAAACTTGGGAACTTTAAGACTTGTGGACTTCAACTCCCAGAATTCTGGGAGTTGAAGTCCACAAGTCTTAAAGTTCCCAAGTTTGGACATCCCTGAATTAAAGCTATCAATGGGTTGATTTGCAGAAGGGACATGATTAGAACGAGCATTCTAATTGCACACTTCCCTTTCGCGCATAGAAAGCGTTCGCATTATCAATGCACATTGTGAGATGGTGAAGATCGGCCAGCCAACTTCTTCGATTCTTAGAAGATGATGGCCAAATGTCTACCTATGATTCCCACTGTGAATATAATAACAGAATAACAAAGTTGAAAGGGGCTTTGGAGGTCTTCTAGTCCAACCCCTGCCCAAGCAGGAGGCCCTAAACCATTTTAGATGAATGGCTGTCTAATATTTTCTTTAAAAACTTCCAATGTTGGAGCATTCACAACTTCTGGAGGCAACATCTGTTCCACTGATTCATTTCTCCTCAGTTCTATGTTGCTTCTCTTCTTGGTTTGTTTCCCAAAACTGTCTGCTAATAAGCCTGCCTTCCTTCCTTCCTTCCTTCCTTCCTTCCTTCCTTCCTTCCTTCCTTCCTTCCTTCCTTCCTTCCTTCCTTCTTTTAGCTCTTTTCTTCCCCTTGCTCCCTCTCTCTCTTGCTCCCTTCCTAATTCCCTCCTTCCCTCCCTCTCTCCCTCCCTCCCTCCCTCCTCTTTCTTTCTTTCTATCTTTCTTCCTTCCTTCCTTCCTTCCTTCCTTCCTTCCTTCCTTCCTTCTTTTAGCTCTTTTCTTCCCCTTGCTCCCTCTCTCTCTTGCTCCCTTCCTAATTCCCTCCTTCCCTCCCTCTCTTCCTCCCTCCCTCCCTTACTTCTTTCTTTCTTTCTTTCTTTCTTTCTTTTTTCTTTCTTTCTTTTCTTTCTTTCATTCTTCCTTCCTTCCTTCCTTCCTTCTTGTACCTCTTTTCTTCCCCTTGCTCCTTCTCTCTCTTGCTCCCTTCCTAATTCCCTCCTTCCCTCCCTCCCTTATTTCCCTTCCTTCCTCCCTCCCTCCCTCCCCTCCCCTCCCTCTTCTTGTCAGCCCGAGCTGATCAAATCCATCCTCTTTACTTCTCCCATCCTCTTTTTTGATCCTGCTCACTTTTTCCGAACCTCCTCAGAGATATTCGCTCCCACGTTACTACTTATCCTAATTGCCAAACTTTCCACCTGTAATGAGTGGACGATCTGGTTTGACTTCATCTGCCCTTATCCTTAGCCTAGCAAGTCAATGGCCTTTCCACAACTTAGGATAGGAGGACAGCCCGTCCCTCCGTGAATCGATCCAATCAGATCATCCTAATCCAGAGAGATCCCCCTGGGGGGGGGGGAGAGGCAGAGGGGCTGGGATGGAGGAAGAGCCCAGCTCTTTCCTTAACCCAGGGGTCTGCAAAGTCGGCTCTTTTAAGACTGGTGGACTTCAACTCCCAGAGTTCCCCAGCCAGCATAGCTGGCTGGGGAATTCTGGGAGTTGAAGTCCACCAGTCTTAAAAGAGCCGACTTTGCAGACCCCTGCCTTAACCTGTTCAGCCTGGTGGCTACGCTTCCCCCCTCCCCCACCCCGTTCTTTCACTCAAATTAGTGGCGCTAGTGAAGCGAGAACCTCTCCGGCGAAGCAGGCAGGGCCCCACCCAGGGAGGGGCTCCCAGCATCATGGACTCGGAATGCGCCGCTTTCTAGCTATGTCCGAGGTTGCAGATGGGGGGAGCGAGAGGCAAAAGAAGGGCGAAGAGGCCTGTCAGGCTCCATTCTTTGCCCTAGGTGCCTATTAGTCCGTGGGCTTAAGCCTGCCTCCCTGGAACAGCCCAGCTTTCACGTGGCGCTCGGCACACCTTGTCCCTGGGAGGTTGTCCTTCAGGTAGACAGGGGCCCATTCAAGCTCTGGGGAGGCTCTTCTCCACGGGGACAAGGGCCCATCCAGGCCACCCCCGGAAGAAGTTTGCGATGCAGAGGTGGGATTCAGCCGGTTCTGATCAGTTCTGGAGAACCAATAGTGGAAATCTTGAGTAGTTCGGAGAACTGGCAAATACCACCTCTGGCTGGCCTCGCCTCCATCTATTCTCTGCCTCCCGAGTCCCAGCTGATCAGGAGGGAATGGGGATTTTGCAGTAGCCTTCCCCTGCCACGCCCACCAAGTCACACCCACAGAACCAGTAGTAACATTTTTTGAACGCCACCATTGTTAGGATGCTTTTATTTGAGGGGCCCTCGGTGCTCTCTTGCCGATAGTTCCTTATCCCAACTAAATAACACCATCAGTGCTAGGACTGTGCAACAGGTTAAGGGAAGGGAAGGGACCTTGGAGGTCATCTAGTCCAACCCTCCCCCCCACTCAAGCAGGACACCCTGCACCATTTCTGACAGATGGCAATCCAATCTCTGCTTGAAAGTCTCAAGTGACAACAGTGAAGGATGATAGAAGACAACCAAGCTCAGAGACCACCAAGGACCCCACAGTCCTCCTCCTCTTGCTCCCGCTCCTCTTCCTCTCCACAAACCCCACTCTCTTTTAGCACTGATGATGCTACCTGGCTTGGGCAATGAAATGTCAGCAAGAAAGCAGCCAAGCTCAGAGAACACCAAGGACCCCACAGTTGTTGTTGTTGTTGTTCTTGTTATACTATTTCTTGCCCTCCTCCTCCTTCTCTTCCTTCCCTCCCTCCTGTGCCTTCCCTTCCCTTCCCTCTCCTGTTTCTTCTTCTCCTTCTTCTCCTCCTCTTTCTCTTCCTTCCTCCCTCCCTCCTGTGCCTTCTCTTCCCATCCCTTCCCTCTCCTATTTCTCTTCCTCTTCCCCTTCCTCCTCCTCCTCCTCCTCCTCCTCCTCCTCCTCCTCCTCCTCCTCCTCCTCCTCCTCCTCCTCCTCTTCTTCTTCTTCTTCTTCTTCTTCTTCTTCTTCTTCTTCTTCTTCTTCTTCTTCTCTTCCTTAATTCCCTCCCTCTCTCCCTCCATCCTGTGCCTTCCCTTCCCATCCCTTCCCTCTCCTATTTCTCCTCCTCCCCCCCTTCTCCTCCTCCTCCTCCTCCTCCTTCTCTTCCTTCCTGCCCTCCCTCCCTCTCTCCCTCCATCTCTCCCTCCCTCCAGCCTTCTCTTCCCATCCCTTCCCTCTCCTATTTCTCCTCCTCCTCCTCCTCCTCCTCTCTTCTCCTCCTCCTCTTCCTCCTCCTCCTCTTCCTTCCTGCCCTCCCTCTCTCCCTCCATCCTGTGCCTTCTCTTCCCATCCCTTCCCTCTCCTATTTCTTCTCCTCCTCCTCCTCCTCCCCTCCTCCTCCTCCTCCTCCTCCTCCTCCTCCTCCTCCTCCTCCTCCTCCTCCTCCTCCTCCTCCTGATGATACTACCTGCTTTGGGTAATGAAATGCCTGCAAGAAAACAACGAAGCTCAGAGAACATCAAGTCCCATCCTTCAGTGCCATGCTAACTTTGACCGGTCCCTAAACGAATTGTTGTAAAGGCGAGGACTGCCTGTAGCCTGAGGAGGTGGGATGGGATCTCCTGCTCTGATTTGGGGCTCAGTGAAATTGAGACGGTGTTTTTCAACTTTAGCAACCTTAACCTGTGTGGAGGTCAACTCCTGTAATTTTGGGAGTGGATGTCCACATGTTTTAAAGCAGCTTGTTTATTTATTTATCCGCTGTCTTTGGCCACTCATCTCAGTGAGTGTCTCTGGGTGGGGAACGGAATGGAAATAAAATGAAAACAATTGCAAACCTTGCAAAGGTTCAGAGGCAAAACAGCCAAGAAAACAAACAACCCAAACCAGGAACACATCTTAATGAACAGATGAACAAAGTTGGGAGTGTGAAAAGAAAAGATTAGAAGTACCGTATTTTTCAGAGTATAAGACGCACCTCCCCCCACCAAAAAAAGAGGGTGAAAATCAGGGTGCATCTTATACACTGAATACAGCATTTTTGGCCTCCTGAAAGCCTGATCCCTTGCAATAATGGCTGTGCATAGCCTTTACGAGGCTTCCAGAGTGTTCCAGCACTCTACAAAGCCTCCTAAAGGCTATCCATGCCCCCCTCCTTTTTTTTTTTTTTTTTTTTTACAAAATTGGACCCGTTTTCATGAAAAATGGGCTGGTTTAGGGAGGTCTGCAGAGTGCAAAACCTTTTTTTTTTTCATTTTCAAAAAAAATCTTCAAAACCTTGGTGCGTCTTATACTCCGAAAAATACGGTACCTTCATTTCCACGTGGAAACCACTTCTGAACTTTGTGCTTGAGGGGGAAAACAATGAAATCCTGATTTTGGGTTTTATCGATGAGATGGATAGATCCTTATACAAATGGCTAATTTATATTATTACGGAAGAGCCAAAAAATTGTGGTTTGATGTGAATGTGTCCTGACTTGGGCTTCCCCAGCAGCACGAAGCCGAGTCCTCGTCCCGATAAACCCCTTTTATTTCATTGAGAGTGAGTTCCTCTCCAGCAAAGTCTTTCCTCTCCCACGGTCTTTCAAGAGAGTTCACAATGACCGACCTTGATCAGGCTTGGAGGGTGGCCAGGCCGAGATCTTTCAGACGCTGGAATACTTGGCAAAAATGAACTCATGGTCTCCTGCAAACTTCACTCCCCTTTCGCTCCTCTTTTATTCCCTCTGGGAGGAGCCATTCATCGTCCACCTGTGACTTTACTCCCAAGTCGACCCCTGTTCTTTAGCAGTTCCCTTCGTCTGGCAACTCTGGGCATGCGCACACTGGGAAAGGGGTCCAGCTGTTCTTCTGCCTCACTGATGTCTGACTCTGGAGGCAGCTGATAACTGTCAGACGACCCTGGCCCCCTCTCTGCCTCCGACACAGAGCCCTCCTCCGAGCCTTCCCCAGACTCCAGGACTGGCCTAGGTTCCTCCCCAACCCTCCTCACTCTCCGAATCTGCTGCCAGCTCCGCTGACCTTTGGCGAGCCACAATACTTGCTCCATGTTGTTGAGGATTACATCCGTTTTCTATGCTTTCTAGCATCCCTACAGATTCTCTCTTGCATTTGTCTCTTGCTGTCCTGTCATACAGATGCAGGGTGGAGGGTTGGGGAGGAACCTAGGCCAGTCCTGGAGTCTGGGGAAGGCTCGGAGGAGGGCTCTGTGTCGGAGGCAGAGAGGGGGCCAGGGCCGTCTGACAGGTCTCCTAGGAGCTAGTATTTTACTGACCTCCATGTAAACTTGAAAAACAACCACAAACTGCCTTAGGATTAATGGAGAGGTGCCTCTTACACCTTTGTGTGTGTGTCGCAAAGCACGGCACCAGAAGGCAGGACAAAAAAAAAAACAATGGTTGGGAACTAATCAAGGAGAGAAGCAACCTGGAACGGAGGAGAAACGTCCTACCAGAGAGGACAATTAATCCATGGAACAGAAGTTGCCTTCAACAGTTGTAGGTGCTCCATCACTGGAAGTTTTTAAGAAGACATTGGACAGTCCACCTGTCTGAAATGATACAGGGTCTCCTGCTTGAGCAGCGGGCTGGACTGGAAGACCTCCAAGGTCCCTTCCAGCTCCATTCTAATTGATCGATTGAGATTACACCTGGGTCCTAGACCTTCGAAAGCAGTGGTTCTCAACCTTCCCAATGCCTGCCGCGACCCTTTAATACAACATAACGCATCTGCTGTGGCCTAGAGGTGGAGCTCTCGCCTCCCAATCAGGAGGTTGTGAGTTCGATCCTAGGTCGAGGCAGATGTAGGGTCTCCTGCTTGGGCAGGGGGTTGGACTAGATGGCCTGCAAGGTCCCTTCCAACTCTGTTGATCTGTTATCTGTTAATTCCTCATGTTGTGGTGACCCCCAACCATGAAATTGGTGTCTCGGTTCCTAAGACCATCGAAAATATGTGTTTTCCGATGGTCTTAGGCGACCCCTGTGAAAGGATCATTGGAACCACCCCCCACCCATCCCAAAGGTTGAGAACTGTTGTTCTAAAGCAGGGGTTCCCAAACTTGGCAACTTTAAGACTTGTGGACTTCAACTCCCAGAATACTCCAGCCAGCATAGCATAGCTGGCTGGAGAATTCTGGGAGTTGAAGTCCACAAGTCTTAAAGTTGCCAAGTTTGGGAACCCCTGTTCTAAAGGGTAGGATGAACTCAGTTTATCACAACTTCGTATTTCTAGAAGGAGGGCAAATAGCCATTCTTACGGCTTTTGGGACCACCGTTCTCTTTTCTTGAAAAGGAAATTGCAGGTGAGAGTGGGGGGGGGGGGAGAGCTAAAAAAAACCCAAAACCCCGAGAACAAGACGCTTCATTGACAAAGGAAGCGGTTGGGGCTTTGAACCAGAGGCGCGCAAGTTTCCTGTGTGAAAGCCGGCGTTTGAACGAGTGGGTGTCATGTATTTCTGCCACTAAACCCAAGAGAAGGAACAGCAGAGGCAGGATTGATGGAGCTGCTGGTGGATATGACATCATGCTTAGGTTTCATTTTATTAAAAAAAAAGGGGGAAATTGGGGTTTGGTTTGGTTTTCAGCGGGGTGTGTGTGTGTGTGTGTGACAGCTTCTTCTCCCCCGCTCTTCTCTGAAGGTTGTCGCTTTGCACAATTTGACTACAGCTTGCTGATATAAGCTTGGGTTACTTTGGCGGGCTTGCAAAACAGCCGATCGATGTTTGCTCGTAGCTCAAAGTTTCCACACACCTGAATGGAAAGAATGCGCTCGTATCATGCTGGACGAGGAACTCTTAGTCACGCCAATGTTTTGGAGAGCACTGGGGTGGTGCCAGGCTTTTAAGGAATGCTTTATTGGCACCCAGGAGGAAAAAATCATAATGAGATTGCTTGATTAATTGAGAAGAGTTTCAAATATGTCCAGTTAGAGCACAGGAAATCTATGGCAGGCATAGATGTTGGGGGGGAAAAGCATGAAGAAATCCACTGATAATATATTAAAAATATCTGCGTGGCTACTGGACTGCTTTGAACCAGCCTTCCTGGATGCAGCGTCTTCCAATATAGTCCACGCAAGAAGAGACCAAGAAGGAAAGTTTCTTGGTTTCCACTCAGATGTAGGGAGAATAGAATTGCCAGCTGGTATTTTATTGGGGAATCTAAGATTAAGAGTTAGAAGGGGCCTTGTAGGTCATCTAGTCAACCCCCCTGCCATAGTCAAGTCCAGTCAAGACCCTACACCATTTCTGACAAATAGCAATCCAGTCTCTTCTTGAAAGCTTCCAGGGATGAAGCTCCCACAACTTCTGAAGGCAACTTGTCAGGAAATTCCTCCTTATTTCCAGGTTGAATCTCTCCTTGGTCAGTTTCCATCCATTGTTCCTTGTCTGGCCTTCGGGGGCTTTGGAGAATAGCTTGACCCCTTTCTCCTCTCTGTGGCAGCCCCTCAGCTATTGGAAGATGCTCTCCTGTCTCCCCTGGTCCTTCTCCTCACTAGAGTAGCCAGGCCCAATTCCTGCAACCATCCATCATAGGTTTGAGCCTCCAGTCCTCTCATCATCCTGATTGCTCTTCTCTGCATGTTTTCTAGAATCTCAACATATGTTTTTATAGTGTGGTGACCAAAACTGGATTCGGGATTCTAGGTGGGGCCTTACTAGGGCTTTATAGAGCTGTATTAGGATCTCATTTGATCTTGATTGTAAAATAAAGGTAAAGATTCCCCTTGCACATATGTACTAATCATTCCCGACTCTAGGGGGCAGTACTCAGCTCTGTTTCAGCACTGTCCGAAGATGAATAGAATAGAATAGAATAGAATAACAGAGTTGGAAGGGACCTTGGAGGTCTTCTATTCCACACACACACCCGCCTAGGCAGGAAACCCTATACCACTTTAGACCAATGGCTATCCAACATCTTCTTAAAAACTTCCAGTGTTGGGACATTCACAACTTCTGGAGGCAACTTCTGTTCCACTGATTAATTGTTCTCACTGTCAGGAAATTCCTCCTTGGTTCTAAATTGTTTCTCTTCTTGATTAGTTTCCACCCATTGCTTCTTGTTCTACCTTCAGGTGCCTTGAAGAATAGCTTGCTCCATCCATGGGTGATTGTCAGTGGATGATATGATAACGAGTCTTCTCAAAGCCAATCAAAGAAATGGGTGTGAGCACCTCCAACCCATTTCCAATTGAGAAGCACAGACGCCATTGTAAGTATACACAAATAACACAAAAGATTGGGCAATGGGTCTCCAGCAGTTCCCTCTTCTCAGAGATGCTCCATCATAAATAAGCTTGAGTTAATAAAACAGTTGCTTCATTCACAAGTCACGGGATCAGTCCTAATAAGGTGGCTTCACATGACCATGCCTGAGTCCCTGGTTGACCCTCACATGGCCCTATCTCGGTTTATCCAGATGTGTGGGTCCTGTGGAACCAGCCCACACATTTGTGTCAGGGAAAATCAGCGAAATGGGCCCAGGACCAAAAAGAAAAGTGATCCGTGTTGAGCAGAGCCCAGGTTTTCATGGGGGCATCATCTTCTCCAACAGCCCTTAGGGGCTAAAAAAGAAAATGCTGCATTTTCAATGCTCCCCTCCCCAGCCAGAAAAGTTTCATTAAATCCATAAGTATTTGCAAAACATGATTTTTTAAAAAAAAAAAAAGGGTTTCCTGCCTGAGTTGGACTAGAAGACCTCAAAGGTCCCTTCCAACTATTCTGTTCTATTCTGTTCTATTCTATTCTACATTCCAATATTTATTCTATACTATTGTATTCTATTGTATTCTATTGTATTGTATTCTATTCTATTCCACATTCCAATATTTATTCTATTCTATTCTATTCTATTTTTCAGTCCAATATTTATTCTATTCTATTCTATTGCATTCCATTCCATTCTACCTCTACTCTGTTTTCTATATTCTGTTCCGTTCCATTCCATCTTCTCTTCTCTTCTCTTCTCTTCTCTTCTCTTCTCTTCTCTTCTCTTCTCTTCTCTTCTCTTCTCTTCTCTTCTCTTCTCCTCTCCTCTCCTCTCCTCTCCTCTCCTCTGGTATTGAGGTTGAACTGATTGGCTTGAGCAATAAATCTTTTGAACAGTACCGTCCTTCTGATCCTTGGCATCTGACATGGATTGTGTGAACCCAGCCACCTTGGGAGCAAGGAACCCTGGGCTATGGAGTTATGCAGAGTTTTCACCAGCCATCCCAAAAGGCTCATCGTTTCAACACATAATAGAAACTCATAACCTGACTCACATTCTCGTCACCTCCCAGGGAAGACAACTGCCATTTGTTCTACGTAAGACGACCCTTGAACTCAGAAGCTGCTAGACCCCCTAGCTTGCAGAAGCTGAATTTGGGGTCCCAGTTTAAGGGGCTGATGGTCCCCTATAAAATCCTACATGAGTTGGATCTTCGAGAAGATCATTTGATCTCACCATAAACTGCCAATGTCCACCCTCCAGGAATTAGGGGAACAAGGACCTAGAAGGTCAACTTTCAGTAGCAGCATGGAAGGGTGTGGCCCCAAAAATGCTCATCCCTCTCCCCATTTTTTTTTCGTGTTGGAGGCACCGAAAAAAGTGCCCTGCTGTAGGAACGCTGAGAACACATACAATAAACCACTTTTTTGTTGAAAGGTCTTATTATATTTTTATTTAAAGACCTGTAAACTAGACAGTAGGCACGCAGTAGCTCAGTGGCTAAGATACTGAGCTTGTCGATCAGAAAGATTGGAAGTTCGGCGGTTCGAATCCCTAGGGGGCGGCATAACAGAGTGAGCTCCCGTGACTTGTCCCATCTTCTGCCAACCAAGCAGTTCGAAAGCAAGTAAAAAATGCAAGTAGAGAAACAGGGACCACCTTTGGTGGGACGGGAACAACGTTCCGGGTGCCTTTGGCGTTGAGTGACGCTGGCTACATGACCCCAGAGACGTCTTCGGACAGCGCTGGCTCTTCGGCTTTGAAATGCAGATGAGCACCGCCCCCCAGAGTCGGGAACGACTGGCACATACGTGCGAAGGGAACCTTTACCTTTAGCTTAAACTATACAGAATCTGTCAAGGAAGCGTCATCTACATATATCTTTGCAAAGTTTCATCATGCTCTTCTGAATCGACGCGGATGGCTCAGTGCCTGCAGCGCCACCTGCTGGTGCCAAGCCAGACCAAGCCCTTGTATCGGTTTCTATTCTCTTGAGTAAAATCCCCAGCTGTTGTAGGTTGGAATTTGGAAGGGACTTTGGAGGTCTCCTAGTCCAACCCCCTGCTCAGGCAGGAGATCCTACCCTATTCGAGTCAGATGGCTGCCCAGTCTCTTGAAAAGTTCCAGATGGCCCCATGTGAGGAGGGGGAAACACACGATGCCTTAAATTTAGAAATTCCTGACACAACGTCTGGGTAATCCAAGTTAGGAAATGCTCTTCCAGCAATGGTCTCTCTTGGAGTAAGGTAGAATAACAGAACCTCGGGATTTTGTCCCAGTTTCTTACTTCACATCTGATACTGAAGAAAATCAAGGAAGGGACATTTTGAGTTTCTTTCACACATCTTCCTCTTTCTCGGGACCATTTTTTTTTGCCAAGTCCCTCCTTAACATCTTTTTGAGATAGAGAGAGAGGGGCAGGAGGTGTATATATTTAATAAATGTTGAACACTCAATGTTTCCTTCCTTATTGGCTCTGTCATTCCTTTCTCCAAGTCAGTTTGATATTCATTTTATTTATTTGAAATATTTTTTTGACTGCTGCCTACCGAAAAATAAATCAGTCAAGAAGGCTCAGTACAGTACAGAATTCAGTATAAATATCAAACTGGTCAATGTGGCCAAAGGAAGAACCAAGAAGATCCTAAATTTCCTTCCTTCCTTCCTTCCTTCCTTCCTTCCTTCCTTCCTTCCTTCCTTCCTTCCTACCTTCCTTCCTTCCTTCCTTCCTTCCTTCCTTTCTTCACACCATCCCTCTTCTTTCTTTCCTTTTTAAAATCCTTCCTTCCTTCTTTCCTTCTCTCCCTTCCTTTTCCATATTTCTTTCCTTTCCTTTTGTTTTTAAAATCCTCCATCCCACGCTCCCTCTTCTCTCTTTCTTTTCCTTTTTAGAAAAATCATTCCTTCCTTCGTTCCTTCTCCCCTTCCTTTTCTTTCTTTCCTTTCCCTTGCTTTTTAACATCCTTCCTTCTTTCCCTCCTCCTCCCCTTCTATCTTTCTTTCCTTTCCCTGTTTTTAAAATCCTCACTCCCCCCTCTTCTATCTGTCTTTTCCTTTTTTTAAAAAATCCTTCCTCCCTCCTTCCCTGACTCCCTCTCTCCCTCCCTCTCCTGATTTCTTTCTTAAGGGTTGTTAATGTGAAAAATGAGAAAACAGATTCTCTCTCACACACATGTATCCATCAGCCAAGATGGGATCTCCAGGAACTTAATATGAAATAGGAGCCATAAAAATAGAGCTCGGGAATGCATGAAAGAAGAAATATGCTCCACCATTCTGAGAACCGAATCCTTATTTTTCTGGTGCAGATTATCCTCGATTAATGAACTTGTGTTTCCATACACACATGAATAATGTTGACCCTCCTTTAAGGCAGCAAAGGCCAAAAAAAACCCCCACCTGGGCTCTGTTCACCTGGGTACTGAATCAACCTGGTTTTACAAAACCCAGGTGAAGCAGAATTTCTTGGGCACCATTCTCACAGGTCCCCACAAATCTCCCCACAAAGGGTTAAGAGTTGCCCACCTTCTCGCTTTCTCCACTTAATGCTCATCACTTGATCCGTCCTGGATGGGATGAGGAGGGAGGTTTTCTTGGAGCAAGGAATTGGATCCCGGGAGGCAGGAGAAAAAAAACAGAATTTAGCTCCAACTTGCAAGCACAAATCTCTTATTTTTTGTGGAGAAGAAATAAGGTAAACCTATGAAAAAGATTGTTTTCAAACAAAAAGGTGAAATGCGGGGCATGGAGGGATGTTAACTCTGCATAAAAACCAAATGAGAAAAGAGAAAGGAATATGGAAAGAGAATAACACGATTGAAGTTGGCGTAGTAAAACCACGTTTAAAAACGTTTAATTTGTAAAGATGAGGCGCTTCGCAATGATACGTGAGTTTAAATGAATCAAAGGGGGGTGGGGAAAAGAAAGGATTATAGAAAAGAGAGGAATATGGATGGAAATTAGAACATATTGAAATTATGATGAGAAAGGAGATGTATAAAATGCGACCTGGTCAAACACTGCCCTTAAAGAATGCACGATGGGGCCAAGAAAAATTGCAATAAAACTTTATTTAAAACAGGGGTCTCCAAACTTTGCAACTTTAAGTCTGAAGGACTTCAAGTCCCAGACTTCTCCAGCCAGCAAAGCTGTCAGTGTCAGAGCCTGGGCCAGGGGTCTCCAACCTTTGCAACTTTAAGTCTGAAGGACTTAAACTCCCAGACTTCTCCAGCCAGCTTTGCTGGCTGGAGAAGTCTGGGAGCTGAAGTCCTTCAGACTTAAAGTTGCAAAGGTTGGAGACCCCTGCTCTAAGGGAGGGTTGTGCGATACAGTGACCTTTGTGTCTTTTGCAGTGGGTTAATCCTAAAGGTAAAGGTTCCCCTCGCACGTATGTGCTAGTCGTTCCTGACTCTAGGGGGTGGTGCTCATCTCTGTTTCAAAGCCGAAGAGCCAGCGCTGCCCGAAGACATCTCTGTAGCCATGTGGCTGGCAGGACCCAACGCCCGAACGTTGTTCCCTTCCCACCAAAGTGGTCCCTATTCTTCTACTTGCACTTTTTTACCTGCTTTCGAACTACTCGGTTGGCAGCAGCTGGGACAAGTCACGGGAGCTCCCTCCGTTATGCGGCGCTAGGGATTCGAACCGCCGAACTGCCGACCTCTCTGATCGACAAGCTCAGCGTCTTTCGCCACTGAGCCACCACAGGGTGATTCCTATTAGGTCTTAAAAGTCATGTCCTGTTCTTAGATTTTAGGTGGGTGGGATGGGGGATTTAAACTCTTAATCCCATCATCTGGATTTGATGGTGTTTTGTTTGCGAATAAACTGGCCCGGATTTCTTAAGGGGCACCCAAACCTCCACCTTTAAAGACTTCGGGCATCTGCTGGAGGCCACTTTCTGCCTTTATTAAGATTGTTTTCTCTCCATTTCTCCTTTGGGGAAATATAATATTCTGCCTCTTTTCATAGCCCCCCTCCCCAAATGTTTCATTCTCTTTGACAAGGGGTGGGCTTCCTACATGGCCTCCCCCTCCCTCGAGCCAATTTTAGAACGGGGGGGGGGGTTACCCACATGGTCTAGAGATGCGGAGGCTCAGTGGTTAAGATGCTGAGCTTGTCGATCAGAAAGGTCGGCAGTTCGAATCCCTAGCGCCGCGTAACGGAGTGAGCTCCCGTGACTTGTCCCAGCTTCTGCCAACCTAGCAGTTCGAAAGCACCTAAAAAATGCAAGTAGAAAAATAAGAACCACTTTTGGTGGGAAGGGAACAGCGCTCCGTGCGCCTTCGGTATTGAGTCATGCCGGCCACATGACCCCGGAGACATCTTCGGACAGCACTGGCTCTTCGGCTTTGAAACGGGGAGGAGCACCGCCCCCTAGAGTGGGGAACGAGAAGCACAGATGTGCGAGGGGGATCTTTTAGTTATATTATTAACATTATTGCGATGAATAGAATTACAAACAGGTGGATTGTGAGATGCTTAAATCAGGGGTCTCCAACCTTTGCAACTTTAAGTCTGAAGGACTTCAGCTCCCAGAATTCTCCAGCCAGCTTTGCTGGGAGCTGAGGTCCTTCAGACTTAAAGTTGCAAAGGTTGGAGACCCCTGGCTTAAACAGCTACCCAGATCACACACTGTTTGATGGAAATGGAAAGTGATATAAATAAAACAGGAGGGGAACTTTTACCTTCATCTCTTTTTTAATATCCCCCTCCCACCCTAACTATTTCACTCTCTGGGACAGAGTAGGGGGGCTTCCTACCCAGCCTCCCCCTTACTCAGCCGTTTTTTTTAGAGGGGGTGGTACCCACCTCCTCGCTCTCAGGGTTCCAAATAGCATCCAAAACTCAAGCAGAGCCCAAGATCTCTCGCCTCCCAATCAGGAGGTTGTGAGTTCGATCCTAGGTAGAGGCAGGTGTAGGGTCTTCTGCTTGGGGAGGGGGTTGGACTAGATGACCTGCAGGGTCCCTTCCAACTCTTGTTAATCTGTCAAAGGTTGTGAGTTCGATCCTAGGTAGAAGCAGGTGTAGGGTCTTCTGCTTGGGGAGGGGGTTGGACTAGATGACCTGCAGGGTCCCTTCCAACTCTTGTTAATCTGTCAAAGGTTGTGAGTTCGATCCTAGGTAGAGGCAGGTGTAGGGTCTTCTGCTTGGGGAGGGGGTTGGACTAGATGACCTGTAGGGTCCCTTCCAACTCTTGTTAATCTGTTAAAGGTTGTGAGTTCGATCCTAGGTAGAGGCAGATGTAAGATCTCCTGCTAGATGACCTGCAAGGTCCCTTCCAACTCTTGTTCATCGGTTCACCATAGTATGGTCCCCACCAACCCACCCGCCGCCCGGAGCCCTGGCATAGGAAGGGATGGCCAGGCGTGCCCGTGTGAGCGAGGCTCCTGGCCACCCCTCCTCCCAGCAGCACGGGAGGAAGGAGGGAAGGAGGGAGGGGATGATGGGCCCAGGGAGGGAGTTCCTGGTGACGCAGCCTTCCCTACATGGACACTCCGGGCGGGGCTTGCCAGGAGATTTAAGCTGCCTCCCCGGCCGCCAGCCAGACAGAACCGACTGAAGAGCCATCCCTGGACAAGCGTGTCGCGGGAAGCATCGTGGGAATCGGGCATTCCGAGCTTTTGCCAGCCTCTGTGCCCGTGTTGTTTTTTTTGGCCCAGCAGCGGGATGGTGATCGAAGTGGTGATGCCGCTGGACAGCTCCGGCTTGGCCCGCTTGCTGCGGGACCCGGCGGAGAGCGGCCGGACGCTGGTGCTGGACTGCCGGCCGTTCCTCGCTTACTGCCAGGCGCACCTGCTGGAGGCGCGGCCGGTGCACTGGAACGGGCTGCTGCGGCGGCGGTCGCGGGGCCGGAGCGGGGTGAGCCTGGAGTGGCTGGTGCCGGATCGGGCGCTCCTGGGCCGGCTGCGCAAGGGCGAGGTGGCGCACCTGGTGGTGCTGGACGAAGCCGGCGGGTCGGTCTCGGCGCTGCGGCCGGACAGCCTGGCCCGGTTGCTGCTCAACGCGCTGCTGCGGGAGGAGAGGGCCGGCTCCTCGCACATCTACCTGCTGGAAGGTGAGAAAGGCGCACAAAGACCCACACTCACACACACACGCACTACGCCTAGGGCTGGGGGGCTGTTGGCAAAGGAAGAAGCTGGCCTGGAGTTCCCACACACACACACACACACACACACACACACACACACACACACACACCGGGGGCTGGGGGGCAGAGGCAGGGCGAAAGGACGGGGTCCGCCACCGGGGCTAGCAAGGTAAGAAGCCAGCCTGGAGTTTCTACACACAAACACACACACAAACACACACGGAGACACACACAACCACACACATACACGGAGACACACAAACACACACAACACCGCTTGGGGCTGGGGGCAGAGGCAGGGTGAAAGGATGGGGTCCGCACCCGGCTGGCCAAGTAAGAAGCCGGCTTGGAGTTCCTACACACACACACACACACACACACACACACACACACACACGGAGACACACACCGCCTGGGGCTGCGGGCAGAGGCAGGGCGAAGCTAGGGGGGTCCCGGCGGCGTTGGCACGACCAGCGGCTCCCGGGCATTGAAGGAGCCAACCAGCAACCCACGGCTGGAGCAGGTGCCGCTTGTGGTGGCTCCGAGAACCGGATTCGCCCAGCGGGGTTGGGTGGGTCCCTAGGAGTCAAAGCTGACTCCCTCCCCCCCCCCCCCCATTCTCTCTCTCTCTTCCAAGAGAGGAGGGGGCTTAATCGAAGCCATTGGGGGGCTCCTGACTTTTTAACAGATCAACAGAGTCGGAAGGGACCCTGCAGGTCATCTAGTCCAACCCCCTGCCCAAGCAGGAGACCCTACATCGGCCTCTACCTAGGATCGAACTCACCACCTCCTGATTGGGAGTCGAGAAGGAGCCCCCAAGAGTTTAAGGGAAAGAGTCAGGAATGAAAAGCGATGGGAATGAAAAGAAGGGAGGGAAGGAACATCAGCTCAAAGGCAGGGTGGGGTTATTCCCGCCCCCCCCCCCCAAGCCCCCCACCCCGTCAATAATATTATTAGGCAATAATAAACAATATTTAATAATACTGTTGCTAAAAATGTCCTACTGTGAATTGATTTTCATTTGGAAGGCCTTTGATAGGGCCAGGGGCAGGGGGCTGATTTTATTATATTAGTGCATTTATGTGACTCTTCTTTAATTCGTTTGATTGTTTTACACGAGGTTTTATATTCTGTGTAAGCCGCCTGGAGTTGCCATGGGCGAAGGGGAGGCCATATCAGTTCCCAAAATGAAGTAAAGTGAAGTAAAAATTAAAGTACAGTAAAAAGTAAAGTAAAATTAAAAGTAAATAAAACAAAACAAAATAGAACAAAATAAAATAAATAAGCAAGCTACCTTTGCTTTACACAATCTGGATTCCCACGTTCCCATCCTAAACCAGGGTTAACCCACACATTGTACCATGGATTGACATCATGCCTAGACACAGTTAAGGCTTTTTCTGGGCACAGTGTGGTGGTCAAGGAAGGTTGGTCCCTCACCATCTGGAAGTGCCCAAGCGTCTATTTTAGGCTAGTAGTAGGGCGTGTTGTGTGAACTCTGCCTTCAAGGAAAGACAGAACAGGGAGCATCTGCAGAGAGCCAATGATGGGAGAATTTGGCTCTTCTCTTTTTTATAGAAGAAAATCTATGCGGAGCTGAAGGGTAATTTTATCAGGAGGCTCCCAGGCGCATAAGCTAAAAACGTCCAGATTTGTCAACCGTTGTCCTGGTATGATGGAGACTCCGTTCTTTTAAAAAAAAACTCCCATGAAACCATCATGGCCATCACCCTGACTTGCAACCTCGTCATTTGGGGTGACGTGCCACTCTCATTGCCTGCCAATCATAAATTCATTTTTGGGAATGCCTGGAATCTCATTCAAAGGCATTTAATCTCGGCCAAAGTGGAGCATCAGGGCCACATTTCATTCCCACGTCCAAGGAGGATCTTGCAGCGGGATCTTGCAGTAGGAATTTAAGCGGGATGGGCGCCCAGTTTAATGCCCCCCAAATCCATAGTTTGCTCCGTCTGCAATTATTTCTTCCCACAGTCAAGCATAGGTTTCGATGACATCCCGTGTGTCTCAATGGTGCATCTTGTAAATGTAAGATTTCAGTTCTCGCTTCCTGACTTGGTCCTTCCTTGGTCATGTCTCAACCTTAGGCCCGATCCCCAAATGAAAAACACCCCGTGTCAGCAATCATGATCTGTCAAACCATGGTTTAGCATCTCTTCAATCAGATCACTTTGCAAATATTAGCTAGGGCCTGTCCCCACCGAAGCGCATACAATTATACTTGGAATTTTAAAAAAGGGTTCCTTGCCTGCTTTGAGTCCTTTCCACTGGCAAATTCGGGGCCATTAGAGGCAGTTTGGGCTAGTGGTTAAGGCCCTGGGCTAGAAAGCAGCAGGAGACTGTGAGTTCAAGTCCTACCTTAGCCACGAAAGCCAGCTTGGGTTGACTTTGGGCTGGTCCCTCTCTCTCAGCCCAATCCACAACATAGTTGTTGTTGTTGTGGGAAAAATAAGAGGAGGGAGGTGTGTTGGATACATTCTCTGGCTTGAGTTATTTGTAAATCTATATGCATATAAACGGCTGTTTGTATGTGTGTGTATGTATGTTCCAGCATAACTCTAGAACACCTCGAGCAATTTCAACCACACTTGGTACACAGATGACTTACTCTCCGGAGAAAAATACTGTGGGGGTAAGACACCCCTAACACCCCTCTGGGTGTGTGTTCTCTTAAGATACAGCCTGTTGTGCCTTAAAATGGCTTCTACTGTACAGCGCAGTGGAGTTGCCATGGTAACGGCTTCACAGTACTCCGCAAGGAGGCTCCCTCTGATAAGGGGGAAAATCCAACATTAGAAATTAAGTTTGGTCTGGACATTTTCCCCCCTGTAAATAAATAAATGGACAACGCCTGTTACCAGCTAGTAATAAAATAAAATTAAGGATAAAGGCGCCTTCCAATTCCCAGAATCCTCCAGCTGGCTTGGGAATTCCCCAGCTGGCTTGGGAATTCTGGGAGCGGAGGTGTCCACCTCTCAGAAACCTGCCAGGGTTGTGAAATACTGCTTTGAGGCGAGCCCGAAGGATGTCCTGCTTACTGCTAACCAGGTTTTCCCGTGTGGACGGAAATAGCCTGGAAGGATAGCGATTATCTGCTGTCTCCCGACTCAACATCCCACTTCCTCCTCTCTCATCTAGGTGGCTTTGAACACTTCCAAGCCAACTTCCCAGAACTGTGTGCAGTCGCACCACCCACCTTGGCGCCTTCCCCGGCCTTGAGGTGCCCCGAAGACAATGGGGCAGAGGTGGTGACTCCCTTGTATGACCAGGTAAGTTCCTGGAGCAGGGAAGGTGTAGAGCAAACGGAGAAGGAGAAGCTACCGACCTAGGGACACACCTGTAATTCCCCAAGCCAAATATATCTCTATTTAATTAATCTCCCGGCCTGCTTTAATTAAACTGTCTAGACTTTTGTGGCGTGAGTAATCCTCGGTGAAATGATTGCACGCGCAGTAGAGTGTCAATTGACACCCGAGAAGGGCTGTATTTGCCTTTATTCCTTAAGGCTCAGAGTTGGTTCCCAACAGAGCCTGGATTTTGGCTGTCACTCATCACGTCGTCCTTTTCTAAATCAATTAATTACGTTTTAATGGCCTATTATTGCAACCATCTGGAGACAACCAAGAGGGTATGAGGAGCTGCCTCTTCATGCTTCCTCTTCGGTGGCTTAATTGCAGGTTACACCAAGAGCCAAAATAGTTGTAAAGTCCCTTTAATTCTCAGCTGTCGTCCCTGCCATAATTACACCTGGCGTTAATGAATTATGCAATTTGACCCTGAAGTCTTAAATGGAGACAACGCCTTTCTCCTCCCCAAAATTTGGAGAGGTTTCTTCTCCTTCTACTGCATGGGGAAATGATGGGAAACCGATCATGATTATCTACTCAAGAATTTCTCAGGGTTTGGGGCATTCTCACATTCACTCCTCCTACAAAAGCGGGCTTCATTTTGTAATCATCCTCGGCCTTTCTATTTGGAAGTAAGACCCAAATAATCCAGAGGACGAGGGGAACCCGGTGGCTCAGGGGCTAAGGCTGCTGAGCTTGTCGATCAGAAAGGTCGGCAGTTCGGCGGTTCGAATCCCTGGTGCCGCGTAATGGAGTGAGCCCCCGTGACTTGTCCCAGCTTCTGCCAACCAACCAGTTCAAAAGCGGGTTAAAAAATGCAAGTAGAGAAATAGGAGCCACCTTTGGTGGGAAGGGAACAGCGTTCTGTGCGCCTTTGGCGTTGAGTCATGCCGGCCACATGACCACGGAGACGTCTTCGGACAGCGCTGGCTCTTGGGCTTTGAAACGGAGATGAGCAAAGCTCCCCCTAGAGTCGGGAACAACTAGCAAGGGGAACCTTTCCCTTAACATAGAGCTCCCCAAATTTGGCATCTTTAAGACTTGTGGACTTCAACTCCTAGAATTCTGGGAGATGAAGTCCCCAAGTCTTAAGGTTGCCAAGTTTGAAGACTTCTGCCTTAACATCAGCCGTAGGAGGGAATAAAAGGAGAAATAAGAATTTCCTAAAATTAAGGAGAAATTTCCTGACTGTGAGAAGAATGAGCCAGTGGGAAAGCTTGCCGTTAGAAGGTGTGGGGACCCCAATACTGGAAGTTTTCAAGAAGCGACTGGACAGCCGTTTGTCCAGAATGGTAGAGGGTCTCCTGCTCAAGCAGGGGGTTGGACTAGAAGACCTCCAAGGTCCCTTCCCACTCGGTTATTCTGTTAACTGGACCCAAGTCGTAGTGGGCATCCATAAAGCTATGCTGAAGGGGCGGTTCTGTCTTCAGCTAATTAATGGACCCCAAAAGTTGAATGTTGTCTTCTTGGTTCTTCTCTTTCCAGGATGGACCGGTGGAGATCCTACCTTTCCTTTACTTGGGTAGCTGTTACCATTCTTCCAACAGAGAGGTGCTGGAGTCCCTGGGAATTACCGCCGTTCTGAACGTGTCTTCCAGTTGCCCCAACTATTTTGAAGGACACTTCCTCTACAAGAGCATTCCAGTAGAAGACAATCACATGGCCGACATCAGCGTATGGTTCCAGGAAGCCATAGATTTCATCGGTGAGTGCCCTAATTGGGAGGAACCCATTGTTTCTAGGGAAACTGGAGGGCTGTCATTCAGCCTCTTGGCCTTCTGAAGGATGGGGGAGGGTCTCCCTTGGTTGACACAATGACGTCATTGGAAGAAGCAAGGTTGAATTAGTTGGCCCGGTTTGAGTCTCAGAGAGTCACGAACCAATGAAGCGAACGAATGGTCTCCTGCAAACTCCACTCCCCTTTCGCTCCAGCTGTTCCTCTGCCCCAGTGATGTCTGACTCTCAAGGCAGCTGATAACTGGCAGATGGCTCTGGCCCCCTCTCTGCCTCCGACACAGAGCCCTCCTCAGAGCCTTCCCCAGACTCCAGGACTGGCCCAGGTTCCTCCCCAACCCTCCTCACTGTCTGAGTCCACCACCAGCTCCGCTGGCCACTGGCAGGCCTCAACACTATCACCCCCATTCTGTGCCGCCCCAAAACAGCCAAAGGGCCTTTTCTTAGGTTTCCTAAGGTCTTCTCCTCCGCCCTCTCTGATCTTCTCCTCTCCTCTTCTCCCCGCAGACTCCGTGAAAGCCAGCGGTGGGCACGTGCTGGTACATTGCCAAGCGGGCATCTCCCGCTCCGCCACCATCTGCCTCGCCTACCTGATCCAGAGCCGCCGGGTGCGGCTGGAGGAAGCCTTCGATTTCGTGAAGCAGCGCCGCGGAGTCATCTCGCCCAACTTCGGCTTCATGGGGCAGCTCCTGCAGTTCGAGACCGAGGTCCTCTGCCATTAGTCCGCGGGGTCCTTCGTCGCTCTGGACCACAGATTTGGGGCTGCGTTTGGGGGGGCGTTTCTGTTTACATCCCAGATGGGGGAATGGCGGGGGGGAGCCATGCGCTGGGCCCTGGCCTCCTCTTCCTCCTCCTCCTCCTTTTCCTTCTGTTGTACTCATTGGTACCAACGGATGCCCCAAGTGGGAGGGGGAATTGCCCCACCTACCCACCGCCCTGGCCGGACTTCTCCTCCACCGTGTGAAATTGAACGGCTTATTGCGTGACTCCGAAAGCAAAAAGCGAATAAGCTAGAAACGAAGACAGATTCATGTGGGGTGAAACAGTTCGACACCATTAGCAAGGAACTGCTCGGCCCCCTCGGGGCGAACTCTCTGTTGTCCCCCAGCGAAGCGAGCCAAAATGTTATTTATTTGCCCGTTGCCTGCGTTGACTCCCGCTGACTGCTAGTTTGGATGCATGGCGTAAATCAACTCAACCCGTGTAACATGTACGTTGAGGGTGCTAAGTGAGAGACAGGTGCTGAGTGAGTTTACCCCACCCCGTTTTTATGACTTCCCTCGCTGCCTTTGTTAAGTGAATCCCGTCAGGAGTTAAGCTAGCAACCCCTTGTTAAGCAAACCCGTTGACTTTGCTGCTCAGAAGGTCCCCCCATTTACCGTCGCTAAATGAACTGTTGTAAGTCTGTGTCTCCCTTTGCGTCCTCCCAAATTGGACACGGCGCTGTTCTTTCCAGCCCTGGTGACTCATCCTTGGGTCTCTTGGAGCTGAAGTCCTTCAGACTTAAAGTTGCAAAGGTTGGGGACCCCTGGCCCAGACCCTGACACTGACAGCTTTGCTGGCTGGAGAAGTCTGGGAGCTGAAGTCCTTCAGACTTAAAGTTGCAAAGGTTGGAGACCCCTGGCCCAGGCCCTGACACTGACAGCTTTGCTGGCTGGAGAAGTCTGGGAGCTGAAGTCCTTCAGACTTAAAGTTGCAAAGGTTGGGGACCGCTGTCTTGGAGGACTTCAAGTTATAGACTGAAATGACCGCCTAGTGTGTGTGTTTTTTACGTTAATTCAAAAGTCACAACTTATATTAAAATGACAGTTTAAAAAAAGAAGAAGAAGAAGAAGGTTCTTATGCATTTGATAGCAGGAGAAAAGTTCAGGTTGCTAATATAGCTGGACTCATTCCTTGCCCAATTGCCAGCGTCCATGCCGTTGGTCATCGGCTGGCATGGTGGACCATTACGCTGAGTACAGTAATAGGAACATGGAAATTTTAAAAGGGACATTGATATGTTCTTTTTTCCGTGACTTCAATGCCCGAAAGTTCATTTGTGCTAAAACTGGAAAAAGTTTTGAACATTTACTTCGGCGCAACAGCTTAGAAGCCCCCTAAGGGGCTACTAACAGCCCGCTAAGAGGCTACTAACAGCCCCCTAAGGGGCTACTAACCCCTACCCAGAGAATATGTTGAATTCTGAAGTCCTCCTTGCTCTCTGCGCACGGCTGTTTTCTTGAAAACGTTTCCTTGCCAAAGTAGGTAGCGTCATCAGGGCTAGAAGCGAGCGGGGTGTGATGAGCCAACCCGGCTGTCCTCTAGCCCTGAGGGCGTTACCTGGTTTGGTACTGGAACGTCTGCAAGGAAACCAGCAAGCTGAGGGAGAAAAAGAGAGATGCCTAAATCAGGAGTCTCCAAGCTTGGCAACTTTAAGACTGGTGGACTTCAACTCCCAGAATTCATCTGGCTGAGGAACGCTGGGAGTTGGAGTCCACCAGGCTTAAAGTTGCCAAGGTTGGAGTCCTCTGCTCTAAATGACCATTGTCCACCTCAGAGTCTTCGTTCGCTGCAGCCATGGGGCCTCGCTTTGCCTTTCTTGACAATTTTGGCCTTGAAAAGGAGTCGAAGAGTCCTTCTGGAGCCCCATAGATTGACATGGCCTGAACAATAAGCGAGGTTGCTCCTTAGATAGTGAGCCTAAAGCTGGGCAGGCGTCAGTCTCCGAGCATCTTCAGTCGGCTGCCCTAAACCATGGCTTGCCAATCACCCTAGTTGAGTTCACACCCTAGTTGAGGGCACACCGACATCTCCCATTAGTGCAGGGGTCTCCAAACGTGGGCCCTTTAAGACTTGTGGGACTTCCAGAATTCCTCAGCTAGCCATGCTGGCTGAGGAATGTGGCCCCTTTAAGACTTGTGGGACTTCAACTCCCAGAATTCCCCAGCCAACATAGCTGGAATTCTGGGAGTTGAAGTCCCACAAGTCTTAAAGGGGCCACATTTGGAGACCCCTGCATTATTTAGTGCCTTGTGTGAAACACACCCGTGCCAGCTAGCCTAATCTTGGCACCTTGGGGTCAGACGAACCCACAATCGACAATCGACCACTGCAATGGCTGTGTGTTGTGTGGACAGATGTGTCCAACTGGGATGAAGGTTGGCTTGACACCCCCCTCCCCCTGTAAAGAAGTGGGACAATTCGGGGTCCTCCTTCCCTTTGAGCACAATTATCGGGGGTGGGGGAGGCTGGAGCAGTGGTGGATGGGGCTCCCTCCCCCACCCCCCAAAAGCAATACTCAGTCGTTCCTCCGTGCGTGTGCTGTTAGGAGAACCTCTTTCTTGAAGGACATTGATTTCAAAATGTCTCCTGCACTTTATATTTATTATCACCTGTTGCAATAAACAACCACTTTTTATATGGGAGGATGTGTGTGTCTCAAAATGCTTGCTTGGTTGGGGGGGAGGGGGAGAGGGGGGTCCTTGGTTTATGGCCTGAAGGACAGCGTGCTTAAGAGGAATGCCCAGCGACATGGTCAAAACAGTCAAGATGGCGGCAACGATGATGTATTCACAGCTGTTCAGGAATTTCCAGCTTGAATGCTTGGCTGACAATCGAAGCAATCTACCACATTATCATCATCTTCTTTCAAAGACCCCATAATCCCTTGCCGGTTGCATTCTTGGGCAACTGAATGGAGCTGAGTGTTTTACTGGCCAGATGCCTTTCCCTGTCACCAGTGCGGAGTTATCTTCAGCAGATATATTCTCGTCGTGGCCAGAGAGAGAAATATCTGCCTCTACCTAGGATTGAACTCACGAGCCTCTTGATTGTGAGGTGAGAGCTTCACCTCTAAGCCACTTCACTTCCTTGAAGCATACCCAGTTATCTACATCTAAATCAAGTAGAAATTATTCTTTTCTACTTTACTTTCTCTCCTCTCCTCTCCTCTCCTCTCCTCTCCTCTCCTCTCCTCTCCTCTCCTCCCCTCATTCGCTGCCTTGAGGACCATCTGTGTCATGGATGGATTCTTCAATGCATCCTCCCCCTTCCTGTCCTGGTGGCCTGGCGCTCAGTTAACCTCTGCATGGTGTGGATCCTCAGGAAGCGAACAAGCCACCATCTCTGACCGGGGATTGTCCCTCTGGACTGAGGCTTGCGTCTTGAGTAGGGAGAACACCTAGGCGCTTGGTTGAGGGACCAAGCCTGCGAATCCTCCATCATGGCCAAGAGGACCACAGGAATGGCGCAGCTGACCCTGGTCCCAACCGATCCTGTGGGGAACGCAACACTCAAGCACTGGGGCTCACCCGCCTGTGGGCCTACTTCCCTTGCCTCCCCTTCACCGTTGCACCAGGTTCGAATTCTGAGCCAGGTTTTCCAACCTGCCTCCCTCTGCAGGAAGAGAACCCCCCCCAACCCCCAACCCCGTTTCCTCTGAGCTACCCCTCTCCATCCCACTTTGCGGTGGGATGGAGGGCCCAAACCCAGGGCCATTGTGGAGGCAGGGAGCCCCAGCATCGTCTGAGTAAGACAGTTAGGAAGGGAAGGACTTTTTAGCACAAGGATTAAGTGAAATCCTCCCAGTTCGGCCAAACCAGTAGGGACGATTATCCTACCAGTTTCTGTGAACCGGTAGTAAAACGAAAAGCTGCGAGCCACGCCATTGTTAGCCGCTTTCCTCCTGCTTCTTAAGGCATTTTTTTCCCTGCCAGTTCGGGCGAAATGCTTTTAAAAGCATTTTGTAAAAAAAAGCCCGGAGCCCAGGAAAATAAAATCTGTCAAGACCTCCATTTCTTCCCCGTTTATTTACCAGGCGTTGAGAGAGCCAGATGCCATGATCTTAAGGATGAGTTTCAAGCCCGCCCCAAGAGGCTCTTTCGTTCCTCTTCACGGGGGTATCGTCTGCGTAGGTGACATGGTTGTCGATATTTCTCCTGGAAATCCTGTGTTACGGCACCCAAAAACGTGGCGTGCAAAATTCTCCAAACGCCTGAGGTTGAACATGCCAGGCGTGTGAGCCACAAATCCACCCCTCTTGCGTGCAGGTGTTTGAGTGCCAGAGCAGAAGGAGACAAACGTTGTCAATGTACCACAACTAAGTTTAGAAGCTGCGTTGGAGACGAGCCTGCGAGTGGAGTCCCGGAAACATCTGGAGGGGGGGTGGCACGATGCGCTCGGGTGATGTGGCGAGCGAGTGGGCCGTGATGAAGCGGCAGAGCTGATTAAACCGAGCCCCGGTGGAATATTTCTGGCTGGGTGGGTGGAAGTGACAAGCAGTCACAGCACATGGGTTTTTTTTTCTCACGACCCAGCGGGAGGGAGGTGAAGCCGCCTTTGACGCAAGGCGCATGGCGCACTGCTTGTTCCAAGTCCCTGGGGTGAAGGGGAGCTGCACCAGTGAACAGTCGATTGAAGGATATGGCCTATTATTTACTCAAAGAAGAAAAAAAGGAGGGTGGGAAGCCAGCAGGAGGGAGAAAGAAGGGGAAGAAAAGAGAATGTGTCAGGGGCTGCCCCAAAGAAGAGGGAGTCAAGCTGTTCTCCAAAGCCCCTGAAGGCAGGACAAGGAGCCATGGGTGGAAACTCATCAAGGAGAGAAGCAACTTAGAACTGAGGAGAAACTTTCTGACGGTGAGAACAATGAATCAGTGGAACAGAAGTTGCCTCCAGAAGTTGTGAATGTCCCATCACTGGAAGTCTTTAAGAAGAGGTTGGATAGCCATTTGTCTGAAATAGTATAAGGTCCTGCCTAGGCAGGGGGTTGGACTAGAAGACCTCCAAGGTCCCTTCCAACTCTGTCATTCTATTCTATTCTATTCTCTCCAAGGTCCCTTCCAACTCTGCTATTGCATTGTATTGTCTCTGCAGCCATGGAGACTCTAGAAAGAGGGCAGAGAAGAGCAACCAAGAGGATGAGGGGACTGGAGGCTGAAACATAGGAAGAACGGTTGCAGGAACTGGGTAGGTCTAGTTTGATGAAAAGAAGGACCAGGGGAGACATGATAGCAGCCTTCCAATATCTCAGGGGCTGCCCCAAAGAAGAGGGAGTCAAGCTATTCTCCAAGGCACCCGAGGGCAGAACAAGAAGCGACAGGTGGAAACTAATCAAGGAGAGGAGCAACCTTGAATAAGAAATTTCCTGACTGTGAGCACAATGAATCAGTGTGCTTTGGTGCGCTTATGCACCCCCCCTTTACAGACCTCTGAGGAATGGCGTGAGGTCCACGGTAGACAGTCTAAGGTTGAAGCTGTGAAGGTTTGAAGATGTAACGAGGGAGTCAGGTAGAGCAATCCAGGCGTTGACCCCTCTGTGGCTGAAGTTGTATTTTCTGCAATCAAGTTTGAAGCGGTTGACCTTGAGTTTGTATTGATTGTTTGCCCGTGTAGTATTGTGGTTGTAGCTGAAGTGGTCATTGACAGGTAGGACCTTGTAGCAGATAACTTTGTGTAATATGCTTAGGTCAGACCACAGACGGCAGAGTTCTTGGTTGCCCAGGTCTAAAGTTTCAAGCCTATTGTTGGCTCCAATTTTGCCTTCATCATGGCCTGAGCTGGGAAAATGACAAAAGGTTGTCTTGATGGATGAAAGGCCAAAAAAACCCAATTCTCAACCGATTCGTTGTGATGCAAGAGGATTGTTTTCACCCACTTATTTAGCAGCTATGGATCTTCCAACAAGGGTTGGATGAGGAGGTCTCCAACATCTGCTTCAACCCTGTTTTTCTATGTTCCATGCTCTAAGCCAGAGCTGTGTCACCTTGGCAACTTCAAAACTTGTAGACTATACTGGCTGGGGGATTTCTGGAGTTGAAGTCCACAAGTCTTCAAGTGGCCAAGTTTGAAGGCCTCTGATGTAAGTGGAGAGATTGCAGAGGAAGGGATTACAAGAGAGTAAGTTAGTCTGGCTGGGGAATTCTGGGAGTTGAAGTCCACAAGTCTTCAAGTGGCCATGATTGGACACCTTGTTTTAAGTTGGTCTTCAAAAGGGACAGGAGTTGAATCACAAAACTGCACACACCATCTTGTCTGCTTAAACACACACACACACACACACACCCCACACAGACACACACACCTCTGGCTCTGAAACCGACTGATCCTGCCAGACTGAAATTTGCCTTCTCAAATGTCAGGGCAGGAGGGAAATGAGAGGCACCCGTCTTGGCCAGGAGATCATAAGACCTGTCCTTGCACCTGGGGCCAACCCTGCAGATGCTCTGGGACTGTCTGCCCTGCTCTTCCTCCACCCTCTCACCTGGGGCTTCTGTCCCACAGGAAGCCTTGGCGTCAGTCGGCGGGAAGGGAGAGGCTTCCCTGCGGGATGGAACAGCTTCTGCGCCTTCCTGAGAGGCACCCCAAGCCAGCAACGTGGAACACGCCCCATGGAGTGGGAGAAGATTGAGCTGGGACCCCAAACTCCTGGGAAGTGTCCTGACTTGGGCTTCCCCAGCAGCACGAAGCCGAGTCCTCGTCCCAATAAACCCCTTTTATTTCATTGACAGTGATTTCCTCTCCAGCGAAGTCTTTCCTCTCCCACAGTCTTTCAAGATGGTTCACAATGACCGACCTTTCTCAGGCTTGCAATACTTGGCAAGAATGCCGAATTGAACTACTTGTCTCCTTTTGCTCTTCTTCGATTTTGCTCTTCTTCGATTCCCTTTTGCTCTTCTTCGATTTCCCCTGGGAGGGGCTGTTCACCGTCCACCTGTGGCCTTCCTCCCAAGTTGACCCCTGTTCTTTAGCCGTTCCCTTCCTCTGGCAACTCTGTGCATGCAGATTTTTTTGGTCCATTTAAGCTGCTTTGGTGACTCCATCCAGCCATCTCCTTCTCTGCCGTCCCCTTCTTCTTCTTTTGCCCTCCATCATTCCCAGCATGAGGGTCTTCTCCAGGGAGTCCGTCCTTCTCATCAGGTGGCCAAAGTATTTTGAGTTTCCTCTTCAGGATCTGGCCTTCTAAAGAGCAGTCAGGGTGGATCTCCTCTGGGACTGACCGGTTGGATGGCCTTGCAGTCCAAGGGACTCAATGCAGGAGTCTTCTTCTCCAGCCCCAGAGTTCAAAGGCTTCCATTCTTTGGCTCTCAGCCTTCCTTATGCTCCAACCTTCACAGCCGTCCATTGCAAGTGGGGAAACCACAGCCTTGACTAAACACACTATTGTTGGCAGGGTGAATTCTCTGCTCTTTTTATTTTATTTATTATATTATATTATTATATTAATTATATTATATTATATTATATTATATTATATTATATTATATTATATTATATTATATTATATTATATTAGATAGATAGATAGATAGATAGATAGATAGATAGATAGATAGATAGATAGATAGATAGATAGATAGATAGATAGATAGATTGATTGATTGATAAATGGGGGGGGGAGCTATATCCCATATTTATTATATGAAAATAATCCAATAACCACTATTTTAATTAACTGTACTATGAGCAACGCTGACAAATAGCCTCATTAGCTACTTTGGAGAAGCCGGTTCTAGCATCTCCTGGACCTAGTAAGAGTTTGACCAGATGATGGACTGCTATGATCCTTTGAGGCCCAGCCCTGGATGCAGCAGCAGAGGCTGATGGGCTCCATGATCCCACAAAGGGTTAAACCTGCTGGCCTTTGCTTCACCTGAGCCCTATAATAAGAGGCAGAAGGAGCCTTTCCCCTCCTGAAGCACCTTTCCCTTCTCTTCCTGGAGCCAAGCACTAGCATTACCAAGGTTGGTCCCTCCGCCATGGGTCTCGGCCGTGCCTTGGGGCTCCTGGTTGTAGGCTGCCTTTGGCTTCTTTCAGGTAAGGCCTGGGCAGGAATCCCTCCTTCCACCAAGTAGTTGTCAGAGTCAGGTTCAGACACGTTACTCTTTCGTTTGGAGTCGGCACAAGTTCTAGCTAGCCCTGACATTTCACAAGCCATGATTTGAGGGTGGGGGTGAGGTGGGCATTCTGCAGGCTCTCTCTCTCTCTCTCTCTCTCTCTCTCTCTCTCTCTCTCTCTCTCCCCCCCTCTCTCTCTCTCTTTTTAAAAGTTTTTTTATTTTTTACTCTCTTACATACAACTATAGGTCTACATTCACTCGTTCTTCTTTACATTTCTCATTCTAATACATTTGTTAGCTTCTAATATACAAAACAATACAATAGCAGAGTTGGAAGGGTCCTTGGAGGTCTTCTAGTCCAACCCCCTGCCTAGGCAGGAAGCCCTACACCGTTTCAGACAAATGGCTCTCCAACCTCAAAGATGTTGGATACAGTTTGGGTTGCTCTGTTTACCATCCCTTTCACTTTATTTTCCCTTTCTTTCTTTTCTCCCTCCCTCCCTTCTCTACTTCCTTCCTTCCTCCTCTCCTTCCCTTGCCTCTCCCCCACTCCTACTCTTTCTCTTCCCCCTACCCTTTCTCCTCTTTCTCTCCCTTCCATCCTCCTCTCCTTCCCTCTTTCATCTTTCCCCCTTCTTCCTTTCATTCTCTCCTTCTCTCTCCCTTTCTTTTCTCCCTCCTCTCCTTCTCTCTTCCTTCCTTCAATCTTCTTCCCCTTCCTTCTTCCCTTACCTCTCCCATACTCCTACACTTCCTCTTTCCCTTCCTACCCACCTCTCCTTTCTTTCTCTCCCTTCCACCCTCCTCTCCTTCCCTCTTTCTTCTTTTCCCCTTCTTCCTTTCATTCTCTCCTCCTCTCTCCCTTTCTTTTCTCTCTCCTCTCCTTCTCTCTTTCTTCCTTCAATCTTCTTCCCCTTCCTTCTTCCCTTACCTCTCCCCTCCTCCTCCTCTTCCCCTTCCTACCCTCTCCTTCTCTTTCTCTCCCTTCCATCCTCCTCGCTCTACTTCTTTTTTCCTTTCCTCCTCTTCCTCTCCTCCTCCCCTCCTCCCTGGAATCTCTGGAGTCCAGTTGGGAGTCCCCAACACCACCCTGACAATATTTTCCCCTTCTGGTCTCTCCTTCCTCCTTCACTCTGACCTTGAGTTGTTACTACTATGCCGTGCAAAGACCAAATGTCTTTGGTAGAAAAATAGGAACCACCTTTGGGGGGAAGGGAACAGCGTCCCGGGAGCCTTCGGTGTTGAGTCATTCCAGCCACATGACCCCGGAGACGTCTTCGGACAGCGCTGGCTCTTCAGATTTGAAACGGAGATGAGCACCGCCCCCTAGAGTCAGGAACGACTAGCACACGTGTGCCAGGGGAACCTTTAATATTTTGACTTGCGAACATCCCGAAGCCTGGAGTCATGCAGCCCATAAATATAAATAAAGGAAGTAATTAATGGGTGGTACCAGGCAAGGAGACACTATCAGATTTAGGAAGTTCTAGAACAGAGGTTCCCAAACTTGGCAACTTTAAGACTTGTGGACTTCAACTCCCAGAATTCTGGGAGCTGGCTGGAGATTTCTGGGAGTTGAAGTCCACAAGTCTTAAAGTTGCCAAGTTTGAGAATTTCCTCCTTTTTGGAATCCCTGGTGAAAGGCTGCCCTCTTGTGGAGGACGCTGGTATGACCTCACCCGAAGCAAGGCAGGCTCTCCTTGACTTACAACAGTGACCATTCGAAGTTACAACGACACTGGAAAAAAAAGAGACTTAGGACTGGTTTTCACACTTACGACCCCATGGTCACAGGATCAAAATTCGGCCACTCGGCCACTGACTCGTACTTATGACGGTTGCAGAGTCCCGGGGTTACGTGATCCCCTTTTGCGACCTATTGACAGAGTCAAAGGGGAAGCCTGATTCACTTGACGACCATGGGGCTAATTTAACAACCAAAAGGTATCTTTAAAAAAAAAGAGATCTCTGTGGCAGGAAAGACCATCAAAGGGGACAAAACGTTAACAACTGCCTAGCTTTGGTGGCACCGTTATGGCAAGGAAAGTCGTAAAGTGGAACCCAACTCACTCTAACAACGGTCTCCTCTGCCAACGGAAATGTTGGGGTCCGTTGTAAGTTGAGGGCTATCTGTGCATTTCACTTCCGGGGATCTAAGTCACATCGGAATTATGTTGAGACTTGGTTGAGAACTTTGGGAAAAAGTTCAGAGAAAAGCAGCTAAGAGGATCAAAGGCCTGGAGACTAAAACCATAGGAAGAACGGCTGCAGGATTTGGGTCTGGCTAGTCTAGAGAAAAGAAGGATTAGGGGAGACACGATAGCAGCATTCCAGTATTTGAGGGGCTGCCACAAAGAAGAGAGGGAGGTCAAATTATTCTCCAAAGCTCCAGAGGGCAGGACAAGAAGCAATGGGTGGAAATTGATCCAGGAGAGAAGCATCTGGAACTAAGGAGAAACTTCCTAACAGTGAGGACAATTAACTAGTGGAACAGCTTGTCTCCAGAAGTTGTGAAGGCCCCACTGGAAGTCTTTAAGAAGATGCTGGGTAGCCATTTGTCTGAAACAGTATAGGGCTTCCTGCCTAGGCAGGGGTTTGGACTAGAAGACCTCCAAGGTCTCTTCCAACTCTTGTGTCCTATGGAGGCTAAAAGATGGTTGCAGGAACTGGGCATGTCTAGTTTAATGAAAAAGAAGGACTAGGGGAGACAGGATAGCACTCTTCCAATATCTCAAGGTTTGCCCCAAAGAAGAAGCAGTCAAGCTATTCTCCAAAGCTCCAGAGGGCAGGACAAGAAGCAATGGGTGGGAACTGATCCAGGAGAGAAGCAACCTGGAACTAAGGAGAAACTTCCTAACAGTGAGGACAATTAACCAGTGGAACAGCTTGCCACCAGAAATCGTGGGTGCTCCATCACGGGGTTTTTTAAGAAGAGTCTAGACAGTCACTTATCTGAAATGGTATAGGTTGTCCTGCTTGAGCAGGAGGCTGGACTAGAAGACGTCCAAGGTCCCTTCCAGCTTCTCTTCTCTTCTCTTCTCTTCTCTTCTCTTCTATTCTATTCTATTCTATTCTATTTCATTCTATTCCCAACCTCTCTACTCTACTCCATTCTTCATTCCAATATCTCTTCTCTTCTCTTCTCTTCTCTTCTCTTCTCTTCTCTTCTCTTCTCTTCTCTTCCTTATTCCATTCCCAAACTTGACTGCTTGAAGATGTGTGTTACAGAGGTGGCTGGGGATTCTGGGAATTGAAGTCCACACATCAAGTGGGCCAAGGTCGAGAAACTCTCCTCTAGCAGGTTGGTCCATTGGGCCAAGGACCGAGGGGGGGATGGGTCCAGACGGAAGCAGGGGCACTCAGCAGGCAGGTAGACAGGATGGCTGAATTTCCCCCTCCCCCCTTCTCTTGGTTCAGCCCAGCCCGTGCATGGCCGTGGAGATACCTTCCAACCAGAGCCCACTCCGGATCCTGACCTGGAGAAGGAGGAGGAGGAGAAGGAGGCTCCTCGGGATGACATCCTTGACATCAACCAAGGTGGAGCTTACGGTCCTTTCATAAAATATATATTAGTCACTCCTCTGAACACCTTATTAGCACAGCACTGTATTTTACCCATGTCGTTGTAGGCCTATTATCCTTCTCATCTTTTCTACTACCTTCTCCTATTGGTATCTTATGATTACATCGCATTGTTTTATTTGTATATACATGGAGACCATCTGCCCCAGACAAATTCCTCACGTCCATCTATTCTATTCCTTACTCTACTCTACTCCTACTCTGCTCTACTCTACTCCTACTCTACTCCTACTCTACTCCTTATACCATTCTATTCCTTATTCTACTCTACTCTACTCCTACTCTACTCCTTATTCTATTCTATTCATTATTCTACTCTACACTTCTCTACTCTACTCTAAACTACTCTACTCCTACTCCTTATTCTATTCTATTCCTTATTCTACTCTACTCTACTCTACTCCTGCTCTACTCCTTATATTCTATTCCTTATTCTACTCTACTCCTACTCTACTCCTTATTCTATTCTAGTCCTTATTCTACTCTACTCTACTACTCTACTCCTTATTCTATTCTATTCCTTATTCTATTCTATTCTATTCTCCTCTACTCCTACTCTACTATACTGTACTTTATTCTATTCCTTATTTTATTCCTTATTTTATTCTATTCTATTCCTTATTGTATTCAACTCTCCTTATTCTACATTCTATTCTATTCTATTCTATTCTATTCTCAATTCCATTTTCTCTCCTCTCCATTCCACTTTCTTTCTCTTCTGTTCTAATTATACTGTTGTAAAACATGCTTTGTACATTGTATTAGTTCAATACCGTGATATTTCTACAATGTTGATGAAAAATGATTAGCACTCGAATGTTTAATTAGCCTAATCCATTGGGTTTTCAATAAAAGAAATAAGCATTGTCAGTCCTAATTATTACGCTTTAAAATATTAACGTGAATAAGCATCGAATCGCTCCAATGTCTCTATTGCAGTACTTGCAAAGCAATAGAGAGAAGAATAGTAGCATCAACACCAATAAAAGAGGAAATAAAGAAGGTAATAAAATGGGCAAACGTAATGTTGCAGTCACCCTGGGCCAGTTAATATCCACCCAGAGTATGCAGCCCTGTGAGTATACCGTGTGCTGTTAGGAAAGGGGAAAAATGAAGAGCATTTTCATTACATTTTATTGCATGAAGATGCCATAAGAAGCATCTCTAATTAATGTTTTTATGCAGTTGGTGAATACCTTTGGCCATCCGATACACGTAACCATCACAGTATGGGGCATCTGCATCTGGGGTTGAGCCCAGCAATGAAAAAAATGTGGGAAGTTGTAGGAAATTGTTTTCTGTACAATGAATGCTTCCTTCCCAGACCCTCTGCTAATATGAAGATCCCGCTCTATAGGAAGGAGAAGCTTCCTAAGAGTGAGGACAATTAATCAGTGGAACAGCTTGCCACCGGAAATCGTGGGCACCTCCCCATCACTGGAGGTTTTTAAGGAAAGGCTGGACAGTTGCTTGTCTGAAATGGTATAGGTTCTCTTGCTTGAGCAGAGGGCTGGACTAGAAGACCTCCAAGGTCCCATTCTATTCTGTTCTGTTCTATTCTCTGTATTTTGTATTCTCTTCTCCTCTCTATTCTCTTCTCCTCTATTCTATTCTATTCTCTATTCTATTCTCTATTCTATTTATTCTATTGTACTATATTATGTGTTCTGTTCTCTTCTATTCTGTGCCCTCTTCTCTTCTATTTTCTGTTCTGTTCTGTTATCTTCTCTTTTCTTTTCTATTCTCTATTCTATTTATTCTATTCTATTCTATTGTATTCTAGGTACTATTCTCTTCTCTTCTATTTTCTCTTCTGTTCTGTTCTCTTCTCTTCCTTAATATTGTTTGTAAGTACTTAAAAAGGAAAAGATAATCAATGCATCTATGGTGAGGATCAGAGCACTAATAGATTTAAAAGATAAAAGGAAAAAAGGAAATTTAAACTTCCCCTTTTTTTTCTGCATGGGTTAATTACAATATTTATACATTTTGAGACCTTCTTAGGAGCCAACCAAGCAAGGAGTAATTATGTTTCCCGAGTTTCAGGCTGGGTCCAGTTTGTCTTTAACGCCATTCCCACATTCTGTTCCCAGGACTAATTCCGTTAGGGGCACCTGAGCATAGTTTCCTGCTTGAAGGCGATATCATCAAGTTGGTAAGTCAAGAAATGCAAGAGAGATGGGATCTCGCGACGCTCCCATGGAACACCCCTCCTGCGCGAGCTGCACTGGCTTCCGGTGGTTTTCCGGGTGCGATTCAAAGTGTTGGTTACTATCTTTAAAGCGCTCCATGACTTAGGACTCTACATGGGGCTTCCCTTGAGGTACACTCAAAAGCTGCAGTTAGTCCAGAACGCAGCCGCGCGGGTGATTACGGGAATGCCCAGACACTCCCATATAACACCAATCCTGCGCGAGCTGCACTGGCTTCCTGTGGTCTTTCGGGTGCGCTTCAAGGTCCTGACGACCATCTTCAAAGCGCTCCATGGCTCGGGACCTAGTTACATGCGAGACCGTCTCCTGCCCCATACATCCCTTAGACCGATACGCTCCCACAGAGAGGGCCTTCTCACTGTGCCGTCGGCCGGGCAATGCCGACTGGCGACACCCAGGAGAAGAGCCTTCTCTGTGGCGGGCCCAGCCCTTTGGAACGACCTACCCCCTGAACTTCGCACCATCTCCAACCTCCACCTCTTCCGCAAGTGCCTAAAGACACATTTGTTCCATCTAGCCGGCCTAGCGTAACCTCCATAATGACTTTTAGACAGTTTTTAAATTTGGGGGATTTTAATTTGATTTTAGCGCAGGATCTTTATCAAATAAGTTTTTTACATTTTTTATGTGATTTTGTATGTATTTTAATATTCCTGTGCGCCGCCCTGGGGCCGTTTGGAGAAGGACGGGGTATAAATTTAATAAAATAAAATAAAAATAAATAGGACCTGGGTACCTACGAGATCGTCTTCTGCCACCGAGAGCCACCCACCGGCCAGGACGCTCCCACAGAGAGGGTCTCCTCATGGTGCCGTCAGCTAAACAATATCGACTGGTGACACCCAGGGGGAGAGCCTTCTCCGTGGGAGCCCCTGTCCTCTGGAACGAATGAATGAATTAAGAACTATCCCTGACTTACGCACCTTCTGCTGTGTTCTCAAAACCTTTTTTTTCCAACAAGCCGGGCTGGCATAAAAATGAATTTTAAGTTATGAATTTTTATTAATTTTATTCGGGGTTGTTTGGTTTTTTTAATTTTAAGAGAGGCCAAATTGTTTAATATGTTTTTTTAAAAACTTTAAAAACTTTTATATATCTGTTTTACTTTGGCTGTACACCGCCCTGAGTCCTTTGGGAGTAGGGCGGTATAAAAAACTAATAAAACTTAAAACCTAAACCTTATGCTGGGTGTGCTTCGTAGGACTTAGGACAGGGGTCTCCAACCTTTCCAACTTTAAGTCTGAAGGACTTCAGCTCCCAGCAAAGCTGGCTGGAGAATTCTGGGAGCTGAAGTCCTTCAGACTTAAAGTTGGAAAGGTTGGAGACCCCTGACTTAGGACATTTGTGATCATTCTCATATTATTTTTCAACAGTCTTTGGGGCAAAAAACAACAACAATCCCACTCTGGTCTGGATGTATAAATTCATTTAAAAATCTTTTGGATCTTGTGAAAGTGGGCACTGCCTTTTTCTCTCTCTAGAGCCCCTTCAGGAGTTTCTCCCCTGCCAGTCCGAGGTGGCCGAAGAGGAAAGGAATTGTCCATATTCCCTACATCATCTCCTATAAATACAGTAAGGAGCAAACGCTGGGAAAACTTCCACGTGGATGTGTGGGAAGAAATTGGTTTTAATTTCCTGTGCACCGCCCTGGGTCCGTTTCGATGGAGACGGCGCGGTATATAAATCGAATAAAATGAAAATGAAAAAATGAAATGAAATGACCATCTGGGACATTCAGTTCCAAGTGGGGTTAAAAGACACTGGAAACATGGAGGCTGCTTGGAAAGATGGTTTAATGGTGGACAGGATCCCATGGCTGGAGCTCCTGAACAGAAAAGGGGATCAGATGCTTCCAGATGTTGGGTGGAGAAGAAAGAGAGAGAGAGAGATGTTGAAAGTCCCTGGTTTTATGCCCTCCCTGGGCTTTGATCCTGATCTTGCATTCTGATTGGTTGTCAGACTCCGATGGGGGCCATGTAGGGTCAACTCTCTAGGGTGTGCTTTGAGTCCAAGTTTGGTTGAGCATTGCTTCTTCCCAGGTGCCCTATCTCTTTCTCTCTTTCTTTCTTCCTTACCTTCCCTCCTTCCCTCTCTCCCTCCCTTTTTACTTCCTTCCTTCTCTCTCTCCTTCCTCCCTTCCTCCCCTCTCTCCCTCCCTCTCTCCCTTCCCTCCCTTCCTCCCTCCTTAAGTTGGGGAAAGTGTTTGCTCTCCCCTTTCAAAACATTTTCTCCCATCCTGATTTCCTCCTAAAAGGTTTCCCTCTAAGGCAGGGGTCTCCAACCTTTGCAACTTTAAGTCTGAAGGACTTCAGCTCCCAGAATTATAAAAGCCCAGTCTAGCGCAATACCAATGAAGAAGAAAAATAACAATTCTGGGAGCTGAAGTCCTTCAGACTTAAAGTTGCAAAGGTTGGAGACCCCTGCTCTAAGGACCCCAAAATCCCCCCACCAATGTGTCCCTGATTTGTCCATTCCAGGCAGGCAGAGTGTGAAGACCATCAAGGAAGCCTTTGAAGACTTTGCAAGGTTCACCTGCATCCACTTTGTCCCTTACTCCTACCAGAGGGACTTCATCTCCATCGTCCCACTCTCTGGGTGAGTAGTTGATTTATTTTATTTTATCACATTTTTATACCTCCTGGGTTATAGTAGTAACCCAGGAGGCATCTGGCTGAAGCTCCTCGGCTTCTCCTCTCCAATCCTGCTTCTTCCTGCACAATGGAAGACTTCTCCTTTCACGAGCTGATCGCCCCAAAGGGGAATTTTTTCAGACGGTCTCCCTGGGTTGAAATCCAATTCTTATTTTTTTTCTTCTCCTCCTCCTTCCACATTTTTCATTTTACGACACATCATTAATTCCATTTTCAGCCTGTTCTCTGGGCAGAAATACGTTTAGGAAATAGTGTTGGAAGAAACACTTTCGGCTCTGTTCATCTGTTATATAACTGGGATTGAGATGTTTCTAACCTGCTGCTGTGGCCTAGAGGTGGAGCTCTCCCCTCCCAATCAGGAGGTTGGGAGTTCAATCCTAGGTAGAGGCAGATGAAGGGTCTCCTGCTTGGGCAAGGGGGTTGGACTAGATGACCTGCAAAGGTCCCTTCCGGCTCTTGTTAATCTATTATAAATGTCCTTCTGGGTTCAGTGCCAAGTGGGGAAAAGGGCACCTGGGCACGGCGACCCTCATAAGTATGAGTTGGGCGATGCTCCAATGGTCCTTAAGTGTGAATATCTATTTGAAGAAGCGGTTGTTGCTGACAGCTTCTACTGCTTTGGAGGTGTGTGTGTTTTAAACTTTGCATCTTGCTTGAGCTCTCAGACAGCTTAATGGTCTGTTTACCACAAGTCTACTATAGGTATAGCAACTTATCATCTACCATCTACTATAAGTATAGCAAACGGCCGAGTGGTTTTTATTTAAAGTGATTCTGTTTTGCTCTGGGCATTAGCAGCTCCATGTAATCTGCAATGCAACATCTCCGTGCTTCGTTTTCCCAGCTGCTTCTCCAGCGCAGGGCGCATCGGGGGCATGCAGGTCCTGTCCCTGGCTCCAGACTGCCTGAAGAAGGGCAAAGGGGTGGTGCTCCACGAGCTGATGCACGTCCTGGGATTCTGGCACGAGCACTCCAGGGCCGACCGAGACCGATACGTCCACATTTCCTGGAATGAAATCCTGACTGGTAAGAGATGGGGCCGCTCTCCGAAGCATGTCGGGTAAGAGGAGGGGCCTCTGCGTGGCTTGCGAAGGACCTGCCCATCGGCTATCCGAAGTGGGCAGTGGGCAGCCACTTGTTTGGAATGGTATGGGGTCTTCTGCTTGAGCAGAAGGCCGGACTAGAAGACCTCTAAGGTCTCTTCTGGCTCTGTTCTGTTCTGTTCCATTCTATTCCATTCTATTCCTACTCTACTCTACTCTATGCCACTCCTCTATTCTATTCTATTCTACTCTATTCTATTCTACTCTATTCTACTCTACTCTACATTCTGTTCTTTTCTGTTTTTATCCTGTTTATTCTATTCTATTCTATTCTATTCTATTCCTTATTCTACTCTACTCTACTCTACTCTACTCTACTCTACTCTACACTACTCTACATTCTGTTCTTTTCTGTTTCTATCCTGTTTATTCTATTCTATTCCTTTGTATTCCATTCCATTCCTACTCTATTCCTACTCTATTCCTACTCTACTCTACATTCTATTCTATTCTATTCTATTCTATTCTACTCTATTCTACTCTACTCTCCATTCTGTTCTTTTCTGTTTTTATCCTGTTTATTCTATTCTATTCTATTCCTTTGCATTCCATTCCATTCCATTCCTACTCTACTCTACTCTACTCTACTCTACTCTACTCTACTCTACTCTACTCTACTCTACATTCTATTCTATTCTATTCTATTCCATTCCATTCCATCTCTATTCCAGCCTCATACATCCTCATACATCCTGCCTCATACATCCTCACGGCCGATTCGCTCCCACAGAGAGGGACTTCTCCGGGTGCCGTCCACTAGACTCTGTCAGCGGGCGACACCCAGGGGAAGGGCTCTCTCTGTGGCGGGCCCAGCCCTCTGGAACGACCTCCCCCCCGACATTAGGACCACCACGGACCTCCGCTCCTTCCGTCTTAAACTAAAAACACACTTCTTCTGCCTTGCCGGCCTGGGATAGTTACTCCTCTGTTTTTGGGTTTATTGGGGATTTTTAGTGTAGCTAGTTTTAATGGGTATTTTAGCGCAGGTACTGTTTAATTTATTTTTAATGTGAATTGTTGTATATAGTTATTGTTTTTATCTTCCCTGTGCACCGCCCCGAGTCCCTGTGGGGAGAGGGTGCGGTTTATAAGTATTAAAATTATTATTATTATTATTATTATTATTATCTCTATTCCATTCCATCTCTATTTCTACTCCACTCTACTCTACTCTATTATTTTTGCACCTCAAAAATAAGGCCTCCCCCAAAATAAGGCCAAGCACTTATTTTTTGGGTGGGGGGTGGGGGGAGTGTCAAAAGAAAATAACACCGTGCCTTATTTCCAGGGAAACAGGGTACATATTATTGTGTTGCAATACAATTACAGGTTTCTGTAACCACCGGCTACGTGAAGGTAGTTCTAGATGTAGAAGAAAACCTATCCATGCCTGGGTTATAAATTCTGCTTAATTTTCACCTATTTCTTTTTCCTTGTCAATGAATCTCGATTGCTAGTTGCCTGCTAAGTTGACTCCTAGATGATCAAAAATGCCCTTGTTGATTTTTCAGGCTTTGAAATTAACTTCATCAAGAACTGGAACACCAACATGCTGGATGATTATGATTATTCCTCCATTATGCATTATGGGAGGTATGGAAAATGTATTGACTTATTCATATGGCCACCCACTCGCTCTCGGGGTGATACGGAGAGGCTCACAAATAAATATAACAATACAATACCATAGCAGAGTTTGAAGCAGTGGTGGGTTTCTGCAGGCCTCGCACCTACTCGCGAGAGCCGGTTGGTGAAATTTAGAGAACCGGTGAGAGGGGGTTCCACCGGCGTACCTGGAAGTAAATCTGGCCCGCTGCTGCCAGTGACCCAACGGGAAGGAAAGGAAAGGAAAGGAAAGGAAAGGAGGAAGGAAGGAAGGAAGGAAGAAGGAAGGAAGGAAGGAAAGAAAGAAAGAAAGAAAGAAAGAAAGAAAGAAAGAAAGAAAGAAAGAAAGAAAGAAAGAAAGAAAGAAAGAAAGAAAGAAAGAAAGAATTTATCATCACAATTGAGTCCAAAATGTTGGTTGCTAAGCAAGAGCGTTGTTAAATGAGTTTCACCACATTTTAAAAGGTGGCCACTCCCACCCTGTCACATGACTGCCAAGCCACGCCCACAAAATAGGCCACACCTACAGAGTAGGTTCTAAAAAAAATTGAAACCCACCACTGGTTTGAAGGGACCTTGGAGGGCTTCTAGGTCCAACCCCCTGCCTAGGCAGGAAGCCCTATACTATTTCAGGCAAATGGATATCCAATAAAATAAAACAAATCTTTTCTAAGGGTTCCACGTCCGGCTGTAGATCACACTGAGAACTGGCTGTAAAATGAGGGCATGTACTGGTCCAATATCTGCTTTAAAAAATAAATAAATGATGCTTTGCTTCAATGATTGGATGGCCTAGCCCTAGACCAAGGCTCTCCAACCTTGGCAACTTTAAGATTTGTGGATTTCTACTACCAGAGTTCTAAAGCCAGCATAATTCATTCTCTTGTAATCCCTTCCTCTGCAATCTCTCCACTTAGATCAGAGGTCTTTAAACTGGGCCACTTGAAGACTGGTGGACTTCAACTCCCAGGATTCCCCAGCCAGCATCACTTACTCTCTTGTAATCCCTTCCTCTGCAATCTCTCCACTTAGATCAGAGGTCTTCAAACTGGGCCACTTTAAGACTTGCGGACTTCAACTCATAGAATTGAAGTTGAAGTCCACAAGTCATAAAACAAGATTGAAGATCCTTGGCAAGGTTGAAGATCCCTGGCCTAGACATTGCTTTTTGAACTTAGATCCTTTTAACATTTTGTATTTTATTGGGTTCTACTAATCTAGTTGAAATGTTAATATATACTGCCAATCCGTGTATGGTATGCCAGGTGGTAAATAAATCATTCTCTAAGACATAGGCAATGGTCTCCTTTTAGTGCCTTCTCCAAGAAAGGTTGATGACCATAAATATGTATTGGCTAGGATGCTGAGCTTGTCGATCAGAAAGGTCGGCAGTCTGGCGGTTCGAATCCCTAGCGGGGAGTGAGCTCCCGTTCCTTGTCCCAGCTTCTGCCAACCTAGCAGTTTGAAAGCAAGTAAAATGCAAGTCAAAAAATAGGAACCACCTTGGTTGGGAAGGTAAGAGTGTTCCATGCGCCTTCGGCGTTGAGTCATGCCGGCCACATGACCATGGAGACGTCTTCAGACAGCGCTGGCTCTTCGGCTTTGAAACGGAGATGAACAGCGCCCCCTAGAGTTTTCTAAGTAATTACATCAACTCACCTCCGTTGTTTTCATGTTATATATGCTCATTAGGTACCTTTAAAAATGGCTCACTAGAAGCTTTTCCAAGATTTTTGCCTGATCCGAGCCAAACTGGGAGCAACCCACCTGTGTTTTATATGTATGAAATGCTTTTTGGCACATGGACTCCTAAAATAACACATTAATCTTGCATGATAGTCTACAGCAGGGGTCTCCAACCTTTGCAACTTTAGGTCTGAAGGACTTCAGCTCCCAGAATTCTCCAGCAAGCTTTGCTGGCTGGAGAATTCTGGGAGCTGAAGTTCTTCAGACTTAAAGTTGCAAAGTTTGGAGACCCCTGGTCTACAGGACCTATACTGTACTTGGCTAATGGCAGTTAAATTTGGAAGTGATTTATGGCTTGGCTATTGTGTGAAGATTAGTGGAGTGTATTGTATCATTTATACAGTTTTGTCTGTGTTTTGATATGCTTGGAGGTCTATGCCCTGTAATAGTTACTTATTCATTCATTCTCTATTCAAAGGGCCATGCCGGGAAAAAATGGCTGGTCTGTTTATAGGAATAGCATCTCTTATTTTTACAAGAATATTTTCTGCCATGTTGTGTTGATAGGGTGGCTCTCAATCCCTACAAATGTTGCCTTATAGGAGCCTGGGTGGCGCAGTGGTTAGAATGCGGTATTGCAGGATAATTCAATGCTCCCTGTCAGGAGTTCGATCCTGACAGGCTCCAGGTTGACTCAGCCTTCCGTCCTTCCCAGGTGGGTCAAATGAGGACCCGGATTGTTGGAGCAAATAGGCTGACTCTGTAAAGCGCTTAGAGGGGGCTGTGAAATGGTATATAAGTCTTAAGTGCTATTGCTATTCCTTCCGTCGTTCCTTCGTTCCTTCATTTGTTCCTTCCTTCTTTCCTTCCTTCCTTCCTTCCTTCCTTCCTTCCTTCCTTCCTTCCTTCCTTCCTTCCTTCCTTCCTTCCTTCCTTCCTTCCCCTTTCTCCTTCCTGGTGCTGTAGTGGTTAGAATGCAATATTGCAGGCTGACTCTGCCCATTGCTAGAAATTTGATCCTGACCGGCTCAAGGTTGACTCAGCCTTCCGTCCTTCCGAGGTGGCTCAAATGAGGACCCAGATGGTTGGGGGCAGGAGGCTGACTCTGTAAGCTGCTTAGAGAGAGCTGTCAAACATTGTGAAGTAATATATGTCTAAGTGCTATTGCTATTCCTTCCTTCCTTCCTCCTTCCTTCCTTCCCTCCTTCCTTCTTTCATTCATTCATTCATTCCCCTTTCTCCTTCTCCTTCCTGGTGCCACAGTAGTTAAGAGTGCAGTATTGCAGGCTGACTCTGCCCACTGCCAGGAGTTTGATCCTTGACTCAGCCTTCCGTCCTTCCGAGGTGGGTCAAATGAGGACCCAGATGGTTGGGGGCAAGAGGATGAGTCTGTAAGCCGCTTAGAGAGGGCTGTCAAACATTGTGAAGTAATATATAAGTCTAAGTTCTATTGCTATCTTGTTAGGTGCCCATTACTCAAGGACCTAATCAAGGAAGGGATTTAGCCATTTTAACTCTCTGGAAAGACAGTTATTTTGATAAAGAGATACCCAGAAGAGGGATGTAAAAGAATTTGTCACCAATTCTGCTGAAAGGCGAATTTAGAGGTTATTTTTCTCAACAGGTTTCTAAGTTGACTAAAAGTCTCGCCCAACTTATTCCCTCTTAGGATGTCTTTTAAAACTAAAAGGTACCATACCACTTTAAAAGGAAGCATTTGCATTTGAAAAGGCTTCACTGGGGTTTCAGATAATATGACATTTAAACAAAGCAGCGTGCACTTAAAAAATAACTTTGGGGCTAATTCATCTTCATTATTATAGAAATTGGGAGCGATTCATGGAAAGCATTACAAATGCAAATGACTGTAACATTTTCCCTTTTTAAAAAAGTAGAGAAGATTGCCATATTATGAGCAGTATTTTTAATGATTTACACCTTTTTAGTTTAATAGAGGTCATGCTGGGAAGAATATTCCACGGTGGGTACATCTTGAACATGGAGAAGATATCTTTGGTAGTTTGTGTGTGAGAGAGAGTGTTGGGGGAGAGAGAGAAGGAGAGAGGGGGGAGGGAGAGAGAGAGAGAGAGAGCGAGAGAGAGCGAAAGAGAGAGACAGAGAGATAGAGAGAGGGGGGGGAGAGAGAGACAGAGAGACAGACAGAAAGAGAGAAAGAGATAGATAGAGAAATAGAGAGAGAAAGAGAGAGAGAGAGAGAGAGAGAGAGAGAGAAAGAGCGAAAGAGAGAGACAGACAGAAAGAGAGAAAGAGATAGATAGAGAAATAGAGAGAGAAAGAGGGAGAGAGAAAGAGAGACAGGGAGAGAAAGAGATAACTTGGTCAAGGTCAACCATCTCTGCATACCAACTGGATGAGGCCTTTTGAAGATGCACCCCACATGACACCTTAGGGAGTTGCAGATTGGTCATCCGGTTGGGGTAATTGGGGTGAGGATGCTGGGTAAACATTTAATATGTGCATGTTTGCGCCTTTTTGGCTCAGATCTTGCTTTCCTTTCTCTGCTTTCTTTTCATAACCAGTAAAAGTATCTTCAGCTCTACAAAAATGGAGTTGGGAGTTTTCTTTCTTGGTTACTGAAGGAGGCACGCCTGACAATCGTCTTCTCACCCTTTTTAGGAACGCCTTCAGCATGACTGGCTTACCAACCATCGTCCCACTTTCCCGTCCTTCTGCGTATCTCGGCCAAAGATGGAACCTGAGTGTTTCGGACATTGCAAAAATCAACAAGCTCTACAAATGTTCTCAGGTGGCAGCCCAGCCAGGTAAGGCTCAAAACCTGCCAATGAACTGGAGGGAAGGAAGGGGGAAATAGAATCTGGAGAACGTATGCAGAGATCGGGAGAGCACGGAAACCAATCAAGGTCACCACTGCAGGTGCTTGAGAAAAAGAGGGACTGTTCCCATAACAAAAGAACCTTTCATAATTGGACAATGTGATCACCCTGGGGTGCGGAGAATGGGAAGTAGATGTTTAAGAACCGAGGTGGCACAGTGGTTGGAGTGTAGTACTGCAGGCTACTTCAGCTGACTGCTAGCTGCAGTTTGGCAGTTCGAATCTCACCAGGCTCCAGGTTGACTCAGCCTTCCGTCCTTCCAAGGTGGGTAAAATGAGGACCCAGATTGTTGGGGGCAAGAAGCTGACTCTGTAAACCACTTACAGAGGGCTGTAAAAGCACTGTGAAGCAGTATATAAGTGATATATAAGTGCTATTAATAAGTGCTTTTTGCAGTACCAACATGGTGTATCCATTAAAGCAGGGGTCTCCAACCTTTGCAACTTTAGGTCTGAAGGACTTCAGCTCCCAGAATTCTCCAGCCAGCTTTGCTTCTGGGAGCTGAAGTCCTTCAGACTTAAAGTTGCAAAGGTTGGAGACCCCTGCAATAAAGTTTTACTTCTGGGAATTCAATTCTCCCAAGAGTGTTCCCTTGTTTTGGGTTTGCTAATTGGACAGTTGACCACTAATTTCTTACAAAATCTCGTGGTCATGTGTACTGCAAGGAAAATAACGTTGGATTAGAGAATCTTGGTGCCTGGTTATAGATATGTAGAGGATAAGGAAGATGAACTGGTCAGGGATGAGTTCAACATCATATGCCTTGCCTTGCGCACCGGCTGTTTTAACATTATGGGGATTCACCTATTCCACTTAGCTGTGTTTTCTTGAGCTTCGGTTTAAGGGGTAATGTGAATTCAATGCTGGTTGATAAACCAGGTTTTATGACTTTCGTTAATTTATGAACCCAAGCAATTGGGAATGGGACAACTTGCCATAGCTAACTTGCTGCAGCCAACTCGCCATGGCCAACTCATCATGGCCAACTCACCATGGCCAACTCATCATGGCCAACTCATCATGGCCAACTCACCATGGCCAACTCATCATGGCCAACTCATCATGGCCAACTCATCATGGCCAACTCACCATGGCCAACTCATCATGGCCAACTCATCATGGCCAACTCACCATGGCCAACTCGCCGCCGACTCATCATAGCCAACTCCTGCAGGGCATCTTGCCATGGCCAACTCGTCATGAGACAACTTGCTGCAGGACAATTTAACAATTCTATTTAATTATTTAAAATAAATAAAAAATATTTTAATTTTTGCCATTCGCATTTCATTCTGTCTCTCCTTTTGCATCCTTCCTTTACTGATCCTATCCCACCATTTATTTGGTATTAGTGTAACTCTTGTCCTGCAACGAGTTGGCCATGGTGAGTTGGGTGTAGCAAGTTGGCCATGGTGAATTGTCATAGACCCCAAACAATTACAGCTTACCCAAGTTGTCATAATAAAAGAAAACTGGATTGGCACACGCGTAGCTGGCTAAGGGGTGGAGAATGTCTTCTTCTATGACCCAGGAGCACATGGTTATCTAATTTTGGGGGGTTATATTTCCAGAAGCGGCGCCTGAGGAAGCCATCAAAGAGAAGGTTATGGACTTCATTCCTGTTCAGCGTGAACCTTGTTCTACTAAAACCAATTTAGCTAGCGCTGCTGTTAGGAAGACTACGGAGCCCATTTTGTCACCTCAAAAGACCGTTGGTGAAGATCTAAGCACAGCAACAGCTCAGTTGAGGAGAACAGAGGTGGCCAACCAGAGCATGGGGGAATCTGCCATGACCTCTCATGCAAGAGACGCAAGCAGAGAACGTCAGGTGCCTACAAAACATGTCCTGGAAGCAACACAAACTAGACTGGTGAAGACAAAGGCGACAGACAATGTTGTTGAGGAAGCTCCTGCACCATGGACTTCCCAGAATCCAACCACTGGACGGCAGTCGAGCAACCGATATCTGAAAGCATATATACCAACTGAGGAAAGCTCCATGGGAACAAGAGCAAGGGCTGCTCCAGAGTTGGAGGAGACATCTTCCTCTCAGTCCAAAGGTTCTGTCCTTTCTCCGGTGGTCACAATCCATGGAGATACAATGACACTTGGTCAGAAAGAAGCTAGGGTGGACATTTCTGGATCAAAAGCCACCATTCTGGAGCCTACAGGAGAACTGTCTACAGTTGTGGAGTTGTCGGGCTTGTTGGGCGTGGGAAGTAATGAGACGGGCGTTGGAATGGGTTCTCCAAGGTCCCCTCTATCTGTGGTGGAGAAACACACCAAGGGACAATTAAAGAAGGCGTTCCATCAAGCTGTAACTGCTTTTATGAATGAAACAGGCAGCCCAGCTTCTATACATCCAGTGGAGAACGTCTTGACTAACATAACCAGCTCTATATCTAGCTCTATTACCCTCGGGAATCCAACTACCATCTTCAGCCATGTGGAACTGGGAGAAGAACCTCAAGGCACCAAAGTGGAAGTTCTGGAGAACACCACCACCATTTCTGGCTCAGCTGGGAGGGAAGTAGACACAGAACATTCATACCATGAGAAATTGACCACGCTTCCTTATACTCAGCCCCCCAGCATGAAAACTATAGATGGGGGCATTTTACCTCCTAGACAGGAGACACCAGTTCCTGAAATTCTGGAAGCTCCAACAAAATACAAGGGTTGGTTCACTTCTGGAGCATCATCGTCTCTTCAGGAAGTGATCACTGTCCACCCTGTTGCTTCCTTCGATGACAGTCCTTCTAGGATAACAGAATCCTTTTCATTGCTACCACCTCACCTGGCAAGGAATGAATGGGGGGAATCCATTACAGGTAAGCCCCCTGGAACGGTTTCCTTGCATGCTCCAGAAAGGCGAGTGGAGGTTGAAAGTATGGACCACGCAGAGTTGCCCAGCCAAATTCCAACCAACGTGGCTGTCCAACCGACAGAGCAAAGCTCTAAAACAGCAGCGGGACCAAGGGACGATAGGTCATGGTCCCAAACAAGCAGTGATGAGAGTCACCATCTTAGGAGGGTCATCACTGTGGGATGGTCTCCATCTGCAGATGTCAAAAGACAAACAATGGGGAAGACTGTAGAAACAGCATCCATGAAGACTCTTGAGAGGTTGCTGAGGACTCAAAAGATTGATCTGGGCCACAGGGAAAGACCGAGAAGAACCACTCCGATGAGACAATTTCCCACCGAACAATCTGGGAGTGAAGTGTCCACCCAACGTGAACAAGGGGATGAAGAAACTCCAAGTCAACCTCCTCCTGCTTTGTCAAGAATAACTGGAGCTGAACATCCCGAGATTCAAGCCAACGGTTCTGCTAATAGGCTGAAGGCAATGGCGTCCCCAAAACAATGTGGTAAGAAATTAGGGGTGTCTGTACCTGGAACATTAGTAACTTCACCTATGGGGTACACCACTGAGAAATTCAGCTCTTTAAATAGGGAATTAAAATTGGGAATGACTGGCAAAAGAAGTCCAAGGCCAGACGTTCAAGAATCTGGTTCTACTTCAAGTAGGATATTTCAGCTAGGGAGAGAAAGAAATACTTCTCCCAGAAATTTGGGCGATTTCACGAAGCCAGGAGGTAGAAATGGAACCAGTCATTCCACAGGACATTTTAAAGAGGAGACAGTGAAAACGGATGAATTCACACAAAGAAGTCCAACGAAAAGCACTCCAGAGATGACTGTGGTAGGTGGCATCAGATCCACTGCACCACGAACGGTTGGTTCTTCCCATTTTTTCACCATCTTGGCTCCTGGCTTGCCAACTCTGAACAGACCCCAAAGCCGATTTTATTTGGCAGGCACAGATTCTGTGACGCGTCCCAAAAGTTCACCTACACGATCTCAAGAACTTGCCCCAGGAGCAGGACTTCCCTTCCAGCTTAATAAAACTGTCCCTTCTGCAGAAGGGAGACCTCTCATGCCAACCAGTTCAACAGCAGGGTTGACTATGGGTGAGATGAGCTTAGTCACAGCTCGTGTTCAGAAAGGCACAGCTGCGAGACAAAGCACGGGACTTTCTTCATTAGAAAGGCAACCAACATCTCTAGAAGGAATAGCTTCATCATTGATCACAGGTTCCTTATGGTCTCCTGAGTCTGTGAACCCTAAAGAGGGATCTGTTGGTGGCCATCTTAGAACATCTACTTCATCCCTTGTGAGCACTACAGTTGGGCTATCTACTGGCTTGTCCAGTGCCATCATTCTGGGCTCTAGGGAAAACCAGATTCTTACGCAATATGATTCCAAACACATCATGGGCACCCCTTCCAAACCAAGTGGAGAGATGCCAACGGTGACCAACGGCAGCACCTTGGCTTCCACTGGAACCCATGGGACATCTCATGCTGGAGTTTCTACCAGGGGGTCCCGTGAGGAACACACAAAGCTCCTACAGTTTGAGCCTGGACCACACACGAAGGCGAAACCTTTAGAGGAGGTCACCGGGCCAATATGGGATGGAAAAACTTCAACCCACTTTCTGGAGGAGACATGGAAGATCTCTATGAAAGGAAAAGATGCCCACAGATCAGAGGCGCCAGCGGCTGCTAAACTCACAAGGATTGGCTCAAAGGCTTCAGGAGAAAGTAATGTCGACCCAACAGGTCTAGGTGTGAATTCCTCATCTCAGTTAATTCCCACTAATTCCTCCACGGAAACAGAAGAGTCCACAATCTTCAAAGAGAAGAAATGGAATGTACACCACACTGGTGGTCCTTCTAGCCGACCATATTCTGTTGCTCTGAGGCCTCCCCGTTCAAGCACTGCAACACCCAAAGTGGTGCCCTCTGTTTCGGATGTCTATAACCCTCACGATGCAGAGAAGGTGGAGGCTGCAGATGTGTACCCTATGGTCACCAAGTTCTCTAAAGGAGCTTTGGTGCCTGGTAGAACATCTCCGCCCCAGCTCCAAACTCTTCACTCAGTTGTCATAGGAAGGAGGTCTCCTACCACGCATGGAGCCAAAGGTGTGGAAGAGGCCATGGAGACTCCCACAAGAGTGAAACATGGAGAACTCTCTCCTCAGACAACAGAATCGTCCCGGCAAATCTCTGAGACCCAAGTGGCAATGACCCTGGAAGAGATGACTAGGAGCCAGAAGAACAGAAGACACCTAGAAGAAAACAACTCTCTTCTTGCAAGCAACTCTGTCCATCTCCATCATCTCAACAAGAGATCTCTTCTGGGAATAATGGCAACTCCACCTCCTTTCATGTTGTCTTCACCAGCTCCTGGTCCTAAGTTGGTGCACTCAGATATTGGACGAGTAAACCCCAGAAGACTGAGGGTGAAGACATTGTTCCCAAAGAAGCATCTGAGTAAAACCATGGCTTCTTCAGGTGGGACCATACAACGGCAGCATCTTCCTGGATACTTACGAGGATACCTGAGTCCTCCTGCCATCGGTCAGGATGTGGCCCTTCCAGTGGACCACATGACGAAAGCAAGAGAGCCCGAGAGAGTTGTATGGAGGTCCACTTTGAAGTCTAAGTTATGGAGTCTTCTCCAGAAGTTGCTTCCTTCTGAAAAAAGGAGAGGAAATAAACCAGGGCCCAACCAGAGGACAACAGGCGACATTTTGACATCCTGCTCCTTCAAGGACAACTTGTGTGGCTGGAAGCAAAGTCAAAATGACATCTTCAACTGGATGCCTGAGAAGGAGGAAGGGAAGAGTGCGAAGTCCATGGAAGACAGCAGGGTCTCTGGAAAAACTTTCAGGAGCTTAGATGGTAAGGGGCAATTCCATTCTTTTACGTCCCTGTAGATGTGAAGGGGGGGGACATGGTGGCTCAGCGGCGAAGACGCTGAGCTTATCAATCAGAAAGGTCGGCAGTTCGGCGGTTCGAATCCCTAGCACCGCATAATGGAGTGAGCTCCCGTTCCTTGTCCCAGCTTCTGCCAACCTAGCAATTCGAAAGCATGTAAAAAGGCAAGTAGAAAAATAGGGACCACCTTTGTTGGGAAGGTAAGAGTGTTCCATGCGCCTTCAGCGTTGAGTCATGCTGGCGATATGACCACAGAGGTAGGGGGGAGGAGAGTGGTGGAATTGGGTATAATAGGGTATATGGAAAGCAGAAGAGCACACGAGAGAGGCTGTGGGTAGATGGTGAGAAAGGCTGATATAATATTGGATAATACAGAATAGTGATATTTATATGAAAAGAAAAATTAAAGAACTTTTTATTTAAAAAAAAAAAGAAAACCAGAAAGTCTAGTTGCCTCTTGAAAAAAAGCACCTTTGGCACCCATGGACTCTGTTTAATTATAATGCATTTGTCAGCATCCAAAAGTAAATCAGAGGATTTACTTACAAGGCAAAGGATTCCCTAAAGTTCCAATGTATGAAGAGAGCCAGGATGGCACATCTGGGGAAACCCGAATCTTAAAGCTTCTGGTTTTCCCCACCCAGTTGAAAGCTCAAGATCTTGATCCCCACACCCACAAGTCCATCCCATGGTCCAATCTCCCACTGCCACGCTGGCAGCTTCCACCCATCCAGATCCAGTCAGGTGCAGAGGTGCAGAGACAAAGGATGATGACCGTGGCTTTCTAGAAAGAATGTTGTTATGGCTACATCGCATCTAACTCCATACAATCCCCCCTCCCGTTTTCCCACCATAGAAAAAGCATAGTAGAATAATCGAATAGGCCAAAGATCCAAAGGAAAAGATGTGCTGCAGGCCTGAGAGCATTAAAGGTAGTGTTGGTGGTAGCATGGTCCTCTCTCTCGCTTAAAATGTCCTCGCCATCCGACGAAGACAGCACACTCTTGCAAATGCTTTCCTTTTCCCCTCATAAGTTTAATTCGATATGTATATTTTTATGGAAAGGCGCAAGGGCTTCGAATGTGCTCTTTCTCGTGTGCTCTCTCCACAGGTGGCGCTCGAAGGCTTCATCGGCAATCAAGTCAGATGCAAAGCTCAAATCGATGATCTGGCTCCCGGTCAGAAGTCCTGTGTGGGCGGTGTTTACGATAGAACGATTAATCAATCACAAATTAATCAAATAAATATAAAGCATACACCAACCTTGAATTAACAGCTTCAGTGACTCTCCGTCTTCCATGTTTCACAGCATTCGAGGGTGAGAAGGGACTTTCTAGCCAAATCTCCTGTCCAAAGCAGTGGCTAAAGACGCTGAGCTTGTCGATCAGAAAGGTCGGCGGTTCGGGGGTTCGAATCCCTAGCGCCGTGTAACGGAGTGAGCTCCCGTGACTCGTCCCTATTTTTCTACTTGCATTTTTTACCTGCTTTCGAACTGCTCGGCTGGTAGAAGCTGGGACAAGTCACGGGAGCTCACTCCGTTACGCGGCGCTAGGGATTCGAACCGCCGACCTTTCTGATCGACAAGCTCAGCAGTCTTAGCCACTGAGCCACTGCGTCTCCCACATTCTATGCATTTCCTAGGCTTTCTACACAACGCCAACTTTTCACTCATTGTTGGTAAGACGCATTTCTATACACCCCCACCACGCAGGCAGCAGCAGAAGGGATGAAGGCAGTGGTGGGTTTCTGCAGGCTCGCACCTACTCGCGAGAGCCGGTTGCTGAAATTTAGAGAACCGGTGAGAGGGGGTTCCACTGGCATACCTGGAAGTAAATCTGGCCCGCAGCTGCCAGTGACCCAATGGGAAGGAAAGGAAAGGAAGAAACGAAGGAAGAAAGGAAAGGAAAGAAAAGGAAAGAAAGAAAGAAAGAAAGAAAGAAAGAAAGAAAGAAAGAAAGAAAGAAAGAAAGAAAGAAAGAATTTATCATCACAATTGAGTCCAAAATTTTGGTTGCTAAGCAAGAGCGTTGTTAAATGAGTTTCACCACATTTTAAAAGGTGGCCACTCCCACCCTGTCACATGACTGTCAAGCCACGCCTACAAAATAGGCCACACCTACAGAGTAGGTTCTAAAAAATTTGAAACCCACCACTGGATGAAGGAGTTAGGGCTGAAGGAGGGAAGGTAGCTGACCCAGACTGACCGGGGCGGGGGGTCTGCTTTGGAATGATCCATTTGCAAACGGGGGCCATTTCAGAGTTTGGCCCTGTTTTTTATTTTATTTTTAAAAAAGATCAGTCACATTTTTGAGCTGCAGTAGAGATGAATCCCACAGCCCTTCTACGTTCATTAAAATTACACCAGGGAGCAGAGGGAGACGTTGAGTCTGTTGTTGTGAGCTGCGCTTTGACAGGATCTTTTTTCCCCCCCTTGAATGCGGTTAGTTTAATAAGTTTTGCTTCCTGGACTTCAAAGAAACTGCGCCCGAGAGGATTGACCGGATAAAATGCAGGAATGCATCGCTGTCAGGAAAGGTAGCATTAACAAAAGCAAAAGATGGAGGTTTTTAAGAAGAGTCAGGAATGGCAGAAAGTCTCCTGCTTGAGGTCTCCTCTTGGACTAGAACAGGGGTCTCCAACCTTTGCAACTTTAAGTCTGAAGGACTTCAGCTCCCAGAATTCTCCAGCCAGCAAAGCTGTCAGTGTCAGGGCCTGGGCCAGGGGTCTCCAACCTTTGCAACTTTAAGTCTGAAGGACTTCAGCTCCCAGAATTCTCCAGCCAGCAAAGCTGTCAGTGTCAGGGCCTGGGCCAGGGGTCTCCAACCTTTGCAACTTTAAGTCTGAAGGACTTCAGCTCCCAGAATTCTCCAGCCAGCAAAGCTGTCAGTGTCAGGGCCTGGGCCAGGGGTCTCCAACCTTTGCAACTTTAAGTCTGAAGGACTTCAGCTCCCAGACTTCTCCAGCCAGCAAAGCTGTCAGTGTCAGGGCCTGGGCCAGGGGTCTCCAACCTTTGCAACTTTAAGTCTGAAGGACTTCAGCTCCCAGACTTCTCCAGCCAGTAAAGCTGTCAGTGTCAGGGCCTGGGCCAGGGGTCTCCAACCTTTGCAACTTTAAATCTGAAGGACTTCAGCTCCCAGACTTCTCCAGCCAGCAAAGCTGTCAGTGTCAGGGCCTGGGCCAGGGGTCTCCAACCTTTGCAACTTTAAGTCTGAAGGACCTCAGCTCCCAGACTTCTCCAGCCAGCAAAGCTGTCAGTGTCAGGGCCTGGGCCAGGGGTCTCCAACCTTTGCAACTTTAAGTCTGAAGGACTTCAGCTCCCAGACTTCTCCAGCCAGCAAAGCTGTCAGTGTCAGGGCCTGGGCCAGGGGTCTCCAACCTTTGCAACTTTAAGTCTGAAGGACTTCAGCTCCCAGACTTCTCCAGCCAGCAAAGCTGTCAGTGTCAGGGCCTGGGCCAGGGGTCTCCAACCTTTGCAACTTTAAGTCTGAAGGACTTCAGCAAAGCTGGCTGGAGAAGTCTGGGAGCTGAAGTCCTTCAGACTTAAAGTTGCAAAGGTTGGAGACCCCTGGACTAGAAGACCTCCAAGGCCCCTTCCAGCTCTATTATTCTGTTAAGTCCTGTATCGTTTCCAGCAGCGATAGAAAACACAGGTCGGGATGGGTTACTAATGAGTTTAAGAGTTCCCAACAGAGAGTAAATGCCTCCCTCCCATGACAAATGGTGCTTCCCACTCTGTCATTTCCTATCTTCTGGTTGAGAAGCATGGAAGCTAGGAGAATATAATAGCGCTGAAGAGTCTCGTGTCTGGAAGCCAGATATAGATAATGGCACAAAATAGCCGGAAGATCATCAGGTTGATAAATTCCTTTTCCAGAAGAGGGCAGTATTGTCCTATTCTCGTCCATCGCTTGGCTTGCGCCCTTCCCCATTGGGCTAAGAAGAGAGCAAACCAAATTTGGTGGCCTGTTTGCTGACTAGCAGATTTCATGAAGAGGAGGGGAAAGGAGAAGAAGAGAGGAGAAGAAGGGAGGAGAGGAGAAGTAGAGGGGAGGAGAGGAAGAGAGAAGAGAAGAAGGGAGGAGAAGAGGAGAGGAAGAGAGGAGAAGAGGAGGAGAAGAGAGTAGAGGAGAATAGAAGAAGGGAGGAGAGGGGAGGGGAATGAGGAGAAAAGAGAAGAAGGGAGGAGAGGAGAAGTAGAGGGGAGGGGGAGGAAGAGAGAAGAAGAGAAGAAAAGAAAAGAGAGGAGAGGAGGAGGAGGGGTGGGGAATGAGAGAAGAGAAGAAGGGAGGAGAAGGGGAGAAGAGGGGAGAGGGGACAGGAGGAGAAGAGGAGAAGAGAAGAAAGGGGAGGGGAGAAGAGAGGAGAAGAGAAAGGTCTCCAACCCCCTGTTTGAGCAGGAGACATTGTACCATTCTGGACCAGTGGCTGCCCATTCTCACCTTCAAAGGAACCACCTTTGGTGAGAAGGGAACAGCGTTCCATGCACCTTCGGCATTGAGTCATGCCAGCCACATGACCATGGAGACGTCTTCAGACAGCTCTGGCTCTTCGGCTTTGAAACGGAGATGAGCACCACTGCCTCCTAGAGTCAGGAACGACCAGCACCTATGTGCCAGGGGAACCTTTACCTTTACTACATTCTAACCAAGGGTGAAATTCAGCCGGTTCTGACAGGTTCTGGAGAGCAGGTAGCACAGTAGTTTGAGTAGTTCAGACAACTGGCAAATGACACCTCTGGCTGGCCGCGCCCCCATCTATTCTCTGCCTCCCGAGTCCCAGCTGATGCGGAAGGAATGGGGATTTTGCAGTATCCTTCCCTTGCCACGCCCACCAAGCCAAGCCATGCCCACCAAGCCACACCACGCCCACCAAGCCACACCCACAGAACCGGTAGTAAAAAAAATGGAATTTCACCACTGATGCCGTGGTCCCACGGAGCAGGTGGCGGTTCAGGGATGCCAGACACCAAGCATTTCACCCTCCCACCCTCCAGCCTCCCTCGCCCTCCCACCCACTTCTGGCTCCATGGATAATTGTGAGGCGTCTGAGGCAGGGTCCGGCTTCAGTCTCCGCGGCTCTTTAGAGCACTTAGCCGAGATGGGCTGCAGGATCTCTGGGGGCCTTTAATGATGCCTCTTACCGTATCTCCACCCTTCCTCAAACGCCTCCATTCTGCTTGGGGGGAGGGAATGGCTCGGATAGAAAACAAACGCTGGCAGGGGAATAAACAACAACCACGGAGATACAAGCAGTCCTTGACTTACGACCACAACTGAGCCCAACTTTTCCCCCTGGCTGAAGCGAGGCCCTTCGCGGAAACAGTTTCGCCCCTAAGGAGACAGTTGAGTAAGTTTGGCTCCCTTTGACGACTTCCTGGCCCACGTTGTTAAGTGAATCCCTGCCGTTGGTAACTTTAGTCGCGCGGTTGTGAAAGGGAATCCAGCTTCTGCCTGCTGGACTTTGCTTGTCAGAAAGTCGCCATCACGTGACTCCCCTGGACATTGCAACCGTCGTAAATACGAACCCGTTTGATCACACGTTTAGAGGGATTCTGCAACGGTCCTTAAGTGTGAAAAATAATCATGAGTCGCTTTTTCACGGCTGTTATAACTTGGAGCAATCACTAAATGAATGGCTGTAAATTGAGGGCACTATGTAGCAGCTGTACTCCTACCATATTTCCCCCAAAATAAGACAGGGTCTTATTTTCTTTTGACCCCCCCCCCAAATAAGCAAAATTGGCTTTATTTTTGGGGAGGTCTTATTATTTTTGAGGTGCAGGAGGCGGTGAGCGTGGTTCCCTCATGGCTGCTGCTCTGTTGCAGCATTTTCAGGGAGGGCTTATTTTTTTGGGGGGTGGCTTATTTTAGTTCATGCACTCAAAAGCCCGATTGGGGCTTATTATCCAGGGAGGTCTTATTTTGGGGAAAACAGAGAATCTCTCTGCAATTACTCGAAAATTGCAACCGATTCGAGAAGGATTGTCTCTTTGGAGATAGAACCAAGGATTTGGAAATCATCAGTCACTCGTTTTCAGGTCGATTGTAACTTCAGACCGTCGCTAAACGAATGGCGGAAAGCCAAGGTGTCTCTGGGTATCCAAGATCCTTGGATCCGGATGGTTTTTAGCATTCTTACTCACGGATCGTGCAGGTGTGGGAAGAAAAATGGCGCCTTTCCACCACTGCGAAGCGACAGTGACACTTCCTTGGTAAATAAACCTCCCTCCCTATTCTCCAACTGATAAGTCATCAACTCCCCGGGGAACGTTAGAAGTTCCTTCCTTCCCTGTAATTTTGCCGCGGTTTTTATTGTTCTTATAAATCCACGCTAAACGCACGCCCATACACATACGTTACGAAAGCATGAAACAAACCTCGCTCTGGAAATTCAAACATTTCTTGGCCGGAATTGTATTTCAGGTGGTTTGTGGATTTGATTCGGCCACGTACGGGCTGCAGCCATCGCCCACGGCCCACAAAAAAAAACGTATTTTAAGCACAATTAAAAGGGGAGTGGCTGCCTTTTGCCTTTGAAAATATTTCTAGACTTTTCAGATCCTTCCCCAAATCACAGGGTTTTCTTTTCCAAAAAATAGATTGGATTTAAAGTAAATGTACCCCTCGCAAATATGTGCTTGTTGTTCCCGACTCCAGGGGGCGGTGCTCATCTCCGTTTCAAAGCCGAAGAGCCAGCCCTGTCCGAAGATGTCTCCAAGATCATGTGGCCGGCATGACTCAATGCCGAAGGCGCACGGAACGCTGTTCCCTTCCCACCAAAAGTGGTTCCTATTTTTCTACTTGCATTTTTTATGTACTTTCGAACTGCTTGGTTGGCAGAAGGGACAAGACACAGGAGCTCCCTCCGTTATGCAGCGCTAGGGATTCGAACTGCCAAACTGCTGACCTTTCTGATAGACAAGCTCAGTGTCTTACCCACTGAGCCACCATGTCCCTAAAGCAATGCCTAAAAATTTAGGCGTTACTAAATCCGCCAAAGGAAACTGCTGGTTCGTTTTTCCTTGGCTCTACAGAAACAGCTAAAGGAATTGGTAGCCCCAGGCAGGCATTCGGTTACGGAGACACCTGTGCAGCCGTCCAGGCACCCCCCCTCCCCTCCCCTCCCCTCCCCTCCCCAGGCTGCCTGATGCTGTGAGGTCAGGTGAAAGAGGAGAGAGTCAGCAGAAGACCAAACTCTTCCTCCCCCTCTCTCTCTCTCTCTCTCTCTCTCTCTCTCTCTTTCTCTCTCTCTCTCTCTCTGTCTCTCTCTTTCTCAATGTCATTCTTTTTCTCTCTCTCTTTCTTTCTTTCTCTCTCTCTTTCTCTCTCTCTCTCTCTTTCTTTCTTTCTTTCTTTCTGTCTCTCTTTCTCTCTCTCTCTCTCTCTGTCTCTCTCTTTCTCAATCTCATTCTTTCTCTCTCTCTCTTTCTTTCTTTCTGTCTCTCTTTCTCTCTCTCTCTCTCTCTTTCTTTCTTTCTGTCTCTCTCTCTCTCTCTCTCTCTGTCTCTCTCTTTCTCAATTTTATTCTCTCTCTCTCTCTCTCTTTCTTTCTCAATCTCTTTCTCTCTCTTTTTCTCTCAATCTTTCCTCTCTTTTTCTTTCTCTCTCTCCCTCCTTCAATCTCTTTCTTAGTCTCTCTCCTCTCTCTCTCTCTCACTATTTTTCTCTCAATCTCTCTTTCTCTTTCCTTCTCTTTCTTTCCTTCAATCTCTTTCAGTCACTTTCCCTCTCACTCTTTCTCTCACATACACTCTCTCTCCTTGCACTCTCTCTCTCACTATTTCTCTTTCTCAATTTCTTTTTCTCTTTCCCTCTCTCTTTCTTTCTCTCCTTCAATCTCTTTCAGTCTCTTTCCCTCTCACTATTTCTCTCTTTCCCAATCTCTCTCTCTTTCTCTTTCCATCTTTCTTTCTTTCCCCCTCTCCTTCAATCTCTCTCAGTCTCTTTCTCTCTCTCTCGCTCTCTTCGCTCTTTCTCGCTCAATCTTTTTCTCTCTTTCTCCTCTCTCTTTCTCTCTCCTTCATTCTCTTTCTCAGTCTCTCTTTCCCCCCTCTCTCACTGTTTCTCTTTCTCAATTTCTTTTTCTCTTTCCCTCTCTCTTTCTTTCTCTCCTTCAATCTCTTTCCGTCTCTTTCCCTCTCACTATTTCTCTCTCTCTCTCTTTCCCTCTCTCTTTCTCTCTCTCTCTCTCCTTCAGTCTCTCTCTCTCTCTCTCCTGCTGCTCCAAGAAGGGGGCGTGGGGAGGGTCTCTCCTCCTCCTCCTCCTCCCATTCTGCTTTTGTTTCCCTTCGCAAGAGCTCCACAACTGCCTGACATCGCACGTCACACATT